>CM042015.1:36891839-37521283 GCA_023525715.1 Cichorium intybus
TAGGACTTCGTTTTTCTAATGAATGGATTTGATTTGTGTTTAGTGTTTTATGAATATGAAACTATGTAAACAACAATAATTATGTAATATATGTGACGTGATGTTTCATTCATAATTTTGTGTTTTATTAGCATGTTTAATCCTTGAATAATTTAGTTATTCTAAACGTCCATAGTCGATCATAGTTGTGGGAGCAATTATGAAGTAAGACTAATATGAATTGGATTGGTTGACTTTTATGGGTAAAAGTAGCAAAAGGTTGCAACCAAATTCATAGGTACTTGTCAGTGAACAAGTATTGGACTTGACCTGTTTCAAGATCACTCCATGGATCATCATCATAAGTGATTCTTGAATAAAGGTATTATCATTGTATCCTTAGACCTGAGATACATATTTGGGACTCAAGTGTAGGAAGTGCTATGCCTTGATATGGTTCATCATTGTTCTTGAAAAATAAACAACCATACAGACCATACTCATGTATAGTACTAACTATATGAGGGGCATATGTAGTCAAGACGGGATTTGTTCCTCTTATGTGTTGAGAGTTAGACATCTAAGGCGCCTGATTGAAAGTTGAACATAAAATGAGAATGATTAAGATCCATGTCTCATGTTCAACATGATGTCCTTGACAAAGGGATAATTGATAGATAACCTTGTACATCAATTAGAGCCTCGTGCTTATGAAGAATTGGATGTTGTTGAATCGCATTATGTCATGTGTTATTGGGGGCAGTGAAATGTTGCTAGACGTTTATCACTGTCTGTATCATTCTATGATGCAACCTTGTGCAAGTGGGAGATTGTTAGTTCTATATGCCCAAGGATGATCATAAATGATATTACTAATAATACATGATCCTATAGTGTCACACCAATAACAAGTTAGACACCAATTGACCATTTGATACAATGAATTTGATTTATTATCAAATGATATAATACTTGCAATTTGTTTTGAGAATTATTATTTTATGGAAAATAACAATTGTTCTAAGTAATAATTCATATGAGATGAATTAATTTGAGAGTGTATATTATTATTTATATCATTTAATTGTTAGATGATTTAAATGATAAATATTTACCTCTTTTATTATTTTAAGTGTTAAAATAAAATTCACATGTATGTATAAATGTATATGTGTACATATAATTTATGAAATATATATGTATATATATAAATACATAAGATGAACATATATTTATATAAACATATATATATATGAGTATATATATGTTAATTATAAGTGTATATATGTTTATTAATATGTGAATAAATAAAGGAGTTTAAATGAAAATTGGAAGTTTATTATTTATAAAAGTTTGGAACAAAGTTGTTATAAATAATAAAAGTTGGAGACTTTTCTCCTCCCAAGGGAATAATTTCGTCCACCACTCCCCTAGGAAGTGGTGTTGGCATGGTCCAACATGCTTTAGACATATTCCTTTGAATTCCCAACTTTGACTATGGGTTTTGTGCACCTAGAGCTCTTAAAAGAAAGGTATGCATGCATTTGTTGGTTGGGGGCTGGTTCTTGGCCGATTTGGTATGCTATACAACTCTTCTAAGTGTTAGAAAACTCTCTCATATCATCTCCTCACTTGGTGAAAATCGGATTTTACATCAAGCTTCAAAAGGGTGATAATTTGCAAGTTGAAGACTAGCATCTTCTTGGTGTTGCTAAGCTTGTTGGTGGATCAACTTTAGAGGGAACCTATTTTGGTTTCTTGCCATCAATATTTCATCTATATCAAGCTCAAGAACACATTGGTATGATCTTTAACTCATCACTTTGTTTGTTCTTCATTTTATTTCTACATGCTTATAGCATGATCCTCTTGGAAGTGAAATTCGTGTTCATGATTTTATGCTTCCGTTGCAACTTCTAGTTTTTGAAACTCATAACATGAACATGGATTTCCAACATTCGGATGGTCCTACACTTCAGCACAAATAATCCTAACAACTTGAGTATAGGAATTATTGTGCTTTGACATGATTTAACGTTGTTGTGTAAAAGGCAGTTATAAGGGCCATTGTTGGGTAGTGCATGAACTACATGATAGGCGTATCACGTATGTAGTCAAGATGGGATTTGTTCCTCTTATTCGTTGAGAGTTAGACATCTAAGGCCTTACTCAAAAGTTGAGCACCATATGAGATTGATTGCGAATCATGTCTCATGTTCAACATGATGTCTGTAACAAAGGGATAACTTCTACCATTACCTTATAACCAATTATGGCTTGGAGCACTTAGAATTGGTTGTTGCTAGATGTCACCTCGTCGTGTGTTATTGGGAGCAATGGCCTGTTGCTAGACATCAACCACTATCAATGTCAATCTATAATGAATCTTGTGCAAGTGGGAGATTGTTGGATCTATATGCTTAAGAATCATTTTAGAATGATGTTTCTCAATAACATATGATCCTATAGGGTCACACCTTAAGAAAGTTGGCACATATTGAATATTTATTATTAATACGATTGTTAATAAATAATCAACTGTTGTATTTAATTAAGAGATAATTATTATTTTATGAAAGTATCAAATCAAGAGAGTAAAAACTAGTTATTATATCATATAGTATGATTTAATAAGTCATGTACAAGTTTTTAGACACTTTGGTTTCCACTCAACTTTCTAGTTACATGAGTACATCTAGTTTGGGAAACTAGATTATTTATCTCACTTGTTGGCCAATTAGTCAAAGGGATGGGGAGGTTGCTTGCCAATCTCCGTCTTACACAACACATGCTTTTTACATGCCATCACTTGGCATTTATTAGAGGTATGTGTCATAGATGTTATATGTAGGTATATAAGAAAGTGTAAGACCAAAAAACTAATTAGTTTTTTCTCATTCCAAGACTAAAATGTGTCCTCCTCTTTCTCTCTCTCTCTCTCTCTCTCTCTCTCTCTCACTCTCCCTCTCTTACATGTCTTTGAAGCTTTTTGCAAGTGTAAGTGGTGTAGAAGTGCTTCTCCTTTAATGCTTAATTGTGTTAAGCACTTAAAGGCTTAAGAAGTCACAAATACAAAAGGGAACTAGCATGTGCCTTACTCTTGTTGGTGGATACATTATAGAGCAACTCTCCTTTGGGTTCTATTGACATCTTCATAAACTCCCCAAAACCAAGTGGGATCAAAGTTTTCAAAGGTTGTTTTCTTTTCATCCTATGGTTGTCAAATAATCTTTCTATATTATGTCATTGGATCCTCTTGGTGGTTTTGTTAAAATGATGGTTTTTAGCTTATCAAAATCCATCAGCACCAGGTGTTGGATAAGAACGTGATCCGAGGTTTGACTTGAATTTCAAAATACGAAGTATTGGGGATAAGCTAGACTCGTGACGCGAAAACCTATAATCGGCAGTGCGAACTACCAGATCTTGCAACTATAAATATAGGCTTCTATGTCGAATTTCAGGGAGCGAAGACTGACCCATCTAGTAAAACTTTTGCATATTTGACTTAGTTTCGTAGTATTTTAGCTTTACGCTTCATAGTTCATTAGTTTTAATTAATATATTGAATTAAAAAATATATGTTATAGATATTTTGTCAACAATTTGACATATCCTAGATTCCTAACGTAAACACTAATTATGTTTATATGTTTGATTAGTTAGAAACTGGACCAGAATCAATTGGATAATGGATATCCAATTATATATATCCAATGAATAAAACTAATCCAATCCACCATCCAAAATGGATTGAATTAGTTTAGTCTTATAAAATGAATTAGATTGGATCGGTTGACACAATTGAAAATCCAATGTATAATTGGATTGGATCGGTTCCATAAAAACCATTGGAGTTCGTCCAATAAATACCCCTAGGTATAAGAGTGACCCAATCTTGCCACGATAGCTTTTCTGATCAACAGGTTCTCTGAATGGATCCGCATATAACTTGTATCTAAAGGCCATCTTAAGTTTTGTAGTGGCATAATTTTCCTTTGGAACCAATCATACCTTGTTTTGAATGGCTACTTTGGACTCATCCACCTTGTTGCAAAAGACCCAACGAGTACTAATATCTGCTTGACCCTTACGAGGAGGAACCAATATCTAAACTTCGTTCCCCTCAGATTCTACGAAGTCTTCTTACATAGCCTTAATCTAATCTGAGTGCTCCATGGATTCTTGAATTTTATTTGTCTCCACCATGAACATAAAGGCTGCATAATAGCATTCATATTGAATATCTTTTGAAGAATAGGTTTGTACCACTACGTTCGGGTTTCTAATAACTTGATTTGGAGGGAGGTCTCTTATCTAGATTTGTAATCACTGGGTGATATGATCCATGGTTGGTATGGAAACAATATCATGAACAGAACTGTGTTGCTCCCCTTCAACGTCTTGAATGTCTCAAGTATGCTCTTTCTAAATAAATTAATCGTCAAGAGTTTCTGTAGAGGGTGCTTCAGGTGTCAGGATTGGGCCCGTAATGTTGATAGCAACATTTATTTCACTTTGATTCTCTCCTACGAGATTTTCTTGTAAGATTGGTTGGTATGCTCTATGGGAAGGATTGGATCTGTAACTTGCATAAGAGGCAAACAAATGGAGTTATTCTCCATGGAGTGAAGGAGTACCAATACCAGATGATTCAGTGTCATGGGTAGTCCAAAAGCAAGGGTTTGCTACAAAACCATAATAGTAGTAATGACTTTTTTAATCAAGAACAGTATTGACCACACCAAAAAGGTAATCAAAGCACAAATCAATGATGACATTCTGGATTTGTGCATACGTAGTAGGTCTATCATTCCCCATGATATGAGAAGTAACAAATTTGTTTGTTTCCATGTGGACATACTAGTCATTGAAGTTTATATCAAAACTTTCCACCAAAGGGCCATTGGTCCAACAATATTAAGGTTCTTGGAAAGGTGTTCCTTCCCTAAAGGGTTGAGATTCAAATATTATAGTAGACATGTGTAGTTTAGGAGTAGGATGTAGTAGGTGTGTCTGTTTAGTCGTTCAAAAGAAATCAAATATGTTGGAATTAGTGTCCAAGGTTATTAACTAGTTGTAATATTTCTAATAATAGCAGGGTCCTTTTGGGTTTCCTTCATGACCCAAAAAAAACAAATAGTGACAGAAAAGGAAAAGGATATATTGATTTATTAATTTATCAAAGACGTGATAAATTAATTCGAAATTAATTGGCAATTAATTAACAAGTTAATTTGTAATTAATTGGAGAAATTAATTGTAAGGGATTGGATTGTAATTAATTAAAGAGTTAATTAATGCAAAACAAGTCCAGGGACCTAAGTGTATAGAGGCTCCTTAAGTTTGAAACCCTAGGAGCCCTCCTATATAAATAGAGGCCTTGGGGTCAAACCCTAAGGCATCCATTGCCTCTCATTTGAGCTGCCAATAACCCTTCTCTCTCCCCCTTCTGCGAAAATTTTCATCCCTCTCTAGGGTTTGAGATTTTTGCCTCCTTCCGAAATGGAAGTTCTGTCCATCTAGTTTTTTTGTGGAGATCCAAGGTGTTAATCATTAGAGGGATTTTACTTTTGGTCATGTTCATCCAATGCAAGGTTGCATTAACCAGAAATCAATGAAGGAGATCAACTGAGGTACAATCTGTTTATGTTTAAAGTTGCTATAACTCATATGAACTGCATGATCTTGAATTCTGTTCTAGGATATTAATATGATTTGATCTTGATAAGTCTTCCACTTTTTGTATATTATGTTTATTTGATCAAATCCCAACAAAAACTTTCCTCGATCACCCTTGTGCGTCTATTGAGAACTCTGCAAGCGACTATTCTAGTCGAATGACCCAGAAATATGGCTTCATCAACCTTTGATTGAAACTTTCTTAGATGATCTTTATTATTCTTTATGAAGCACATGCAAGTCTGCACGAAGATATGGAAAATCTTGACATTGCGTTTTTTACCATTTGGCTGCTTCTACAAGAGTGCTCTTTCTTCATTCAACAATACCATTTTGATGCGGAGTCTAGGGTGTAGAGAAGTTGTGCTCAATGCCTTTGTGTGGTAGAAATTTGATAAGTAGGGCATTGGTAAATTTTGTTTCGTTGTTGCTCTTAATATTGCGGATGTACAACTTGTTGCCGACTTCAACAACTTTGATAAGTTGCCAAGCTCCTGAGTGGTTTGTGGCTTCTTTTAATGAAAGAATATCCAGGTAAAATGGGTATAGTCATAGACTATTACGATGATATATTTCTTGTAAGATAGAATCTAAGCAATAAAAGAGCCACAAAGATTTATGTAAAGGGGCTGTAGAGGCTCATTAATCGACATATCATAAACCAATGGATGACACTTCTTACTCTCCTTCCCACATACCCAGGCTGCACTGTGTTTTGCTACCAAACTTTAGCAGTGCCAGTCCTCTCACCGTCTCTCCGGTCAGTAGGTTATTGATATACTTGAAGTTGAGGTGAGCGAGTCTCTAGTGCCAAAACTAGCTAACATCAGGAACTACTTTTGATAGATGCAAAGTTGTGGTTTCCTTATCATGATTATTGTGTCTAATGGGAATATATTGCCATTTTTCCTGAAATAGTTAAGCACTTGTCACAATTCTCGATGAGTATATAGTTGTGCTTTACAACTAGGAAATTTGCATCAGAAAGCATGCCAACGCTGATCAGGTTATGCTTTAGCCCAACAATGTAAGCAACTTTTAGGATGTAAAAGTCCTGTTTGTGAGGACTTTGTATCCTTTAATCAAATTGTTTAAATCATTCCCAAATGTACCAAAACCTGCTTGTTTGACTTTTATGTTATCCCATATATATTCCAATCTACCTGTCATGTGTAAAGAGCAAGTGCTGTCAATGAACCATTCTTTATTGTGCTTCTCTTCACATAGTGCCTACGACATATTAGAGGGTTAGTTTCGACACCCGGTGTTGCTTGGGACCACGAGTTTTGGAAGTATGGGACATAACAGTTAATGATACAATATGTGTGGTTTGGTCTGGTTTTGCTATTGTACTTGGTAAGTACTTTTGAGTTTCAACATAATTAACGACTTGCTGGGGAGGAATATATATTTTGGGCTCAATCTCCTCAACAAGATATATACAGAATGCTAGGGTTTTTTCATTAATCTAGTATATAAACCTTTCAGAAACATTCTATTTGGACTGATCAGTAATGACATGGACATGTTGCATGCTATAGACATGTTTTTGCTTATGAACGTTCTTGGTGTTAGTAGATTTTTTGCTTAGATGTTTTCTAGGTGGACCTTCCGAGATGATTTTAGTAGCTAACCCAACATTCTTTTCTTTTGCTACAGCAAGCCGAACTTCAACTTTAGGTAGCTAAATGTCATTACAGTTCAACAAAGGCCTATTCAAATGTGTATTTTTGGTTTTGAATGTTTGTTTTGCCTTATTCTTCTTTGGACTTTCAGAAGGGGGGTGACTTCAATGATTTAGGACTTTTGGATTTTGAGCATTCATGAACAACAATATTTTTAAAATTTTGATGTGGTAACATGGTGAGTATAGAAGGCGGATATGTTTTAGAGATAGACCCATCTAAAGTATTGGATGGTTCTGGAGCAGCCAGTAGTGCACCAGCATAAGATGTATGCTTGGGTAGAGGTTTAGTCACAATAATCTTTTGAAAAGGAACCGTGAATTTAGCATCAATAGAGGGTAAGACTACTAATGGTGTGACTACGGATTAAATGAGATTACTAGGAACTTCATTCAAGATAATCTACTCGTCTACAACCTCATCATCCTCAACAGTGGATGCCCAAATTAGCAACAAAAAAATCCTTTGCTAAACAAGGACATCACCTTCTATAATGAGGACTTTAATTTGTCCTCTTTGCTTTCTTGCGGTGGTTTCACTAGTTTGTAGAGTATGATCTCCACTAAAAATTTTAAGACATCAATATGGGAAGTGATTACAAATTACAAAAGGACATATAGCATATTAGAAAAATGTTCGGGTTGCACAAATGTGAACAGTATCATGCATTTGTTTTACAAATCGTGTTCTTAGGGCCGTCAAATGATTGTGCAAAAATCATGTAATCAACAATTACACAGAGCATGTGACGAGTACCCTTATTCACTGTACAAATTATTTTAAAAACATTACTTTTAAATTTATAAAGAAAGATATGGTACTTTAAGAATCCATCTTACGAGAGCAACATTTTAACAGATTGCTTTATTGATAATAATTTGCCATAAATAATGCCACCTTTCAAGATTTTAGGTCCACAACTTATTAGTGGGATGGGTGGGACAAATTAATAATATATCTTGGATTTATTATCTACGTCGCATCAACTTTGTTGTAGGTATAAGTTTTCCTAATGTATTCACACATGATTCAACATCTTTATGCGAAATAATATATAGGGGTATGAACCCGAATATTCCATCACCCATGATTGAACATCTTTAAGTGGAATAATATAGTAAGATCACTTCTTGAGCCTTATATAGGTTATCTGGTTCGGTATTATGCATAAAGTATTCAATAACTACGGTTGAAACTTTGGGTACGTATCGGCTTTAATCATATGTAAAATCGAACTAAAGCAGAGATTGGTCCCAAGAATGAACTTCAGATTCCATGCACCTAATACATGTAAAATATAAATTACCAAGATTTTGTTATCAGCATCACCTTAAAATGATAAACGGGTAGTTATAACGTCAGAGGCCATCAACGATGACTGGGAAAATAGAAGATCAGAGGTAGACAACGTTCCCGTCTTGTCAAAATCGAGTATTTCAAACTCATCCATGATAGGTTTGATGTCATCTTCACTTATCTTCCCCATTTCTTTTAGCTTATACACAATGAACTCGGCAGCTCTGTTTTAATGTCAAAACACAAACACCATGTCAAAGTACTCTTAGTATCTTCAAATGAAAGTTATTAAATTCTGGTTAATTATTTATACTTACACAACGATGCCATCGCCATCAAAATCAGCTGCTTCAAGGTCAGAAGCCGTTGTTTTTCGTTTAAGAACCCATTTAACCAACGATCTTTGTCTTCGTTCAGTATGTAGCAAAGCAAAGGTAAAGAGCAACTGAGCTACGTAGATCGTACCCAATAAGATCCAGAAAAGAGCAAAAACACGTCCACCTGTTGTCGAAAAGCATTTGGTCTATGTAACCGAGTCCAGTAAGGGTCGCAACGACACAATAGAAGGCATGAACGAAGTCCAAATCCTCAACAGAAAGCAAGAGACCCGTCCCAGCAGCCATGAATACCAGAAGCAACACCACCAAGATTATACACTTGTTTCTCACATTCTTCGTTTTGATCTTTTTCAGGATTTCTGCTTGACCGATGGTTTCATTCATGTGCAGCGCTTTCACCAGCAGATGTGATTGTTTCTCGACTAAAAGATCTGCTGCTTTACTTAAAACCACCCCGACAATCAACATGCCCAAGACCACAAAAAGACAAGCGAGAAGTATTGTGAGAGTGCTTGCGGGAACAAGGTCTCCATAACCGACTGAGGTCATTGTTACAACGGTGAAATAAAGTGCATCGAGTAGGCTGTGTGTTTTCTTTCCGGAAATCTGGTGCCTGGTTAGATGAAAGCAAAGCATACCTCCAGCTAGATATACAAGTAGTATGACACATACCTTCCAGTAACTCGGGTAAAAATGATCGAAAACAGACTTGGGATGTGGCAAAGATGCAACGGCCTTTTTGAGATCGGAACCAAAAGAATCTGCAAGTGGGGCACTTTTGATTCGCCGGAATCTTTTTCTCTTTATGGAAGTTGTTTGATCGGTAAGACGTGGCTTGTTTGATCCTTTTGATGAAGCTTTTGTTTCACCGTTAGTTGTCATTAGAAGAAAGTACTATGCGCAACGACAGTCAGGAGCTGTAAAAGACGATTCAAAATGTCAATATTTTTTTTGCAAGAAATTCTCTTACAGAACTACAAAAATTAACACGTTTTAAGCAAAACTCATTGTTCAACTTACATATGAACTGAAGCTAAGCAGGAGAGGTGGTGTCGGATTCTTGGCTACTTTTCCGGTGAAAGAAATGTAATTTGGCAGCGGGCTTCTCTGGCTGGCTCCGGCAAGGGTATGACTGGTAAGTTCAGGAAAGTTGATCGGAATTTTATTAGATGGAGGGGAGAAAACACGCTAATCGCCCTCGTTGAAGATGGAGGCAGGTAGCCCCCTTGATACTTGCTTTTTTGTTTGATCAATCTCGAGTCTCAAATCTCAACCACATTTCTTCGCTTACTGATGCTTGAAAGGTCTTTTAAGGTATGCATGCATCGTCTATTCAATTTATTGATGTGGGGTATAATTTAAAATTGAAATATGCAAAAACAAAGTTGTATATATAAAACTAGTTGTAAAACCCGTGTAATACACGGGATGATACAAAAAAATTATTAATTAATAATATATAAACATTAATAATTTTAATAAATTTTTTCGTGTATCGTGACATCTTGCTTTTGATTTTTTACTATTACGACTTTGTATTATGATAAATATAATTGATTATGAGAATGTCACCGGTACTAAAACCAAATTCACTATTATGATTAGAATCGTTATTCAAAATATTATGATGTCAATTGTCTCTCTATCGTCTCCCAAATCATTCTACACATTAAAAAATAATATGATATTAAAAAACAATTAATTTTGAAATTAAATGATAACAATTAATTTTGAAATTTAATGATAATTAAACCGATCATTAAGGAGTTAGAAACGTTTCAAACCAATTAGTTTTTTTAAAAAATTTAAAATTATGAGAAAATGACATGTGGCAAAATGAATATGATGATGACATGTGACTTTGAGTTACTTATTTATTAGAATAAGATAACTATTATTGAATTTATGTATGGTCCTACAAACCATAAATGAAATGGCTTTTTGCTGGGCCCAGTGTCGACAGCCCATGTTTATTAAACGGCTCCACACTTGGTATTAATTTGTTTTTGTAGATATACAATAAAATATATTTATTTGTTCTGCACGACAAAAATTCAAGAAAAAACGTGCTTACTAAAATGTGCTGGATAGAAAAATATATATGCTAACATATAGTAATTTGAAAAGTATTTACTATAAAATAGCATGAAATAATCCTGGATCTATCTCTTTTATTTAAAACTATATAAACAAACAAGGCTGGGCACACCAGTCCCAGCATCACTCTTCTCTCCAACGATTCCCATCTTATCATCTTATCATATGTTTCTATCGTCGGAGCCGTTAAACAGGAGGAAGCGGGGGAATGATGAGATTCAACGTCCACAATGCAGCCTCCTGCATGCAGTGCCGAAATAGTAGACGGTTATTATTATTATTATTATCAGTCTAGCGTTAATCACTTAAAGTTTGAGTTTGGTTAGGACTTTGTTATTGATAATTAAGATTGTGTATACACATTCGTGGGAAATCAATACACATCAAGGAATTATTGTTGGAAAATATCAATGAATTATTGTTGGAAAATAACTTATTAGTATGATATTAGGACTATTTTATAACATTAATTAAATACTGTTAGATACGATTATATTATATATTTTGTATCATAATGTTTGCCATAATGATATATTAGGTCCTTAAACTTAACATTATGTAGTATGATTAATATGACATTTGTCTATAACTTGAGAGAGACTAAATATAGGTGGCTCTATAATCTACCATAATATGTCATTGATGAAATAGACATACAATTATGAGAGAAATGAATGACTAGAATTTCTAGAGTTTCATTTTCTCCAACTTCTTTTTATATAAACACAATAATCTTGTATGTGATCCATTCAACGGATTAATTAATAAGACACCATTACCGAAAGTGAAAAAGAATCACAAGTTGGCAACAACCACAAAGTTATCATTGTTCTCATCTTCAAGTAAATGTTCTTCATTTGGTTTAAAAATGCATCAAGTTTATGTTGAATTGATCCTGTAATTATGTCTCTAAATTGAACATATGGTATCAGAGCATGATTTAATTTAAAGTTACAATCCATGATTTCGCATATTAAGCTCTTATTATATAATAATCCATGTCATAATTGAAACAATGTGATAATCAGTTGAACTTGGACTCATATGATAACAACGAGCGAAAGGGAGCCGCGCGTTGTTGCGGTTAAAAAAGTCAACAAATTAAAACTACAGGGGTCAAAACTGTAATAATGTTAAACTGGCAAACAAAACTATAGGGACCAAAATTGTAATTAATAAAAATTAAAACTATAGGGACTAAAGTGGTAAAACTACAGGGGTAAAAATTGTAATAAACTAAAGTGGTAAAACTACAGGGGTAAAAATTGTAATAAACTAAAGTGGTACTGTTTATTCAAGGCAACAATTGTATATATATATAATTTATTGCTTCATCTCAAGCCCAATTTATTGCTTCATCTCGAGCCCATTAGTTACTTTTCACACACCATCCCCACTGAGTTAGTGTAATTCCATAGGACATTGCAATAGTTTTTTTTAATCCACCTTTATAATCCACTTTATCTTTGGTATATGAATAATATTACTTTAAATATAGAGTAATACTATTCACTTACATAAAGAATAAAGTTAATATTTCACTTGTTATTTTTAGTCATTTATAAATTATTTCTATACATTTCTAGTTTAATTTAAATGCAATAACAACTATTTACAATCATGTTATATATTAAATGCTATTAATTAGTTATAGTTATCAAAATTGAATATTTATACATCAAATTCATATAAAAGTTTACGTATAATAAATAGAAGGGAGATTTTAACAATTTTGTAAATGAAGGAAAAATAATATACTAGGAATATACATTTTAAAGTAAAAATAGTGTGAAAAATAGAGATGCGTTGGAGATGGTCTATTTTTACTTCAAAAATAGTAAAAAATAAAGATGTGTTGGAGATGGTCTATATATATATATATATATATATATATATATATATATATATATATATATATATATATATATATATATATATATATATATATATATATATATATATATATATATATATATATATATATATATATATATATATATATATATATATATATATATATATATATATATATATATATTATTTTTTTAATTTTTTTTTTTTGCATTTTGGTGACGTAAGCGGTTTTGGGCATTCATGATGTGTATAGATTTTAAGGCCTAACACTTAGACTCATTGCCAACATAATATATTGCGTAGAGTAAATTAGGGTTTTGGTTCCTGTGGTTTGCCCCAGTTTTTATATTAGTCCAACTTTAGGAAAAACCACATATTGGCCCCTATAGTATGGTTTTACTTACAATTTTGGTCCCTTGTTCCGTTAAGTGTTAATTTTTCTGTTAAATGGATGGTACAATGGCTATTTTACCCTTTATTTGTTTTTAAATTTAGTTTGTTTTAATTTATCTCTCTTTCTCTAAGAACTTACGTCATTGACATCAAATATTCGCTAGGTTGAAATCGGTTATGGTGAGGAGTAGTTCGCTAGGGTCGAATTAGGTAAACTGGTGCAATTGTATTTCATGATTATCGACACAGAATTATATTAATTGGCTTCAATGCCAGCCCTGCTCTGATTGCCACCACAATCCTTTGGCGATGACTTATTACGACACGTAACCCTTTTCTAAGATCGCATCATTCATATCAGGAACTTACGCCATTGATTTCACAAGGCTACACGTCGGAGAGTTGCTTACTATAAGTTATTTATTTATTGATGTTTAAATAAACTTTTGAATTTATTTTAAATTTTCAAAATTTTATTTTTATCAATTTAGCCTAAAATATTGTAGGCCCAAAACACAGATGTTAGAGTATTGCTCTTTGGTAGATGATTTACAAACATAGTACTAAATCATGTCATTAGCTTTTGGATGCTCAGATTCAGTCATAATTATTCCTTGTTCTGAAGTACCTACAATTGTACACAATTCTAGCAAAAAAATAGTCAATGTTAATAAACCTCGAAAAAGTTAACGCTGTAATAAGCCAATGTAAATAGGAAACATTTGTCTCCATTGTACCGTCGTTTTGCTACTTGTAGAGATTGAGTACATTACAGACATGCAGTCAAGTCAGATTCAGTCATAATGAGTCATAATGATTCCTTGTTCTGAAGTACCTACAATTCTAGTAAAAAATAGTCAATGTCGTTAAACCTCGAAAAAGTTGACGGTGTAAAAAGCCAATGTAAATAGGAAACATTTGTCTCCATTGTACCGTCGTTTTACTACTTATAGAGTTCGAATGCATTACAGTCATGCAGTCATATACCAGGTGCTTAATTTCTTTGCTCATGCATCGCATCGTATAAAATATGTCTTTAAGAAATTCATGAGATTATGTCAAATCATCATCTTCACATCCAACCCTAATTCAATTTTTAACATCTTAGACTTCTCTGTACATAGCCCTTCATGTTGTTCATATAAACTTTTGGATAAACATGATGACTATCAATAGAGATTAATGAAAAGTAATACAAAAAAATAATATATATGCATACAACATTTTATGTACAAATTTTCAATAAGAAAACAAAACAACATTCGTAAGGTGTTAATCATTTAATTTGGAAAATTGGGTTGCCTATTTCTTATGGACTTAATCAGGGAAAAATTAGTTAATGTGTTACGGAAAAACATCATTTTATGTATAAAGACACCGACCTTTTACCTTTTTCCTTAGTATTATGAGAACTGTTTCTTTGAATGTAATAGAAATTGTACCTACTGATTATAGAATTGTTGTAAACATGTATAAAGAATGTGGTTAAATGGCAAGATACAAAATGAGAGCTTGCCATAAGAAAACATATATCATAATATAATTAGTACATGATATTGAAGCTACTTACTTGTTATGGGTTTAAACGCTTTACGTATTCTAGATGAAAAAAATAATAATAAAACCGTCAAAAAGAAAGTGAGAGAAAGAGAATATTTGGTTTGTTTAGTGTGATAGACATCATAATAATAGAAACCATAGAAATGGAATAAATAAAGGGAGTAAGGGTGGCTGTTGAAAATATACGATAACCGATCTCCACGAATAAGGGTTTTTAAGCCGATTACTGTGTGACAGATATGTATTTTATCTATAATATGCGGAATAAATAAGAGTTGCGGACTAAAATAAAGCGGTAAATTTAATCTTGACAGTATTTAAATAGACAGAAAGCGGTAAATAAAGTAAATGTTAGAAGTTAGAGGTTAGATGTAATAAACGCCATTATCAACGATAAAGTGTTTTTTACAATAGATAAAAAGGTTAGAAGTTAGAAGTTAGAAGTTAGATGTCTCGGTTAAATACAGTCCACATATGTTTTCGTTGTCAAGGTTCAATTCGGATGTATTGGATATTTGGTACAGTTGATTTATAACCGTTTAAATAAATCAATAACGACACAGATAATTTCAAAAGAACTTATCGATAGCTGAGGAAGATGATGTTTTCTTTGAAGCGTCGATTCTTGTTCTTTACGGTAGGATGAGGTTTGGCAGTTTTTGGTGTTTGGTGAAATAGGTTTTTGGTGTCGGTTTAATTGAGATGCACGGGGTTTTTGTGTTTTAGTTTTCGTGGTGTATGTATTTGGTAGAGGGTGTGTAGGTTTTGTAGTTTGGTATTCGGGTTGAGGTTGTTTAGAGGTTTGAAGTTTGGTGTCGGGTAGAGGTTTAGTTTGGTGTCGGGTAGAGGTTTTGTATGGTGTTGGGTAGAGGTTTTGTTTGGTGTCGGGTAGAGTATGGGTGTAGCGGTTTTGTTTGGTGTTTGTTTGGACGTGGATTTTCTTTGGTTGAAAAGAGTTTTCTAGAGAGTTTTGGCAGGTTTTCTTGCTCTTTGGACGTGGGGTAATCTTGATGTATTGGTGCTTGAATGGGTATGGTGTGGTGTAAGGTTTTATTTTCTGCACAAGAATGGCAAGAGGTGAGCTTCTTATTTATAGTTGCTGAACACAGCGTTCGCGTCGCGACCATAGGGTCCGTCGCGTCGCGAAGGTGCGTGTGTCGGGTTGCTTTTGGTCAGCCACTGGGTAGTGCGTTGGGTTGGTAGTCTCGCGATCAAGAAGTTGGTGGTGTCGCGTTGGAGCCTTCGCGTTGGAGGTCTTCGCGTCGCGACCACCCTTGCCGTCGCGTCGCGGTCGCTGTAGCGATCTGGACTTCTGTGTTTTGTTTTTCTTTTCACGTCGCGACCACTGTGTCTGTCGCGTCGTGATTGCTGTAGCAGTGTGATATTTTGTATTTTGCTCTGTGGTTTGTAGCGTTACTTCCTCAGGTTTGGATGTTTTCTCAAAGTTTCTCGGGTCTTGATTTATTCTTGTTTTTTATCTCGAATTCACGCAATCTGAAATAAACTGATAATATTTGTTAGATAATAACAGTTCATCTTATTTCAGTGATTGTCACATACAAAAATATATTTTTCAACAATTTCCCCCTATGTGATCATTACTGAAATAAGAACAGATTAAAAGGTAAGGTTGAAAATTCTTGTAATTTGGATAAAACATTTATAAAACCATATCACTTGTTTTGAAAAAGTGTGACTAGATTTTACTTATGTTTTGAAAAATGTTTGTCAAGAATATTTGTTTCTGAATCAAGGTTTCATGTTCAATTATCTAAAGGTTTTTGTATATGTACTTTCATAATATTCCTTAAGATTTTATAACATTTATAAAGACGACAAGTGATCTTAATAGGTCGATTCAGATGAACTTCTCATAGGTATAGCTCACACTTGACTGAGGTGTTTGTTTGTTCTGGGTGCAGAACTGGTGTATAATCACTAAAGATGAGTGATATCTCTCAGTTTGAAGGTGTTGACTTATGCTTAATATGGATTTATACCTATATACTTTAGTCACTTGGTCTTCATATTAGATAATCAATCACATAAGACTGGTTTCGGCATTACTCAGAGGGTTTCTTCATTCATGCCATTGATGTTCACTCTCTCTCCGTCGGGAAATACATGTAGAGGGGTTTTAAAAATTTTCATAGTGCAGTTTGCAACTAAGAATATTCAATTATGAAGGCTACAGTATCCCGGTAAGTATTCGGTTTTGACAGCCATATTTGATAAAGCTTTTGAGAATTCGTTGTTTTGAGAGATGTCTGTCTTTATGGATTGTTGTAATAACTCTTCTTTTGCTTTGGTGAAGTGTTCACCTTTGTTTTATCCTTTCTTGATTTTCGCGAATACCTTTTGTGTAAAAGATATCTGATGTGGTTTGTGATTTGTTGACATCATTTGTTGGATATGACTTTGCGTTTTGAGATTTTGAGTTTTCTTCTGGTTTTCTTGGATATGACATTGTCGTTTCTTCAATTGTCAGATTCGTTATGCCAGATGATGAATCTTTTCTTGATGTGGCTTGATTGAGGATAGGGATAGGTGATATAAAAGACAGTTTGTCTAATATATAAGAAAATGATTGTATCGTTCCTGGTCATTTTGATATCTAAGCAAAAATGAGACTAGCATCACTGTATAAGAGTATAAATCCTATAAGTCACAATGAAAACACCTTTGCTCACAGAAATGAATTTCACTTAGCAGTTGAAGACGAGGCACAAATTCTCACATGGGTTTGGTTTTCATCTGAATCTCCTGATCTTATGTCCCTTAATTGATAAAATCGTTATAATTGAAATAAATTCAAAGGGAATAGGAGAATGTTCATAACGAAAAGTTTTGAAATTTAAACCTTCTCTTTAATTAAGAATCAATATAATTGAGAACATTCATCGAGCATAAGTATCTGAAAATTTAGTCAAAAAGATGTTAATCACATGGTTTTATAAAAACTTTTAAAAGGATAAAACTTTATTCAATTTTTTTTGTGATTTTTGATTATGTGGATGTTTTTTTTTTTTTTTTGAAAAATTTGGTTATTTGAATGTTTTTGGTAAATTTTGGTTATGGGGGTGAGAATGGGGTAACGAGAGTTCCCCCATAAATGATGCATTGGGATCATTTGGATAGGTGGATTGGGTGTTTTTTTTTAGGAAGGCTCTGGTTTTGGTGGTTCCCCCTCGATTGGATCTGCATCATTTTGGTTTGATTGTGAAGTTTCTGCATCGGAGGTAGTGTGGGTTTGAAGTCTCGTAGAAAGCTCTGGTTTCCTTGTCATATGCTTGGAACGGCCACTATCGATATACCATGTATCATCCTTGGGCTCTCCAGCACAAAGTGCCTGCAATTAGACAGAAAGTTTAGGTACCCAAACCATGGTGGGTCCTGATTTGTTAATGGTTTTCGGTGATTTGAAATTGTTATGGTTTCTGTTAATTGGACGAAGTGGTTGAGGCTTGATTTGACTTATCAGATTTTCCCAATTTAAGATTTGTTTTTGAAAGCCTGTCATTTGGAAAGATTTCTGATTGTGTGAAAGGTATCCTTTATGTAATGACTTGTCTGATAACCTTTCTTTGTTTTTGGGATGAGGATTGTTTTGAAAATATTTTTGTTTTTGTGGCAAGGAGGCTGGTTTCAAAGGTTTCTTTTGGGTTTGTTTTAAAACTTTGGGTTTGCCTTGTTCCTTTTGAAGAGCAATTGTTTTAAAGGTACTGCCTTTCTCGTAAAAGGAGTTTGCTTTATTCAAAAAATCTTTAAGTTTGGAGTTTTGGTTGGTAATTTGGATTTGGTGGGTTGAAGACCTATTAGTGAAAGATCTTTTGGAAACAGTGAAATCAGTATCATCTGGGTTACAGTTGATAACTGTTTCGTCGTCTGAATTTTCCTCATTAACAGATGTGGATAGATCTGTTAGAGTTGATTCAGAGTTTTCACTGTTAGTCCTGGTTTCTTGTTTGGCTTGTTCGATTTCGAAGGATTCTCTTCCTAATCCAGGTCTGTAATTTGTATCGATTTTGCCAGATCCTAAGGATGTTGCTTTGATGAAAATATCATCACTTAGCTTTCTAGCAAGATTGATAGAATCCAGTTTTCCTTGAAATCTTTGATTCTCGGATTCAAGAAGTTTGATTTGTTTTGAAGAATCATCTAGTTTGAGAATCAAACTAGTGTTTTTGTCAGTTAAATCTTGAATTTTTACTTTTAACTGAAGGACTTCTATTTCTAAGGCATCTTTTATTTCAGATGGAAAAACAGATTGATTTTTTATTTCTAAGTCCCCTTTTTGTTTTAGAGCTTCATTTAATTGATCTAAGACGTTATTATATTCTTCTGATTTTCGTTTGACGTCTCTTTCAAGTTTGTCTCTAGTCATTGTTGATTCTCCAAATCTGAGTTGCAAGGTTTGTAATTCAGATTTGCAGATATCAGATTTGACTATTGTGTCATGATATAGTTTGAGATCAGCTTTCAAACTGTTCTCAATCTTAGTCATGTGGGACTCAAATGGTGTTTTTGAAAGACCGATTTCTGAGATCATAGACCATACCTGATCGATGACATATGGAGCTCTTGAGTAGGTTGTGGAAGACATTTTTAGGTTGTGGTTTTTTTTTTTTGAAAATTTTAAGATTTTATTTTTTTAATTTTTTTTTTTCGTTGAACAAGTGATATTAAGATGAAATTTTTAAAGAAAACTTATTGGTGGTTTATAAAAACGCTACACAAAAGTTCTCAACAAAAATTTCAAAGTAAATCACACAAGCTCTGATACCAATTGTTGAAAATATACGATAACCGATCTCCACGAATAAGGGTTTTTAAGCCGATTACTGTGTGACAGATATGTATTTTATCTATAATATGCGGAATAAATAAGAGTTGCGGACTAAAATAAAGCGGTAAATTTAATCTAGACAGTATTTAAATAGACAGAAAGCGGTAAATAAAGTAAATGTTAGAAGTTAGAGGTTAGATGTAATAAACGCCATTATCAACGATAAAGTGTTTTTTACAATAGATAAAAAGGTTAGAAGTTAGAAGTTAGAAGTTAGATGTCTCGGTTAAATACAGTCCACATATGTTTTCGTTGTCAAGGTTCAATTCGGATGTATTGGATATTTGGTACAGTTGATTTATAACCGTTTAAATAAATCAATAACGACACAGATAATTTCAAAAGAACTTATCGATAGCTGAGGAAGATGATGTTTTCTTTGAAGCGTCGATTCTTGTTCTTTACGGTAGGATGAGGTTTGGCAGTTTTTGGTGTTTGGTGAAATAGGTTTTTGGTGTCGGTTTAATTGAGATGCACGGGGTTTTTGTGTTTTAGTTTTCGTGGTGTATGTATTTGGTAGAGGGTGTGTAGGTTTTGTAGTTTGGTATTCGGGTTGAGGTTGTTTAGAGGTTTGAAGTTTGGTGTCGGGTAGAGGTTTAGTTTGGTGTCGGGTAGAGGTTTTGTATGGTGTTGGGTAGAGGTTTTGTTTGGTGTCGGGTAGAGTATGGGTGTCGCGGTTTTGTTTGGTGTTTGTTTGGACGTGGATTTTCTTTGGTTGAAAAGAGTTTTCTAAAGAGTTTTGGCAGGTTTTCTTGCTCTTTGGACGTGGGGTAATCTTGATGTATTGGTGCTTGAATGGGTATGGTGTGGTGTAAGGTTTTATTTTCTGCACAAGAATGGCAAGAGGTGAGCTTCTTATTTATAGTTGCTGAACACAGCGTTCGCGTCGTGACCATAGGGTCCGTCGCGTCGCGAAGGTGCGTGTGTCGGGTTGCTTTTGGTCGGCCACTGGTTAGTGCGTTGGGTTGGTAGTCTCGCGATCAAGAAGTTGGTGGTGTCGCGTTGGAGCCTTCGCGTTGGAGGTCTTCGCGTCGCGACCACCCTTGCCGTCGCGTCGCGAACGCTGTAGCGATCTGGACTTCTGTGTTTTGTTTTTCTTTTCACGTCGCGACCACTGTGTCTGTCGCGTCGTGATTGCTGTAGCAGTGTGATATTTTGTATTTTGCTCTGTGGTTTGTAGCGTTACTTCCTCAGGTTTGGATGTTTTCTCAAAGTTTCTCGGGTCTTGATTTATTCTTGTTTTTGATCTCGAATTCACGTAATCTGAAATAAACTGATAATATTTGTTAGATAATAACAGTTCATCTTATTTCAGTGATTGTCACATACAAAAATATATTTTTCAACAGTGGCAGTTAAGAGTATTCACCAATTAAGAACGTTTGAGATGAAGAATGAGAGAATAAGCTTCCATAGTGTCTTGAGAATATGGGATAGAAACGTGATGAAAATTGAAAACCCATAACTGCTCATGTAACGTTTGTTGTGAACTGAGATTTCCCGTCGAATGTTGCATCAAATTAGAATAGTTGGTATGAGAATGTGTATTGGAAGTTGCAATCGTACCTATAAGTCCCAACCTATTTCTAAATCTTGCCAATTGCTTCCCAAACCTACATTGTTTCAAATAAAAAGTTAAGTAGCATGCTATAATGTAACACTTGTGTGTTTCAATAAGCTCTTTAAATTCGTTAAAATTGTATGCATAACTATTAGAGTTCATTATGTGACAAAATGAATGTATCGGATGCTTAATAAATATTAAGCATATTAAGTTATTAACATTATATGAATATAAATAAAAATTAATTAATACTATCAAGGTTTAATTAACATTATATATATATATATATAATGGTATGTTGTGCGTATATAAGAACACTATTGACACACTTGGTTACTCAAAAATTCTTTTATTCTCTTTCAAGCATGTTAGATCCATGACATGTGTATCATATGAGTGATAACATTTCAAGAACTATAATTTGCCGAAGCTATCAACTTCTTATTGTTGCCCACATGTTCATGTGGAGGATCCCATTATAGATCTCACAAAGAATCAAACTCGATGACAATCATTTGATTTTGTATTAAACATGCATAAAGATTCATCGGTTGGGTTGCATGACGTTTGGAAGGAAATTGGAGAAAGAAATCAAACGAGCTCTAGGATGATTCCGCATGCATATATATGATAAAATTGAAGTGAGTGGTTTAACTTCCTTCTTTGTACATCTTTATTCATTTTTACTTTATTTAATTTCAAGAAAATTTGTATGGTTGGGAGGATATATATTTATGTTTTGAATATTGATAAGTCTCACTTCATGTTTTATTATACAAGAATAACTTAGTAGGATTTTATATTTTGTATTTTTTTTAAACAAACATATTACAATACCCTTAACGTTTTTATTTTATGGAGTAGAAACACTAACAAAATATTCATGTTGAAATGTTGTATTTGAAAGGTTTTATGGAAATCTATGAACTAAAACCCAAAGTTCACATGCAACCTAAATTGGATCTATGTTTTCTAACTTTGAACATATAAATAATTCCTAAAGGCCAGAAGAAAAATTAGTAATGAAATAAATCAGAAAAACTAACCTTTAGGTTTTCTTGGAAGATAAGCAACACAAGTGTCCTGCCTCAAATGAGATCACACCCAAGGAGCCAGAGGGATAGGTCACTAAATTCTAGAGAGAAAATGAGTAGAATGAGGCGCAGAAAAGGGTTCCCCAGGACCCCTATTTATAGTTTCTATTTGGCCAACAAATAAGCCTTTAGAGATAATCCTTTTTGAATTAAAATAATATAAACCATTATCTATCAATTCAAATCTATTTATCCTAACATATAATAATCGAAATTATGGATAATCCCTCCATAATTTCGTTGGCCACTTAAACTACCATAATTGCCACTTACTCAACTATTGAATAATTAAAATTCAGCCCTACACCTTTAATTAATTAAATTAATCACCAAATTAAATCCAATTAATTCCAGAGTAATTTCTAATTAATTAATATAGTTTCTAATTAATATATTATCACTTTAATATATTAATAAACTATTTATTTTATTTCTATTGATTTATTAATCATATAATCAATCAATCTTTCTCTCTCCTGGACTTTCTACCAAACCTCCGGCTATGAGGGCAACACAAATGGACTTTGCTACTATTAATTAGGTAAATACAAATTATTAGTCATGGCTTAGACACCTAATCCAACAGTCTCTCACTTGGATAAGTCTATGACTATAATTACTAATTTAACCTCTAACTAATCAGCAAACTGTAGCTTCCTAGAAACTGCTGTCGAACTCTGACCCAGTCAGTTTTGTCCATAGATAAGTGATCATATGATCCTCCGTCCAACAAGATATTTCCGGACATGAGACATGGATTGTGATCAATCTCTGTCCGATACTCTGTTTCCCGATTTCCGATTTGCATATGACATAGGACTTCTAATTGAACACATCAATTCAGTCCTGGCTGGCCAGCACTTTAGTCAACTTCAAAATCATCGAGAGGCCTACAGATATCTGTTTCCCATCAGGGTCAAGGAACGAATATGCTTCGACTCATATGCTTGTGTCTTTTACTCATCAAAATCGCGCACAACAATACGTTTTATAACATCGAGTTACCGATGCGTTTACGCACTATCAATGCACAACCGACTTGCAAATTTCAACTCATATGTCTCCTCTTCAAGACCATAAGACATTATCATCTCAAACTTGCTCGTGATGTAATCCATGAAGCAATTCTTTGAGTGTGAGTTTATCCAATACTCAAATCTCTATTTCTAAGTACTCATGAATGTTGTAGCAATCCTATTACTATGTCTAACACCTTAGACAGTCTACAAACCAATTCATGACAGTCTTGATTCAATACTTACATCCCAAAGTATGAGCGACTGTGGACCTTTTGAATAATTAAATTATTCGGGAAGTAAAACATGCGAAAGTGAAACATAAAATCTGACTGGCAGCTACTCTTGCTTATTACCAAGTCAGATCTTCCACAATACTATTATTGGTTTCTTGGTTTTTTTTTAACTTTCAATTCTAATTTTATATCTATGTCTTCATGAACCTTTTACCCTTTCTATGTATCCAAAGTGTCTTACACTAATACACTTCATTGCAGATGATCCAATCAGAAGCTCTTCCGATGACATCTCAATATGTTATACTGTCTTTCTCTCTCACAATTCCATTTTGGTGGTGTGTACTGTAACAGCCCAAGTCCGCACGTACCAGATATTGTCCGCTTTGGGCCACCCAGCGTGAAAACTTCCCAGGGGGTCACCCATCATGGGATTTCTCCCACCCGGGCACGCTTAACTGCAGAGTTCTTATGGGATCTGCTGCCCTCACGGCTTTAAAACGCGTCTGGTAGAGGAGGTATCCACATCCTTTATAAGCCATGTTTCGTTCGCCTCCTCAACCGATGTGGGATCCGGGTGCGCTAACCCTTCTCCTCCCTCATCAGGGATTCGACGTCCTCGTCGAACACCATCGATCCGTGCCCTGGCTCTGATTACCATTTGTAACAGCCCAAGTCCGCACGTACCAGATATTGTCCGCTTTGGGCCACCCAGCGTGAAAAACTTCCCAGGGGGTCACCCATCATGGGATTTCTCCCACCCGGGCACGCTTAACTGCAGAGTTCTTATGGGATCTGCTGCCCTCACGGCTTTAAAACGCGTCTGGTAGACGAGGTATCCACATCCTTTATAAGGCATGTTTCGTTCGCCTCCTCAACCGATGTGGGATCCGAGTGCGCTAACCCTTCTACTTGTAAGACCCGTATCCTGATTATAACATATACTTAAAATAATAGTGTTAGGAATTATATGATTTTTGGTAGTTATAAAGCTAAGAAAAACTTTAAGTTACAATTTCATATAAAATCAGCATTTTGTGTCGTTTTTAGAAAAATCATAATTAATTCTAGGAAAATTGTTTGGACCTCAAACCAATGCACAAAGTTTACAAATTGAGTCTAGTACAATTACCAAAAATAATAGTAAGCTTGAAAATGATATTATCTATGGTAAAAAATTCAATCTTTACTGATTAGTTCGGAATTGACAGATTAGATAGTCTGTTTTCAAAAATTCATAATAAATCATAGAAAAATCGTATAAATACGTAAAATACATCCCTGGAAAGGTATTGAGATGAAGTTTCTGAATATCAAATAAAATCGTGAATTTAATGGGTTTAAGATCGGCTAAACCAGTCTTGAACAGACTGATTCTAGAAGGCCTTTGATTTCAACAAAATTATATTATTAAAATCTTTTGTCAAAAGTGTCATGCCATTTTTTATTCAAGAATTCAAGTATAAATACCCCCCAAAACATCTCATAAACCACACCAACAAATCTCAATCCAATATATAGAGGTTTCTAAGCACTAGAGTGTAAGAAGTGAGCGGAAGGAAGCTCAAAAGCCTAGCGAAGAAGTTATAGGTTCCGACGACTGGTCATAAGGTAACTACAAACTTTTCTATAGCTTAATTAGGTATTGTAAAATGGTTTTTGTGTTAAGAAGTATAATATTTAATAAGTATAACATATGTTATATTATACTAATTTCTAACAATAGTAAACAAAAACCTTAAAATGTCGTTATTATAACAATTCGTAATTTCCGAATATAATACCGATTGATTTACTTACGAGGACGGTGACTAGGCCGATTACTTGGGATCTGGTTGTTGGATTTTCCGAAAGGCTAAAATGCTGAAAGGATCCTGCCACCCCATCTAATCTTCTACCTGGCCGTTCTTTACTTGATAAATCATGGAGTATCATATTGGAATTATTGAAGGGTTTAATGATGCGACTATAATATAGTTAAGGATTAAGAAATGATAGATTTCTTATTATGTTAACAGTTAAAGTTGAAGGAAATACAAAGCTGAGAAAGATAAACGATATAGTCAACTATAATCAGGTGAGTCTTCTCACTATACTATGGGTGATATTGCATGCATAGGAAGGAAGATAGGTTAGACTAAGGTTGTCTTACCTGTTATGATAATTGTGTGAATTATTGCTATGATAATGATTGTTTGTGGACGGAACGGGAACAGCCCGCGAGCCAATAGGCGGAACGGGAATAGCCCGCGAGCCAATAGGCGGAACGGGAATAGCCTGCGAGTCATTAGACGGAACGGGAAAAGCCTGCGAGCGATAAGACAGAACGGGAACTGCCCGTGAGTCTTCAGGCGGAACAGGGATAGCCCGCGAGTCTCACAGACATATGAATGGTTATTATGTGTTGTATGTTATGTGATGGATCGTATGGTATTTTGAGGAACTCACTAAGCTCCGTGCTTACCCTTTCCCTATATAAACTACTGTTTCAGGTACATCAGGTACCATGGATGGCAAGGCGTGACGTGTATACACTGTGCTGCTTCATTGGAGGACTGTTTTTGAATGGAAGTTCCGCTATGTTGTGATTTCATTAACTTTTGTTAATCCTGGGATGTTTTCATTAAACTTATAAGTTATGGAATTTTGTCAAAATTAATTAAGTGGCTTTTTTATATTAAAGTGTTCGTTTAATTTTTTTTTAATTTTACCCTAAAATTTTGGGATGTTACAAGTTGGTATCAGAGCACAGCTTGAGAGAATCAGGCTCACTTAGTGAGTTCTGGACTCAAGTTGAGGCTTAAGAGTTTTCTTAAAACATTTTTACGAAAGGAGGATGTTTTATGAAGGGTGAACTGAAGACACAGTGTGTACCGCCAGCCGACGCCAGTATGAGAAAAGGGTTAAGTATTTAATATTGTGGATGTTAAAAAAAAACATATGGTATATGTTTGCTGAAATGCCTGGTAGAGATCACACATTGTTGTATTATTATCTGCTATTTGCTAATAGAACTGTATGCTAGTGCCGATAGGTTTCTTAGAGATTTCCACTAAGTTGTATACAATATGGACTGAATAGTCATAGAATGTGTGAATTGACCTTATTGCATGTTCCTTGTTTGGTTGTTGCCTTAGGGAAGATTCTCTTATTTGAAAGACTGTTTAGTTCGATATTATATACAACTACGTTCGCGAAACGACCTGTCATCACTGGAGGAAGTTCCATCTTAGTTAGAATAGCAGGGTGGGGATGGGATTCCAAGTATTCCTAGAAGGGTTAACATATGCCTTGTAAGGGCATATGTGTTAAAATTATCCGTGAGAAGCGAATTGGATATTTCGAGATGGGTCTTGGAACGAACATGGATAGGTGTGGAAGGTGGTAGTAGAGCTCCTACTATCGAAAGCACAGGATCCACGTTCGAGTCGGGAGTTCGTCACGAAGGATCCAAGGAGCTGAATATGTGAGTGTCTGGCATAATTAACTTAAATGCTAGTGTAATGTGGTAAACTTTTATCCATTCAATTTTTGAATGTTGATTGTGAGGTTCAGTAGGAACAATTAAGATGCGATCATACCAGTTTGGTTGGACCGATCATGCTTAAGTTAATTACTGAGCTTAAAGACTGTTGAAAGGGAGAATGCCAAAATGCTATTGTGGTAGCTATTTTTCATGCAACTAATGGGCGCACAAGTCAGACAGGGACTAGAGGATGCAAGGGTAAGTTTTCCAACTCACGGTCAAAGAGGTGCAAGCGGCGCCTGAGATGATAGCGGGTATTTTTGAGTCAACTTTGTACATGCCTAGTGTTGTGTAATAGTGGGGCTACCTACCCTTGTATTGATCTTGCTTGGGTGATTGATCAGGTCGTGTGGGTTGAGAGTTTGGATCACTCACTCGTGATTGAGGTAACTGACGATAGAGGTGTTGACTAGGGTCGCAAGCGGATGAGTAACATATGGTGGTTGATGTAAACATCTTTACATTATCGAAACATGTTTATTGAGATAGTGTTTGCCCCGATGCAAGTTGTTGGCTGAGCAGAGTGGGCTTGTTTTTCGTTCGAGAGAGTAAGGGCTCGTAAAAAAAAATTATAAATCGAATAAACAGACTTGGACTTTAGTCCAAGTGGGGGAGGAATACGAAATTAAGGGAACAACATGAATATTATATTGAATCGATGAAATTATTAAAATTATAGTAACATGTCAATATCTTTAATTCATTACTACAACTTTATATTAATACATTAAGAAAAGTTTACAGAACTACTAACCTAAACCGAAGAATCAGAAAGAAGTGAGAAAAGATCTTCTACACTCCAATCTTTGTCATCATTAGGTTGACTTGTACCTTCTCGAGGATTTGGAAGTGGTATGCTTCCAGTTATTGGAGGAGGAGCTCCAAGGTATGGGGTCTCAATAGGGTTGGAACCTGTAACCCCATGATTAAGCGCTAAATATTGACTCATTTGGGGCGTGTGTAAGTAGGGCAGTGATGAGGAAAGGCTCTAATTCGGAACCAGTTGGGGGTAGCTACAAGAAGGAGAAAACCAGGCTGGGTCACCTACAAAGCCTAAAAAAATTCTCCTCACTCGAAGACTCAAGTAAACCAGGGTTAATACTACTCATACCAGAATTAGATGGCAGAGATTGCTGCTGTGTATGAGTTCTTGATGAAGTTTCCCCCTTTTCCTGAATTTTTCTTTTCCTAAATACAACCTTATGAGCAGCTTGTATCAGTTTCTTTGTGCCGTCTGTTAGACCCGATTGTGATCCTTCAATTATTGCTTCTTTCTCCCTTTTTAGGTTGGGTATTAAATCTTTCGATAATCCTGCTGCTCCGCTAAACTCGTTACCAAATTCCTGTGACACAAATAAATTTAGTAATTACAATTTTATGATATAAAGGAATTAAAAACAAAAATGTAATTCTTTACCTCAACACGATCAATAAGAGTTTGCAGACTCTTAAGTTGTCGTTGGGGCCAATGTTCGATACCCAAATATCTACAGCGTTTTTTTAACTGAGTCGATCCAATGTTGAGTTCTTTCGCAACTTCCTCAATTGGTTTATTAAAGTGTTCAGCTATTATTTCTCTACTTAATGAGTGTCTGAAACCTCTTCTAGTGCCAGCTACTGTGGTTGTCGGAATCAGAAGATTGAGTTCAAATGTACTATTAATAGTTGGGATCATTTGAAGATGATCCTGATTTTCTGAACCAAATATGGACATTGATTCATTAAAATCGGTAGCTATCGGTGGTAATTGTACGTTTTCAATCATGGACTCAGGATTTTGAAATCCTTCTAAGTTCCTCTGAATCACCTGAAGGTGATTTTGATATTGAAAACCAACCCCAAGCTCAGGATTCATTTCAATATTGATGTTATGAGTTGTTTGTAATTGACTTTCATTCTGAATGTCAGTCATGAATCCTTGATTCATGGGGATGATCTCATTACTCGTTGATGGTACGTCGATGAATGGATTGTAGTCAGATAGATCATCCACAAGTGGGTCTACAAATAACAATTGTCAGATGATAAAACAAAAACTGAATATTCATAAAAGCGATCATTTAAAAGAATTTAACCTGGTAGAAGGTATGGAGTCTGATCAAGTACAAAGTCTAAAGATGCATGCACCGGATCTTCTGAGTTAATGTTCAGCTTGGGAAAAATTTCTGGCTCACTGTGGAGTTGCTCTATTGGTATTATATCTGGAAGACTGTACCATAATTCAAAATCAAACAAAACATTAGAAAGATAATTGAAGTATGGATGATAGATGTCTAGAATGTTAGAGATACCGAACTCTATTAAGAATGCTTGGTCTGAAGTACCCTCTCCTTGCGGAAAACCAGGTCCAGGGTTCGACAGATCGCCCATTGAAGATCTGTTTTCCATGACTTAACTTTAAATATGAGTTCGTTTATGAACAAACTAGTGATAAGAGAGGACGAGACTGAAAATGAATGTGGAAATGAATGATACTACATACCTGTATATATAGTATCTTGCAGTTGGAACCGAAAGGTCACACGGAACTGAAAGGACACCTCACGTTTTAATTACCGAAATTCAAACTAACTACAGTAGATGCGACTTTTCACTACCCCAAGTGACATTTTTTCAAAATTGCCTGCTTGACTCTGGTGAGAACGAGATAATAAAGAGACTCTTGAAATAAAACAAAATTTTATGTCTCCATATAATGGAAATAGTTTAAAGAGTGTTCAGTACTTCAAAGAAAAAAAAAGAACTTACGAAAGATGATGTAAATTTTATATTTTTCGGTGAAACAAAATTTTTTGGAGATTTTACAAATATAGAATTATTTAGCCAAAAAGTATTTAAAAGAAAATATTGAATTGAGACAAATGTGTGTTGAAATATGCGAATTCATATAAATACGAAATAGTGTTAAAAATTAGGTGTTGCAAGTTAACTAGGTTAACTATGTATACATGAAGATTAGAAAGTACTAAATATGTACTGTAGAAAATAGCCGGTCAAGTTGATGTGTAGGACTGTGAGAAACAGTTAGAGTTTTACATCTAGAGTAACTAGAAGAAAAGAAGTATGGAGTGAATGAGAATAATAGGACCTTAAGCATTATTACAGAGACATGTGAAAGTTGAAGGGAAAGATAATGAAACCTTGTAAAGGTTCGACAATAAGATGAGGATGATTTTTGAAGAACATAAGGACTCGATGGGAAATACATAGAGGCGTTCGAGAATGCGGATTTCGGGACGAAATCCAAATAAGTGCGGGAGACTTGTAAGACCCGTATCCTGATTATAACATATACTTAAAATAATAGTGTTAGGAATTATATGATTTTTGGTAGTTATAAAGCTAAGAAAAACTTTAAGTTACAATTTCATATAAAATCAGCATTTTGTGTCGTTTTTAGAAAAATCATAATTAATTCTAGGAAAATTGTTTGGACCTTAAACCAATGCACAAAGTTTACAAATTGAGTCTAGTACAATTACCAAAAATAATAGTAAGCTTGAAAATGATATTATCTATGGTAAAAAATGCAATCTTTACTGATTAGTTCGGAATTGACAGATTAGATAGTCTGTTTTCAAAAATTCATAATAAATCATAGAAAAATCGTATAAATACGTAAAATACATCCCTGGAAAGGTATTGAGATTAATTTTCTGAATATCAAATAAAATCGTGAATTTAATGGGTTTAAGATCGGCTAAACCAGTCTTGAACAGACTGATTCTAGAAGGCCTTTAATTTCAACAAAATTATATTATTAAAATCTTTTGTCAAAAGTGTAATGCCATTTTTTATTCAAGAATTCAAGTATAAATACCCCCCAAAACATCTCATAAACCACACCAACAAATCTCAATCCAATATATAGAGGTTTCTAAGCACTAGAGTGTAAGAAGTGAGCGGAAGGAAGCTCAAAAGCCTAGCGAAGAAGTTATAGGTTCCGACGACTGGTCATAAGGTAACTACAAACTTTTCTATAGCTTAATTAGGTATTGTAAAATGGTTTTTGTGTTAAGAAGTATAATATTTAATAAGTATAACATATGTTATATTATACTAATTTCTAACAATAGTAAACAAAAACCTTAAAATGTCGTTATTATAACAATTCGTAATTTCCGAATATAATACCGATTGATTTACTTACGAGGACGGTGACTAGGCCGATTACTTGGGATCTGGTTGTTGGATTTTCCGAAAGGCTAAAATGCTGAAAGGATCCTGCCACCCCATCTAATCTTCTACCTGGCCGTTCTTTACTTGATAAATCATGGAGTATCATATTGGAATTATTGAAGGGTTTAATGATGCGACTATAATATAGTTAAGGATTAAGAAATGATAGATTTCTTATTATGTTAACAGTTAAAGTTGAAGGAAATACAAAGCTGAGAAAGATAAACGATATAGTCAACTATAATCAGGTGAGTCTTCTCACTATACTATGGGTGATATTGCATGCATAGGAAGGAAGATAGGTTAGACTAAGGTTGTCTTACCTGTTATGATAATTGTGTGAATTATTGCTATGATAATGATTGTTTATGGACGGAACGGGAACAGCCCGCGAGCCAATAGGCGGAACGGGAATAGCCCGCGAGCCAATAGGCGGAACGGGAATAGCCTGCGAGTCATTAGACGGAACGGGAAAAGCCTGCGAGCGATAAGACAGAACGGGAACTGCCCGTGAGTCTTCAGGCGGAACAGGGATAGCCCGCGAGTCTCACAGACATATGAATGGTTATTATGTGTTGTATGTTATGTGATGGATCGTATGGTATTTTGAGGAACTCACTAAGCTCCGTGCTTACCCTTTCCCTATATAAACTACTGTTTCAGGTACATCAGGTACCATGGATGGCAAGGCGTGACGTGTATACACTGTGCTGCTTCATTGGAGGACTGTTTTTGAATGGAAGTTCCGCTATGTTGTGATTTCATTAACTTTTGTTAATCCTTGGATGTTTTCATTAAACTTATAAGTTATGGAATTTTGTCAAAATTAATTAAGTGGCTTTTTTATATTAAAGTGTTCGTTTAATTTTTTTTTAATTTTACCCTAAAATTTTGGGATGTTACATGTACTGTGGCTTCCCATGGTTCTCGGGGTATTTAGTCTACGTGACTACACCCTAAGACTATTTCGAGGTGTTATGATGTGCCAATGAACCGCATGCGCTCCATCTGAATACCAACGAAACTCTTTAACCATGAAGTCTTTAAGCACAACACCCTGATGTTAATAGTTACTGATTTGAAAACCCTTTCAAATTATTACTCCCACATTCACCCCAATCATTTCCCTGTGATTTCTCATGAGTGTTCAAATATTGCACCTTCTTTATTTCTTTCATGCCAAGTCATCACACTTTGCAATGATAGGAAACTTCTTTCCTCGCGTTATACATCTTGAATCTCATCAAGATCATATTGGTTGAGTTTTGATCTATCTCATAGATGTTCACAACCACCTGAGTATGCTATATCTTTATTAAGTCTTTCATAGTGAATCATCTCTTAATGTCAAATCATTACACTTTGTAATGATAAGAGATGTTTCCTAGAAAAAATATGTAACCAACATATAGTCATAGCCACTGGCTTTGACTCTTTCAGACTATTCACAAAATCCAAACCTTTTGGCACATTTTGAGAATCCGAAACCTTTCTGACATAGTTATGGGAATCTTTTAGGCTATTCACAAAATCCAAAACTTTTGGCACATTTTGAGAATCCAAATTTCCTTTCTTGCGAGGTGCACATGGGATGAATCCCGGGGCCATGTACCTTCTGTATTTGCATGCTCTTTGTGAGTCCCTATTAGTGTGCCGGTAATCCACACGCGCTCCACTAACGTCTCACAATGTGCCACGCAGAATCCTCTTAGATTTTATCTTTTATTGAGAGTGCTTTTCTCGGAATCAATTGCTTGACTCTGAGTATCGTCTCACTCAACCAGATGTTCTGTAAGTGCATTTCTATCCATGTCGCTTTCTTTTGATGACTCAATTACTCCCACTGGTTTTTTGACCAGGTGTAAAATCAATCAAATTGTTACATAGACTGTGTCTCGCCCTAAGGTTCTCTTATTTGGCAGCAACTGGGCTCACCAATGCTTCCAAGTAGTCGGATTGCTTATCCGTACCAACTTTAGTGTTTTACCACTAATCGGTATGTCACCCAGATCATAACTACTTATGACGGTGATCAATACTACTGGTCAAGAGAAGAGTATGTCAGGTTTAACAAGAATCTGATTCCTGGTCAAGGCCTAGTGATGACTAAGGTTCTTTCAATTGGCTAATCCTGAACTCATCCAGGATTATTGTTACTCCCACTATTTCCTTAGAATATGAGTCCTTTCCAAAAGAACTCTTATTTCACAGTTACAGTCGGGATAGCCAATGAAACGACACTGCTGATCAGGTATAGGCTAGTCATAAGGTTCGGACGAACGCTACATGACCCTGGACTTTCTATGTACAAGTGGGATGATCCCAGCTTTACAATTTTAGACAGTGTCTGCATAACCTACTTAGTCTAAGATGTGGTTGGAATATGGTTTCTATGGTCTGACTGGTTGAATATTCAATTCATCGGAAACTAATTGAAGATGTATCTCATACATCGATGATCGAACTATTTCGACCAATGCTCCATCATCTTCCCTAAGACACATTATAAACATTAATGTTCTTGGAAGAGGATATACCGTGAAACATTTTCTCAGTTTATGTTGTCACTCAAATTCTTGTTGATCTTATACTTCCTTTGAAGTTCTTGAACTGTTCTAGGTTTCAATTCAATCGCTTATTCTGATAAGCATAGCCATATTCGTCATACTAATTGACAAATATCGTGAAGTATAACTAATCATGTTCTTTTCGAAGATTCGAGCAATACATAGTAACTGATGTGTCCGTTGCTCATAATCTTAATGTCTTTTACATCTCTATGTAAATTTATGACTTTGTTAATTTTGTTCAAGATATGCAATCATCAGTAGACTCTAAGTCAACTGATTCCAAAATCCTATCCACTGTATCTTTGAGTGATTCATTTCTTGTCACAAATGATTTTATTAAGAACTCAATTCATCATGTGACTCTAAGTCAAATGATTCCAAAGTCCTGTCCAACTGGACCTTTGGTTGAATTGATCCTTATAAAATTTACTTTAACAATCATAGAGGACACAATTCATGAATCCAAACACTTTGGATGTATCAACATTCAAGTTATTGTTATTCATGCAATCAACATACTCATACAACATTTCAAGGATAATTTAAACAAAAGTAAAATCAACATTTTATGAAAACAAAATATCCTTGAACAATGTACAATATGACAGACAATGTCGCACACATCTAATAAGCTAATAACATGATCATAATATCTAACTAAACTTCAAAACTACATGAGCTTCAGATCCAATCCGAATACGCTCCTATGCAACAACATCCCGCATCCTATAGAGTCCACGCATACAGAGAAAATGTGAGAAACACATCCTGTATCAAGGAATTTTGGATCAGGGGTTCTGAGTTTTAAGATATTCCTGAGTTGCCAAACTGTTCGGCTTCGGAGCATTTTTCCAATCTTTCTGTGACTGTGTCCCACCTTGTGGATTCCCAGTTTGAGACATTGAAGAACCAGTCCAAACGATCTGGATCATTTCTTGATGTGCCTTATTGCTGGACTCAATCATGAAGCAGCCGAATCAATGGAACTATGCATCTCCATGAACGACTCATACAGAGTTAACATTGAATGCATATCCATGATTGTCTTATCTAATTACCCTTCTTGTACATCTGTATGAACTCATCAGCGAGTCAAGCTAATGCTTAACTCCAGATCAAAAGGGGTGACTAATTTTATACAGTTTGCCTATGTATCCCTCAATCTCGAGAACATGCAAACGGGTGCTACTTCCTTCGCATACTTCAAACTCTTTGAAGATACTAGTTCGTTCCTTTTCAACCGGTTCTCGGGACCTTTCCTCAACCAGCTGTGCTAACTTATCTGACTCCAGGAATTCTAAATCCCTGCGGAACTCGGGGTCAATGATCAATAACATGAGGTAACGAACTTCCTTTGACTCAATAGTCAAGGGGTCATGATCATCACAAGCTACTGTGTGATGCCATGCTTTTGTAGAATAAGGAGCGGACACTCAATCCGATATGGTATGCTAGCAAAACTAAGAACCATTCTCTATTTGAGAAGTCATACCACATAGTTCAGGCCAGTCAGCCTTACCATATTTAACAGGTGCTTTCTGAAACTCTCAGAAATGGGTGAAGGATGATAAGGAGGAGAATGAAACTTTCTTTAGATGTCTATAAAATTTGAACTTATTAGTTTAATTTTAATCCTTCTTAAACAATTACCCAATTATATTATTTAACAAGGCTAGGACCCAAAATACCCCAACTATGCTGTGAAGAGGGATGCCGTAATCACAACACAGTGGTCATTAAGGTAGATATACATTTATCAATTTCAATCTTATGAAATTACTAGATCTGGGAGATTCATTGAACTGTTCAATGACATGTTTAATCTCGGATATGATCTAGTGTTTGTGACTGAGATGCCGAGGATCACAAACTAGATGTGAATAACCATGCAAATTAGCTTGGTAACCTCAATGTCATTTATCATCTCTAATTGATGTGCCGGTTAACCACACACGCTCCATCAATAATGATAAATCATGAGAAACCCATTACTACTCTTTATGAGCCCCTATTAGTGTGTCGGTTAACCATACACACTCCACTAATGTCTCATAAAGTGTAATGTGCAATTTCATAAGTTAGCATCTTTTCACATTTTTCCTAAAGTAACTAGATTTGGGATTTTATAAAGCTCTTCTAGTACTTTCATTAATAACATTATACTTTTAATGAGATTAAGCTGTCCTATCAAACCCGTTTGGTTAACGACCCTCCACTGATCAAGAGAGCGGTGGGTGAGAGTGGACACCCATTAGACCACTATTTTATAGGCAGTCTCCATATACCCTCCTTATAGATCAGCTTCATGAATAATGCCTACTATTGATTTGACTGACCAATTATCTTATACATATAATATTAACTTTTAATTATAATATATATAAGATATTTTTTAAACCTTTTAAAATATTCTTGGTTTATCTTTTTAATTCTTCGAAATTAAACAATTAATTAAAAAGTAAATTTAAACATTTAAATGATTTAATTTATCTTTTAATTAAACAATTAATTAAATTAATTAAATCCTAATAGGCATCACAAATTAATCAAATTAATTTAATCCTATCTTAAAAAATGTTATTGGTTTATCTTTTTAATTTTTTTTTCAAAATTAAACAATTAATTAAAAATTAAATTTAAACCTTTAAATGATTTAATTTATCTTTTAATTAAACAATTAATTAAATTAATTAAATCCAGATAGGCATCACAAATTAATCAAATTAATTTAATCCTATCTTAAACCCTTAAATTTCAAAAATAGTAAATAATGGGTTTAAGGTTATCCATTTATTAAATAATCACAGTTACCAAAAATATAAAACATTCTAAAACCCTAATGCATAATTTTCGAAAATAACAAGGGGAGGGGCTAGGGTTTCTAAAACCCTAATCCCTAAAATCAAAATGGCCTCAAATAAGGGTTTATAAGCTTTAAACCCTAAATTTTAGGAAAACAGTTACAGCAATTCAACTAGAAAACAACCAAATAGCTCTGATACCACTGAAAGGTTTTATGCAAATCTATGAACTAAAACCTTAAGTTCACATGCAACCTAAATTGGATCTATGTTTTCTAACTTTGAACATATAAATAATTCCTAAAGGCCAGAAGAAAAATTAGTAAAGAAATAATTCAGAAAAACTAACCTTTAGGTTTTCTTGGAAGCTAAGCAGCACAAGTGTCTTGCCTCAAATGAGATCACACCCAGGAAGCCAGAGGGATAGGTCACGAAATTCTAGAGAGAAAATGAGTAGAATGAGGCGTAGAAAAGGGTTCCCCAGGACCCCTATTTATAGTTTCCATTTGGCCAACAAACAAGCCTTTAGAGATAAACCTTTTTGAATTCAAATAAGATAAACCTTTATCTATCAATTCAAATCTATTTATCCTAACATATAATAATCAAAATTATGGATAATCCATCCATAATTTCGTTGGCCACTTAAACTACCATAATTTTTAGTTACTCAACTATTGAATAATTACAATTCAGCCCCTGTACCTTTAATTAATTAAATTAATCACCAAATTAAATCCAATTAATTCCAGATTAATTTCTAATTAATTAATATAGTTTCTAATTAATATATTATCACTTTAATATATTAATAAACAATTTCTTTTATTTCTATTGATTTATTAATCATATAATAAATCAATATTTCTCTCTCTCTGTGGACTTTCTACCAACCCTCCAGCTATCAGGGCAACCCAAATGGATTTTGCTACTATTAATTAGATAAATAAAAATTATTAGTCATGGCTTAGACACCTAATCCAACAGTATTGTGCAATAAATAGAAATTCCAAAACAAATTAATAATCATTTGTTTATTATATGTTTATTATATGTTTATATGTATTTTCATTGAAAACAGTTGAGGGAATGTATAAAAGGTTGTTGATTTATTAAAACAATAAGTTGTGTTGCAAATTTCAAAATTAAAGACATCATATTATTGATTCTATTTTCATACGAAATTCCAATGTAATATAATGTTAGAATTATATTATCATATTTATATGTATCTATATAACTCTTATAATAGAGGTCATCTAAATGAATGTGGTTAAAGATATGCCTCTATCTTGCACCATATTCATTTGAAACTCCCTTAACTTTTTAACTTATTCTACTTAATGATTTGATTAATTGAGATGTTTTGGCTATATAAGAACATCATTTTCCTTGTTTGGTTAATCTTAATTCATTTTCTTCTCTTTCCAATTTCTTTTTGTTGAGTGCATGGAAATTTAGTACAAGGTCGTAGTCATCTCATGTCTAAAAGAAAAAGTCCAACGACGAAGTATGTCGGGAGATATGATATTCTTTGGCTATATCAAATATTTGAATGATTGAATTGTTTGATTGGTTTAAAACATGGTGATGCGTCTCTACGAATGTCTCAACTGTCAGTTTTGAAGAATTTGCATTGGTGAGAATCTTATTTCCCATTCTTAGTTACTCTCATTAGTTTTTTAATCTTTCCTGTTTGTATGTAGAGTCGGTGAAAATGTAGGAGTTTCTAGTCGTATGATGTGTAAAAGAAAACTCTATTATGAAATATGTAGATGGATGTGATCTTTAGCTCTATCAAAATTTTAAACGATAAAATATTCGTTTGATGTAAAATATGGTGATGTATTGCATTACAAGTTAATTGATTTTCGTTGTAGTATTTCTTTACTAATATATCATCACAATTAATCTCATAATTTTGTTATTAATATTGTAAGTTTTGTCATTCATTTATAATTATTTTTATATAAATCTCTATAGAAATTCGTTAAATTTAAGATGATAGGAAAAAATTGTCACTAATGGTTTTGTTAAAATTAGTATAAATGTCTCAATGTATGCTAGGATGAAATGGGTGGTTTTACAAGGTGTGACAATTTATATGGATTCATGTGTCTATATGGAATAACACGTGCCATGTTTCTAATATTTATGAGTAAAATTAACAATTTCCTTTAAAATGAAGCTTGCTTTCTTTTGTTTTAGGTTTTATGACGTTAATAATTTTTTAAAAAAGGTGAAACAAGACAATAGATATATAAATTATTTACAAAAATGATAAAAAGAAATGTTAAATTAGACATCATACAGGATTAATTATGAAGATGAAGAAGGAAACAAGTAAAGAAGTAAATATGTTTAGTTTTTTCATTTAATTTATTTTTCACAAATTTAAATAATATCATATTTTTTTAAACGGAGAAAGTTTCAATATCATTTTTAAAAGACTTAAAAAATTATTCAAACGAAACCATATGTATCCGTTATTATTTTCAGTCTCATTTGATATAATTTAAAGTTAGAATGTGTGTATCTTTATTAAATGAATTTGTAATGTTAACGTATAAAATAAATCGTCTAAAAAGAAGTGTGACAAATTAGATATTGACAAAAGTGTAAAGATTTTGTAGCAATTGCAAGTGCTATTTCTTTAAAAGAAATTAGTTTAACCGATTGAGTAAATTAAATTAAGTATTATAAACATATATTAAATGTGATAAGTAAACAAAACATTTTGAGTTATAATGGTATAATGGTATATAACTCTTACATGGAATTTGGAGAGTTATAGTATTTAAATAAAACTTTGATGCAACTAATTAATTTTTATTACATTCATGTGTTTGGTCATGGTTGACATAAATTTTGACATAGACATTATTTAGTTAATTGGTTAAACCAACTTTAAATATTTTGATCTTATTTAATTGATTCTTATAAATATCAATTATATACCATTACTAAAAAGACTTTAGGTTATAGTTGTTTAATGTTATATAACAATTACTAGGAATTTTAAAAGTTGTCATATTAATATATTTCAATAGAATTAATCAAATTTTATCACATTAAATTCAAGAGATAATATCTATATTGAAGCATATGTGTTTGAAAGCTTCAACTATTCAACTTCATGCTATTACCCATTCCATTAGTTTATTTTAAAGCTAAATCTCTTCATTTCTCAACTAATTAAAAACTACAACCAAAAAGTTTTTTAACTTATGGTACTTAATTGCTACTTATGGCACATTGTTTAATATAAATATATATAAAGTTCACGTATGTAGCTTATGTTGCTATAGTTTGGAAAATAATATGGAGGAAAATATGACTTGATAACAAACTATATTTACTTTAGAGACGTCCATTTATTTATACTAAACTAGAAATGAGGAAGATAAATAAACTAAAACAAATTACAAGTCGCAATGCAAGAGACCTGTTGCGTGGTTAATTTTATCTCCAACGTATTCATACTTTTGGGATTAACATTATTTGATAAGAAAATGGATATAAATTTGTGAGGTTATTATCAAGTCAGTTGTTAAAGATTTAAAAATTTAGATTTTTCACATAAATACAACAAAAATGAAACTTTATGGTAAATAATCTTAAAATTTTTAGATAATAAGATTAACAAAAGTGAAACTTGATTACTATTTAATAATATATTTTCTAAACATTTAGGGTTTCAAAGTTTTTATGAGAAAAATTTATTAGAGGAACAAATAGAAAGATAAAATTTCTAATAGAATTAACTTTTTCTATAAATGAAAGTGAATAAGGGATTCAAAACTGACTGGAATATATCTTTCAAAAAATAAGTTTAATAGGAATATATTCATATATTTTTATTAAATTTATCTGTTAAAAAAATTATTTAAACAAATATATTATTGTTTTTCTTAATATTATTGAACTAGTATTTACATATACGAGTCTAACAGAAAAGGATACACAACAATACGTTTCTCATAGACTATCTTTATGTTATTATTAGTCCATTTTATTTTATATTTATTTTAAAATTTGAGATTATATATATATATATATATATATATATATATATATATATATATATATATATATATATATATATATATATATATATATATATATATATATATATATATATATATATATATATATATATATATATATATATATATATATATATATATATATATATATATAGAGAGTTAATATTAAATACATTTGGTGTATTGTGTGAATATAGGACCAATTATGTGAAGTGTTGAGATTGAATAATTGTGGTGGTGGCAGTTTGTAATCCCTAGAAAACATCAAAGAAAATGGGAATGGCAATTATTTTATTGAATTGCAGTTAGGAAATTGGGTAGAATGAGAAATTGGAGCTTTTGAGGTGGACGACTGTTGGGATGGATCTGTAGCCATGAAAGGGGGTGGAGTGGGACAAACCTTGCACTTGTTGGTCGCCATTCTCGAGGGATGAGGGAAAAGAGATCGGCCATAAAGGGTCCTCTTTTAGGGTTTAGCACCGTCGACCATAAAGGCGAAGTTGTTGGCCGCATCTTCTTGACCGCTGATGAGTTGTTCAGGGTGGAATAACCGGCGGTATTTAGGGTTTGATCGAGAGTGTACGTTTTAAGAAGAAGATGAGGAGAGAGAGAATGAGGATTGAGATAATTATTCAATTTCCTAAAGTGGATAAATTAAACAACAATTAATTATTTATTATAGTAAGTTACCATTATGCCCCTCACAAATGATTAGACAAGAATGAGTCCTACATTCACACAATAAATGTAAATTGTATTTGAACCTACATATATATATATATATATATATATATATATATATATATATATATATATATATATATATATATATATATATATATATATATATATATATATATATATATATATATATATATATATATATATATATATATATATATATATATATATATATATATATATATATATATATATATATATATAACGTTTGATCGTCTATAATAATTGAATCGAGAAAAATGATTATGTTTTTTTTCGATGTTTGGATGAAAAACTATTATTATTACATATGTTATATGATTGAATTAATTGTAGGTTTGCATATTTTTATTAGATCTAAAGTTTTTGATTGAGATATTAGATGAAAATATCATTCATCTAATTGACTTAACGCAATTTAACTATTTCAATTATAATTATTTAACTCTCATAAGCATCAGTAAATACCATATGTAAAAGAACATTTTGAGCTACACATTGGTGTTTGTATTTGGTTTTTAATAGAAAATTTGTGTTAATAGATATTCATGTCTTGACACATTAGCTTGGCATTTTTGAAAAAAAATTGAAAATACATTCAAATAAAATGCAAAAGAAAAAACATAGCTATGAGTGTTTTATATAATACCTCATAGTCGTATACAATTTATTTAATATAAATAACACAAAAGAAATATTAGACATTTATAATTAAGTTTTTAATAGTGTATTTGTACGCTTTTGACATGATTTTTTATCTAGATATTAGATTATCATATTTATCAAATAATTAATTAAAACAAATTTAACTCTTTTAATCATATTTAATTAAGACTCATAAATATCATTTAACTAACATAAGTAGGAAAGCTTTTGAGTTGCAACAATTTAATGTTAAATAACTCTCATTTGAAATTTGAAGAGTTGTAATATTAAAATAAAACATAAATATAATAACACATTAGTATTTTGTGACAACTCTCAAAATTTGGTCAACAAAAGTCACCATAAGTCAACCGAAGCATACATTAGGTCAACATATTATAATACTACGTACGCTAATTGAAATCAATTATCGGGTAAATGCGGTAAATACAGATAACAAACTACAGTAGCGTAAAAATTCGATAATCACAAAAATATTATTTTGGTATTAATAATATTGATAGCACGATGTGTTCGTGCTCACGAATCCGTAGACATATAGAACGTCAAAAACACAGTTCGCATGTAAAACTTACAACAGTTAAATCGCTGTGACAATAAACGTACACATGATTTGGAAACTAAAATACATTACATGGTGCCTTAAACATCAAAAATGAAATAGTGGAACACATATTATGAAGCATAATATTTTCTAGTATTTAATTTCATAGCCTGGTTAATTTTCCGGTAAAATGCCAAATACCGCGTATTCGGAAGAATACCGCGTTTAAACGCGTATATCTTCGCCTAACGAATTGAGAATCAATCTAAATAGATGTTTACTAATATTTTTACGATTAATAATTATTATCATATTTATTAGTAATTATATATCCCAAAACTTATAAAAATATGCAAAACATTTTACCGCTTTTTATAAAAACACCCATATTTATATAACACATGTATATATTTTATAAAAGGCTAGTGACCCACCCCCTCTCTCTTGGCTGGCCATGAGCCACTCTAGAGCCACCCTATACTTACTCCATGTCCCTTCCATGAGATGCAATCTTGGTCTTTATATTAAATTTGTACCAAGAGATCTTAAAAGTAGATTGTATAAATCTTGTCATTTCCAAGACAAAGATCATCCAACCCCCACCCCACCCTTATAAATTCGGCCATATGAGGCCATTTCCCACCCTCACTTCATCTTCAAACTCACTTCTCATATTCTCTAAAAAATCTTCAAGAATTTCCAAGTGATTCCAAGCTTTTCCAAGTGTTTTTCAAGAAGATCTTGGTAAGTTCATGTTCATTCTGAGCTTGCATTATCACTTATACCATCACCCTTGGTTGTTCTCATATTCACACTCTTGATCTTGAACTATAGATCCCCTTGAAGATCAAGCCACTTCCAAGTTGCCAAACTTTGATCCTTTCTTCTTCTTAACTCAAGAATTGCTTCCAGGGTGAGTTCATACCCCAGTTTTCTACTCTTTTTAAGTGTTTTCATGGGGGAGAATATGAGTCTTAAGATATATGTTTTATTCTTGAAACATGATGTGTTCATATGTTTTGTTTTTGAAATATGACTTGTTCATGTGTTTGGTCATCTTACTATAAAAGTGTTTGGCACAAAAATGAGTTATAATAAACTAAAATACATACTTAATTTAAGAAATTAACATGCAAGACTTTTACACACTTTTGTCACCAACAAAACTTCATATTTTACTTTGCTGGTGAAATGGTCATAAATATGATACACTATATGATCTTTTGACAAAAGACATGAAAATACATTTTTACTAAAATAGTCATAAAACATTTTTGTCATATGATGTTGTATAAAAAACAAATGTAAATATTTGTTGGTTATATGCCCATCGTTATAACAAGTTGGTAATATTACTATAAATAGTAGGGTCCTTTTGGGTTACACGCAAGAGACGATTTAGCTAAAAGAGATCGAAAATAAACTCGAGGGGTTAAGTTTATTAATATATCAAAGTAAAGATATATTAATTAGAAACTTAATGATTAAGTTTATTAATATACCAAAGTAAAGGTATATTAATTAGAAACTTAATAAGGATAAAGGACCAAAGTGAAATATCCACAAGGGAGGGGATAAGGATGAGGAGCACTATAAATACAACCCTAGATCTGAGTTGTATAGGCTGCCAAAACCCTAATTTTCGTCACCCTCCTCCCACCCCTCGGTATACGGCCGATTTCTTTCAAAACCCTAAGTATTATGTGCTAAAACTTCAAGCAAAGGTATATACTACATCAACGGGTGTTGGGTCGTTGTCTTGGGTGCGATCACATTAGAGGAGTTCTACTTTGGGCTCTCGTCATCCTAACAAGGTCAGATCTGAGATCTAAAAGGTATTTCTTGAACCTTCTTGATTTTACAGTTACAAAAGTGTGCATGATTCTGTGATCCTGGTTGAATACCATTTTGATTTCTGTTTCCGCTGCGTTGTTTTTATCCTATCGTATTCCAACAGTGGTATCAGAGCCACTTTATCATGATTTTGTACTGTTTTGATTCGATTAAAATTGTTAAAAATCGTTTTTTTCTGATTTATCGAATCTGATCGACGTCCGCGCCGCGGGTACTAGAAATATCGCGTCGCGGGTTTTTCTAAAGTTACGATCATTAGGGTTTTGCCGCGTCGCGTTTCCTAGTGTTACGCGCCACGTCGTTCTTGTCATGATCAGTTTCTTTTGATTACCGCGTCGCGTTTTCTCGTGTTACGCGTCGCGGCGGTCGTGATGTTTTATTTTTCTGAAATCAGATTTCTTGTTATAAAATGGTGATTTTAGTATTGTATGATTGTTTAGATTAATCATTGACATAGAATATTTGCATGCTCAATAGGATTAATAGCTAAACACAAAGTTTAAAATGCTTCAAAATTTAATGGATGATTGTTTAAATTAATTATTAACACTGCATCCTTGCGTGTATAATAGAATTAATAGTTAAACATGATTTTCAAAGAATACTTAAAATTTTAAATGATATATATATTAGAATTGTATCTATATGTATAACTTAAAATAAAAACATTGGTCAGACCGTGACTAGGCTCACCTACTCTAAATGTGTAGAAGGTTGAAGGAGGTCTCTTTGATTCCTAATGAGGTCGGTTTTTAAATAGCATTCATTGCTTACCACCCTCACCGTCTGTCACATTTTATCGAGTGGAGTTACCGAAAGGGTTTGATGGAACAGTGTTTCAAGATAAAAGTATTACTGAAAATACACAAGTAAGAAAAATTTGTTAAAAGTTAATAGATTTTTCAAAAGTCAAATTGGCAATTTCAAACCGGTTTTAAAAGTTTAAATTGACCATTTTTGCCAATTAAAATGTTAAAGTGTTTTAACAAGAATGATATATGCAAAACTAGATTGTTAAAAGTTGTTGACATGTTTTAAAAATTATTGGCAATTGTAAGACGGATTTTAAAAGTTTAAATTGACCATTTTGCCAAAAAGAAAGTTAAAATGTTTTAACTTAACGAAACGAAATCCCGTTTTATGAAAATGTGAATCTCATGCTACCCACAAAGAACCACACATTTAACCGGGCCCTTCCGGCGTGGGAAGTGCTATAGCCAACGCGTCGGATTGGACTCGGCCAAAATGATGTGATACTCGCGATAACTCATGAATCATGGGCCGGGTGTCACGTGGGTCTTCGTGGTCGATTTACCATCCAAACTCGTGATCCGCGGCATACCCGTCACGAGAGAGAGGATGAGCATGATGGGATTAAACATGCCATTGATCAGATTCAATGAATCCCAAAAGATCTAGAAGCTTCATAGAGATTGAAGTTGGCAAAGGAGTATTGCCTACCTAAATAACTTCTGGGGGTGACTACGGCATACCTCTTCACCACCAAAAGCAAAATATGGATTCTAGCCTTAAGTAAAATAATTTTATGGGTAATTAATTTATTAAGGGATAATCAAAGTAAATAAAACTCTATTTTAGATGTCAACCAAAGAAAGTTTGAAAGTTACAAGTTTTTTTTACTGCATGGCTTCCTCGATCAAAGTAAGTTCAACGACATAGATTATGCGTGTTGGTTCCAGAACTTGAGAAGAGTACTCAATGTCGAGGGAAATTTTATATGATTAAGGAACAAGTTCCTATGGATTATCCAGCCAGATCCACTAGTACTGAAATAGACGGTCAATCATCTTAGACGTCTAAATGATTCGAATAAGGTTGCTCGTTTCATGTTAGACACTATGATTCCCGAGCTTCAAAGAAGATTGTGGGGTCTTGGTGCTTTGACATGATTAACCGGCTTAAGGACATGATCCAAGAGCAGGTTAAATGGGAACGATTCGAAGTCATGAAAGCATTATTTGGATGTAGGCTGTTACTAGGAGAGTCAATACCCATATGTTTAGCATAAGAGGGTACGTTGACCAAATGTGGAGGTTGGGATTTCCAACAAGTAGGGAGTTAGTCACGGACATTGTCCTTAACTCGCTGACTAGTTCTTATGATTAGTTCATTCGGGACTTCATTATATAGAACTTAAAAGGACCCTTCGAGAGATTACATAGCATGTTGAGGAAAGTAGAACTTTACATGGCTAGGGAATCCAACACCATAGTTCCTAAAGGAGGTGTCAAAAGGAAAAGGACAAACCCTACCAAGGGAATGATTTTCCTAAAGAAACCTCAATACTGAAATCCTGAGGAAGGTTTTTGTTTCCACTGAAAGGATGTGGGACATGGAAGGCATACATGCTCAAGATATCTGACGCAATAGAAGTAGTTGCAAGCCAAATAGTATGGCACTTCAGGTATATTTGTAATTCCACAAGTGCTTTGCTTATGACCAGTATTGCCATTTTAATGGGCAGAGACTGGAATAAAGCAGAGGTACAAACCATGGAGAGCTGGATCGAATCATGGACTACAAGCAGCTTGCTTTCATCCATAGGATTAGGAACCAATTTCTCTATAGTGTTTTAGTTTATGGTTTTGCAATTTGAAGATTGTTGATGTGAACATTGTTTCATCAGATGGTTTTGACTTGGTTTAAATAAAGGTTGTTTTAATTAAAAGTTATTTTGGAACAAAGTTATGGTCATTACATCTATGAGAACTGGTTCACAACAATAGTTCAAAAAGATTGATTCAAGAGAATCCAAATGTTTGGATTAATGGTATGAGTGGAATTTTCTGGTTTTGTAAACTTGAAAGAAGCTACCAGAACTCCAGATGGATAGGATTCTGGAGATCATTTGACTGAAAGTCTTATTATACCTGCTATTCTTGTCTACATGGAGAGATAACTATGCACTGCTCACAAGTTATTGTGGGCAAAGGCTGAGAATCTGTTGGACCTTGTACATCTAATGTATTTGGACCGTTCCGTTTTCCACTAAACCGTCTAAAATACTCTATTGAGTTTGAAACCTATATGGTGATCAGTACTTCAAGAACAGAGTATTGAATCAAATGAGCAAAGGATGAGAATTCTAAATCCAAGTGCGGATAAAGAGTTTCTTAGTCAAAGATTATACAATCATCTAATGGACTGTGAAAATTGTTTCAACAGTCAAATCCACTTAGAACGCTACGAGCATCGTATGGTGTGTCTGAGTTATAATCGAACATAAAGGTTCGACTTATGATGGATTGTATTATGCTTCCAATCTATGTCTGAGGTTAAACCTTAGAGACAATAGAGTCCTAACCCTTGCACAACCACAAAAGGTTCTATAAACACTTTCTAAGAAATATGGAGTGTAGATTTTTCTTCACTAGCATATTTAGAAATTCGGGGTCTTGAGACTTACGGTTTACCGTGTAGCTCAGAGGACGCCGATTAACAGATGTGTTATTCCATTAGAGTACTTGGATATAATAAGCATTTTGACAACAGTATGATGTTGTATAAATGGCAGTCTTCTTTGATAGGAAGCTGGTATTCAAGAAATCAGTGGGAGCCTGACTGATCTTAATGAGACTCAAAGGATCAAAGAGCCTGATGTTGGCACTAGCACTCAACCAGAGGTAGGAAAACCTGTTGAGACTCAGTAAGAGTTTGCTGAGGAATCTGACATAAGTCCATCTCCTGTTCGAGAAACTGATAAAGGACGTCATACACCTGGTTTTCATGAATTACATGTTGACGAAGGTGATGAATGTCTGGTGGATCATTGTGACCCTACCAATTATCGGAAGTCGTGGCAGGCCCCTTGGGTTGCCTTAAGGAAAGAGATGATGGAGAGCGAGATGAAATCCATGTATGATAACCAAGTTTGGAACCTGGTTGATCAAACATCTGGCCTTAAAACAGTTGGGTGTAAATGGGTCTTCAAGAAGAAGACAGACGTGGATGGAAAGGTACATATAAACAAAGCCAGACTGGTGGCAAAGGGTTATACTCAAACCCAAGGGATTGATTATGAGGAAACTTTTTCACCAGTGGCAATGATTAAATCTATTAGGATACTGTTTGTCATCGCAGCATTTTATGACTACGAAATATGGCAAATGGATGTAAAAAACCGCTTTCCTTAACGGAAAATTTTCAGAGGATGTGTATTTGACACAACCAGAGGGTGTTATACAGTCCAAATATCCCAATAGAGTGTGTAAACTTGTGAAGTCGATTTATGAACTCAAACAAGCATCTCGTAGCTGGAATCTCTGCTTCGATGAGAAAATCAAAGAGTTTGGATTTTCGAGAAGTAAAGATGAGTCATGTGTATATGTCAGAGCTAGTGGGAGCATTGAAGTCTACCCTATGTCGTACACAGATAGCAAAGGTCTCATGTAAATGTCCCTATCTCGAGAAATATGAAATAAATGAGAATTGCTATGCTATAAATGACACAGGAGAGACTTAATGCGCATGAAGCATTTTGATCTATGGAGATAGAATTAAGTGCTTCATAGGGATTTTGGAAACAAAAGTGAACTATGTAAATGTCAGTGCTAGTGGGAGCACTGAAGACCAACCTATGTTGTATGCAGATAGCAAAGTTCTCATGTAAACGTCCCTATATCAAGAAATCATAAATAAATGAGAATTGTTGTGCTACAAATGAAATAGGAGTGACCTATTGCATATGAAGCATCATGATCTATGAAGATAGACCTAAGTGCTTCATAAGGATAAGCTTGAGTACATGAGCAGTCGGATCTAGAGATACAAGACTCCTATAAGGGATTCAAGTTTCTGTATCAGGGTTTAGGACTGAGTGAAACTCAGAGTCCTAGTTCCATTAAGATCCTGGATGAAATGAGTTGAGTCCCGTATGCACTTGCATATGGATCAATCGCATAATGTACGAGACCTAATGTATCATATGCCTTGAGCATGATGATTTGACATTAGGCTAATCCTGGCAAAAGTCAAATGGATGGAAGTCACGAAGTATCTTAAATGTTTAAGATATTCTTGATCCATTATAGTATGGGAGAACTCAGTGTAAAGAAGCACACTAATAGTAGCTTCCAAAACTAATAGAAACGGTTCTTGTACGCAGTCAGGATCCAAGTTCTTACCAAAAGAGACATCTCAGTTAATAGAGCTATATCGGATGAGGCAAGATAGCTGATCTGATCACTAAGTCAATGTCTCGGACTAAGCAAGATCGTTCATGCTAAGTCCATATGCATTAGATTTGCAAATGAATTGACTTTGAGTGAAGTTAGTATAGTTTGATTTGTATTAGGAACTTAAGCAATGAAAAACTCTATCTGATATGAAGATTATTATGTGGAGAACATAATATATGCATAAAGGCAGTCATTTCATTAGTTTATCATTGTGTTCCGATTTTGCGTGTTTTATTGACTTCCTGAATAATTTAATTATTATTCAAACTGTCCACAGTCGGTCATACTTTTGGGAGTAAGTATTGATTCAAGACTGACATGAGGAATTGGTAAATTGTCCATAGAGATGGACATAGCATGGAGATGCACTAATTCTCATGTGTACTTAATAGGGATTAAGTATTGGAGTAACCTGCACTTAGAGATTACTTCATGGAATCTGTCACGAGTAATTCTAAGATGGTAATATCTTATATTCTTCAAGCGGAGATGCATTGATTCTTTGTCCTGCAGTCTGTTGTGCCTTGGTTTTCTCCAACGTTGTCCGTAACTGGCAGCCATACAGGGAATGTCCAGGTATGACATGATGAGTAGGCGAGATCCGTGTAGTCAAAGTTTATTTGTTCCTTTTGCCCTAACAGGAGAAGCGATATCCATGGGCCCCAAGATGATTTGGTGCTGACAGCAAGTGTACGGCCGTACCGAGACTGAATTGATATAGAATCAATAGTGCAGTCTATTGTGGTCATCACAAATCTCTATCGGGAAACATAATATTGAATGTCTGAGACTGACATGATTCCATGTCAGACGTTCATAAGGATATCTTGTAGAACAAAGGAATATTTTGATCACTTGCCTAAGGGCTGTCTCATTAGATGAACACGACACTTGTCTTGGATGACATACACCTTACTAGGTTAGGGAATATTAGACCATACAGTTGTTATAACAAGTGCAAGTGGGAGACTGTTGGTTATATGCCCATCGTTATAACAAGTTGGTAATATTACTATAAATAGTAGGGTCCTTTTGGGTTACACGCAAGAGACGATTTAGCTAAAAGAGATCGAAAATAAACTCGAGGGGTTACGTTTATTAATATATCAAAGTAAAGATATATTAATTAGAAACTTAATGATTAAGTTTATTAATATACCAAAGTAAAGGTATATTAATTAGAAACTTAATAAGGATAAAGGACCAAAGTGAAATATCCACAAGGGAGGGGATAAGGATGAGGAGCACTATAAATACAACCCTAGATCTGAGTTGTATAGGCTGCCAAAACCCTAATTGTCGTCACCCTCCTCCCACCCCTCGGTATACGGCCGATTTCTTTCAAAACCCTAAGTATTATGTGCTAAAACTTCAAGCAAAGGTATATACTACATCAACAGGTGCTGGATCGTTGTCTTGGGTGCGATCACATTAGAGGAGTTCTACTTTGGGCTCTCGTCATCCTAACAAGGTCAGATCTGAGATCTAAAAGGTATTTCTTGAACCTTCTTGATTTTACAGTTACAAAAGTGTGCATGATTCTGTGATCCTGGTTGAATACGATTTTGATTTCTGTTTCCGCTGCGTTGTTTTTATGCTATCGTATTCCAACAATATTTACGTAACTAGAATGGTCTAAATAAATATGACGTTATTATCTTCACGTCAAAACTACTTATTTATAAAAAGAACGTATTTTGACGTAATAATGATTATTTAGACTTATAACGTCATAATAAACTTGGGAAATGACATTTTTACAAGGAAGTTGGTATTTTAAACAAAAATGACTATATTCATAATAATGTGTATGAAAATGACCATTTAGAAAGATTACCATCATTTTGACAAAATGACAAGATTTAAAATGTTGTCATCACTTATGTAAGATGACTAAAACAAATTTCTTGCCATGACATGTTGATAAACTTTAAATCTATCTTATTAATATATTTAGTGTCTTAGATGTAAGAAATTATACTTTTCAACTCATTGACATCTTCTAGACTTAAATACATTATCACAACGAAAACATTTATATAAATTATAATGGGTATAATTTATGGAACAAACGACAAAGATACGACAGAAATATTAAAGATAATTATATAAATATATAATTATTACATACTATAATTATCATGGACAATTTGATAATTACAAACGTAAAGGAGTTTTCAGTATATTTACGTACTATAATTATCATGGACATTTTGATAATTACGAATACAAAAGAGTTTTCACTACATTTACAAGCAAGGTTTTACACTATAATTATCATGAGTATATTTTAATAATTACAAATACAAAAGGGTTTTCATTTCAGTACGAACTAGGATAAAACATCAAGTTGGGTGGTTATGTGAGACATTTCTTCACAGTACTGAAAGATGTACGCATTAAGTCCTGGATTATAACCTTAATCATTCATGAGCGAGATAGTTGTGTATTAGATCTATACGGGACTGACAATCCTGCACCTATGCTGCTAGTTATAGCTAGACCGGCAGGTCTGGGGTGACAAATGTCTTCACATTGCGACGCCTGAAGAACGTCGCAGCAGGCCTACATACAGTCATACCAAGGTTATAATAACTCACATGAACGACAACGAATATCTTTAGTTTGTGGAAAACATTTTCAAATGGTTTTATATAAATATAAAACTACATGTTGCTTTACACAAAATATAAGTATGGTTTTTAGTTATACATACGGGTTTTATGGGATTATAACTACATCTTATCAAGATACAAATATAAGTATGGTTTTACTTATACACACGAGTTTCAAGGAATTTAAAACCACCTTTTATCAAGATACAAATATAAGTACGGTTTACTTATACATACGAGTTTTATGGAATTAAAACTACATTTAGCTTACGAGTAAACATGTATTTACATGGCTTCATACAAGAATAAAACTACGTAGTACTATTTTCAGGTATAGAAATACTTATACATTTTCGGTCTTTGGGTCTTTAAGACTACAACTCATTTATAAGAAAATATTGGATTTTCTGGTTTCAAACACTATCTTTCTACAAGGAAAAAGGATTATGGAATTCTCATACAAAAATCTTATGAACTCACCAACTTAATTGTTGACACTCTTTCAAAACTACTTGTATTCTCAGGTAACCAGTAATCAGGTAACCAGTAATCAGGTACGGCTAACCTTTTGGGATGGGACGCAAAGACGTTTCTTTTGCTTAATTTGTTATCATACTCTAATTGGGTTGAAACAATAACATTTGAACAATGTAACTTTCCAATTATAATGTATGATGGTTGTTTATCTACTTATGTTTCAATGTATGCAATGGTTGTGATACTATGTTCCGTTCCTCCCTCAGACGATTCCGCCATCGTGGTTTAGGGGTGTGACATATTTATATGTGGTTTTATTAAAATTTTGGTTAAATAGAAATTTGAGTTTTGAATAAGTAAATGCAAAAGGAAAAAACATGGCAATGATTTGTGAAATAAATATATAAACTACTGTTTTTAGTTTTAAATGTCATTTAATTGTTGATATAATAAAATTAATAACTAAGTAAAACTTTTATTTACGTTTGGATTAAAACGTAATGTTTTTCTATATTAACTCATAGTCTTACAATTTATTTTATATAAATAATACACAACAAATATTAGACGCTTATTGTTAAATTTTTAATAGTGGGTTTGGGGATTTTTGATCTAGATATTAGACGATCATATTATTTATTTAGTTGATGATACAAATTGGAATGGCTCAAGCACTATAATTGAATACAAGGGAATCTTGGTTGTTTGGAATAAAAAAATATGATACAAATATGATCAATGTGGACCCTAAAGGTGACGAGTTAATGCTTGCCAAGTGGAATGGTGATGTGGCAAGTGGTATTATGACTAAATTCGTTTGCATGGTGACTTGGACAAAATAAAGGCTACATTTTAAGACTTCATATAGTCTTAGATGTTTTTTGGAGTTATTCAAGTCTTAACTCCTTCTAGCCATTAGATTTGATGGAGTTAATTGGGTTCTTTAAGTTGCTAGATGTTACTTTTGTTTGCATTCAAGTTTTAGACGTTTTTTTTGTTGTTTTGAGGAGTTACTTAGAGTTTCATTTACTAGCTTTAATAAGTGGTTGGTTGGTTTTCTTGTAACCACTAGATTTGTAATAAGGCTTCATATAAGCCAACATTTTTGCATGGAATATGATATAGACGAATTTTTAATCAAGAACACTTTTGTTCACCTTGAATTATTGTTATAGTTCACCACTTGTCATAGTTGAGACGTGTTCTTGACTTGATACGAACTCAATCCAATAGGTCTTGGATTGTTTTCACTGGTATATAATCCAATAGGTCTTGGGTTGTTGCTAATCTATCCTTGTTTCCTTTAGTGTTTTGTTCCATTGTTACCATAATTCTCCCATACACGAAAATCTAATCTTAAATCTCCTAAAACCTCACCATAATCAGCCCATACACGTATCATAAGTGGTATCAGAGCCCAAGTTTCGATTGGGCACGAGTTACACAAGAATTATGTTTGGTTGTCAAACCCTAATGGGATGGCTAGAGAAAGAAAGAGAAGTGGCGGCCAAGGCTACAAATAAGGCAATCTAAGAGTGGATGGCTATGATGCAATCAGATGTGTAACAATAAGACATTGAGGAGATGTCATTTTCTGATTTGGAAGAAGAAGATGAAGATTCAGGCCCTATATATGATACCTATGATGAAGAAGACGAGTTCCTTGATGAATTGAAGAACAAGTGGCTAAAAACGAAATTGAAGATGAAGTTGCTGAAAGAAGGAGTTTTGCTGGTGAGGAATTCGGCTTTGTTGGTGAAAACAAGACTAATGAAGAAGTGATTTTTTCTGAATCACAAGAATTATGTTTGGTAGACAAACCCTAATGGGATGGCTAGAGAAAGAAAGAGAAGTGGCGGCCAAGGCTACAAATAAGGCAATCTAAGAGTGGATGGCTATGATGCAATCAGATGTGTAACAAGAAGACATTGAGGAGATGTCATTTTCTGATTTGGAAGAAGAAGATGAAGATTCAGGCCCTATATATGATACCTATGATGAAGAAGACGAGTTCCTTGATGAATTGAAGAACAAGTGGCTAAAAACGAAATTAAAGATGAAGTTGCTGAAAGAAGGAGTTTTGCTGGTGAGGAATTCGGCTTTGTTGGTGAAAACAAGACTAATGAAGAAGTGATTTTTTCTGAATCACAAAGATCAACCCAAGAGCAAAGGATCATGAGGTCAAATGATGCTAGCTACCAAAAAAATTCAGATTCTCTCATCTTCAATTATTATTTTTCTAAAGATCTTATGGATATAACAAGTAGAGGCTTTGTTGATAAAGAAGACTTATTCGTTTGTTACACTCACATTCGTTTCAAAGTGCGGGAACTTATAGCACCTTGGAAACCATGGGATACTTACTTCTTTATTAAAACTCAGGGTTGTAACAAATGCTTATGGATCTGAAAAGGGAGTGTGGTGGTGGATTAGATCATGATGTTTATAATCCCATTGGTTATGATCTTGTTAATTATGAGCTTAGAAATGGTGTTGCTGAATTTGAAGATCAAGCTAAGGGGCTAAATTCAGCAAGTGGTTTGAAGATAAGCATGTGTGTGGATGAAGGCCATAAAGGTCTGATTGAAACAAGCAAGGAACGTGTGGTTGCTGCTCCTAAAATGGTAACACCTAATCCTATACCTTTTCAGCTTCTCAAGATGAAAAACGATGCTAGTAGTGAAGGCCAAATGTAAGGGAAATCTTGTGCTTATTATTTGCATTTTCCACAAGCACTTGATTTCAAAGGAAGGGGTTTTAAGCAATTTTATTGGCATTGGTTAAAAAGGGAGTTAGTATTAATTAACCATGCTAAAAAGATTACTTATGGGTTAAATTCGGAACCAAGTTCCATGTGGCATCTCAATCTGAACCAATGCTTGAATATGGTCATTAAAAGATTCTTGAAATGGATTGCTAATAAAGATTGCAAACACTTTTCTTACAGAACAGCCCAAGGAGATGCAAAAAGGGTGATGACTAAACTTGTTTGTCACATCTTTGAAGTGGGGTTGTTATTAACTAACCATGCACAAGAAAATGGGTTGATGTTAGTTAATCATGTCAAAAGAATCACCATGGGCTGGAGTTGGGAATCAAGGATCGTGTGGAGTCCCAATCATGATCTTTTCTTGAAAGTGGAGGCTATGAAAATTTTGTGTAAAGTGATAGAACAAGCTAAGCTAGGGTCGGATATTGAAGGGAGAATAGTGATGTTTATACTTGCTGGTTCCAACAATCAAGCTAAAGATGTCAAGATCGCATTTAGGAGAATGTTGGGGCTTGCAATCATGGATGGCATCAACCATGATTTAATTCTAACTTTTTTGTTTGGAAATTATTTAAACAGGTACACGATAGATGTAGGGCTTCTCAATGCTCTCAAAACCAATCCAAATGAAGGAAGGACTGAAGTTGGTAAAGAAAAGGTTGTTTATGATGGTGGAGGACATGATGAAAGTGTTTTGAACAAGATTCTACCCAAGGTAGCTAGTGGAGAAGAAAGTGGTATCAAAGGGGTGCAAGATGTGTTAAAATGCATGGAGATAAAGATCTTTCAAGAAAGGAAGTCAAAGGAGACCTTTGGAACAGATTTCATGTCATTTGTGTGTTCAAACCCAAAGATTGAGCTTTTTTTAAGCCAAGCCAAGACTATGCTTTTAAGAGGGAGGGATGGAAGGAAATAAGAGGCATAGGGCTGCATTGTGTACCAAGGGAATTGAAAGGAGCTAAGGGAGTCTTTGTTGCAAATCTCTATGATGATGGCTTAGCGGAATTGAGGACAATTCCTTTTCAAGAGGGAGGGAATGATACAAATTGGAATGGCTCAAGCTCTATAATCGAATACAAGGGAATCTTGGTTGTTTGGAATAAAAAATATGATACAAATATGATCAACGTGGACCCTAAAGGTGACGAGTTAATGCTTGCCAAGTGGAATGGTGATGTGGCAAGTGGTATTATGACTAAATTCGTTTGCATGGTGACTTGGACAAAATAAAGGCTGCATTTTAAGACTTCATAAAGTCTTAGACATTTTTTGAAGTTATTCAAGTCTTAACTCCTTCTAGCCGTTACATTTGATGAAGTTAATTGGGTTCTTTAAGTTGCTAGATGTTACTTTTGTTTGCATTCAAGTTTTAGACGTTTTTTTGTTGTTTTGAGGAGTTACTTAGAGTTTCATTTACTAGCTTTAATAAGTGGTTGGTTGGTTTTCTTGTAACCATTAGATTTGTAATAAGGCTTCATATAAGCCAACTTTTTGCATTGAATATGATATAGACGAATGTTTAATCAAGAACACTTTTGTTCACCTTCAATTATTGTTATAGTTTACCACTTGTCATAGTTGAGACGTGTTCTTGACTTGATACGAACTCAATCCAATATGTCTTGGGTTGTTTTCACTGGTATACAATCCAATAGGTCTTGGGTTGTTGCTAATCTATCCTTGTTTCCTTTAGTATTTTGTTCCATTGTTACCATAATTATCTCATACACGAAAATCTAATCTTAAATCTCCTAAAACCTCACCATAATCAGCCCATACACGTATCAGTTGATTAAAATATTTAATAATTTTAAGCATATTTAATTAAGATTCATAAGTATCAATTAAGTATCATAAGTAAGAAACCTTTTGTGTTGTAATGATTTAATGCTAAATAATCCTTAGCTTTCTTATTTGTATATAATCTCATGATAGTAATATATTATAAGTATAAAAATATGGATTTTATTAAATATCATCAACTTCAGTCATTATAACGATTATAAATTTCAACCTCAAAATTTATTTTTTATCATGTGTTTCAAGTTAATAAAATTGATTTACGTCATTCTTTTTATTTTTATATAAAAAGTTATTTCATTCTTTTGATTTTTTTATATAAAAAGTTATGTCATAGTTAAACGCAATGACATCGAGAATTCTAACAAAATATGTTCGTTTTATTTTAATAAACTTGGATTGGCCTAGTAACTGACAACGCAGCGGTCGTCGTGCGGTCAAAAATAAGAGAAAAACCAAACACACACTAGCACAGTGGTAGTCAGGGTCGATCCACAGGAGCTTCGTGGTTAGACTAAATGAGAGATTACCAACTAGTAGTGTCACGCTACAGTCAGAGGATCTAGTTTCTATCTTCCTAATCACTAACTAACTAAAGCAATGATCAAACAACTCAAGCCAAGCTAAGCTAAGCTCAAATGAACCTAGTCACTTTCTGAAATCAGAAGTACATCTCTGAATCAGAAGCAATCAAAGGCATCCAAACTAAGCAAAACCAAGCAAAGCATAAACTAGCCACTAACTAAAGTTCCACTGAACAGTTACTAGCCAAGGTTTAATGCCTAAAAACTAACCTAATTAGCTACTGATTTCAGCAAAGGAAAACAGTCCCAACAAGGTCAAAACAATATCCAAACACAAATCAAACATTAAAAACCAAACACAAGCATAAAAACACCGAAATACCAATATTAAATGTAACCAAATGATTTTCATTCACCATATCCAAATTCCAAACATCCAAACAGTAACAAAATGTCATAAAACAGAAACCTAAATTAATACTAAAAGAAAATTAATTCTAAAACATTAAAATACCAATTGAGATGTTGCTGAAACGAATTCTTGGAGTCAAAGAGCTTCAAGGTCGATTTTACACCCGGTCTTTGCTAGGGTTTTCGGCTGGAAATGCATCTATTTATACTTGCAAATTTCCCGCAGCCGCGGCGCGCAGATGAAGAATCCGCGGCACGCGTACTAATCTTTTCCCGTTTCTTCGGTATTTGAATGTGTTCCACCGCCTTAAGCCCGCGTCGCGCGTATCATAGATCCGCGGCGCACATACGAGTTTCCTTGATTTTTCATTCTTTTCCAAACTTCTTCCTTTTGCACGCGTTTAGTCCCTGTTTCCATTCTTTTTCTCCAAACAAGTCCTGGCATGAAAAGTGAGAATACCCAGACATATTTGATATAATTTTATCAAGAACAGGGCTCAACAACGCCTAAAATACTTGATATCACTAGGCGTTGTCAAACACCCCACACTTGTGCCTTGCTTGTCCCCAAGCAAGAGAGTTTTTAACAAATTATAATAAAGAATCAAACAATTTTTGACTGTGTTCAGTTTCAAAGTTTATTGCTTTTTGAGTTAGAGTAGAATAGTTCGCAAAAACATAATTGAATTGTTCTTTGGAATTCATGGCTTTCTAGAGAACCCTTGATCACAAACTTTCTGTCCACAATGAAGTGTACTTACTCATTTAGATTCTAAAGGCCATTAAGGAATTGTCCATGACTTTCGATGTTGTCCGTGTAGCGAGCTTTCAGAAATACCATCCCAGACCAGACGATCTTAGGTGGTAAGGTGCATAAATCCCACCCATTTTAGACTTACCGGCTCGAACAACAAAGGCCACAGATTGACTTTTCCTTCCTAAACTCCAATCCTAAAACAGCTCAATCTTCTAAACTCGTAAAACTCAACTTATTTGACTAACTAATAGCATGATCACAAACAAACAGTATTTCTTGAAAAATACTATTGCCATCACAATCACAAATTATTCATTTCAAAATTGCAATTTATTAAAAATTTTGAAAAATATTGCTAAAAATTGAAAAATTGATCATTTCTGCAAAAATTTCAAAAATTTTCTCTTTCGACCGTCCACACCCCACACTTAAGCCGTACAACGTCCCCGTTGTACAAAAATTATTTCAAAACAAGGGAGAAGAAGTTACCCCTTTTGGACGATAGACTGCTTGGTGCTCAATATCACAGGTATAATTGATCACAAATATATCCTTGATTTCGTATTCCGGAGTTGTAGCGCTACAGTGAACACGCCGGTGGTCGAGACAAGTGGAGGGGGCACGGTGACCCCACACTTGTCTGAGACAACTCCTTCTTAATTTGGTACATCATGCATAACTCAACAAACGAATTAAAAGCAACATGACAAAATATAATATGAACAAAATATACAGATAGAGGTGTCATAAGTTTGTACATATATCCCAAAAAATATAAAAAGAAAGAAAGAAAAAAAAAAGTACATCAATCACTACCAGGTGCCTGGAGGGTCCGGCCTCGTGATCGTGGGCCCTAGCTGGGAATGGTCGGGGGCGCCGGCCCTGCTGAGTGGCCAAATCCAGAAGTACCTCCCCGATCCACTCGAGCTGGTCCTCCATCCTGGCAACCCGGGCCTCCAACCGATGGATGGCCGCTGGGTCCTCCTGCGGCTGTGGCTGCGGCTCTGCCGGGGCTGCTGGTGCTGGCTCTGGCCTCCGGCGTCTCCTGCCTGGCTGGGAGTATGCGGGCTGAGGTGCCTGAGGAGGCTCGGTCGGTGCCCGGATGAACTGCCCCGGGCGCTGCTGCTCAATCAGCCGCATCCTCTCCAAAGTGCGCGCTGTAGTACGGGATGGAGGCAGAGCGGTCAAGGAGGCAACAACGGGGGCAGTGAGAATCCCGTATGAGCGGGCCAGGCAGGTGATGAAATACTCCCTGGCTAATGGACTGCTGGTGGAAGCTTTCGTCGAGTGGGTGGAAGGAGCGACCGCGAGGGCGAAGGGGAGGTGGAGAAATCGGGACGGGTCGAGGAGAGCCCACATGAATGTCATGTCCTCCCCAGACACCTTCTCGCCCCCCTCCCGCTGCATGATGGAGGTGGAGACGATACGGTGCATGAGGCGGTGAAGTGGATCTCGGAGGTGGCTCTCCCTCGAGGTCCCTGCCTCATACATGACGTTGGACAGTGGTGTCCAAATCTCCATGTTGGGGGCCCGCTCCGGCTGCCCCTGAATGCACGCACCGAAGAACTGCGTGAAGTGGCGGTGCTGAAGATCCGCCGGGGTGTAAATGCCGGTGCGCCTCCCGAACTCCCGGAGGTTGCACTCCCTCTGTGCACCTCCCAGTCGAAAGCGGATGATCCTGGATCGTAGGTCCGACGCCCGAGGAGCGAAATGGATAGTAGAAAGGAACTCCAGAAGGAGCTCCGTGTAGACCACATCCTCGTCCGTGGCCATGATCCTGTCCCATCCACGGCAGGTGAATGATGCCTCCTCATGGGTCCAGGTGCGATGCAAGAATGGCTCGATCGCACCCCAGAGCCCAACATCCCTCAGTATGTCTCTGTCGATGACCGTCGCCTCGAGAACCCGGCGACCGGTCAACGCGTCCCTCCGTGAGGTGTACTCCGCGGAACTAGCCAGTCCCTCGGGGAACTGGAGGAAAGCGTGCTCTAGTCTGAACATCATCTGCAAAACAAACATATGGCCACAAAACAGAAAAAATTTGCAAAATTAGTCCCTTCTTCCCCACCGCACCGCGGCGCGGCCCAAGAGCAAGGGCGCGGCGCGGCGTGCGGCTGTTTCTAAACCCCGATCCAAACTCTTGAGTTAACCTGCTATAACTCAGTCTAATCATACCACAAGGTAGCCTAGGTGCCGACTAACTCATCTAGGGTCTCCATTTGGAAAAACAAACACCCTATGAGTTAGCATTAGCGATTCTAAGTTTTGAACTATTTTGGGCAAATACTAAAATTAACTACCTAATCGCTAGTTTCAACGAGTAATAAGTAGTTAGGATAGCGTACCTTAGCAGTGGAAACAAAATGAGCAAGAAAAATTGCAAGAGAATTTCGTTGATCAGAGCTCCGAGTCGTGTGTGGTTTGTGTGAGCCGCGGCTTACCTTATAAAGGAGAAAACCGACTGATTGTAACACCCCTTTCTCAAACCATATTTAAATACAGTTTACATTACAAAAATATTCTACAACTCGTGACCATGAAGTAGTCACTAAATTTTTTTTTTTTACAAACTTTATTCTGAAGGGGTATTACAGACTCAATACAGAAAACCATAATTTAAACTTACTGTATATACACTGGTCCCAACTTCAACTTCTGCTCCTTTCACCTAAGTACATAGCATTTAAAAATAATAAACGTGAGACATAAGCCTCGTGAGTAATATGGGTTTAGACCGAAAACTTTTCTGTTCAAATTGAAATATTACAAGTAAACTGCTTAAAACTGATTTATGAAACAAATCTCAAAATTCCATTTCTTCTTTACTTTCAAACTCAAAAAAATACTTTCTTTCTCAAAACTGCTTTCTTTCTCATTTTCTGGTGACCAACTGAAACTCATGAATTAGTTTAATTTAATTCATTGTACTAGCTCCCCTCGCGGGACAGAACAGATCCACCCGCTAGGTTATGCTCTTTCTGACTCCCCTTTGTGACTTGGAACGGATTCAAGCACAAGGGTATGCTAAGCTAGACAACAACTTCGCGACGGGAGGTACCATCCCAGTAGTGTCTTCTGATCTCCCGATTATGTGGGTGATCCTAGTCCGGACAACTGACTCTTATTATTTTCTTTGCTTTAGTTCTTCTCTTTACTTTCTTCATTTCATCTCAAATTGGTCAAAAAGGGACACAATTTATAATAGTTCAAACTCATAAACTTTTAAACTCTTAATCAAAATACTTTTAAAACTAACTTCAATAGCTTTAGCTCACATATGGAGCTTCTTTCAAAACTTTACAACTATACTTCTTTAAAAACTGAACTTCTTTAAAATCTCTTTTAAACACTTAGCTCTTAGAGCTACTTTCAAAACTGTTTCCAAACTTCAGTATCTAAAAATATTTGGAAATATCTTTTCTGAAAATATCATTTTGCTATGTACTAGAAAAATCATCATAAAACTCACCTTGGTGTAACTACAGGCCACTAAGCTTCTCGTACACCCTTCCCTTTTCCGTGCTCAACAATGTTCCAAGCACCACCTATACAAATAGCATATATATTTAATAAATGCATACTACAACTGACTCTTCAGTTCTAAGGTCTCATATAATACAACTTCATGTCATAACAAGTGTATAACCTTTAATACTCATTTCATAATTTTCTCCGAAATACGCGTATTTTGCTACAGTACCCCCGAGGGGTCGTATTTCGGTTCCGACACTTGTCTATGAAGGCTTAGGCTATAATAGACCTATGTTTCAAATTTGGAGTTAATTGGACATGTCTAGCTCAAATTCCAAAAATCAAGTTTTGACATTAACTTGATATTTAGCCACTGCCGCTACAGTGATTTTTCCGCAAGGTCGGATTACGAATTTAACAATTTTCCATATGATTTCATACCATTTTAAGGCTATGGTATGAGTTACAGACCAAACGGACAAGCCTGGAATTGAGTTCAAGTCTTAAAAATTGGACAGAAGCGAGCAGGCTTTCTGCCGCGAGGTCGCGTCGCGACCAGGGTGGTCGTCGCGTCGCGATCACTGAGTAGAATGCTATTCTTTGCGATTTTTCAAACTGCAGTTTCACTATTTGCCCCATTAAGCTCTTAATACTTAACTTAATTGATTTAGGGTCACTTCCAGGCCCTAAATACCAACTTGTATCTAATTTTGATCCACAAAAACATCAAATCTTCTTTAAAATCTTGAAAGTTCTTCCGAAAACACTATTTTTCACCAAAAATCGTTTTATTGGATTTTCAAGTTTGTGAACTGATTTCTTACTTCTTTTATGACATTTTTGGCTTAACAAAACCATTAGAATCATATGAAATCAGTTCTAACTCATAAACCCATTTCTAGGGTTCATAGCTAAAAACCCATTTCATCATCTTTGCATCAAAGCTTCAATTTCTTGGAATTACTAACTACTACATGCTTCTTTAACCTTTTCTAACACTTTAGGTTTATCAAAACCACCTGAACATTCAAACCCGTGACTTAGGGTTCTTGAGCAAAATCACCATTTTTCTAAGTTTTCACATATTCCATGGCTAGAACATGCTTGTATGGTGATTTTGAGCAAGATGATTTCATTAAACTCATGATTTCCAAAAAAATCAGAAATGAAGTTCACAATTCCCGTTCAAGAAATTCGGTAGAACAAGCTTGAGAACATTAAATTCTTACCTTTAGAGGCTTGGAATCACCAATTCCAAGGGTTTGAAGTCAATTCCTTTGCAAGATGTTCCAAGTTTCTTCTTCTCCCGTGCTCTCTCTCGCTCTCTCTAGTTTCTTCTGAAAACTTCTACTAGCTTCTGGCAAAAGAGAATGATAATTCTCTTATTTATATTTTAATTTTTTTATAACATATTTACACTTTAATCCCTAACCTTCTAACTTCTTTACAAAAGTGGTCCTAAGACCCAAAATCTTGCAACAATGTTCCATTAACTTCTAACTTAACATTTTCTTGACTTTTTGGTCATTTCCATGTCAAATGACCATTTCGCCCTTTTTAAAACTTTTTCGCGGGTTCTTACAGTCACCTCTCCTTATGCGGATTCCGTCCTCGGAATCTTTTCGTAATCTGTGAAATTTGGATATCTTCTCTTCATCTCTTCTAACGTCTCCCAAGTTAGGTTTGACCCTAATGGGTGCTTCCACTTGACTAGAACAATGTCAATCTCCTTATTCCTTAACTTCTTAGTCTGCATTTCTAGGATCGCTTCGGGTTCTTCAATCAATCTGCTAGGAGTCTCCACCCTTAAGTCTGAATAAGGTATAACTAGTTCTTCTTTTCCAAAATACTTCTTCAGGTAGCATACATGAAAGGTATCATGTATTCCACTAAGTTCTGGTGGTAACTCCAGCTTGAACGCCTGTAATCCAACTCTCTTCAGGATTCTAAAAGGTCCAATATACCTTGGACTCAGCTTTCCTCTCTTGCCAAATCTGACTACACCCTTCCATGGCGACACTTTTATCATCGCTAAGTCACCTTCTTGCAAATCATATGGTCTTTTCTTTAAATTTGAGTAACTCTTTTGTTGGTCTTGTGCTGCTTTCATGTTAGTCTGAATCACTCCAATCTTCTCATTGGTCACTCTAACAATTTCTGGTCCTGTCAACTTAGTCTCACCCGCCTCCAACCAGCATAAAGGAGTTCTAAACTTTCTACCATACAATGCCTCAAAGGGTGGCATTTTAATGCTAGAATGGTAGCTATTGTTATATGCAAACTCCACTAAGGGCAGGTGTTCATCCCAGCTGCCTCCAAAATCCATCACGCATGATCGTTCACTCTGACCATCCATTTGTGGATGATACGCTGTACTTAGCTGAATTCTCGTCCCCATTTTCTCTTGTAAAGTTCTCCAAAAGTTAGAGGTAAATCTGGGGTCTCTGTCTGACACGATGGATAAATGGTGCACCATATCTTCTTAACACTTCATCTATGTACAACTGGGCTAACTTCTCCAATGGAGTAGTTTTTTTTATGGCTAGAAACAGTGCACTCTTGGTCAACCGGTCCACTATGACCCATATACAATCATAACCTCTTCTTGTTATTGGTAACCCGACAATAAAGTCCATGGTTACATCTTCCCACTTTCAGGCTGGAATGTGCAATGACTGAGCATCTCCATGCGGGACTTGATGTTCCGCCTTGACTTGTGCACAAACGACACACTTGGAGATGTACTTAGCTATCCTCTTCTTCATTCCAGGCCACCAGTACTGTCTTCTCAAATCTTGATAAGTCTTGGTACTCCCTGGATGTATGGAATACTTTGACTTATGCGACTCTTCTAAAATTAGCTTTCTCAAACCTCCTGCTTTCGGCACCCAAATGCGGTTTCTAAAAGTCTTTAATCCTTGACTATTGGTCTCAAACTGTATGTCTTTTTCTAGTTTCTCATCTTTCAAATCTCCACTTTCTTCAACTTTCTGTTGAGCTGCTTTAATCTGTTCTATAATGCTGGACACTAGTTCTATACACATCGATCTTGCCTTGATTCTTTTCTCAGGAACTTTTCTACTCAATGCATCCGCTACTACATTTGCTTTACCAGGATGGTACACAATCTCGCAATCATAATCACTGATCAACTCTAGCCATCTACTCTATCTCATGTTCAACTCTTTTTGAGAGAACACATACTATAAACTCTTGTGATCAGTAAATAGCTTGCACTTTGTACCATACAAGTAATGTCTCCAAATCTTCAAGGCAAATACGATCGCTGCAAGCTCTAAATCGTGGGTTGTGTACTTTGTCTCTGGGTCTTTCAACTGTCTGGAAGCGTATGTTATAACCTTCCCTCTCTGCATCAAAACACAGCCAAGCCCCCGATGCGAGGCATCGCTGTATACTTCGAAATCTTCTGTCCCATTTGGTAACGTAAGGACTGGCGCATTACACAACTTCTCTTTTAATGTAGCGAAAGCTCTTTCTTGTTCTTCTTGCCATCTAAATTTCTCTTCTTTCCGGGTTAGTCGTGTAAGTGGCACTGCTATACGGGAGAAATCTTGGATAAATCTCCGGTAATACCCGACAAGTCCGAGAAAACTTCTGACTTCTGTTGGCGTCTTGGGTGGCTCCCATTTCATCATTGCTTCAACCTTTGACGGGTCGACTTTTATACCTTGGATAGACACAACATGTCCAAGGAACTGCACCTCTCACATCCAAAACTCGCACTTGGAGAACTTTGCATATAGTTGTTCTCGCCTCAAAGTCTCAAGCACTGTTCGCAGGTGGCTCGCATGCTCTTCTCTGTTCTTTGAGTATATTAGTATGTCATCGATGAACACTATAACAAATCGGTCTAGGAATGGTTTACAGACCCGATTCATTAAGTCCATGAAAACCGCTGGTGCATTGGTAAGACCGAATGGCATCACTAAAAACTCATAATGTCCATATCGAGTATGGAACGCTGTCTTCTCCACATCACTCTCTTTCACCCTGACTTGGTGATAACCCGATCTCAAATCAATCTTTGAAAAATAATCTGCACCTTGTAGCTGATCAAACAAATCATCTATTCTGGGCAACGGGTAACGGTTCTTGATAGTAATTTTGTTCACTTCCCTATAATCAATGCACATACGCATTGATCCATCTTTCTTCTTTACAAATAGAACTGGAGCACCCCACGGAGAAGAACTAGGCCTGATAAAGCCTTTATCTAGTAACTCCTGCAATTGGGACATTAATTCCCGCATTTCTGTTGGTGCTAAACGGTATGGTGCTCGTGCTATTGGGGAAGCTCCTGGAACAAGATCTATCCGAAACTCAACTTGCCTTTCTGGTGGCAAGCCTGGTAACTCATCTAGGAAAACTTTTGGGAATTCTTTTACTACTTCTATGTCTTTATACGTCTGTTTTACTTTGTCTTCAGTCATCACATAAGCCAGGAAAGATACACACCCTTTCCTGATGCATCTTCGGGCTTTTGCCACACTAATGAGACTTGGCACATGCTTTCTTCTTTCTCCATATACGTACACTTTAGCTCCTAAGGTTTTAACAGACACCCTCTTCTGTCCACAAGCTATCTTCGCGTCATTGGCACCAAGCCAATCCATCCCAATTATTACATCAAAAGACTTAATTCCAATTGGAAGAAGATTAAGTTGAAACTTCTTGCCATTGATATCAAGTTCATAATTTTGGTACATGTGCTGAACTTCCACAAACTTCCCATCTTCTACTTCCACTTCAAAAACTATGTCTAACAATTCTAACGGGACTCTCAATCGGGCTCCAAATCCATGGGACACGAACGAATACGTAGAACCGGAATCAAACAACACATATGCAGGTGTTGAGTTGATCAGTAGTATACCTGAGACGACATCGTACACCTCCTTTGCCTCCTCTCTGGTGATCTGGAAGGCTCGAGTCTTCACCTTCTGTGGCTCCGTCTTCTTCTGAGCTGTGGATACCACGGTCCCTCCTCCCTTGTTTGGGCAGTTAAAACTATAGTGCCCAATTTGATGGCACGAAAAAACACTCCACTTCACTCGCTTTCTTTCCCTTACAGTCCTTCATTTTGTGACCAAGTCCGCCACAATTAATACAGGTGTTTGATCCCGCACGACATTCGCTACTATGTTCTCTTCCGCACTTCTCACACTTCCTTACATTCCCCTGTCGAGTCTGACTAAGGCTTGTTTTCCCTTTCTTCTTTGAATTTCCACTGCTACTCACTGTCTTTCTCTTGTCACTGAAACTGGGTCTTTCTTCGTTTCGACGTTTTCCAACATCCTCCACGTTTCGGGCAGCAATGATAGCCCCGTCTAAAGTATCAGCTTTCTTCACTTCCAGCTCATAATTCCATGGTAACCCCCGAACATATCGGTTAATTCGGGACCGCTCAGAGGGATAGGATTCCCCCACGAAAGGCAGCATGTCACAAAACCTCTTCGTATATTCGTCAATCGACGAGTCTCCTTTCTTTATCATCAGGAAATCTTCATTCATCTTCTCTAGATCTCTCGTGGGACAGAATTTATCTTTAAGACACGAGACAAACTCCGCCCACGACCAGCCATAAATAACGTCTTTCCCCAAACTCTCGTATTTGGTATTCCACCACACTAAAGCATCATCTTTCAATTGTCGGGACGCATGGTTGACTTGGTCTTCTTTACTACATTTACTAGCTTGCATCACCTGTTCGATTTCCCGGATCCATCTCATTGTCACCTTCGGCTCAAAACTGCCGTGGTATTCTGGCGGTTTACAAGCCATGAAAGACTTAAAGGAACAGCCCTTCTCTTTCTTCCTGTTTTCTCTGCTGGCTTCTTCTTCAGTCGTGTTTTTAGAGACTTCTTGTGAGGAATGGGCACTAGGTTCACCCATTCGGCTATCGATAATGTCATTCACATCTTGCTTAACTCATTTCGTAAATTATTGATCAGATACTGAATTGCTTCCATAGTGACAGGTGGTGGTGGTGGGTTTGGCTCAGCCCCATCATTTCGAATAACATGTCCGGGTCCACTTCCTCTTGAAGAAGTGTGACTCCCTCACCCCTGTCAGCTGATGGTGTCTGTCTTCCTCCTTCCATTACTATATAGATAAACAAAATTTTCTGTTTAGTACACGTTTCTATATAGTATTTCGTAAGCGGTAGCATGTTATCTCCCTATCTTGACTGCTCTTTTATAGCAATCATACTCACTCTATAACTTCTATAAGTCTAAATGTACCTCTACATTACTAAGGCACCTTACTACTTCTCTTGCTAGTTTAAGCCTAAGATGGTATTCCAACCTAATTCGCTTAAACTATGGCTCTGATACCAAAACTGTAACACCCCTTTCTCAAACCATATTTAAATACAGTTTACATTACAAAAATATTCTACAACTCGTGACCATGAAGTAGTCACTAAATTTTTTTTTACAAACTTTATTCTGAAGGAGTATTACAGACTCAATACAGAAAACCATCACTTAAACTTACTGTATATACACTGGTCCCAACTTCAACTTCTGCTCCTTTCACCTAAGTACATAGCATTTAAAAATAATAAACGTGAGACATAAGCCTCGTGAGTAATATGGGTTTAGACCCAAAACTTTTCTGTTCAAAACTTGAAATATTACAAGTAAACTGCTTAAAACTGATTTATGAAACAAATCTCAAAATTCCATTTCTTCTTTACTTTCAAACTCAAAAAAATACTTTCTTTCTCAAAACTGCTTTCTTTCTCATTTTCTAGTGACCAACTGAAACTCATGAATTAGTTTAATTTAATTCATTCTACTAGCTCCCCTTGCGGGACAGAACAGATCCACCCGCTAGGTTATACTCTTTCTGACTCCCCTTTGTGACTTGGAACGGATTCAAGCACAAGGGTATGCTAAGCTAGACAACTACTTCGCGACGGGAGGTACCATCCCAGTAGTGTCTTCTGATCTCCCGATTATGTGGGTGATCCTAGTCCGGACAACTGACTCTTATTATTTTCTTTGCTTTAGTTCTTCTCTTTACTTTCTTCATTTCATCTCAAATTGGTCAAAAAGGGACACAATTTATAATAGTTCAAACTCATAAACTTTTAAACTCTTAATCAAAATACTTTTAAAACTAACTTCAATAGCTTTAGCTCACATATGGAGATTCTTTCAAAACTTTACAACTATACTTCTTTAAAAACTGAACTTCTTTAAAATCTCTTTTAAACACTTAGCTCTTAGAGCTACTTTCAAATCTGTTTCCAAACTTTAGTATCTAAAAATATTTGGAAATATATTTTCTGAAAATATCATTTTGCTATGTACTAGAAAAATCCTCATAAAACTCACCTTGGTGTAACTACAGGCCACTAAGCTTCTCGTACACCCTTCCCTTTTCCATGCTCAACAATGTTCCAAGCACCACCTATACAAATAGCATATTTATTTAATAAATACATACTACAACTGACTCTTCAGTTCTAAGGTCTCATATAATACAACTTCAGGTCATAACAAGTGTATAACCTTTAATACTCATTTTATAATTTTCTCTGAAATACGCGTATTTTGCTACAGTACCCCCGAGGGGTCGTATTTCAGTTCCGACACTTGTGTATGAAGTCTTAGGCCATAATAGACCTATTTTTCAAATTTGGAGTTAATTGGACATGTCTAGCTCAAATTCCAAAAATCAAGTTTTGACATTAACTTGATATTTAGCCACTGCCGCTACAGTGATTTTTCCGCAAGGTCGGATTACGAATTTAACAATTTTCCATATGATTTCATACCATTTTAAGGCTATGGTATGAGTTACAGACTAAACGGACAAGCCTGGCATTGAGTTCAAGTCTTAAAAATTGGACAGAAGCGAGCAGGCTTTCTGCCGCGGGGTCGCGTCGCGACCAGGGTGGTCGTCGCGTCGCGATCACTGAATAGAATGCTATTCTTGGCGATTTTTCAAACTGCAGTTTCACTATTTGCCCCATTAAGCTCTTAATACTTAACTTAATTGATTTAGGGTCACTTTCAGGCCCTAAATACCAACTTGTATCTAATTTTGATCCGCAAATACATCAAATCTTCTTTAAAATCTTGAAAGTTCTTCCGAAAACACTATTTTTCACCTAAAATCATTTTATTGGATTTTCAAGTTTGTGAACTGATTTCTTACTTCTTTTATGACATTTTTGGCTTAACAAAACCATTAGAATCATATGAAATCAGTTCTAACTCATAAACCCATTTCTAGGGTTCATAGCTAAAAACCCATTTCATCATCTTTGCATCAAAGCTTCAATTTCTTGGAATTACTAAGACCCAAAATCTTGCAACAATGTTCCATTAACTTCTAACTTAACATTTTCTTGACATTTTGGTCATTTCCATGTCAAATGACCATTTCGCCCTTTTAAAACTTTTTCGCGGGTTCTTACACTGATCGTTCCCCGCGTCGTGGATTTACGTCTTGCGCGTCGCGCGTGTCACCAAATCAACCCCTGCGTATCGGGTTGGTTTACGATCCCGCGTCGCGTAATTCAAAGACCCGCGACGCGGTCTTCAAAAATTTCAAAATTTTCTCAAACGACCCCACACTTATTTTAGACCATGGGTACCTGCAAAGATTGATGTATTTTCCTAATTACTTAATTCAAAGAAATATAAATCCTAACTTATGACACGATGGGTTGCCTCCCAACAAGCGCTAATTTTAACGTCTTCAGCCAAACGTACTACTCCTATGCCGAATCTTCTTCTTCTTGAACCCTTGATGGCATCTGATTGAATCCTGGCATGAAGTTGTGGGCCATCATAGACATGAGAGATGTGAGTTGAGTCATTCGATCGCTTACACCGCTAATCCACTGTTGTTGAGATTCCAGGAGCTTAAAAACCTTTGCCTCTCGTTCTCTTGATTCCTTTTCATATTGCTGGTGCCTTGCTTCCATCATCTCTATCATGTCCAGCAGCTGCTCCTTGTCGATAGTGGACAACGGGTGGTCCTTGGTTTCTTTTAAAATCTCTTCTTTTCCTCCTTCTCCCGTACGTGTCCAAATTTTTTCCTTACTCTTGATCCCAGACTCCATTAATATTCTTCTGTCCATTTGTTTGCCATTTTCTTCTGAAGGTAATGATATAGGATTTCCAAACATGTTCAATCTTCTTTTCCTTGTCCCAAAGAAAATGTCCATGTCTCCAGTCTTGCAATCGATCACTGAACCAGCAGTAGCTAAGAATGGGCGTCTTAAGATGAGTGCAGGCGCATCGTCCAAGCTTTCATATTCCATAACCAGAAAATCCACGGGATAGAAAAAGTCCCCAACTTTGATTATGACATTTGTCAGTTTTCCCTGAGATACCCTTGTTGATTGATCAGCCAGCTGCAATACAACTTCTGATGGCTCTATTTCTTCATTTTTGTACTTATCGTACAGGTATCCTGGTAGGATATTGACACTTGCTCCCAAATCTAACAAGGTGTTCCGAATAACCACGTCCCCTACAGTTGTAGTGATCAATGGTGATCCAGTGTCCTTTTCCTTTTTGGGCAGTGTTCCTAATAACACCTCACTTGCTTTCACAGTCAACCTCACAGTTTTTCGTGTGGGTGCTTTGCTCTTCCCATTTTGTTCACACATTTCTTGCAGAATTCTGGTATCCTCAGGGGCATCCTTAAGCTCATCCCACAGGGGCTTATTCATTAAGGGCCCCATTGATTTGGGTGCTTCCTGCTTCGTCTTCCCTTTCCTATTCTTCTTTTTCTGCTTGATTCCTGCTATCGTTGGTTGCTCCTCCTTATGGACCTTTTTATCTATTTCTGGTTGAGTTTCCTTCTCAACAGGAATTCCTTCTTCCTTACCTTCCTCGCTTCCTAGAGCTTCCTCTTCTTACCCCAGTTTCACTTCACTTCCTACTTCAAACAAGTCTTCCAAAGTGACTTTTCGCCATCCAGATTCGACAGTGTTGACTTGCTCTTTTCCTGGTCGCTGATTATGAGTAGGGTTAACCTCTGTAGCACTTGGCAATTTTCCACTGTCTCTCTTTTGCTGATCTGCAGCCATTTGACCTATTTGTCGTTCCATGTTTGCAATGGCTTTTGCATTTGCTTGAGATTGTTGTTGCGTAGCAGTGACCATATCGTACATCTTAGCAATCATCTCTTCCTGAGTTCCTGGGGCATTTTTGGTAACATTAGTGGGTCCCCTGTTGTTGTTATTGCTGCTATTTCCATTTGTATTTCCATTGTGGTTGTTGTTACTCACAGGCTGATGTGTTCTAGGCTGATTGGTCGGTTAACTTTGGTAATTGCTCTGCCTAAAATTCTGCTGCTGTCCTTGGTTATATGGCCTGTAGGGTCGTCCGTTATTATGCTGGCCTTGACCCTGGCCATAAACTTGATTCACCTCTTGAGTCTTAGGTCCTCCCTGACCTCCTTGCGATGGATTCTGTGGTCCATTCTGCAGTGTTGACATGAGCCTGTCAAACTTCTTATTCAGTTCACTAATTTCCTTCTTCACTTCCTTTTTCCAGTCAGCATCGGCTCCCACTGCTGCTGCCGTACCTACAGTCTTCCTGGTAGAAAAGTTTGCCTTGGAACCATTGCTCAATTGCTCTAAGAATTGCCAAGCTTCCTCTGGGTCCTGCCACATAAATGTCCCACTCGATGAGGCATTTATCATGGCCTGATGTGTCTCACTGACTCCTTCGAAGAATAACTTAACTAACTGCCACCTAGGAATTTCGTGATGCGGGCAGGATCGTAACAATTCCTTCAATCTATCAAAGGCTTCGTGGAAAGCCTCTCCTGGCTTTTGCTGGAAGTCCTGGATGACCCTTCTGATTTCAGTTGTCTTACTTGCTGGATAAAATTCCTGAAGGAACTTTGCCTTGAGCTGATCCCATGTAGTAATACTGTTTGATGGCAAAGATGTAAACCAATATTTGGCCTTATCCTTAAGAGTGAATGGAAACAGTCTAAGCCTGAAAATGTTTCTATTGGTGTTCCTAGGGTTATTAGCATTAGCAATCGCTAAGAATTCATATAGATGATTATAAGGATCGTCTTGCTTATACCCTCTAAACTCTGGCAATATTCCTAATAACTGAGGTCTTATTTCTACTTGAGAATCAATGTTATCAGGAATATAGATTGGCGATGAATCATCATATTCCCGCGGTTGGAAATGTGATGCAACCGATTGCCGTCTCGGTTGTGCGAAATGTAAAGGTTGGGCGGGATTACCGTAAAGATGATCGTTATATTCCCGCTGACCTGGTGGTTGATATTGTGGTGCTCTTCTGGGAGGTCCCCGACCTCGGTTCCACTGTGGTTGTGGTGCTGGTGGCACCCATCCCTCGTCTTCATCGTCATATACCTCCTCTGTCTCTGGATAATGGTATTGTGGCTGAGGAGGTTGTTGATAGTGTATAGGTTGTGTAGGTTGGAATGTAGGTTGAGGTTTAAAAAGAACGTGTTGTGCTTGAGAGGTTGGTGTCTGCTGTCTAGGAGCTGGGGTGCCATCACGGGTCGGCTCTCCCCAAGACATTGCAGAGGTAATTGGATTGGTAGATTGTGGTTGTGAAGCGGGTGTAAATGGTGGAACAGATGGTGGAGTGCATGATGGTATGGGTGCAGAGTCTGAATCTGCACTACCAGAAGCACTCGTGCTCCCAAACTGAAACTCTGACAGTGGGGGAATAGAAAACACCCCCGTTGCCTCACATGATGGTTCCTGGGCAACACTTACTGGACTACTACTAACCTGACTAAAATTCATGATATTTAAACGCCTACGGGCACGGTTTTTGCACGCAGTACGCTCAATCTCAGAATCAAACTGCAATGGGGATAATTGCTTACCCCTGCGGGTACGCATGCACTAGTGCAACATGCCCACAAAAATCAAAAACCAAACTAACCAAATGAAATTTTCAAAAACAAGAAACAAGTTCCTACTACTCACCTAATCTAAGCTCACAACTCCCCGGCAACGGCGCCAAAATTTGACAACGCAGCGGTCGTCATGCGGTCAAAAATAAGAGAAAAACCTAACACACACTAGCACAGTGGTAGTCAGGGTCGATCCACAGGAGCTTCGTGGTTAGACTAAATGAGAGATTACCAACTAGTAGTGTCACGTTACAGTCGGAGGATCTAGTTTCTATCTTCCTAATCACTAACTAACTAAAGCAATGATCAAACAACTCAAGCCAAGCTAAGCTAAGCTCAAATGAACCTAGTCACTTTCTGAAATCAGAAGTACATCTCTGAATCAGAAGCAATCAAAGGCATCCAAACTAAGCAAAACCAAGCAAAGCATAAACTAGCCACTAACTAAAGTTCCACTGAACAGTTACTAGCCAAAGTTTAATGCCTAAAAACTAACCTAATTATCTACTGATTTCAGCAAAGGAAAACAGTCCCAACAAGGTCAAAACAATATCCAAACACAAATCAAACATTCAAAACCAAACACAAGCATAAAAACACCGAAATACCAATATTAAATGTAACCAAATGATTTTCATTCACCATATCCAAATTCCAAACATCCAAACAGTAACAAAATGTCATAAAACAAAAACCTAAAGTGCTGAAGGCCAATGGTTGTCACTACCAAGGACCTTAGCTACAATTACTACTTAATACTAAAAGGAAATTAATTCTAAAACATGAAAATACCAATTGAGATGTTGCTGAAACGAATTCTTGGAGTCAAAGAGCTTCAAGGTCGATTTTACACCCGGTCTTTGCTAGGGTTTTCGGCTGGAAATTCATCTATTTATACTTGCAAATTTCCCACAGCCGCGCCGCGCAGATGAAGAATCCGCAGCGCGCGTACTAATCTTTTCCCATTTCTTCGGTATTTGAACGTGTTCCACCGCCTTAAGCCCGCGTCGCGCGTATCATAGATCCGCGGCGCGCGTACGAGTTTTCTTGATTTTTCATTCTTTTCCAAACTTCTTCCTTTTGCACGCTTTTAGTCCCTGTTTCCATTCTTTTTCTCCAAACAAGTCCTGGCACGAAAAGTGAGAATACCCAGACATATTTGATATAATTTTATCAAGAACAGGGCTCAACAACGCCTAAAATACTTGATATCGCTAGGCGTTGTCAGTAACTCTTATAATAGAGGCCATTCAAATGAATATGGTTCAAGATAGGTCTCATTCTTGCACCATATTCATTTGAAACCTCCATAACCCTTCATCTTTCAACTAATTAATAGAAATCACTTAAGAGTTTTTTAATTTGTATCTTATAATAATAAGTATTAAAACTAATGTGATATAATTTATGAGTTTCAAATGAAAAATATTTGAATGATTTAATTTTCTACTATAAAAGAGGTTAATCATTTGAGTAATAGTTTCAAGATTTTGGTGTTGGTTTGAGTTTTTGCTTTTGCTATATTTCAAGAGATGTTATCATGTTAAAATTTTAAATTTATAAGTTTGTTATTTATTATTAGAGTAACTTAATAGTTTTCTCATGTCTTATAGATTAAAAAAATCATACAACAATTATCGATGAAGAAAACATGAGTGTATGAAATAAATTTCACAATGAGATTATTCTATTTTATTGTGTTTTTACACTTATTTTGTAACTCAAACTCAACTTATGTAATTAGTTGATGATTTGGATTTTTATTTGAGATTTTTGGTAATTTTATTTGATAGATTATAATAGTATACATCTCTATGTAATAGAAGTTTTGATATTTTAATATCATGTGTTATGTGTGCGATTTCAAGATAAAGACATTCTACACTTTAATATCTATAATATTTTAATAATAATAAGTGGATTTTAAAATTCTTTTATAAATTTTAATAATAACAATTAGTTTTAACATTAATTAACAATAAAAATAATTCATAGTAACATAAATTTATAAATTGTATAACGTTACCTTTAAAAGAATAGTTGATATATTAACAAATCATTGTGGTTGAAATCAAAAGAAGGTCAAATAACTAAATTCAAGTTAATTATTTATAACAATAATTAAAAGGAACACTAATCGATAATTATACATAACCTTTTCAGGAATAAGTCACGAGTAGATATCATTTGATAATAATGTTCAAAATAGTTGTAATTTTATACATAAATTTACTGTAAGAAATAGTATTTTATAGCTAATGTCATCATACAATCATTCTTATATTTGTTAGTATTTAATTATATAGTTTAACATGTGCAACGCGCGGGCATTCGTCTAGTTAATAAATATTATAAGGATTTAAATCATACTTAGTTAATATTATAACAGTTTATTTAATATTAATGACTAACTAAATTAAAGATTTATTTAAAAGGAATTAGTCCAACACTCGAATATATACAAAGGAAACTTGAAGAGCATGCTTAGCATTTTCTGAAGTACCAAAAAATTAATAAAAATAGAAATTAGGGATGTTTCAACAAGTTCCAAAGTTCTGGGCTAAACCAAAAATATGACAGTTCGACGAATCTCTAAATTTTAGTCTTATCAAGCCGTTTATTAAGTTCTTAATGGGTAAATTGAGAACTAAACCACTACATAACATAATATACAACATATGTAAACCTTAATCAATTAAATTTCAATGCATTAAACAATAATTTCTTCGCCTTTTTTAATTCGAGAATAAGCCAAAGAAGAAAAAAATAGGACAAAGAAGACAAGGGCTGAATACTCAACATGGAATGATTCCATTAAGTCATTACCCACTACAATAAGTGTTTTATAATGATAGTTTTGAGTTGGACTGTTTAGAATCAAATTTTGATCACAAAATGTCAAAATAGAGGGTTGCGAGTTTTGGGAGCTTGTAGGGACTTGAAAATGACCTTGTGTAACACCCGGTTTCTCATGAAAAGTACACCCAAAATTTTTCAAACAATTATACATTAAAAATGGGTATACTTGCACTCAACCCAGGAAAACAAGATGTTACTCTTACTTCTCAATTTGAACATAATCTCAATCGTGTATCAAATCACATACGATCAATTTCACTATTTTTCAGTTCCAAATTTGGTTATCTAAACCAATTAAAAACCAATAGAAATCTGTTAATTCACAATTTAATCATAAGAATAAATTCTAGTTACTCACCTGATATCGACTCAGTATTTGGAACCCCCAAATTACGCGTATCGGGCTCCTATACGCTATACTTGGTTGTATCATCGCAGTCTAAATCAATACTCTAACGACCATAATCATTTCAATAACATCTAACTCAAAGATGTAGTAATTTGAAAGAGGAAAAAGGAGTAGTAACAGTAAATACCAATTCAATATTTACCAAAATCCCAAATCCACGGTTCTACTCGTTCAACCGTTGAAACTCGACTATAATCACATGAATGACTCAAGGAAACATCCACTAACAATCTACTAACAACATATGCAACAATTTATAGCTTAAAACAAGAAATTGAAAACTAGGGTTTAAAACCCCAAAAACCGAGAAGGTACTCACTGTGACATCCGCCTAAAATGGATTCGGGTCAACCCAACCCAATTGGAAATTTAATAAACCCTACTCGATATTTCTCGATGCTAATAGGATCAAAACCCTTACACTACGATATAAATTGACGTTAATAGCAATATAGCATAGTATAACGTTATAACTATAATCAAATTAAATTATGATACCATATTAAAATCAAATCAAAGTATGATTCTCTAATTAAATTAAAATAATCAAACTTGAATGCTATAATTAAACTTCAAATCAAAGTAGATTGTTATAATCAAATAATAACCTATCTTTTATAAAACTCTATTTTTATAAACTCTACATTAAATTTTATAAAACTCTTATACTAAATAATATATTATATAAAAGATGCTTGTGTTAGTGGAAAATTATGAAGACCACCAAAAGTAAAAGTTTATTCTCATTGTCTCCCACTCACACCTCCCATCATCTTTCCTTTTATTTTTCTCCCAACACATTATTATTATTATCACTCAAACCATATCTATTCTTTCTCTCACTCTCAATCTCGAAATTCCTCCTAGAAATCTTCATATTTCAGCCAAGAACACTCCAATATACTCAAATCTTCATCCCTCTTGAAGCATTCATCAAGGTATGTTGTTAAAAGTCTCAAATTCATGAATGAAACAAATTAAATCCACCAAACTATCTAAAACTCATTTTATGCATAAACCTGATTTTTCTCAGGATCCCATCAATAAAATAAGAAGTTCTGGAAATTTTCAGAAAAGAACTTAGTTTTATTGAATTACTATAATTATTGCAATAAAATAGGGCAATAATTCACATAAAATACTTTTTGCAGTCAATAAATTCTGGGAAAATTTTAGAAGAACCCATATATTAAGTAAAGTTGATTTATAAAGCTTCATGCATTTATATTACTGTTTGATGCTTATTTTGTATTTTATTTTGTTGTAGATAAATAAATTTCAAAATATAGTTATGTATGTTAAAAACTATATTTTATATTTTTCACACCTTATTAACATTTTAAAGACTCCATGACAAAATTTACAGAGTTTTGTAAGAATGTTTGCTTATTTTTCCTGATTTAATAATTATTTAATAGTTTAAATTGATAATAAATAGCTACACATGTCTAAAAATTATAAAACCTTATCAGAATATCATATATAACATGTTAATCATAAATAAAAAGTCTAATGAATTTCTCTTAATATTTTCCTATTATTTATGATTTTATTGATTAGTTAATAATGAAAAACATACGAAATACTTCCCATAGTTTAAAATATCCAAAATATTTACAGTAGGCTCAATATAATGTTAAAAAACTATGGTTAATTTTCCAGAATTTGTGGGAATCATGTATTATTTTTCCCGAATTTTGTTGGTGTTTAATCATTAAAATACTAAATAAATATTAAAGCAGTTAAGAAAAATATGAAACTTTTACAGTAATTAATATTGTATGAAATAATCATTTTCTGATAATTTTAGAATGTTTCATTACTGTTTAGTATTTAAAACCATTTTCCTAAGTATTTAAGCATATAAAAATGCATTTTTAATGATTATTTCATATAAATAATTGTTTATAATATATAAAATCTGTAAATACTTATAATTTGACTAGTTATTATTTTAATAAGAAATTATTAAAATCTTGCCTAAAGTGAAAATATAAATTAATTAAGCAAAGTAATTAATTCAATTTAAAATTCATTTAACATATGAATACATTAATATTCAAAACAAAATTGGATTATTGTTAATTCATCTAATATAAGAATATGTGTCTAATTATTTTTATTAATACTATATTCCCGTTTATCGATTCCTAAGCCAAAACTATTAATTATATTAGGTTCTACGATATTTTGACTCGAGCCGTCTATCGTACGACACGCGCATTCCTTATTGGACTAATGTGAGTAATCTACCTCATATTTTATAATTTTCAATACTTTTGGGGTGTATCATGTAGTTCTAATATGTTCCAACTTTGCTTTATTATTTTATCACAATTGAGACATTGTTGGGACACTTTTACGTGAATCATTATTTGTATAATTATTGTTTGTTTACGCTACATGTACTTGTAGTGCATTATCATTTTTAGTCTAATCTCCATGACTATGCCCGTATTCTTGAGGTACGTTATGGACAATAATAGCGCTATTGGGTTGACCACCCCGCTTTGGGACGCTAAGGTGATTGATTGCACGTGGTTGAGTGTGTATGATGATTAGATGCTCCATCCTATATATATACATATATATGTATATATAGGGTGAGGATTTATTGTTGTTGTTATCATTTGTTAATCAATTTTTGATTTATAAACTGTTATCTCAATAATACTTGCTTGTCGACTTCTAAAGAAAACAAGTTTCAAATTACAAATATTTCAAACTCACAATTTTCTTTAATAAAACTAGATTACTCACCAACTCTCGTAGTTGACCTGTTTTTACCCATAATGCAGATTTGAAGAATGAAGTTGATGAAAAGTAGGGTATACCTTAGAAACCCACAAGACTATTTAAATTTGATGTAATAAATGTTGTTTGTATTTGAATTTGTATTTGTACGTTGTGGATCTTGTTTGCCTAGTTAGTACTTAATTAAATCTCACTAGTAGAAAAATGGCTTTTCATGACAGACAATGCCTGTCATAAATGGCCATAGATGACAGACAAATGTCTGTCATTGAAAGCCATGTCATAAATCAAAGATGACATGCATTTGTCTGTCATAAGTTTACGGCATACATTTATGACGGACAATGTATGTTGTGGATCTTGTTTGCATACTTAGTACTTAATTGAATCTAATCATATTATAACATAGTTGTCATGAGACTTTGAACAATATATCACGCCTTGATCGATTCCGCCAAGGATCGGGGTGTGACAGATTGGTATCAGAGCCCTTGACTATAGGGAATTAGGTTAATTGCCTTGACCTTGTCTATAGCCTCTAGGGTCCTCTCGTATGCTAGTTTATAAAATGCACACACAACTGCATGCAATTCGCACTTAGAAAATCCTAGGAATACCTTTGTGTGCTAATTGCTCCCTTATGTGCTTACGTATTATTCCCGACACTTATATGTGTGCATACACTTGTGAATTTTCTTCACTTTCTCTTAAAATCACACACATACTCAAATGGTTTCAAAATAACAATTTATATACATATATATTCCTTAGAGCTCATAGGAAATTAAAAGTCATCCACTCTAGTTGGGTAGGATCAAAGTAATGGACGCGTAGTAACTGGAAGGGGGGGGGGGTGCCGGTAGCCCGAAAGTCCTGACTAGGTAAGCATTCGTATACATCCCAATCAACCAAGGGACCAGTTTGCTTACCTGGGGACCAAAGGCGAGAGTTCCGAAACCTATAGGCCAAAGCGCGTCATTCACATTACTTTTGAGCCATCAAAATACCCGACCTTATCAAACGTATCCGAAAGGATACACTCCAAAATGGCCAACTCATTGGACTATTAAATTCCCTAATGGGCCTTGAAGTGGGAAAAAACATGTAAAAACTTAGTATTGTGGGGGCCCACGCAATTCCTACATGCTTCACATTTAGTACCCATGGAAAGCCCAAAAGGTGCCCAACACTCCTAACCATGGCCCAACAAGTGTTTACAATCATTTTACCCAACAATGTCTACAAACTTAATTTCCATAATCAATTTACAAATAACTCACAAGTCCATATGCGTGTTTCTCATAGATGGCATTACGACCCCCTCTGTAACCATTGTAACTATCACCATATGTCCACCAGCCCGTGTCGCCTTTGTACGACTTGTGGTCGCTATGGCCACTTGGCGGACACATGTCGTGCACCAAAAACTCAGCGACCATTCGCTCTACCCTCAAATCAGCAAACACAAACCCGGTATCCAACTGGAACGTGCTTCAACTGTGGTGACCCCACCCATTTCAGAAACAAGTGTCCTAGGCTTGTCAATATCATTAACACTCAAGCCCAGGAAAATCCAACAATGCAGGTTCCAGCTCCCAAAGGCCGAGCATTTGTCATTACCGCAACCCAAGCACAGACCGATAACAAGGTCGTAAATTGTACGTTTCTCATAAATGACTGCTACGCGTCAGTACTTTTTGATTCAGGTGCCGATAAAAGTTTTGTGTCTTTGGAATTTGAACCCAAACTTCACACACCTTGCACGATTTTTGATGAACACTTTACCATAGAAGTCGCCAATGGAAAATACATTTCACTCAATGCAGTCATCCAAGATTGCACTTTCGATTTTTGCGGTCATAAATTTTCCGTCAATTTAGTTCCTATGGAACTTGGTAGCTTCGACATCATCGTGGGAATGGATTGGCTATCTCAAAACCATGCTGAAATAGTATGTTACGAGAAGTTTATTCGTATTCCTCTTGCCGACGGTCAAAGTCTTCGTATTTATGGCGAGACTCGTTCAAAAAAGCTTAGTCTTATGTCATGTACTCAAGCTCGATCATATCTACGTAAAGAATACATGGCTTTCTTAGCCCATATGGTGGAAACAAAGGTCAAAGAAAAGAAGATCGAAGATATTCCGATTGTACGAGACTTTCCCGACATCTTTCCCGATGACGTATCTGGACTCCCTCCAGTACGTGAACTAGAGTTCCGCATCGATCTCGTTCCTGAGGCTGCTCCCATAGCCAAGTCTCCATATCGATTGGCTCCAACCGAGATGCAAGAATTGGCAAGTCAGCTCCAAGAATTAACCGATAAGGTATTTATCCGCCCTAGTACTTCACCCTGGGGAGCCCCGGTTCTCTTCATCAAAAAGAAAGATGGTTCGTTTCGTATGTGTATCGATTATCGGGAGTTAAATAAATTGACCATCAAGAACCGATATCCGTTACCTCGGATCGACGACCTTTTTGATCAGCTTCAAAGAGCTTCATGCTTCTCAAAAATCGACCTCCGCTCGAGTTATCACCAACTTCGAGTACGGGAAGAAGACATCCCCAAAACCGCTTTCCGAAACCGCTTTGGTCATTACGAGTTTACCGTTATGCCTTTTGGCCTAACGAATGCCCCTGCCGCATTCATCGACTTGATGAATCGGGTATTTAAACCTTATCTCGACCGTTTTGTTATCGTCTTTATTGATGACATCCTCATTTACTCCAAGACAAAGGCAGACCATGAAAGACACCTTCATCTAACTCTCCAAACATTGCAAGGAAATCAGCTATATGCCAAATTTTCGAAATGCGAGTTTTGGTTAAATGAGGTACAATTCCTCGGTCATATTGTAAGTGACAAGGGTATTTTAGTCGATCCCACAAAAGTTGAAGCAGTCAAGAATTGGAAAGCCCCACGTACCCCCAAGGAAATTCGGTCATTCCTCGGTTTAGCCGGCTATTACCGGCGTTTCATTTCAAATTTCTCAAAGATCGCTTTACCGCTTACTTTTCTCACTTGCAAGGGTACGCCATTTGATTAGGGACCCAAGCAGGAAGACGCTTTCCAAACCCTTAAACAAAGATTGTGTGACGCTCCGATTCTTACACTCCCTGAAGGATCCGAAGATTTCGTGGTATACTGCGATGCCTTCAATCTCGGTCTAGGTTGTGTTTTGATGCAAAGGGGAAAGGTTATAGCTTACGCATCGCGACAACTCAAAATCCATGAAAGGAATTATACGACTCATGATTTGGAGCTCGGTGCTGTGGTTTTCGCTCTTAAAATTTGGAGGCATTACCTTTACGGCACTAAATGCGTAATTTTCACCGACCATAAGAGCTTGCAACATATTCTTAATCAAAAGGAACTCAATATGAGACAAACACGATGGGTCGAACTCCTAAATGATTACGAGTGTAAAATACGCTATCATCCGGGCAAGGCAAACGTGGTAGCCGACGCATTAAGCCAAAAAGAACATGCCAAAGCATTTCATCTAATATGTTCTCCTATCTTGTCCAATCTCAGTGACCGAATTTGAGGAGCCCAACACTCGGCAATTACCGAAAATGAAATGCCCACGGGAATTGATGGGGAGTTGGAAAGTAAATCTGATGGCATTTTCTATTATCAAGATCGCATCTGGATCCCAGATCACGACAATCTTCGTACCTTCCTGATGGAAGAAATCATAAAACTCGATATTCCATTCATCCTGGCGCTGACAAGATGTATCATGGCCTGAGAACCAATTATTGGTGGTCGGGAATGAAAAAGGATATTGCTTTATTCGTGGCCAAATGTCTTACATGTTCCAGGGTCAAAGCAGAACATCAACGACCCTCTGGACTATTGGTCCAACCGGTAATCCCCGAGTGGAAATGGGAAGCGATCGCCATGGATTTCGTAACCAAACTTCCCCGTACCACCAAGGGACACGACAGCATTTGGGTAATCATTGATCGTTTGACCAAATCTGCTCATTTCCTTCCCATCCGTGAACATTTCAAGGTCAAACAACTTGCTCGGATTTACATCGACGAGATAGTTAGTCGGCATGGCATCCCTCTCCGCATCATTTCAGATCGTGATGGGAGATTTCTCTCTCGGTTTTGGCAATCACTTCTAGTAGCCATAGGAACCCGCCTCGATCTCAGTACCGCCTATCATCCTCAAACCGATGGTCAATCTGAGAGGACAATTCAAACACTCGAAGATATGTTGAGGGCGTGTGTCTTAGATTTCGGAGGAAATTGGGACTCTCATTTACCATTGGTGGAATTCTGCTATAATAACAGTTATCATTCTAGCATCAAGATACCATCATTTGAGGCATTGTAAGGCCGTAAATGCCGATCTCCTATTTGCTGGCATGAAATTGGCGAGTCCCACGTGATTCGCGCAACAGTGGATTCTCCAATCATTGGTCCTGAGCTTATCCAGGAAACAACCGACAAAATCACTCAGATTCGCAATAACCTTCTCGCAGCTCGTAACAGACAAAAGAGTTACGCCGACAAGCGACACAAACCGCTTGAATTTACCGTGGGTGACATGGTCATGTTAAAAGTGTCCTCATGGAAAGGTGTGGTTCGATTTGGACGCAAGGGTAAATTGGCACCACGCTATGTAGGCCCGTTCAGAATCCTGAAAAGGATCGGACCAGTAGCCTACGAGTTGGATCTACCAATAGAGCTTAATAAAGTTCACCCAGTATTTCATATAGCCAACCTCAAGAAGTGTTTAGCAGACGAGAACCTTCATGTTCCTCTCGAGGATATCCAAATCGACGAGACAATGCAATTTATCGAGAAACCCTTGGAAATTGCCGACCGAAAGGAAAAGCAACTCAAAAGAAGTCGCACTTCCCTGGTCAAGGTCAGGTGGCAGTCAGCACGCGGACCCGAGTATACATGGGAGCGTGAGGATCAAATGCGTACCAAATACCCGCAACTTTTCTCTTAAGGTACTCTCTTCTTAAATTTCGAGACGAAATTTCCTAAAGTATGGGAGACTGTGACATCCGCCTAAAATGGATTCGGGTCAACCCAACCCAATTGGAAATTTAATAAACATACTCGAGATTTCTCGATGCTAATAGGATCAAAACCCTTACACTACGATATAAATTGACGTTAATAGCAATATAGCATAGTATAATGTTATAACTATAATCAAATTAAATTATGATACCATATTAAAATCAAATCAAAGTATGATGCTCTAATTAAATTAAAATAATCAAACTTGAATGCTATAATTAAACTTCAAATCAAAGTAGATTGTTATAATCAAATAATAACCTATCTTTTATAAAACTCTATTTTTATAAACTCTACATTAAATTTTATAAAACTCTTATATTAATTAATATATTATATAAAAGATGCTTGTGTTAGTGGAAAATTATGAAGACCACCAAAAGTAAAAGTTTATTCTCATTGTCTCCCACTCACACCTCCCATCATTTTCCTTTCATTTTTCTCCCAACACATTATTATTATCACCACTCAAACCATATCTATTCTTTCTCTCACTCTCAATCTCGAAATTTCTCCTAGAAATCTTCATATTTCAGCCAAGAACACTCTAATATACTCAAATCTTCATCCCTCTTGAAGCATTCATCAATGTATGTTGTTAAAAGTCTCAAATTCATGAATGAAACAAATTGAATCCACCAAACTATCTAAAACTCATTTTATGCATAAACCTGATTTTTCTCAGGATCCCATCAATAAAATAAGAAGTTTTGGAAATTTTCAAAAAATAACTTATTTTTATTGAATTACTATAATTATTGCAATAAAATAGGGCAATAATTCACATAAAATACGTTTTGCAGTCAATAAATTCTGGGAAAATTTTGGAACAACCCATAGATTGAGTAAAGTTGATTTATAAAGTTTCATGCATTTATATTACTGTTTGATGCTTATTTTGTATTTTATTGTTTTGTAGATAAATAAATTTCAAAATATAGTTATGTATGTTAAAAACTAGATTTTATATTTTTCGCACCTTATTAACATTTTAAAGACTCCATGACAACATTTATAGATTTTTGTAAGAATGTTTGCTTATTTTTTCTGATTTAATGATTATTTAATGGTTTAAATTGATAATAAATAGCTACACATGTCCAAAAATTATAAAACCTTATAAGAATATCATATATAACATGTTAATCATAAATAAAAAGTCTAATGAATTTCTCTTAATATTTTCCTATTATTTATGATTTTATTGATTAGTTAATAATGAAAAACATAAGAAATACTTCCCATAGTCCCAAATATCCAAAATATTTACAGTAGCCTCAATATAATGTTAGAAAACTATGGTTAATTGTCCAAAATTATTGGGAATCATTTATTATTTTTCCTAAAGCAGTTAAGAAAAATATGAAAATTTTACAGTAATTACTATTGTATGAAATAATGATTTTCGGATAATTTCAGAATGTTTCATTACTGTTTAGTATTTAAAACCATTTTCCAAAGTATTTAAGCATATAAAAATGTATTTTTAATGATTATTTCATATAAATAATTGTTTATAATATATAAAATCTGTAAATACTTATAATTTGACTAGTTATTATTTTAATAAGAAATTATTAAAATCTTTCCTAAAGTGAAAATGTAAATTAATTAAGCAAAGTAATTAATTCAATTTAAAATTCATTTAACATATGAATACATTAATATTCAAAACAAAATTGGATTATTGTTAATTCATCTAATATAAGAATATGTGTCTAATTATTTTTATTAATACTATATTTCCGTTTATCGATTCCTAAGCCAAAACTATTAATTATATTAGGTTCTACGATATTTTGACTCGAGCCGTCTATCGTACGACACGCGCATTCCTTATTGGACTAATGTGAGTAATCTACCCCATATTTTATATATTTCAATACTTTTTTTTTTTTTTTATATTTCAATACTTTTGGGGTGTATCATGTGGTTCTAATATGTTCCAACTTCGCTTTATTATTTTATCACAATTGAGACATTGTTGGGACACTTTTACGTGAATCATTATTTGTATAATTATTGTTTGTTTACGCTACATGTACTTGTAGTGTATTATCATTTTTAGTCTAATCTCCATGACTATGCCCGTATTCTTGAGGTACGTTATGGACAATAATAGCGCTATTGGGTTGACCACCCCGCCTTGGGACGCTAAGGTGATTGATTGCACGTGGTTGAGTGTGTATGATGATTAGATGCTCCATCCTATATATATACATATATATGTATATATAGGGTGAGGACTTATTGTTGTTGTTATCATTTGTTAATCAATTTTTGATTTATAAACCGTTATCTCAATAATACTTGCTTGTCGACTTCCAAAGAAAACAAGTTTCAAATTATAAATATTTCAAACTCACAATTTTCTTTAATAAAACTAGATTACTCACCAACTCTCGTAGTTGACCTGTTTTTACCCATGATGCAGATTTGAAGAATGAAGTTGATGAAAAGTAGGGTATACCTTAGAAACCTACAAGACTATTTAAATTTGATGTAATAAATGTTGTTTGTATTTGAATTTGTATTTGTACGTTGTGGATCTTGTTTGCCTACTTAGTACTTAATTAAATCTAATCATATTATAACATAGTTGTCATGAGACTTTGAACAATATATCACGCCTTGATCGATTCCGCCAAGGATCGGGGTGTGACACTCACCTCGATGATTTAGGAATCAAGAGCGTGTTTTTAGGGTTAGATTCAAGTCTCTTTATGTTTCCCCACAAATCTCTAGCTTCAATTTGACAGAAAATCGCCTCTTTATGCTCTGGAATCGAGTTTGGGTGTGTTTTTGCCGAAATGAGCATTTTCTGCACATTATATAGATCTGTCAGGTCCACACGACCCCGTGTGGATCCACCTCTTCTACTATTTGCTACTGCAGGATTCCACACTCCCCCGTGCAGAATCTGCACGCCCCCGTGTAAGTCTGGAAGGCTTACTGCAGGATTCCACACGCCCCCGTGCGGAATCTGCACGCCCCCGTGTAAGTCTGGAATTTCACTTTTTAAGCTCAAACTTCTCCCAAATGAGTTTCTAACCACCCAAACTCGTACAATACTCTAACTAATCATAATTATACCAAGATTAGTACATAAGAAAGGCTTTAACCTCTTCTCACTAATCAAACAACTCACAAATCAAAGGTAATCATAAAAGATTGCCACATAACTCTAAATAACTTAAAGCTAGAACCATACTAATTTATAAGGTAATAACTCTACTTACCTTAGTAAGCATCTCAAAAATAAAAATGGGTCTTACACCTTGATACTTGATTAAGAATTCATTAACTTCCTACATACCATATACATATCATAGTTGCAAACAAGAAAAGATAGAGAAACTAAACAAACATTATCAAATCCTGAGTGTAGATCCTATATGTGAAAAAAGATAGAAATCGTGAGTTTTGGGCTGGGTTATTGAAATAGTTCTCGACCCAATCCATTATTCATAATCATATAAACATTTTCATAGCTTGGTCATTGATAGAAGTGAATAAAAATCTTAAAGAGACATCTGCAGAGATAGGATATCCAAAGAGACGAAAACAGGTTAAAGAAAAGAAAAACAAAAGAGGTTCTAGTTTGAGCTCTTATTCTTGCTTCAATTAAGCAATAAATGCTTCCTTTAAGTCATAAAAAGAGTGACTTAAAGTTGGAGAAGCATTGATCAAACATTTCTTGGGTTGGGAATTCTAGAGAGAGATATGTTGGAGACTTGATCTTTATGCCTTCTAACTTCTAGAATTTGATCATTCTAAGGTAAGAATATGTGTTAGATCATCTCTTGTCCAATTCTTGTTGGTTGAATACAAGAACTAAGTTTAAACCGAAAATAAGCTAGATTTTTTAGTATTGAAAACCAACAAGTCATAATAGCCTTTATGGCTTTGTTTTAACTCGTTCCTTATATATTGGAAAAGTAATAAACTTCCTTAATCCTTTTGAGTTCATGTGTGAGGCTATACCACTCTTGATAGCCTCGTACTTTCTCAAATACTCTTGAATAGTCAAAACCAAAAAATAAGTTTCGACCATTAAGTCATGTTTTGAGCCTTATCTAAGCTATATATTACTTCAAATAAGTTATGGTTATGACTAGGCTTAATAAAACAAACCATACTTGCATGCATGTAGTCCCGAAACACTATACAACGTACAATACGTGAAAAGTGTTAAAAGAAACATTAGATTCAGAAAAAGAATCCATGAATGAAGATTATATGTACTTTTTATATTCAAATTCAGAGTATAAATAAATATATACATAGAATCAATAGTGTTTGATAATTGGTTGTTATAATAAAGCTTAAACATCATATAATAGTATTTGGGTGTGTTTTGAAGGTGTTTTTAGTATATGTTACGTATTTGCTATTTAAGTACAATATATGTATATAGTTTTCTATAAAATGAATTTCATATAGAAGCAAAAACTTATATATGAGTTTAAAATCATTTGATAATGATAAACAAAGAAAAAGAGACGTATAGAATAATTGAAGCAGATATATTTTTGTATACATATATTTTTATAAAAGATGTCTTATACAGAAATAAATACTCATACTAAAGTTAGATTTCATTTCAAAAAAGAATAATACAGAAAACGTGTGTTAAAACACAAAAAAGTTTTGTGTGTGTATTTAAAGGGGTTTTGCGTGTATAGCTTTTTGTACAGTTTATAAGTACTACCTTTGAAATGTGTTCAGATATAAATGCGTATTTAGGAGAGGAATTAATAAAGTCAGATTTCAACAAGTATATGTTTAGTAAAACGTAAAGACAGAATGTAAATATTGGAGAAATAGTTATTAAAAATAAGAGAGAAATGGTGTGAATAAAATGATCTATTTTGATCGGTTGTGTTTCATTAACATTCATGAAAGGCACACTTACAATGGATACACAGTTGACTATATCTATGGAAAGTGTGTTGGATCTTGGGGAACATGAAAAAGTATTCTAACAGAAAAGATATCCCCAAGATCTGTCTTCTAATAGCTAATCAACTTTTGTCATCTATAGTGACCAGAGGTACATACACATTAGCTAAATACAACACATACTCCTGACCAAAACTCCTTTAGATTACGAACCCATTACTTCAGATGACTAAGCCTTCAGATACAAGAGCACTCAGACGACTTCAAGACTTGTTTTTCACAACACCTCGGTATATGGAAGACTCCCTACCTCTATAGATGGTTATTTCTAGTTTCAACAATCTCCCCTAAGTGACCGTAGCAGTGTCTTCACATCCCCGCATCTTGCAGAAAGTTGAAGACATTTTGGAAGAACTTCCTCTCCATATATGTCCAAGTGATTTGGGCTATGTTCTCCTTCTTAATTTATAGGGAACCTTCAGGTGACTCCAATGCTATACCTTAAATAGCTTTCAATAATGTATTAAAGCACCGGTTCTTGTCGCTTACTCAAAAGAACAACTTGTAATTGTCATCCACAACAATGTAGATGAGCCTAATATCTCGATCATCAGTGATATCGTACTCTCTTTCATCTATCCCTTCTAATATGGTATTAACTTATACTCTAACTTGTGTAGGGAATAGATGGTAATGTTTAATATCTATTCCTGAAAAGTCTTGTATATCTGGATAGGTTCGAGAGCTAGGACTACAAATGATTTGGATCAAATTCATTTGTGGAGGCTTTTGACGGTGGCAAGCAGGCCTAAAGGGTTGGCAATTGGAAAGTATGATTGAGTTATACTTGACTCCTCGTTGACGGTCTGAAAAATGTTGTAACTATAATAAACAAAACTTTTTGGAATTTTCTCTCTTTGAAACCCTTGACCCAGATGCTTGCTTGCATGTCCCATACAAGAAAAACATGTTAATACTTCTGGATGAATTTCCAAAGTCTTTGTCTCTTTCCATAGTCCCATTTATCCATATAGGGGAATGTTACAATGCTGAATGGAGGAAGGACAAGAACATAAGCTTCATTGGGTGTATTGTAGGCAGTCCCAATCGAAATCGGTTGTCGTTGGTGTGTTATATATGTCAGTTGGATGATGGTCCTTATCCGTGATATTTGAAACGAGTACTGACCATGCATTTATCGACATTACATTCCCTTGCAGAATGTCTCTTGAATCAGCTCGTTGACAGGAGAAGTTTTAACCAACTGTTCAAAAATCTGTTCTTCGTGAAAGCGTAGGGCAACTAGTCGATCCTGGTCTTCATGTTCCTTTTTTAGTCGGGGCTTCCTCTTTAGGATCCATCTTCTCCTGGTCAACACTATATATTGGGGAGTTCTTGGTTCGTCATCATGAATCTATTTTCCTTTAATCTTTTAGGGAGCATCCAAAGTTTTCTTCGAATCAGGAGAAGCCACTTTTGTAGGAGCGATCGATAAACAAATGTTGGTCTTGGGTGAGAGATTCTTAATGACATTGATCTTTCAACCCAACCTTTTTTTCAATTTGTTCATCTTCAGATGAGGAGGAGGTAGATAAATAATTTTATCTTTGTTGCCTTCTCCCTCTTTTACATATTTTCTTCTTTTTCTTTCTTCATATTCTCGTCTTCTTCTAGAAGGAACATCCTCTTCAACTTTTCATAATCTCTCGTCTTCATCTTGGTTAGTTGTTGTTGCATCAACGGCTAGTTGTTATTCCAATTCAGCTCGATAAGCTGCCACTTCCTCTGGAGTGTTTTGAAACGTCTAGGAAGATGTTGAAGTCTAAATTGTCATTTTACGACAAGTGAATGCATCTTTTTGAATGTCGTTAGCTTCTTCTGGCTCAGAGTCTCACAGAATGACTCCAAAATTGCTTTTACATGATCCGACTAATCAGAGCATTATCCAGAATTATGGTGTCCAAACAAGAGGGATTTCACTTTGATTCTCTCATTCAATATTTTCTTGTAAGATTGGTTTGGTATAATCTATAGGAAGGATTGGATCCGTAACTTGCACACGAGGTAAATAAATAGAGTTACCCCCCCCCCCCCCCTCAACAAGAGAAAGAGTACCAATACCATATGATTCAGTAGTCATGGGTGGTTCAGAAGCAAGGGTCTGCTAAGAAACCACAATAGTAGTAATGACTTCTTAATCAAGAATAGTCTCGACCATACTATAAGGGGAATCAAAGTCCACATCAATGATGACATTATGGATTTGTGCATCCGCATATGAGGTAACCAATTTTTTTTGTTGTCACGTAGACATACTTGTCATCGAAGTTTATATTTAAAAATTTGATCGATCACCCCGGTGTGTCTATTGAGAACTATGTAAGTGAGTCTTCTATTCGAATAACCCATAATATGGCTTCATCAACCTTCATTTGAAACTTGCTCATTTGATCTTTATTATTCTTTATGAAGCACCTGCAAGTCTACAACCGAAGATATGGAAAATTTTAACATTAGGTTTCTTACCATTCAGGCCATCGTAAGGTGTGCATTTCATCCTTTTATTGATGAGGCTTCAATTTTGTACGTAATAATTCATGAATGTAGCTTCGGCCCAAAAGTACAGAGGTAAATTTTTGAAATTCAGCATTGATTTGGCTGCTTCTACAAGAGTCTTGTTTCTTCGTTCAACAACACCATTTTGTTGCAGAGTGTGGGGAGAAAAGAAGTTATGTTCAATGCCTTTCTCTAGTAGAAATTTGTTAAGTAGCGCATTGGTAAATTTTGTTCCGTTGTCTCTCTTGATATTGTAGACGGACAACTTGTTGCCAACTTCAACAACTTTGATGAATTGACAAGTTCTTGAGTGGTTTCTGACGTCTATGAAAAAAATAATACCCAGGTAAAATTGGTAAATGTCATCGACTATTACGATGATATATTTCTTGTAAGATAGACGGTCAACAATAAAGGAACCGTAGAGATCCATGTAAAGGAGTTGTAGAGGCTCATTATTCGACATATCATAAACCAACGGATGACACTTCTTACTCTGCTTCCCACATTCGCAGGCCGCACACTGTATTTTGAACTTTAGCAGTGTCATTCCTCTCACCGTCTCTCCGATTACGAGGTTATTGATATATACCTGAAGTTGAGACGAGCGAGTCTCCTATGCCTGAACCAGCAAACATCAGGAACTGTTTTGTTAGGATCGAGACACTTAGCCTACGGACACGGAACTCACACACTCAGCTCACAAATTAAGAACACAAGAATTTAACGTGGTTCGGTCTAATCCGACCTACGTCCACGGCGGGTAACTAGAAGTTTTATTGCTCTTTGTTTATTTGTGTTGTGTGGTACATAAATCTCTTCAACAGAAGCTCTATTTATATGTGTAAGCAATTAATGTGAAATGAAGAACTTGGAATGAGGCTACCAAACTTATTAGGCTACCAACCATTCACCAACTCTTCAAACTTCACCAACCTTTGAATAAATCTTCAAAAGCTTCACATTTACCTAACAATCTCCCACTTGAAGATTTTGAACAACGTAGTATTTCTCTACCGTCCAATTGTTGCAACAATTCTTCAATCTCTCACTTGAAGCCACGGAACAATCTTCACCTGTGCTTCAACTGTGCATTCCAAAAAAATCACTTTTAATCTTAGCTCTTTCCTAGTTACCCTGGCCTTCTCTTCAATTTACCTGAAGGCTAGTTGAAGCTTCCGTTAGCTCCAACACATTAGTCATGGCTAAGTCTGCCACTGACCTGTTCTCTGTCTCCACCGGCTCCCACTGAAATGAACTGCCCGATCCTAGAACATCCTGAGAACAAACGACACTCTCCATGTGTAGCAGATAATCTGGAGAGATTTTTACAGATGGAATACTGGTTTTCTTAACCCACTGTGTTCTGGGTATTCTAGCTGAAACACAACCCTTGCTCCCACTGCTATGAATGCCCTTGACTGGTATTTCTGAACCGTTCCAAACACGTTCAACCTGAATCTGACCTGTGACTCTGGGTTTGCCATCTGCAAAGCAAACCTTCTTCTGTCTACGAGACTCTATGAACCGGACTTTAGTCTTCTTCTGAACTGGGACGGTTACTCCCTCGGACGGTAAACTGACCATATATAATGAACCCCTCTTGTGTCCACGAGCTATCACACGATTTCCTTTGACTACCTTCCACTGCCCATTCCTGAACTTAACCTCGTGCCCTTGTTCATCCAACTGCCCAACAAAAATCAACTGTTTCTTCAGACTTGGAATTACTCGGACATCCTTTAAAGTCCATGGACCGACTAGAGTCTTTAGATCTAAGTCACCTATGCTCGTCACATCAAGAACCTCATCGTTTGCTAGTCTTACTTTACCAAAATCCCCTTCTTTCAGATTCCGCAGTGCTTCACAGCTGTGGGTAGCGTGAAATGAAGCACCCAAATCCATAACCCAGGAATCCACATTGCTCTCCACACTACAGATCAAAACATCATCATCTGAATGGTCTACTGCAACGTTAACTTCTTTCTTGTCTTTTGGACATTGATTCCTGAAATGTCCAACCTCTTTACAGTTCCAACAAGTCACATCATTCCGAGTCCTCGACTGACTCCTTCTCCTGTTCCTGCTCCCACTACCTCTGTTATTTTTTCTACCTCTGACCGCATTCAATTGTTCACTTGATGATTCCCCGGAATTTCTTCTTCTGATGTCTTCGCCTAGAATTAAATCCCGAATTCCCTCAAAAGTGAGCTCTTTCGATCCTGCGGAACTAGTAACGGCTGTAACTGTTCCGGACCAACTGTCAGGTAATGATGATAACAGTAGTAAAGCTTGAACTTCATCCTCGAACTTTATTCCCACTGACCCAAGTCTGGATAAAATCGAGTTTAAATTGTTGATGTGCACTGTAACTGAACTTTCTTCCCTCATCCTCGTGTTGACTAACTCCCGAATCAGGAAGACTTTATTTGCTGCCGACGGCTTCTCGTACATATTAGACAATGCCTCCATGATTCCTTTTGTCGAGGTCTCCTTCAAAATGTTGAAGGCAACATCCTTTGACAACGCTAGTCTAATAAATGCCTTTGCCTTTTTATCCAAAGTCTCCCACTGTGCCTGTGTCATCGCCTCCGGTTTTTCACCTAAAACTGCGTCTAACTCTTTCTGCACGAGCAAATCTTCAATTTGCATCTTCCACCAACCAAAGTCCTTCCCATCAAACTTCTCAATCTGAATCTTGCTGCTTTCTGCCATTATAACGGACAAGCTGCACCTTTTTCAGAAATTAAGGGTAAAAATGCAATTTTTCTGAAGTTTTAGGGCTCAACTGCACTTTTCTGAAAGTTCAGGGGCTAATCTGCACTTTTCTGAATGTTCAGGGACTAAACTGCACTTTTCTGAAAGTTCAGGGACCTATCTGTAATTTTCTGAAAGTTCAGTGGCTAAACTGCAATTTTCTGAAAGTTCAGGGGCTAAATTGCAATTTTCTGGAACCTTAGGGACCTGTTTTGCAATTTTCTGGAACCTTAGGGACCTGTTTTGCAAATTCTGGAACTTCAGGGACCTATTTTGCAAATTCTGGAACTCCAGGGACCTATTATGCAAATTCGGGAACTTCAGGGACCTGTTTTTCAAATTCTGGAACTTCAGGGACCTGTTTTGCAAATTCTGGAACTTCAGGCACCTATTTTGCAAATTCTGGAACTTTAGGGACCTGTTTTGTAAATTCTGGAACTTCAGGGACCTGTTTTGCAACTTCTGAAACCTCAGGGACCTGTTTTGCAAATGCTACAGTACCGCTACAGTGTCGTCTTCTCCGGCGAAACTCCGGTGCTACAGTGTTGTCTTCTCCGGCGAACTGGTTTTTCCGGCCAACTTTCCGGCGAGTTTTGACCAACTTTGACCGGCGATTTGGAGGTCTTCCGACGCTCAAAAAATTCGAAAAAATATATTTTCGGAATCTATGGAACGAGACCTTTCCAACGGCGTAAACCAAAATCGTTTTTGAGACAAAAAATTTCCGACCCAAAAACAGAAAATCACCCTCTCGAGCTAAACCAAAGCTCTGATACCACTTGTTAGGATCGAGACACTTAGCCTACGGACACGGAACTCACACACTCAGCTCACAAATTAAGAACACAAGAATTTAACGTGGTTCGGTCTAATCTGACCTACGTCTACGGCGGGTAACTAGAAGTTTTATTGCTCTGTGTTTATTTGTGTTGTGTGGTACATAAATCTCTTCAACTGAAGCTCTATTTATATGTGTAAGCAATTAATGTGAAATGAAGAACTTGGAATGAGGCTACCAAACTTATTAGGCTACCAACCATTTACCAACTCTTCAAACTTCACCGACCTTTGAATAAATCTTCAAAAGCTTCACATTTACCTAACATGTTTTTTATCGAAAACAAACATGTGGTTTCCCTGTGATGATTTTTGTGTCCAATGGGAACATATTGCCATATTTTCCTGAAATAATTAAGCACTTGTCATGATTCTCGGTGAGTATATAGTTGTGCTTTTTACCAAACTCAACTCTGAAATTTACATCACAAAGAATGCCAATGTATCAGGTTATGCTTTTGTTAGTGATTAGGGTTAATACCTATTAAGGTTTAGTAAGCCCATTAGCGTTTAGGTGTGACCAAGTGATTAAGGTTAATACCCATTAGGGTTTAGTAAGCCCATTAGGATATTAACCCTAATCACTAACAGGATATATAAAGAATGCTAAGGATTTCTGATTAATCTAGTATATAAACCTTTCAGTAACATTCTGTTTGGACTGATTAGTAATGATAGGGATATGTTGCATACCATTGACGTGTTTTTGCTTATGAACGTTCCTAGTGTTAGTAGATTTTTGCTTAGTTGTTTTCTAGGTGGACCTTTCGAGATGATTTTAGCTGCTAACCTAACATTCTTTTCTTCTGTTACAGCAAGCCTATCTTCGACTTTATGTAGAAAAATGTCATTACAGTTAACTAAGGCATTTTCAAATTTGTATTTTTCATTTTGAATGTTTGATTAGCTTAACTTTCTTTGGACCTTTAGAAGGGGACTTGGGTGACTTAGACGATTTAGGACTTTTGGATCACTAACAACAATATTTTTAAAATTTTGGTGTGGTAACATGGTGAGTATAGAAGGCAAATATGGTTTAGAGATAGACCGATATGAAGTATTTGATGGTTCTGAAGCAGCCAATCCACCAACATAAGATGTATATATGCTTGGGAAGAGGTTTAGTAGTAATCTTTCGAAAAGAACTGTCAACGGTAAGACTGTTGATAGTGTGAGACAACCTCATCATCCTCATCAGTGGATGCTCAAATTAGCGACAATAAAAAATCCTTTGCTAAATACCTACAACAAGGACATCACCTTCTATAATGAGGACTTTCGTCCTCTTTGCTTTATTGTGGTGGTTTCACTAGTGTGAAGAGTATGATCTCCACTTAAATATATACGACATCAATGTGGGAAATGATTACAAAAGGATATCGCCGCATATTAGAAAATGTTACGGTTGCACAAGTGTGAACAGTATCATGCTTTTGTTTTAGAAATCGTGTTCTTTAGGGCCCTCGTAATTCTTCTATTACTTAAATTCCGTAATTTTTTTTTTTACAAGTTGGGGCTAGCCCACTTGGCTAACAAGGTGATATACTAACAAGGAGGTCATGGGTTCAAACCATGACATTAACATAACAAGGAGTAGTTTAGGAGTAGGATTAGGATAGATTTGCCGTTCAAAAAAAAAAAAAAAAAAAAAAATTCCGTAATTTTTTGATACGTGACATGCGTTTCTTTTTAAATGTGTGACATGTGCATCCTTTTTTTATTTTGTGTCATGCGGATCTTCCGCTCCACCGACTCGTCCTCCCTTCCATCTACACTGTGTGGCATCCTTTTCCGTCCTTACTCTCCCTGTTCACAGCTACCTCCGCTCCACACACTTGTCGCTTTCATCTTTTGCGAGGGTGGCCTTTTCCTCTTTTTTCTTCTCTCTTTGCAGTAGTTGCTTTACCACTGTATCGAATTCCCGTCTTTGGTAAAAGTTGCTCGCGTATTACTCATTATCGGTGGCGTTTCGTGCTTTGCATGTGTTCGATTGCTGCTTCTTTTCCATAGCCGTTCGTGTTGTTCAGCAAGAAAGAAAAATCGAGTGAGGGAGGATGCACTTAGAGCTCGATTTCGGATTGACGATTACGATTCTTCTCAAATCGAGGAGGAAGGGGAGCGATTACATCATCTCCCCTGTCCGATTGATTCACTGTTGGACTTCTTTGGCTTAATCGTTTCTTCAATCTCCAACGTAGGTCAGGATTTCCTTCTAAATTTATTTTCCTCTCTTTTAGGTTTAGTCCGATGTTCAAATCTGCATTAACTTCTTTGTAATTCTTTCTAATTTTGTGTTTCGTAATCTTGGGGATTGATTGAATTTGTCATCAGACTTCTTTCTCTATTGTCATATTGTGGATTCGTTGATGTATCAGGATTCCTCGTGTTCATCTGATTTAGCGGCCACATGTTTTAACGGCCTAGATGCGTTAATTTAATTTTTGTTTAATTATCTTTTCACTCGCGATCTTTGTTTACAGTAATTTTCGTTTCTTATGTCAATATTATGATACCTAATTTTCAAAGGAGGTCAAAATTAGATCCCCATCCCTACGGATTGGATTTCAATTTCCTTATTTAAAGCAATTTATATATGATGATGCTTTATTAGGAATCTACGGTTCAATGCGTGTTGTTGAAATGGTTTATTTGTGAGAATTTACCCATTCAAAGTTTCCAAAGTCAATTTTTCTACTTCAAGTTGACAATTGGATGCTGTTTGTAGCTTTTAGTTCAATGATACAATTTCATTTTATGTTGTATTTCTTTAATAATTTCTCTATTTGATTTTATAGTTATGAATCGAGTACAGATATGTAACTTTTGATTGAAGGCTTGGAAGCGATGCATTCACACTCGGTATCTCTTGTAAAATCTCTGGTAACTTTATTGTTCTCATTCAATTTATTTTATATATTTATGTTAATTTTGAAGCTTCATCATAATCTAATAACAAAATTTGTTAATTTATTTATATTCTTTGATTGGCTATTCAATTGGAAGTTGTAACATTTTAAACTTTGGAGAAACAGATAATACTTAAGATAGACTACTTTTCTTTTGTGATTTGTGGTTCAATTGTTGTTATGCAAATTAGATGTTGATATAGTGATTCAATAGGGAAAAAATCATTAAAAGACCCAACCGCCAGTTATCGCAACAGTCACTACAACGACTACGATTTGACCATTCCAATTAGATGCACATACTCACGAGGGTTTGAGTTTCAGTTAGATGTTGGTTTCAAAAATCGCAGGGGGAGGTAAGCTTTGATTCGATTTTCCGTCAATTTTTACTTTCTAATGTTCAATCAATTATGATTTTCTGATTTTCCATCAATTTTGGATTTCTAATGTTCCATCAATTATGATTTTTTGATTCGATTTTCAATTAGATGTTCTATCAATTTTGGATTTCTAATGTATTTTGAACTTTTTGTAGGATGGTATATTTTGTCAAGAATGTGAAGGTGAATCATATAGTTTTAGATGGTACTAGCTGTCATAAAAAATTTTCTTTACATACAATTACCGAGTTAAATGGGGATCTAGGAACCCTATTGTTAATTTTAAATTGCCATTTGGGGGTTCGAAAATGGTAGGGTCTGTTGGTAGGGTCTCAGAACTGTTTCGCAGTTGTTACTTTGTGAGATATTAATTGCAGGTAAGATTGAGGATTGATACTTGTAAGTCATGAGATCTTTCTTGGGCAGACTCTGTTGATAACACAGCTTCAGGCTCAGATAACAATGGAGTTGCTAGAGCTCCAGCTGGTAAGCCTTCTTATGTTCCACTTTATCTTCGCAACCGGCCACCTGCTCCTTCGGCTACATCAGACAGTGGTCCACCACCTACAAATGATAGGTTAGGAAATACTGGACAAACAAGCGGTTGAAGATGGGCTGCTCCTAGGCAAGACTATAGTAGGCCGGGAGGATATGTCACTGGCGGCTGTGGTGGTGGTGGTGGTGGTGGTGGTTGGGGTAAGAGAGGTGGTGGTTGGGGTGGTAGAGATACGGAGGTCAATCCATTTGGTAATGATGAAATAGATAACCCTGAGGAGATTACAGTTTATTAGAGGACATGTTTATAGATCACGGTGCAGAATTTGTCACAAATACTTTTACTCGATGGAAGGCTTTAGTTTTACTGAAAGTATGGTAACCTTTTTTTTAAAGTTGTAACTTTTTTAGGTTTTTTTTCTAATGATTTAGGTGTAGGCCCGACAGAGAAGTTCTCTACACACTTATGACTGCATAAATGGCTACCTTACCTCAATTTTAATGGCATACCTTGCTTCAGAATCTGGTAAATTTCCCATTAACAAGAAAATGACAACAATGCAGATATTTCGTATCACATTGGACTTTATAGGTATGTGTATCTCCTTATGGAAGCTTATTAAATGTAGTAGTTTTTATAACCTATTGAGACTTGCTTTAATCATTTAACTTATTGTAATGATTTTAAAAGTTAGAGAGGAGAAATAGAAATGTACTTTCTTCTTTTTACCAATATAGGCAATGTACTTCTATTTGTAACCCATAATAGTATGTATTTACATTTTTTTTTACCCATAATAGCAATTTATTTACATCTTTCAACAATAATAGCAACATCAAAGTTATGGGGCACTGGAATTTTCTTCAAACCTGAGGGAGGAGATGATATGTCAAAGGAGGTATGATAATGACACACTATCATGTTGTTGATATTTTTCTTTTTTATTTTATTTTATGTAGACTTTTATTTTTTGCTACATAAATTGACCTTTTTATATAATAGGAAAGAAAGAGGTATGTACAATATTTTCCAGAAGTTATATGTGATTTATCAGCTCATTTCAATTTAGCATAGCGCATGACAAAGACTGATGACATGACGAGGGCATACTGCATGAAAAAAGACGTGTATACCCCCTAATGTTTTTTTGTCATTTCAGCTTCAACAGGAGGCTGTTTTGGCACAGAGCTGTGGTTTGTGGAATGGATCCAATGTGTTGTGTAACACCCTCTTGGATGGAAAACGCAAATGTTGGCCAGTTGACTCGTGGTCCAGATCAGCCGTATTATCAGGTCACAAAACCCCTATTTTATATATTTTTTACTTTTACAATTCAACATCTCAAAGTGTAACTTTTTATACTTATGGTTAGAGAGAGTTTTTTTTTTTTTTTTTTTTTTTTTGGGTTAATTTCATAAAAACCACTATAGTTTGGTATTTTTTTCGGTTTTCCTCTAAGAGTTTGTTTAACTTTTTAGAAGAACCACTACATAAAACTTTAGGTTCTATAAAAACCATTACTATTTGATTTTTTCCCAGCTTCACCGCTCAAACAATTATTTTTTTTTTATTAAACCATTAACTTTCAATTTTTTTCCAAAAAACCACCTCATATCCAGGAAAACTATTCTTTTGCTTATTTTCTTGCAGGTTTTGGTAAATGTACACGAAAACCCCAATCTATTGGTAGCATATGGTAAGTATCTACTACCATACCCTTCATAAGTCTTGGGTGCGTTTGCATAATCTTGCTTCATTTCCATGGGTTGATGAAAGAATTCCCTCCAAGTTTCGCGGGCCCCGTCAACTAGATCATGACGAATCCCATGATTCACCACCTGAAAGAAACCCCACTCACAACATCAAACTGAGATTTCGTCCCTACTGGCCTGTTGGATTGTAGGGTCGCCGCTTGCCCGTTCAAAAAGATCAACGACAGGGATGTTTAAGCTGTCTGATCGTGTGTTAAAAGACGGACGTTCAGGTGGCGGCTTGATATAACGGTTTGGGATCATTTTATTTCCGGTTTTCGACAAGGATTGGACCCGGACAATTGGTTCCGGCCAGTCGCTTGGGCAGTTCATGTCTGAATATTTAGCTTTGGTGGATGATAAAAGAGAGATGAATTGCCAGGAAAGAGATTCGGCCACTCGAAATGGTAGTTAGTTTTTATAAAATATTCAAAGTTTCTCATTAGTAAAATATAAAAACTTGGTGACTTATTTTTGTAAAATGTTCAGCCTGTAAGAGAGACAAGACAGGGGCTCTCAAAGAGGCAAAGGACAAATTAGAGAAACGTGTGGAAGAACTTACATGGCGTTTGCACTTGGAGAAACGACTGAGGGTAAAATCGTAAATTTTCACTTAATGTCTTCAACTTCAAAGTTTATTGATCTTTTAACGGTTTTTACAGACTGAATTCGAAGAGACAAAAGCCCAAGAAACTGCAAAGTTGCAAGAAGCTTTACGTGTTATGCAAACTGCAAAGTTCCAAGAAACTGCAAAGTTGGTGTAATAGTTATCTTTTTGAAGTTTTATATCAATATTAGTTATCTTTTTGCAGTTTTATATCAGTATTTCTTTTCAAACGAAATTCGAAGATGCATAGTTTATGGAGATCAATCTAGAAACAGGTAATGTAAAGTTTTGACTTAAATACCAACACAATTTATGGTTTTTTACGTTTACCTTAATCATATTATTGTACCAAACGAAAGCCGGTTATTATATTTGTGACTTGTGGAAAATCAACCCAATTATTACATTGTTATTCTTCAGCGTAGTACACTGTTTCTTTCTTCTTGTATTTATCTGGACCCGTGCTCCGGCACGGGCTCCCGCTAGTTGTGCAAAAATCATGTAATCAACAATTATACAGAATACGTGACGTGTACCCTTTTTCACTGTACAAATTATTTTAAAAATATTACTTTTAAATTTTAAAGAAGAGATGGTACTTTAATAATCCATCTTACGAGAGCAACATTTTAACAAATTGCTTTGTTGATAATAATTTGCCATAAATAGTGCCACCTTTCAAGATTTTAGGTCCACAACTTATTAGTGGGATGGGTGGGACAAGTTAATAATATATCTTGGATTTATTTTCTACGTCGCATTAACTTTGTAGGTATAAGTTATGTAATGTTTCGATTTTCACACATGATTCAACATCTTTATGCGAAATAATATATAGGGGTATGAACCCGAATATTCCATCACCCATGATCGAACATCTTTAAGTGAAAAAATATAGTAAGATCACTTCTTGAGCCTTATATAGGTTATCTGGTTCTGTATTATGCATAAAGTATTCAATAACTATAAAAAAAAAAAAAAAAAAAAAAAAACTACGGTTGCAACTTTTGGTACGTATCGGCTTTAATCATATGTAAATCGAACTAAAGCTTAGATTGGTCCCGAGAATGAACTTCAGATTCCATGCACCAAATACATGTAATATACAAATTATCAAGATTTTGTTATCAGCATCACCTTAAAATGATAAATGGGTAGTTATAACGTCAGAGGCCATCAACGACGACTGGGAAAGCAAAAGATCAGAGGTAGACAACGTTCACGGCTTGTCAAAATCGAGTATTTCAAACTCATCCAAGCATGATAGGTGTGATGTCATCTTCACTTATCTTCCCCATTTCTTTCAGCTTATACACGATGAACTCGGCAGCTTTGGTTATTGTCAAAACGGAAACACCATGTCAAACTCTTATTATCTTCAAACAAAAGTTATTAAATTCTGGTTAATTATTTATACTTACACAATGTATGATTTCATGCAGAGAGAAGATTGAGAGAAAGAGTTTGAGTGATTGAGAGAAGAATTTCTCATTGATTGTAAAATGAAAAGATACAATAGCTATATGTACAACTAAACTAACCAACCGATCTAACTAACTTAACTAATTGTAACTAACTACCAAATTATACACGTGACATAAATATAGATGCTAACACCCACCCTCAAGCTGGAGGATGCTTTGGTCCTGGTAAAGACTTGGTGAGAACATCGGCTAGTTGGTTATTGGTTGGAACATGAGATAAGGATATGAGACCACTTTGTAGTTTTTCACGTAGAAAATGACAGTCTATGTCAATCTGTTTGGTACGTTCATGGAGTACGGGGTTAGAGGCAATGTATAACGCAACTTGATTATCACATTTGATGGGAATATGAGTGATGTTTGGAACTTGAAGCTCATGAAGAAGTCTGCTCAACCATGCTAGTTCTGCACACAACCATCTCATAGAGCGATACTCAGCTTCAGCTGAGGATAAGGATACAGTAAGTTGCTTCTTTGATTTCCAAATAATTGGAGAATTATCAAATAGGATGAAATAGCCACTGACGGATCGACGAGTGATTGGGTAAGCAGCCTAATCAGAATCACAGTAAGCTTCTAGATTATAAGTGTCATCTTTATTGAAGTATAAACCTTGTGTGATCGTACCATTAAGGTATCGAAGAACATGTAAGGCAGAATCATAATTGTAACACCCGACTTATCAACAAAACACCCCTTAAAAATTTTTATTTTTCAAACCATATATTTTACAATAAAACATTTATCCAAAGGGTATTTGTCAACATAAACAGGTACAAGTGTATCAAGGATTACAATACATAAAGATATTATACATCCATTAAGCCGGGTTGTCACTTCATCATCCTAAGCCCTTAGTCACGGACTTTATCTTTTCCCTTAGCGGGATCACGCTCACCTGCAGGGACATATCAAATAAAACTGTGAGCTATAAAGCCCAATGAGTAATCAAATCTACTACAACATGTATAAGAATAAAATTCTCTATACAAATCAAATATACATTATTTCATATCACATGATCATATATAGCTCACGGGTTTGTCCCGCTTTTGCCAAGACTCACGGCTCCGTTCTTGCCATCTCAATGACTCACGGATTATCCGGTATTGCCTTTTCAAGATTTGACTCACAGCTCCGTTCTTGTCTATCATAGACTCACGGCTTATCTGGTATTATCGTATTCTTTCTATTGACTCACAGCTCCATTCTTGTCTATAGCAGACTCACGGCTTATCTGATATTGTCATTTAATTCATCATGAAATCTGTCAATTTCGTCCCCAAAAACTGTTTCCATCTGCAGCTGCTCATCCAATATTTATCACATCGGATATAAGTGAGATTACTCACCTAAATGATTGCTACAACTAGCTTTAGTTGTTTCTTGCCTTGAAATGGATTCCGCAAGATTTTGTCCCACACCTATAATTTCATTCATTTCACAATGATTATAGGTTAATTTACCATTTCAGTTGGTTCTAGTGCATAAGAGTCTAATATAAGACCAATCCCAAGCATTTTCAATCAATAACCATCGTTATAAAAATTTAATACACTTCCCGAAATACGCATATTCTACTACAGTACTTTCGAGAGGTCGTATTCGTATTCCGATAATTTTCCATGAAGTTTCACAACATATTAGACCTACGTTTAAAATTTCAGGTCAATCAGATAAGCCTAGCATCAAAATCAAATTTGAAAATTGCTCAAATCTTCACAGGAGGTTTTCTGCCGCAATGGCGCATCGCGCCCAGGTGAGGGGCGTACCGCGCCTGCTGAACAGCAGTCCAGAAACTCCCGATTTTTATGCTACAAATTTCCATTTTCTCATATTAAGTGCTTAATACTCTACTTAATCGATAGGGGTTTGTTCCAAGACCAAAACCCTTTATTTACTTCAAGTTTTAAACCATTAGAATCAAGTTAATCACAAGAACTCACAATCTTGGGTTCTTGATCAAAATCTCAATTCTTGAACAATAGCAACCTACTTCCATTTTCTTGAATTAAGTCCTTTTAGCATGACTTACTGGAAGTATTAAGTCATTTAAACTACATGATTCATGACTGAAATTACAGATTTCAGTTTCCATAAAAACCCATCAACAACATTCTAGGTTAGAACTTGGAATACTTACCTTCAAAGCCTCCAATTCTTCAATTCAAAGCTAGTAATCGAAATCCAAGCTTCAATCTTCAAGAATTCCTCAAAAATCTGGAAAGATCGCTCAAGAAACCCTCTCCCGTGAACTCTAGAAATCTGCACATGTGGGAGAGCTTGTCCCACTATTTATACTTCCAGAATTTGCAGTTTAGTCCCTGGAGTTGTAATTCTTGAACTTTTGCCACATCTAACACATTTTATGACAAAGACTAGTTTTTATAACATTTTAAGTCCAAAACTCAAAATATTATTACAAACTAAATCCTTTTCTGTCCAAAAGACCAAATTACCCTTCTAAGGTAAAATGACCCATTTACCCTTTTTATTATATTACAAATAAGGAGTGTCTTGGCGTTACAAATTCTCCCCTCCTTCAAAAGATTTCGTCCCCGAAATCATGCAAAGAGTTGAGGGTATTTTTCCCGCATTTCGCTTTCGGTCTCTGACAACGCCTAGTGATATCAAGTATTTTAGGCGTTGTTGAGCCCTGTTCTTAGTAAAATTATATCAAATATGCATGGGTATTCTCACTTTTCATGCCAGGACTTGTCTGGAGAAAAAGAACAGAAACAGGGACTAAAAGTGTACAAAAGGAAAAAGTATGGAAAGAATGAAAAATCAAGAGAAGACGTACGCGCGCCGCGGATTTATCTTCTGCGCGACGTGGGCGTAAGGCGGTGGAACATATTTGAATGACGAAAAAACGGGGAACGGATAAGTACGCACGCCGCGGATTTCACTTATGCGCGGCGCGGTCACGGGAAATTTGCAACTATAAATAGAGGCATTTCCAGCCGAAAACCCTAGCAAAGACCGGGGGTAAACATCGACCTAGAAGCTCTTTGACTCGAGGATTCCATTTCAGAAGCCATCAATTGGTATTTTCATGTTTTAGATTTTATTTCATTTTAGTTAAACATTTGTAAGCTTTGAGTTGAATCTTTGGGTGTGACAACCATTGATCTTCAGCTTAGGGTTCTGTTTTTAGTGGTGTTTGGTTACTGATTTAATGTTTGGATATTGGTTTTGATGAATGAAATCATTCGGTTAATGTTAAGATTGGTTTTTCGGTATTTCGGATGTTAGTTTGTGTTTTGGTTGTTTGTTTGTGTGTGGATTTTGTTTTTGACTTGGTTGGGACTGTTTCCCTTGCTGAAAACAGTAGCTAACTTGGTTAGGTTGAGCATTAAATCTTGGCTATTAATTGTCTCATAGAACTTTTAGTTATTAGCTAGTTTATGCTATGCTTGGTTTTGCTAGTTTGAATGCCTTCAATTGCTTCTGATTCAGAGATGTACTTCTGAGTTCAGAAAGTAACTAGGTCATTTGGACATAGCTAAGCTTGGCTTGGGTGTTTGAATATTGTTCAAGGTAGAAAGATAGAAATTAGTTCCTCCGACTATAGCTGTGACACTATTAGTTGGTAATCTCTCATCTAGGCTAACCACGTAGCTCCTGTGGATCGACCCTGACTCCACTATACTAGTGAATGTTAGGTTATTTCTTATTTTTGACCGCATGACGACCTCTGCGTGCACGTCAAATTTTGGCGCCGTTGTCGGGGAGCTGTGAGCTTAGAATAGGTGAGTAGTAGGAACTTGTTTCTTGCTTTTTGAAATTTCATTTTTGAGTAATTTTCATTTTGGTTTTTGATTCTTGTGGGCGTGTTGCACTAGTGCATGCGTACCCGCAGGGGAGAGCAATCATCCCCATTGCAGTTTGATTCTGAGATTGAACGTACTGCGCGCAAACTCCGTGCCCGTAGGCGTTTGAACATCATGAATTATAGTCAAGTTAGCAGTAGTCCGGTCAGTGTTGCCCAGGATCCATCAGGTGAGGCAACTGGGAGGTTTTCTATCCCTCCGCTTTCAGAATTTCAGTTTGGAAGCCCGAGTGCTTCTGGTGGTGCAGTTTCAGCCCCTGCACCCATACCATCATGCACTCCGCCTTCCATCCCATCATTTACACCCACTTCACAACCTCAATCCACCAATCCCTTTACATCTGCTATGACTTGGGGAGAGCCGACCCGAGATGGCACCCCAACTCCTAGACAGCATACACCAACATCACAACCACAACCAGCCCTCTTTAAACCTCAACCTACATACCAACCAACACAACCTATACACTTTCAACCACCGCCTCAACCGCAATACCATTACCCAGAGACGGAGGAAGTGTATGACGAGGAAGATGAAGGATGGATGCCACCGGCATCCCAACCACAATGGAACCGAGGTCGGGGACCTCCCAGGCGAGCACCACCATACCAACCACCAGGTCCGCGGGAGTACAATGATCATCTTTACGGTAACCCCGCTCAACCCTTACATTTTGCACAACCGAGACGGCAATCGGTTGCATCACATTTCCAACCGCGGGAATATGATGATTCGTCGCCAATCTATATTCCTGATAACATAGATTCGCAAGTAGAGATTAGACCTCAGTTATTAGGAATATTACCAGAATTCAGAGGATATAAGCAGGATGATCCCTATAACCATTTATATGAATTCTTAGCGATCGCTAATGCTAATAATCCCAGAAACACAAATAGAAATATTTTTAGGCTTAGACTGTTTCCGTTCACCCTTAAGGACAAAGCCAAGTATTGGTTCACATCGTTGCCATCAAACAGTATTACTACGTGGGATCAGCTCAAGGCAAAGTTCTTGCAGGAATTTTACCCAGCGAGCAAGACAACTGAAGTCAGAAGGGTCATCCAGGATTTCCAGCAAAAACCTGGAGAAGCTTTTCATGAAGCCTTCGACAGATTGAAGGAGTTGCTGCGATCTTGTCCGCATCACGAGATTCCCAGATGGCAGTTGGTCAAGTTATTCTTTGAGGGAGTTAGTGAAACACACCAGGCCATGATAAATGCCTCCTCTAGTGGGACATTTATGTGGCAGGATCCAGAAGAAGCCTGGCGGTTTTTGGAGCAGTTGAGTAATGGCTCAAAGCAAACTTCTCCACCAGGAAGACTACAAGTACGGCGGCAGCAGTAGGAGTTGATGCTGATTGGAAAAAGGAAGTGAAAAAGGAAATCAGTGAATTGAACAGAAAGTTTGATAGGCTTATGGCAACATTACAAAATGGACCGCCAAATTCGTCGCAAGAAGGTCAAGGAGGACCTAAGATGCAGGAAGCTAATCAAGTTTACGGCCAGGGTCAAGGTCAACACAATAATGGACGACCCTACAGGCCATACAACCAAGGACAGCAACAAAATTTCAGGCAGAACAATTATCAGAATCAATCAAATAGTCAGCCTAGAAACCAGCAGCCTGCAAACAACAACAACAACAGGGGGCCCACCAACGCTACCAACAATGCCCCAGGGACCCAAGAAGAGATGATATCAAAAATGTATGACATGGTCACTGCGACTCAACAACAATCTCAAGCGAATGCAAAAGCTATCGCAAATATGGAAAGACAAATAGGTCAAATGGCTGCAGATCAGCAAAAGAGGGATAATGGCAAGCTGCCAAGTGCTACTGAAGTCAACCCTACGCATAATCAACGTCCAGGGAAGGAACAAGTCAATACTGTTGAATCAGGATGGCGAAAGGTCACTCTGGAGGATTTGTTCGAAGTGGGGAGTGACGTGAGACCAGGGGAAGAAGGAAAGGCTCTAGAAAGCGAGGAAGGTAAAGAAGGAGAAGTTTCGGTTGAGAATGGCACTCAACCAAAAATAGATAAAAAGGTTCAAAAGGAAGAGCAACCAACAATAGCAGGGATCAAACAGAAGAAGAAGAATAGGAAAGGAAAGAAGAAGCAGGAAGCATCCAGATCAACAGGACCCTTAATGAATCAGCCCTTATGGGATGAGCTTAAGGATGCTCCCGAGGACACCAGGATTCTGCAAGAAATGTGTGAACAGAATGGGAAACACAAAGCACCTACGCTAAAAACGGTGAGATTGACTGTGAGAGCTAGCGAAGCATTATTGGGTATACTGCCCAGAAAGGAAAAGGACCCCGGGTCACCATTGATCACTACAACCGTAGGAGATGTGGTTATTCGAAATACTCTTTTAGATTTGGGAGCAAGTGTTAACATCTTGCTTGGATACTTATATGACAAGTACAAGAACGAAGAAATTGAGCCAGCAGAAGTCGTACTGCAGCTGGCTAACCAATCAACTAAGGTATCTAGGGGGAAGTTAACAAATGTCATAGTTAAAGTTAGGGACTTTTTCTATCCTGTAGATTTTCTGGTCATGGAATATGAAAGTCCAGACGATGCGCCTGCGCTCATATTGGGGCGTCCATTTTTAGCTACCGCTGGGTCAGTGATCGATTGCAAGACTGGAGATATGGATATTTTCTTCGGGGCCAGGAAAAGAAGATTGAATATGTTTGGTAACCCGATATCATTACCTTCAGAGGAAAATGGCAAACCAGCAGACAGGAAAACACTAATGGAGCCAGGAATCAGAAGCAAAGAAAAGATATGGACACGTACAGGAGAGGGAGGAACAGAGGAAATCTTAAAGGAAACTAAAAATCACCCGTTATCCGCCATCGACAAGGAACAATTGCTGGAAATGATAGAGATAATGGAAGCAAGGCATCAGCAATATGAAAGAGAATCCAGAAAACGAGAGGCGAATGTTTTCGAGCTATTGAAATCTCAACAACAATGGATCAGCGGTGTGAGTGATCGGATGACCCAACTCACATCCCTTATGACAATGATGGCTAATAATTTCATGCCAGAATATCAGCAAATGTCATCAAGAGGCCAAGAAGAAGAAGAAGGGTCAGCTTAGGAGCAGCACGTCTGGCTGAAGACGTTAAACTTAGCGCTTGTTGGGAGGCAACCCATCGTGTCATAAGTAGGTTTTATATTTCTTAGGATTAATTTAGAAAATACATCAATCCTTTGCAGGTATTAGTGGTCTGAAGCAAGTGTGGGGTCGTGTGAAAAGTTTTGAAATTTTCAAGACCGCGCCGCGGATTTTTGAATTGCGCGACACGGGTTCGAAACTCAACCCGATGCGCAGGGGTTGATTTGGCGACACGTGCGTCGCGGAAACGAGAAATGCGCGCCGCGGGATACGATCAGACGGTTTTTTCCCTTATACGGTGAGCCGCGGCTCACAACTCAAATCACACGACTCGGAGCTCTGGTGATCAAAAATTTCTTGCATTTTTTCTTGCTTATTGTGTTTCTACTACCAAGGTACGCTCTTTTAACTATCTATCAGCTGTTTAAACTAGTTATTAGGTAGTTAATTTTAGGGTTTTATTCCAAAAAGTTCAAAAACTTAGAATCACTAATGCTAGCCCATCGGGTGTTTGTTTTGCCAAATGGACACCCTAGATGAGCTAGTCGGCACTTAGGCTACCTTGTGGTATGATTAAATTGAGATTTAGCAGGTTAAAATGAGGAATTGATTCGGGGTTTTGAAACAGCCGCACGCCGCGCCGCGCCCTTGCTCTTGGGCCGCGCTGCGGTGCGGTGGGGAAGAAAAAGGACTGATTTTGCAAAAAAATTTTGTTTTGTGGATATATTTTCTTTTTGCAGATGACGTTCAGAATGGAGCACGCTTTCCTCCAGTTCCCCGCGGAGCTGGCCAGTTCTGTTGAGTATACCTCGCGGAGGGATGCTTTGAGGAGTCGCCGAGTGTTAGAGGCGACGGTCATTGATCGAGATATTCTTAGAGACGCAGGGCTCTGGGGTGCGATCGAGCCGTTCTTACATCGCACCTGGACCCACGAGGAGGCGTCATTCACGTGTAGAGGTTGGGACCGGATCATGGCCACTGACGAGGATGTGGTCTACACGGAGCTTCTCCGGGAGTTCCTGTCTACGGTCCATTTCGCTCCCAGGGCGAGAGACCCGCGTTCCAGGCTCGTACGTTTTCGTTTGGGAGGTGAGCACAGGGAGTGCAACCTCCGGGAGTTTGGGAGGCGCACAGGCATCTACACTGCCGCAGACTTCCAGCACCGATATTTCACCCGGTTCCTCGGGTCCTGCATTCAGGGGGAGCACCACTGTCCAACGTTAGGTACGAGGCGGGGACCTCGAGGGAGAGCCACCTACGCGATCCACTCCACCGCCTCATGCACCGGATCGTCTCCACCTCCATCATGCAGCGAGAGGGGGGCGAGAAGGTGTCGGGGGACGACGTGACATTTTTGTGGGTCCTCCTCGACCCATCCAGGTTCCTCCACCTCCCCTTCGCCCTTGCGACCGCTCTCTCCACTCACTCTACCGGCGCCTCCACCAGCAGTCCACTAGCCAGGGGGTATTTTATTACTCGCCTGGCCCGTTCGTATGGCATTCTTACTGCCCCCGTGGCAGCTTCTTTGACTGCTCTGCCTCCATCGCGCACTACAGCACGCACATTGGAGAGGATGCGGTTCATTGAGCTGCAGCGCCCGGGGCAGTACATCCGGGCCCCGATCGAGCCTCCTGAGGCACCCCAGCCTGCATACGCCCAGCCCGGCAGGAGACGCCGGAGACCGGAGCCAGCAGCACCAGAGCCGGCACAGCCGCAGCCACAGCAGGATGACCCACCAGCCCTCCGCCTGCTGGAGGCCAGAGTCACGAGGATTGAGGGTCAGCTCACGATGGTCCAGGACCAGCTCGAGTGGATCGGGGAGGTACTTATACAGATCGCATCAGCCCAGGGCAGACACCCCCGACCATTCCCAGCCAGGTCCCACGATCACGAGGCTGGACCCTCCAGGCCGCCTGGTAGTGATTGATGTACCTTTTTCTCTTTTCTCTTTTTCTTTTTTATTCTTTTTGGGATATATGTATAAACTTATGACACATCTATCTGTATATTATTTTTTCTGTCATGTGTGTTTTAATTATTTGTTAAGTGATGCATGATATACCAAATTGAGAAGGAGTTGTCTCCGACAAGTGTGGGGTCACCGTGCCCCCTCCACTTGTCTTGACCACCGGCGTGTCCTACTGTAGCGCTACAACTCCAGCATATGAATCAGGGATCTTTTTGTACGCATAATACCTGTGATATTGAGCACCAAGCAGTCTACCGTCCAAAAAGGGGTAACTCTTTCTCCCTTGTTTTGAATTAATTTTTTTTGTACAACGGGGACGTTGTACGGTTTTAAGTGTGGGGTGTGGACGGTCGAAAGAGATATTTTTGAAATTTTTGCAGAAATGATCAATTTTTTTATTTTTAGCAATATTTTTCAAAATTTTTAATGAATTGCAATTTTGAAATGAAGGGTTTGTGATTGTAATAGCATTAGTATTTTTCAAGAAATACTATTTATTTGTGATCATACTATTAGTTAGTCAAATAAGTTGAGTTTTACGAGGTTAGAAGATTGAGCCGTTTTAGGATTGGAATTTAGGAAGGAAAAGTCAGTCAGTGGCCTTTGTTGTTCGAGCCAGTAGGTCTAAAATGGGTGGGCCTTATGCACCTTACCACCTAAGATCGTCTGGTCTGGGATGGTATTTCTGAAAGCTCGCTACACGGACAACATCGAAAGTCATGGACAATTCCTTAATGGCCTTTAGAATCTGAACGAGTAAGTACACTTCATTGTGGACAGAAAGTTTGTAATCAAGGGTTCTTTAGAAAGCCATGAATTCCAAAGAACAACTCAATTATGTTTTCACGAACTATTCCATTCTAACTCGAAGAGCAATAAACTTTGAAACTAAACACAGTCAAAAATTGTTCGATTCTCTATTACAATTTGTTAAAAACTCTCTTGCTTAGGGACAAGCAAGGCACAAGTGTGGGGTGTTTGACAACGCCTAGTGATATCAAGTATTTTAGGCGTTGTTGAGCCCTGTTCTTGGTAAAATTATATCAAATATGCATGGGTATTCTCACTTTTCGTGCCAGGACTTGTCTGGAGAAAAAGAACAGAAACAGGGACTAAAAGTGTACAAAAGGAAAAAGTATGGAAAGAATGAAAAATCAAGAGAAGACGTACGCGCGCCGCGGATTTATCTTCTGCGCGACGCGGGCGTAAGGCGGTGGAACATATTTGAATGACGAAAAAACGGGGAACGGATAAGTACGCACGCCGCGGATTTCACTTATGCGCGGTGCGGTCACGGGAAATTTGCAACTATAAATAGAGGCATTTCCAGCCGAAAACCCTAGCAAAGACCGGGGGTAAACATCGACCTAGAAGCTCTTTGACTCGAGGATTCCATTTCAGAAGCCATCAATTGGTATTTTCATGTTTTAGATTTTATTTCATTTTAGTTAAACATTTGTAAGCTTTGAGTTGAATCTTTGGGTGTGACAACCATTGATCTTCAGCTTAGGGTTCTGTTTTTAGTGGTGTTTGGTTACTGATTTAATGTTTGGATATTGGTTTTGATGAATGAAATCATTCGGTTAATGTTAAGATTGGTTTTTCGGTATTTCGGATGTTAGTTTGTGTTTTGGTTGTTTGTTTGTGTGTGGATTTTGTTTTTGACTTGGTTGGGACTGTTTCCCTTGCTGAAAACAGTAGCTAACTTGGTTAGGTTGAGCATTAAATCTTGGCTATTAATTGTCTCATAGAACTTTTAGTTATTAGCTAGTTTATGCTATGCTTGGTTTTGCTAGTTTGAATGCCTTCAATTGCTTCTGATTCAGAGATGTACTTCTGAGTTCAGAAAGTAACTAGGTCATTTGGACATAGCTAAGCTTGGCTTGGGTGTTTGAATATTGTTCAAGGTAGAAAGATAGAAATTAGTTCCTCCGACTATAGCTGTGACACTATTAGTTGGTAATCTCTCATCTAGGCTAACCACGTAGCTCCTGTGGATCGACCCTGACTCCACTATACTAGTGAATGTTAGGTTATTTCTTATTTTTGACCGCATGACGACCTCTGCGTGCACGTCAGTCTCCCACGTCATGTCGGAACCTCTGTGATGACGCCAAAGCACTTTCACCATACTGATCTTCTTGTTTCGCAGCTGTCTTACCTTGCGGTCTAACACCCTCTCGGGTTGTTCCGGGTATCTCAAGTTGTCATCTACTTCAATTTCAGCAAGAGGTACTTGTTGAGACTTGTCAAACAAAGTTTTTCTCAAATTGGACACATGAAATACATCATGTTTACCATGAAGTTCATCAGGTAACTCCAATCTATACGCCACGGCTCCAACTCTTTGGGATACACGGAAAGGTCCAATGAAGCGAGGACTCAACTTCCCTTTCTTCCCAAAACGAATTAAACCTTTCCAAGGGGATACCTTGAGCATTACCATGTCTCCTACTTGGAATTCCAACGGTTTTACCCGTTTATCTGCGTACTGCTTCTGTCGGTTCTGAGCTACCTTCAAGTTTTCATGAATTTTTTTGATCTTTTCTTCAGTTTGTGCTACAATTTCAGGTCCAGCCAACGACTTTTCCCCAACTTCAGTCCAGCAAGTCGGAGTATGACACGGTGCTCCATACCATGCCTCATACGGGGCCATTTGAATGCTGGAATGATAGCTGTTATTGTACGCGAATTCTACTAGAGGTAAGTGATCTTCCCAACTTCCACCAAAGTCTATTACGCAGGTTCTCAGCATGTCTTCCAAAGTTTGGATAGTTCTTTTACTTTGGCCATCGGTCTGCGGGTGGTATGCAGTACTCATTAGTACTTTTGAACCCAATTGCTCTTGAAGACTTTGCCAAAACCGGGAAGTAAATCTGATGTCTCGATCCGACACGATCGACACTGGTAACCCATGTCGGCAAATCACTTCATCTATGTAGATTTTCGCCAACTTAGCAATCTTGAACTTCTCGCTAATCAGTATGAATTGTGCCGATTTCGTCAATCGGTCAACAATTACCCATACCGCATCGTGACCTCGCGGTGTTCGCGGCAACTTTGTTACAAAATCCATAGTGATATGGTCCCACTTCTTCGCTGGAACCGGCAATGGTTGAATTTCTCCATACGGTTTTTGATGGTTTGACTTCACTTGCAGACATGTCAAACACTTTTCTACATATCTTCCAACATCTCTTTTCATTCCAGGCCACCAATACAACGGTTTTAGCGTCCGATACATCTTGGTACTAACCGGATGAACTACATATCGACTACATTGTGCATCTTCTAGAAGCAAGTTCCGCGCCTCTCCTTGTTTTGGGACCCACACGCGACCTCTAAAGGTTTTCAATTTCTGTGCATTTTCATCCAGATGCTTCAAATACCCAACCATTCGCTCGCTTTTTGTATGATCAGGTTTGCACGCTTCTTCTTGTGCCAAACGGATCAATTCGAGTAACCGGCTTGCTACACCCATGCATGCAGATGTAACTTTCAAAGGAGTTTCTTTCCGGCTTAGAGCATCTGCCACCACATTCGCCTTGCCAGGGTGGTACCGAATTTCGCAGTCAAAGTCTTTAAGTAGATCCATCCACCTTTGCTGTCGCATATTAAGCTCCTTTTGATCAAATAAGTACTTCAAACTTTTGTGATCCGTATAGACAACGAATTTCACACCATATAAGTAGTGTCTCCACAACTTTAGTGCTAGAATCACCGCAGCTAATTCCAGATCATGGACTGGATATTTCTTCTCTGCTTCTTTTAATTGGCGGGACGCATAAGCTATTACCCGACCTTTCTGCATTAACACACATCCAAGGCCGATTCTGGAAGCATCACTGTAGATCACATATTCCTCTCCGCTTTGCGGTAGTGCTAACACCGGTGCTTCACATAAGGCTTGTTTCAACTTTTGAAAAGCTTCTTGTTGTTTTTCTGCCCATTCAAATCTTTCGCCTTTCTTGGTCAACTTGGTCAACGGGGCAGCTATCGAGGAAAACTTCTCGACAAATCTTCTATAATAGCCTGCCAAACCAAGGAAACTTCGTACTTCAGTTGGGCTTTGAGGCGGTTCCCACTTCATCACGGCTTCAACTTTCGCTGGGTCGACTTTCACCCCTTCAGCATTAATTACATGGCCAAGAAATTGAACTTCTCTTAGCCAGAATTCACACTTAGAGAATTTTGCATACAATTTTTCTTGACGAAGCAACTCCAACACTTGTCGCAAGTGCACTTCATGCTCGGCTTGGCTTCGCGAATACACCAGAATGTCATCTATAAATACTATCACCGAAGTATCCAGGAACGGACGACACACCCGGTTCATGAGATCCATGAATACAGCCGGAGCATTGGTTAACCCGAAAGGCATCACCAAAAACTCATAATGGCCGTATCGTGTGCGAAAAGCTGTCTTCGGAACATCAGATTCTCGTATCTTCAACTGATGGTAACCCGACCTCAGGTCAATTTTGGAAAAATAAGATGCTCACTGTAACTGATCAAACAGGTCATCTATTCTTGGTAGTGGATATTTGTTCTTCACCGTGATCTTGTTTAGTTCCCGATAGTCAATACACATGCGCATCGACCCATCTTTCTTCTTAACAAATAGGATAGGGGCTCCCCAAGGCGATGTACTCGGTCTAATGAAACCCCTATCTAACAGTTCTTCCAGTTGCTTTCGCAGTTCCACCATTTCTGAAGGTGCTAAACGATATGGAGCTCGAGCAACAGGAGCAGCTCCCGGAAGTAGTTCAATCGTGAACTCTACCTGTCGATCTGGTGGCAACCCTGGAAGTTCATCTGGAAATACATCTGGGAATTCGTTTACCACGTTTACATTCGCTACCCCCACCTTTATTGGCTTAGCCACTATTACATAGGCCAAATAAGACATCCCTCCTTTACTAATACAGCTTCGGGCTTGAGCAAAGGAGATAACTGGCATTCTCAACCGAGGTCGTTCACCCTGAATCTTTATCCGTTCCCCATCCGGTGATAACACTGTGATGCTTTTATTTCTACAATCCATGTTAGCATAATTCGTTGCTAACCAATCCATACCCACAATTACACCAAATTCATTGGTAGTCATCGGCTTCAAATCTATAGGGAAAGTGGTCCCGTAGATTTTAAGATGACAATCTTCCAGGTGTTCGGAAACCCAAACGTATCTACCATCCGCTATAGCCACTTCCAAGCTTTCATCCATTGGGGTTAATGGTACATTCAAGCGAGGCATCAGAGACTCCGATACAAAACAATGAGTAGCCCCTGGATCAAATATAACATATACAGGTATGGAATTGAGAGTGAAGATACCTGTAACCACATCTGTCTTTTCACGAGCTTCCTCGACGGTCATTTGAAAGGCTCGCGAGGCTACCGGTCTTCCTCGGTTCTTCACCTCCTCTTTCTTTCCATCCTGATCAATTCTGGATCTATCACTAAATGCTCCAGATTTCAACTCGAGACAGTTCGGACGAATATGATCTGTAGCTCCACATTGGTAACACCTACGCTCCGCCCGACACTCCCGTGTAGTATGACCCGATTTCCCACAATTTCTGCAACTAACCGATACAGTATCACTTCGACAGTTTCCTGAATGTATTTTTCTGCACTTTTCGCACCACTTTCCTTCGTCTTTCTGGCCTTTACCCTTAGACCCAGTTTGCTACGACTTTTTATGAGGCGTCCAACCTTGGTCTTCCGCCTTTCTTTTTGTTTCAATAGCTTTCTTTTCGTCTTCTTGTCGCTTCAACTCTGTTTCCCGTTCCGTGGCCCTATCCACCACTTGTCGGAAAGTAGACAGTTTCAATGGTTGCACAATTTCTCTGATTCGGGTCGTCAACCCCCAAACATACTTATCAATCTTCCTCTTTTCAGTATTGACATGGTGTTCCGCAAATCTTGCTTTCTCCAGAAAGCTCAATGTGTATTCTGGGACAGATTGGGAACCTTGTTCCATATGCAAAAATTCGTCCTCCAACTTCTTTATGGCTACCTCTGAACAATACTCCTCGTTGAACTTGGTCTTGAATTGTTCCCAAGGTATCGATAGGGTTGAATCAGTACCCAATGACTTGTAGTAAATTTGCCACCAATGTAATGCACTGCTTGTGAGTTGATTTGTGGCAAATTCTACCTTGTCTTATCAGCACATTTGCTGACTCGAAACACCTTCTCAATATGCATTATCCACTCCATTGCCTGGACTGGATTATCTGTCCCTGAAAATTCTTTTGGTTTACAACCAAGGAAAGCTTTCTAAGTACATCCGGCTTTCTTTGTAGAAGCTTCCCCGCCCTGTTTGCCTTTTTCTGAACGGGCGTGACTTTCTCCTTGACTTTCATCTTCCGGCTGCTTATCATGAATGCTTTTTGCAGCCACTTCACTTGGGTTTGGGTTGTTCATTAGGGTAGGCATAAGTTCCCTAACAACATCAGCCACAATAGCCCGTATATCAGGTGGATTTTTACCCTCTGGTTCCCTTGCTGGTGCTCTCGCTCTTCGTTCGACTGAACCATGTGATCGGGCTGGTCCACTCCGTGATGGTCCATGCCCCGAATTTGCACCCGTGGGATTACTTCTTGTATTTCTCATACTTCAAAATTCAGCAAACAGTTAGATTACATATATAATATCAAACTTATATATATATCTAACAGTCCATCGGTCTATTTTCTCTCAAGGTTTAAGTCTAGGAATCTAATCTAAGACACCTAGTTCACTTAAACCACGGCTCTGATACCAACTTGTAACACCCGACTTATCAACAAAACACCCCATAAAATTTTTTATTTTTCAAACCATATATTTTACAATAAAACATTTATCCAAAGGGTATTTGTCAACATAAACAGGTACAAGTGTATCAAGGATTACAATACATAAAGATATTATACATCCATTAAGTCGGGTTGTCACTTCATCATCCTAAGCCCTTAGTCACGGACTTTATCTTTTCCCTTAGCGGGATCACGCTCACCTGTAGGGACATATCAAATAAAACTGTGAGCTATAAAGCCCAATGAGTAATCAAATCTACTACAACATGTATAAGAATAAAATTCTCTATACAAATCAAATATACATTATTTCATATCACATGATCATATATAGCTCACGGGTTTGTCCCGCTTTTGCCAAGACTCACGGCTCCGTTCTTGCCATCTCAATGACTCACGTATTATCTGGTATTGCCTTTTCAAGATTTGACTCACAGCTCCGTTCTTGTCTATCATAGACTCACGGCTTATCTGGTATTATCGTATTCTTTCTATTGACTCACAGCTCCGTTCTTGTCTATAGCAGACTCACGGCTTATCTGATATTATCATTTAATTCATCATGAAATCTGTCAATTTCGTCCCCAAAAACTGTTTCCATCTGCAGCTGCTCATCCAATATTTATCACATCGGATATAAGTGAGATTACTCACCTGAATGCTTGCTACAACTAGCTTTAGTTGTTTCTTGCCTTGAAATGGATTCCGCAAGATTTTGTCTCGCACCTATAATTTCATTCATTTCACAATGATTATAGGTTAATTTACCATTTCAGTTGGTTCTAGTGCACAAGAGTCTAATATAAGACCAATCCCAAGCATTTCCAATCAATAACCATCGTTATAAAATTTTAATACACTTCCCGAAATACGCGTATTCTACTACAGTACTTTCGAGAGGTCGTATTCGTATTCCGATAATTTTCGATGAAGTTTCACAACATATTAGACCTACGTTTAAAATTTTAGGTCAATCGGATAAGCCTAGCATCAAAATCAAATTTGAAAATTGCTCAAATCTTCACAGGAGGTTTTCTGCCGCAATGGCGCATCGCGCCCAGGTGAGGGGCGCACCGCGCCTGCTGAACAGCAGTCCAGAAACTCCCGATTTTTATGCTATAAATTTCCATTTTCTCATATTAAGTGCTTAATAGTCTACTTAATCGATAGGGGTTTGTTCCAAGACCAAAACCCTTTATTTACTTCAAGTTTTAAACCACTAGAATCAAGTTAATCACAAGAACTCACAATCTAGGGTTCTTGATCAAAATCTCAATTCTTGAACAATAGCAACCTACTTCCATTTTCTTGAATTAAGTCCTGTTAGCATGACTTACTGGAAGTATTAAGTCATTTAAACTACATGATTCATGACTGAAATTACAGATTTCAGTTTCCATAAAAACCCATCAAGAACATTCTAGGTTAGAACTTGGAATACTTACCTTCAAAGCCTCCAATTCTTCAATTCAAAGCTAGTAATCGAAATCCAAGCTTCAATCTTCAAGAATTCCTCAAAAATCTGGAAAGATCGCTCAAGAAACCCTCTCCTGTGAACTCTAGAAATCTGCACATGTGGGAGAGCTTGTCCCACTATTTATACTTCCAGAATTTGCAGTTTAGTCCCTGGAGTTGTAATTCTTGAACTTTTGTCACATCTAACACATTTTATGAAAAAGACTAGTTTTTATAACATTTTAAGTCCAAAACTCAAAATATTATTACAAACTAAATCCTTTTCTGTCCAAAAGACCAAATTACCCTTCTAAGGTAAAATGACCCATTTACCCTTTTTATTATATTACAAATAAGGAGTGTCTTGGCGTTACAATAATGTTCCTGAGAAGGAGTTTGGTTGAATTGGCTCAGGTATTGAACCGTGTATGATAGATCAGGTCTTGTATGAGTTAAAAAATTTAACTTTCTAATGAGTTGACGATAGACAGTGGTATCGTTAAGAGGGTTGTCCATTTTTGGAAGTAACCGAACTTTGGAAGGAAGTTGAGTTGCTGCAGGTGGACAATCCTTCATAGAATAACAATCAAGTAGCTCTTTGATATACTTATGCTGATGAATAATCATCCCGTTAGGAACATGATTGAATTCTTATTCGAGAAAGAAGCTTATTTGTCCCAAATCCTTTATTCGAAATTGATCATCAAGGAATTGTTTTAATGTAGATATTTCAGCCTCATCATAACCCGTTACGAGAATGTCATTAACATATACTGCAACAATGACGGTTGAAGAAGAAGAAATCTTTAGGAATAAGGAGTAATCGTTAGGAGAATGACAATAATCTCGTGTTCGTAAAGCTGTTGCCGGTTTCTAGTACCATTGTCGTGAGGCTTGTTTTAAGCCATATAATGATTTCTTCAGTTTACAAACGTGTGAAGGAGAGTCTGTAGAAATGCCAGGAGGGATTTTCATATACACTTCTTCATGGAGATCACCATGAAGAAAGGCATGGTTGACGTCCAACTGTTGGATTGGCCAGGTTCCTTTTACTGCAAGTGCAACTAAACATCTAACGGTATTAAACTTGACCACTGGAGAAAATGTCTCATGATAGTCAATGCCAGCTTTCTGTGTGATACCCTTGGCAACTAGACGTTCTTTGTGACGTTCAACAGACCCGTAGCTCGATATTTAACTTTGAATACCCATTTGCAGGCTATCGGTTTCTTACCCTTTGGTAATTTAACAATATCCCACGTGTCATTTGATTTGAGGGCTTGTAATTCCTTTGCCATGGCATCTTCCCAATTTGGGTCGCCTTTAGCTTGATGATAAAAAAGAGGTTCAAAGGGTGGATGTGTTACTTGACAAACAATAGAGGAAATCGAATGATAATGAGGAGAGGAAGGAATATTAATGCCAAGTTTGTAAGAGTATGAGGACAATAGTGAGAGAAATCATGAAGGGATACTTGATTACAGATAAAATCTGGAAGATGTGAAGGAGGATGAGATATTCGAGATGAACGTCTGATAGAGGGATTAACAGGTGTATTTGGAGGACTGGGTGGGACAGTTAGAGGAGCTGGATTAGGACTTTGAAGCAATTGAGAATCATTGGAGTTGAAATCAGTAGAAGATATAGGAAGACAACTATTAGGATTAGAGGAAACAGGTTTAAGAGAATGTAAAGGAAATATTTCTTCCAGAAATTTGATGTCTCGACTAACAAAAACTTGATTAGTCATTATGTTAACAACTCTATATGCTTTTTGAGCATATGGATAACCTATAAAGACACATGGATGAGTACGTGGCATGAATTTATCCCTTTCTACAGTTGTGGAGTTTACAACCAAGGTTTAGAAAACAATGAACAGGAAAACGAAAAGAAGTTTTAATTGTTCGATGATCAAGAACATACAGATCATTGATATTCTTGCCAAAGTGTCCAAGAGCCAATTTACTCTTCGACGATGGGTCCTGCAGAAGCCAGGCTTCATCAGTAAAGATGACAAAAGTGTTTAGATGTTTGGTGAATTTAGAAATGGAAATGAGATTCTATTTGAACAAATGGACATACAATACTCCATGAAGAATAATGGAGTCATGTAATCGAATGTCACCAATAAAGGTGACTGTGGCATGATGACCATCAGGAAGCCCAATGTAATGTGGCTGAATAAGTGTGTGAAACGATAGGAAAAGATCTCGATTAGAACAAATATGATCTGTGGCTCCAGAATCGATTATCCACGAATAATTTGTTTGTAATCAAGAAGAAGATTTGTAAACATTGGCTATGAAATGATGATAAGAGAATGATTTACCTTCTTCATTCATGGTGCCGTTAGTTACAGAAGGATGAATTTGTGTGTTGAAGGCTTTGGAAGAGTTTTGATTATTGAAAAGTTGAAGCAGATGCTCATATTGTTCGACTGATATAGGAGGAGAAGTTGTGGTTGACGTGAAATTTTGTACACTAGATTTGGGATCCTATTTCTTAGATTTGGTAAATTTGAACGAAGCGGGGAATCCAATCAAAGGATAGCAATTTCTTTTGGTGTGACCTCGTTTTTTGCAGTGGTTGCAGATTAATTGTTTCTTAGAGGATGAATTGGAATCAGAAACAATATTCATTGCAATCGCATTAGTGTTGAGAGTTGAAGGAATGGAAATGGTACGTTGACGCTCCTCTTGAACAATCATGGAATAAGCAGCAGAAATTGTTGGTAATTAACGGCTTCATCATGAGGATTTGTCCTCGAATGATCTTATAAGAGTCATCAATCCCATTAACATTTGTACAAGAGGATGATCTTCGAGAAACTTGTGAATCGATGCAGCCGTTCCACAAGTACACGATGGAAGAGAATGAACTAATCGTAGTTCATCCCAAATTTTAGAGAGTTTGGTGAAATATGACGAGAAGTCATCGCTACCTTGAGAAAGAGAGAAGATCTGTTGCTGAATATTATACAAAAGAGTTCCATCAGATTGTTCGAAGCGTTGATTGAGTTCGGTCTAGATTGCATGTGCAGAAGGTAAGAAAAGGAGGCTATCTACGAGATTCTTATATAGAGAATTCAAAAGCCAACTGATCACCATTGAGTTCTGACAACGCAGCGGTCGTCGTGCGGTCAAAAATAAAGAAAAATACCTAACACACACTAGCACAGTGGTAGTCCGGGTCGATCCGCAGGAGCTTCGTGGTTAGACTAAATGAGAGATTACCAACTAGTAGTGTCACGCTACATTCGAAGGATCTAGTTTCTACCTTCCTAATCACTAACAAACGAAAGCAATGATCAAACAACTCAGGCCAAGCTAAGCTAAGCTCAAATAACCTAGTCACTTTCTGAAATCAGAAGTACATCTCTGAATCAGAAGCAATCAAAGGCATCCAAACTAGCAAAACCAAGCAGAGCATAAACTAGCCACTAACTAAAGTTCTACTGAATAGTTACTAGCCAAAGTTCAATGCCTAAAACCTAACCTTAATTAGTTACTGATTTCAACAAAGAAAAACAGTCCCAACAAGGTCAAAGCAATATCCAAACATAAATCGAACATCCAAAACCAAGCACAAGCATAAAAACACCGAAATACCAATATTAAATGTAACCAAATGATTTTCATTCACCAAATCCGAATTCCAAATATCCAAACAGTAACAAAATATCATAAAACAGAAACCTAAAGTGCTCAAGGCCAATGGTTGTCACTCCCAAGGACCTTAGCTACAATTACTACTTGATACTAAAAGGAAATTAATTCTAAAACATGAAAATACAAATTGAGATGTTGCTGAAACGAATTCTTGGAGTCAAAGAGCTTCAAGGTCGATCTTACACCCGGTCTTTGCTAGGGTTTTCGGCTGGAAATGCCTCTATTTATAGTTGCAATTTTCCCGCAGCCGCGTCGCGCAGATGAAGAATCCACGGCGCGCGTACTAATCTTTTCCCGTTTCTTCGGTATTTAAATGTGTTCCACCGCCTTAAGCCCGCGTCGCGCGTATCATTGATCCGCGGCGCGCGTACGAGTTTTCTTGATTTTTCATTCTTTTCCAAACTTCTTCCTTTTGCATGCTTTTAGTCCCTGTTTCCATTCTTTTTTCTCCGAACAAGTCCTGACACGAAAAGTGAGAATACCCAGACATATTTGATATAATTTTATCAAGAACAGGGCTCAACAACGCCTAAAATACTTAATATCACTAGGCGTTGTCAAACACCCCACACTTGTGCCTTGCTTGTCCCCTAGCAAGAGAGTTTTTAACAAATTATAATAAAGAATCAAACAATTTTTTACTGTGTTTAGTTTCAAAGTTTATTGCTCTTTGAGTTAGAGTGGAATAGTTCGCGAAAACATAATTGAATTGTTCTTTGGAATTCATGACTTTCTAGAGAACCCTTGATTACAAATTTTCTGTCCACAATGAAGTGTACGTACTCATTGAGATTCTAAAGGCCATTAAGGAATTGTCCATGATTTTCGATGTTGTCCGTGTAGCGAGCTTTCAGAAATACCATCCCAGACCAGACGATCTTAGGTGGTAAGGTGCATAAGGCCCACCCATTTTAGACCTACCGGCTCGAACAACAAAGGCCACAGATTGACATTTCCTTCCTAAATACCAATCCTAAAACAACTTAATCTTCTAAACTCGTAAAACTCAACTTATTTGACTAACTAATAGCATGATCACAAATAAACAGTACTTCTTGAAAAATACTAGTGCTATCACAATCACAAATCATTCATTTCAAAAAATTCAAAAATTGATCATTTCTGCAAAAAATTCAAAAATTTTCTCTTTCGACCGTCCACACCCCACACTTAAAGCCGTACAATGTCCCCGTTGTACAAAATTATTTCAAAACAAGGGAGAAAGAGTTACCCCTTTTTGGACGATAGACTGCTTGGTGCTCAATATCAGAGGTATAATTGCGAACAAACGGATCCTTGATTTTGTACTCCGGAGTTGTAGCGCTACAGTGAACACGTCGGTGGTTGAGAGAAGTGGAGGGGGCACGGTGACCCGACACTTGTCTGAGACAACTGCTTCTCAATTTGGTACATCATGCATAACTCAACAAACGAATTAAAAGCAACATGACAAAATATAATATGAACAAAATATACAGATAGAGGTGTCATAAGTTTGTACATATATCCCAAAAAATATAAAAAGAAAGAAAGAAAAGTACATCAATCACTACCAGGTGGCATGGAGGGTCCAGCCTCGTGATCGTGGGCCCTGGCTCGGAATGGTCGAGGGCGCTAACCCTGCGCTGATGCAATCTGTTGGAGTACCTCCCCGATCCACTAGAGCTGGTCCTCCATCCTCGCAAACCAGGCCTCCAACCGATGGATGGCAGCTGGATCCTCCTGCGGCTGTGGCTGCGGCACTGCCGGGGCTGCTGGTGCTGGCTCTGGCCTCCGGCGTCTCCTGCCTGGCTAGGCGTACGCGGGCTCAGGTGCCTGAGGAGGCTCGATCGGTGCCCGGATGAACTGCCCCAGACGCTGCTGCTCAATGAGCCGCATCCTCTCCAAAGTGCGTGCTGTAGTGCGGGATGGAGGCAGAGCGGTCAAGGACGCAACAACGGGGGCAGTGAGGATCCCGTATGAGCGGGCCAGGCAGGTGATGAAATATCCCCTGGCTAATGGACTGCTGGTGGAAGCTCCCGTCGAGTGGGTGGAGAGAGCGACCGCGAGGGCGAATGGGAGATGGAGGAATCGGGACGGGTCGAGGAGAGCCCAGAGGAATGTCATGTCCTCCCCAGACACCTTCTCGCCCCCCTCCCGCTGCATGATGGAGGTGGAGACGATACGGTGCATGAGGCGGTGAAGTGGATCGCGGAGGTGGCTCTCCCTCGAGGTCCCTGCCTTATACATGACGTTAGACAGTGGTGTCCAAATATCTATGTTGGGGGCCCGCTCCGGCTGCCCCTGAATGCACGCACCGAAGAACTGTGTGAAGTGGCGGTGCTGAAGATCCGCCAGGGTGTAAATGCCGGTGCGCCTCCCGAACTCCCGGAGGTTGCACTCCCTCTGTACACCTCCCAGTCGAAAACGGATGATCCTAGATCGTGGATCTGACGCCCAAGGAGCGAAGTGGATAGTAGAAAGGAACTCCAGGAGGAGCTCCGTGTAGACCACATCCTCGTCCGTGGCCATGATGCAAGAATGGCTCAATCGTACCCCAGAGCCCAGCATCCCGCAAAATGTCTCTGTCAATGACCGTCGTCTCGAGAACCCGGCGACCGGTCAATGCGTCCCTCCGTGAAATGTACTCTGCCGAACTAGCCAGTCCCTCGGGGAATTGGAGGAAAGCGTGGTCCAATCTGAACATCATCTACAAAACAAACACATGGCCACAAAAAAAAAGAAAAAAATGTTGCAAAATTAGTCCCTTCTTCCCTACCGCACCGCGGCGCGGCCTAAGAGCAAGGGAGCGGCGCGGCGTGCGGCTGTTTCTAAAACCCGATCCAAACTCTCGATTTAACCTGCTATAACTCAATCTAATCATACCACAAGGTAGCCTAGGTGCCGACTAACTCATCTAGGGTCTCCATTTGGCAAAACAAACACCCTATGAGTTAGCATTAGCGATTCTAAGTTTTAAACTATTTTGGGCAAAATCACTAAATTTAACTACCTAATCGCTAGTTTTAACGAGTAATAAGTAGTTAGAATAGCGTACCTTGGTAGTGGAAACAAAATGAGCAAGAAAAATTGCAAGAGAATTTCGTTGTTCAGAGCTCCGAGTCGTGTGTGGTTTATGTGAGCCGCGGCTTACCTTATAAAGGAGAAAACCGACTGATCGTTTACCGCGTCGCGGATTTACGTCTTGCGCAGCGCATGTGTCACCAAATCAACCCCTGCGCATCGGGTTGGTTTACGATCCCGCGTCGCGTAATTCAAAAACCCGCAGCGCGGTCTTCAAAAATTTCAAAATTTCCTCAAACGACCCCACACTTATTTTAGACCATGGGTACCTGCAAAGATTGATGTATTTTCCTAATTACTTAATTCAAAGAAATAAAAATCCTAACTTATGACACGATGGGTTGCCTCCCAACAAGCTCTAAGTTTAACGTCTTCAGCCAGACGTACTACTCCTATGCCGAGTCTTCTTCTTCTGGAACCCTTGATGGCATCTGATTGAATCCTGGCATGAAATTGTTGGCCATCGTCGACATGAGAGATGTGAGTTGGGTCATTCGATCACTCACACCGCTAATCCACTGTTGTTGAGATTCCAGGAGCTTAAAAACTTTCGCCTCTCGTTCTCTTGATTCCTTTTCATATTGCTGGTGCCTTGCTTCCATCATCTCTATCATGTCCAGCAGTTGCTCCTTGTCGATGGTGGACAACGGGTGGTCCTTGGTTTCTTTTAAAATCTCTTCTGTTCCTCCCTCTCCCGTACGTGTCCAAATCTTTTCCTTACTCTTGATCCCAGGCTCCATTAATATCCTTCTGTCCATTTGTTTGCTATTTTCTTCTGAAGGTAAAGATACAGGATTTCCAAACATGTTCAATCTTCTTTTCCTTGTCCCAAAGAAAATGTCCATGTCTCCAGCCTTGCAATCAATCACCAAACCAGCAGTAGCTAAGAATGGGCGTCCTAAGATGAGTGCAGGCGCATCGTCCAAGCTTTCATATTCCATAACTAGAAAAACCACGGGATAGAAAAAGTCCCCAACTTTGACTATGACATTTGTCAGCTTTCCCCGAGATACCCTTGTTGATTGATCAGCCAACTGCAATACAACTTCAGCTGGCTCGATTTCTTCATTTTTGTACTTATCGTACAGGTATCCTGTCAGGATATTGACACTTGCTCCCAGATCTAACAAGGTGTTCCTAATAACCACGTCCCCTACAGTTGTAGTGATCAATGGTGATCCAGGGTCCTTTTCCTTTTTGGGCAGTGTTCCCAATAACGCCTCACTTGCTTTCACAGTCAACCTCACAGTTTTTGGTGTGGGTGCTTTGCTCTTCCCATTTTGTTCACACATTTCTTGCAGAATTCTGGTGTCCTCAGGGGCATCCTTAAGCTCATCCCACAGGGGCTGATTCATTAAGGGTCTCATTGATTTGGGTGCTTTCTGCTTCGTCTTCCCTTTCCTATTCTTCTTTTTCTGCTTGATTCCTGCTATCGTTGGTTGCTCCTCCTTATGGACCTCTTTATCTATTTCTGGTTGAGTTTCTTTCTCAACAGAAATTCCTTCCTCCTTACCTTCCTCATTTTCTAGAGCCTTCTCTTCTTCCACCAGTCTCACTTCACTCCCTACTTCAAACAAGTCTTCCAAAGTGACTTTTCGCCATCCTGATTCGACAGTGTTGACTTGCTCTTTTCTTAGTCGCTGATTATGAGTAGGGTTGACCTCTGTAGCACTTGGCAATTTCCCACTGTCTCTCTTTTGCTGATCTGCAACCATTTGACCTATTTGTCGTTCCATGTTTGCAATGGCTTTTGCATTTGCTTGAGATTGTTGTTGCGTAGCAGTGACCATATCGTACATCTTAGCAATCATCTCTTCTTAAGTTCTCGGGGCATTGTTGGTAACATTAGTGGGCCCCCTGTTGTTGTTATTGCTGTTATTTCCATTTGCATTTCCATTGTGGTTGTTGTTATTTGCAGGCTGATGTGTTCTAGGCTGATTAGTTGATTGACTCTGGTAATTGTTCTGCCTAAAATTCTGCTGCTGTCCTTGGTTATATGGCCTGTAGGGTCGTCCATTATTATGCTGGCCATGACCCTGGCCATAAACTTGATTCGCCTCTTGAGTCTTAGGTCCTCCTTGACCTCCTTGCGATGAATTCTGCGGTCCATTCTGCAGGGTTGACATGAGCCTGTCAAACTTCTTATTCAGTTCACTAATTTCCATCTTCACTTCCTTTTTCCAGTCAGCATCGGCTCCTACTGCTGCCGCCGTACCTACAGTCTTCCTGGTAGAAAAGTTTGCCTTGGAACCATTGCTCAATTGTTCCAAGAACTGCCAAGCTTCCTCTGGTCCTGCCACATAAATGTCCCACTCGATGAGGCATTTATCATGGCCTGATGCGTCTCACTGACTCCTTCGAAGAATAACTTAACTAACTGCCACCTAGGAATTTCGTGATGCGGGCAGGATCGTAACAACTCCTTCAATCTATCAAAAGCTTCGTGGAAAGCCTCTCCTGGCTTTTGCTGGAAGTCCTGGATGACCCTTCTGATTTCAGTTGTCTTACTTGCTGGATAAAATTTCTGAAGGAACTTTGCCTTGAGCTGATCCCATGTAGTAATGCTATTTGATGGCAACGATGTAAACCAATATTTGGCTTTATCCTTAAGAGTGAATGGAAACAGTCTAAGCCTAAAAATGTTTCTATTGGTGTTCCTAGGGTTATTAGCATTAGCAATCGCTAAGAATTCATATAGATGATTATAAGGATCGTCTTGCTTATACCCTCTAAACTCTGGCAATATTCCTAATAACTGAGGTGTTATCTCTACTTGCGAATCAATGTTATCAGGACTATAGATTGGCGATGAATCATCATATTCCCGCGGTTGGAAATGTGATGCAACCGATTGCCGTCTCGGTTGTGCGAAATGTAAAGGTTGGGCGGGATTACCGTAAAGATGATCGTTATATTCCCTCTGACCTGGTGGTTGATACTGTGGTGCTCTTCTGGGAGGTCCCCGACCTCGGTTCCACTGTGGTTGTGGTGCTGGCGGCACCCATCCCTCGTCTTCCGCGTCATATACCTCTTCTGTCTCTGGATGATGGTATTGCGGCTGAGGAGGTTGTTGATAGTGTATCGGTTGTGTAGGTTGGAATGTGGGTTGAGGTTTAAAAAGAACGTGTTGTGGTTGAGAGGTTGGTGTCTGCTGTCTAGGAGCTGGGGTGCCATCACGGGTCGGCTCTCCCCAAGACATTGCAGAGGTAAATGGATTGGTAGATTGTGGTTGTGAAGCGGGTGTAAATGGTGGGACAGATGGTGGAGTGCATGATGGTATGGGTGCAGGGGCTGAAACTGCACCACCAGAAGCACTCGTGCTCCCGAACTGAAACTCTGACAGTGGGGGAATAGAAAACACCCCAGTTGCCTCACCTGATGGTTCTTGGGCAACACTTACTGGACGACTACTAACCTGACTAAAATTCATGATATTTAAACTCCTACGGGCACGGATTTTGCGCGCAGTACGCTCTATCTCAGAATCAAAATGCAATGGGGATAAATGCTTACCCCTGCGGGTACGCATGCACTAGTGCAACACGCCCACAAAAAATCAAAAACCAAACTAACCAAATAAAACTTTCAAAAACAAGAAACAAGTTCCTACTACTCACCTAATCTAAGCTCACAGCTCCCCGGCAACGGTGCCAAAATTTGACAACGCAGCGGTCGTCGTGCGGTCAAAAATAAAGAAAAATACCTAACACACACTAGCACAGTGGTAGTCCGGGTCGATCCGCAGGAGCTTCGTGGTTAGACTAAATGAGAGATTACCAACTAGTAGTGTCACGCTACAGTCGGAGGATCTAGTTTCTACCTTCCTAATCACTAACAAACGAAAGCAATGATCAAACAACTCAGGCCAAGCTAAGCTAAGCTCAAATAACCTAGTCACTTTCTGAAATCAGAAGTACATCTCTGAATCAGAAGCAATCAAAGGCATCCAAACTAGCAAAACCAAGCAAAGCATAAACTAGCCACTAACTAAAGTTCTACTGAACAGTTACTAGCCAAAGTTCAATGCCTAAAACCTAACCTAATTAGTTACTGATTTCAACAAAGAAAAACAGTCCCAACAAGGTCAAAGCAATATCCAAACATAAATCAAACATCCAAAACCAAGCACAAGCATAAAAACACCGAAATACCAATATTAAATGTAACCAAATGATTTTCATTCACCAAATCCGAATTCCAAATATCCAAACAGTAACAAAATGTCGTAAAACAGAAACCTAAAGTGCTCAAGGTCAATGGTTGTCACTCCCAAGGACCTTAGCTACAATTACTACTTGATACTAAAAGGAAATTAATTCTAAAACATGAAAATACCAATTGAGATGTTGCTGAAACGAATTCTTGGAGTCAAAGAGCTTCAAGGTCGATTTTACACCCGGTCTTTGCTAAGGTTTTCGGCTGGAAATGCATCTATTTATACTTGCAAATTTCCCGCAGCCGCGCCGCGCAGATGAAGAATCCGCAGCGCACGTACTAATCTTTTCCCGTTTCTTCGGTACTTGAATGTGTTCCACCGCCTTAAGCCCACGTCGCGCGTATCATAGATCCGCGGCATGCGTACGAGTTTTCTTGATTTTTCATTCTTTTCCAAACTTCTTCCTTTTGCACTCTTTTAGTCCATGTTTCCATTCTTTTTTCTCCGAACAAGTCCTGGCACGAAAAGTGAGAATACCCATACATATTTGATATAATTTTATCAAGAACAGGGCTCAACAACGCCTAAAATACTTAATATCACTAGGCGTTGTCAAGTTTGCACGATGCCAATTCGGATACATTGGAGACTTGATATCAGGTGATTGAATTGTTCCATCAACGAATCCAAGCTTATTCTTGGCTGAAAGGGAAATTATCATGGAATGTTTCCATGAATTGAAACCAAGGCCACTGAACACATTGGAAACGAGAATTGAATTGGGGGAATCAGACGAGCTGATGTAAAAAGGGCTAGAGACATTGATATTGGTTTTGAATCGGGATCCGAAGGAGTAGCTGCCATCGATGAATGGAAGATTGACGACACCTAGTAATGTCAAGTATTATAGTCGTCTTTTAGCTATATTTTGGATTAAATATATGTCTTAAATTGGCTAATATCACTTACTTTTGTGCCAAAGTGCTTGGAAATGTTTTTAGTGTAAATGCAGGGGTTTTAGTGCAATTCTGGAGAAGTTATGGAGAAAAAAGGGCGAAAATTGGATCTGACATAGATAGCGCCGCTATCTAGCGACTGGATAAAATCTCCGTTTTTAAATTTCAAACTTCGAAATATCGGGCTAGAAAACACGCGCAACGTGGGAAGACCTTGGCCGCGACGCGGGAACCCTAATTTCGCACAACTATAAATACTGAAGTCCCGTCCGACTTTTAGAGCATCTGACAACGCCTAGTGATATCAAGTATTTTAGGCGTTGTTGAGCCCTGTTCTTGATAAAATTATATCAAATATGTCTGGGTATTCTCACTTTTCGTGCTAGGACTTGTTTGGAGAAAAAGAATGGAAACAGGGGCTAAAAGCGTGCAAAAGGAAGAAGTTTGGAAAAGAATGAAAAATCAAGGAAACTCGTACGCGCGCCGCGGATCTATGATACGCGCGATGCGGGCTTAAGGCAGTGGAACACATTCAAATACCGAAGAAACGGGAAAAGATTAGTATGCGCGCCGCGGATTCTTCATCTGCGCGGTGCGGCTGCGGGAAATTTGCAAGTATAAATAGATGCATTTCCAGCCGAAAACCCTAGCAAAGACCGGGTGTAAAATCGACCTTGAAGCTCTTTGACTCCAAGAATTCATTTCAGCAACATCTCAATTGTTATTTTCATGTTTTAGATTTAATTTCCTTTTAGTATCAAGTAGTAATTGTAGCTAAGGTCCTTGGGAGTGACAACCATTGGCCTTGAGCACTTTAGGTTTCTGTTTTATGACATTTTGTTACTGTTTAGATGTTTGGAATTCGGATATGGTGAATGAAAATCATTTGGTTACATTTAATATTGGTATTTCGGTGTTTTTATGCTTATGTTTGGTTTTGAATGTTTGATTTGTGTTTGGATATTGTTTTGACCTTGTTGGGACTGTTTTCCTTTGCTGAAATCAGTAGCTAATTAGGTTAGTTTTTAGGCATTAAACCTTGGCTAGTAACTGTTCAGTGGAACTTTAGTTAGTGGCTAGTTTATGCTTTGCTTGGTTTTGCTTAGTTTGGATGCTTTTGATTGCTTCTGATTCATAGATGTACTTCTGATTTCAGAAAGTGACTAGGTTCATTTGAGCTTAGCTTAGCTTAGCTTGAGTTGGTTGATCATTGCTTTAGTTAGTTAGTGATTAGGAAGATAGAAACTAGATCCTCCGACTGTAGCGTGACACTACTAGTTGGTAATCTCTCATTTAGTCTAACCACGAAGCTCCTGTGGATCGACCCTGACTACCACTGTGCTAGTGTGTGTTAGGTTTTTCTTTATTTTTGACCGCACGACGACCGCTGCGTTGCCAAATTTTGGCGCCGTTGCCGGGGAGCTGTGAGCTTAGATTAGGTGAGTAGTAGGAACTTGTTTCTTGTTTTTGAAAATTTCATTTGGTTAGTTTGGTTTTTGATTTTTGTGGGCGTGTTGCACTAGTGCATGCGTACCCGCAGGGGTAAGCAATTATCCCCATTGTATTTTGATTCTGAGATTGAGCGTACTGCGTGCAACTTGTTTCTTGTTTTTGAAAATTTCATTTGGTTAGTTTGGTTTTTTATTTTTGTGGGCGTGTTGCACTAGTGCATGCGTACCCGCAGGGGTAAGCAATTATCCCCATTGCAATTTGATTCTGAGATTGAGCGTACTGCGCACAAAAACCGTGCCCGTAGGCGTTTAAATATCATGAATTTTAGTCAGGTTAGTAGTAGTCCAGTAAGTGTTGCCCAGGAACCATCAAGTGAGGCAACGGGGGTGTTTTCTATTCCCCCACTGTCAGAGTTTCAGTTTGGGAGTACGAGTGCTTCTGGTGGTGCAGTTTCAGCCCCTGCACCTATACCATCATGCACTCCACCATCTGTTCCACCATTTACACCCGCTTCACAACCACAATCTACCAATCCATTTACCTCTGCAATGTCTTGGGGAGAGCCGACCCGTGATGGCACCCCAGCTCATAGACAGCAGACACCAACCTCTCAACCACAACACGTTCTTTTTAAACCTCAACCAACATTCCAACCTACACAACCTATACACTATCAACAACCTCCTCAGCCACAATACCATTATCCAGAGACAGAGGAGGTATATGACGAGGAAGACGAGGGATGGGTGCCACCAGCACCACAACCACAGTGGAACCGAGGTCGGGGACCTCCCAGAAGAGCACCACAGTATCAACCTTTACATTTCGCACAACCGAGACCGCAATCGGTTGCATCACATTTCCAACCGCGGGAATATGATGATTCATCGCCAATCTATATTCCTGATAACATTGATTCTCAAGTAGAAATAAGACCTCAGTTATTAGGAATATTGCCAGAGTTTAGAGGGTATAAGCAAGACGATCCTTATAAGCATCTATATGAATTCTTAGCAATTGCTAATGCTAATAACCCTAGGAACACCAATAGAAACATTTTCAGGCTTAGACTGTTTCCATTCACTCTTAAGGATAAGGCCAAATATTGGTTTACATCTTTGCCATCAAACAGTATTACTACATGGGATCAGCTCAAGGCAAAGTTCCTTCAGGAATTTTATCCAGCAAGTAAGACAATTGAAATCAGAAGGGTCATCCAGGACTTCCAGCAAAAGCCAGGAGAGGCTTCCACGAAGCCTTTGATAGATTGAAGGAGTTGTTACGATCCTGCCCGCATCACGAAATTCCTAGGTGGCAGTTAGTTAAGTTATTCTTCGAAGGAGTCAGTGAGACGCATCAGGCCATGATAAATGCGTCATCAAGTGGGACATTTATGTGGCAGGACCCAGAGGAAGCTTGGCAATTCTTGGAGCAATTGAGTAATGGTTCCAAGGCAAACTTTTCTACCAGGAAGACTGTAGGTACGCAAGCAGCAGTGGGAGCCGATGCTGACTGGAAAAAGGAAGTGAAGAAGGAAATTAGTGAACTGAATAAGAAGTTTGACAGGCTCATGTCAACACTGCAGAATGGACCACAAAATCCATCGCAAGGAGGTCAGGGAGGACCTAAGACTCAAGAGGTGAATCAAGTTTATGGCCAGGGTCAAGGCCAGCATAATAACGGACGACCCTATAGGCCATATAACCAAGGACAGCAGCAGAATTTTAGGCAGAACAATTACCAAAGTCAACCGACCAATCAGCCTAGAACACATCAGCCTGCGAGTAACAACAACCACAATGGAAATAGCAGCAATAACAACAATAGGGGACCCACTAATGTTACCAACAACGCCCCAGGAACTCAGGAAGAGATGATTGCTAAGATGTACGATATGGTCACTGCTACGCAACAACAATCTCAAGCAAATGCAAAAGCCATTGCAAACATGGAACGACAAATAGGTCAAATGGCTGTAGATCAGCAAAAGAGAGACAGTGGAAAATTGCCAAGTGCTACAGAGGTCAACCCTACTCATAATCAGCGACCAGGAAAAGAGCAAGTCAACACTGTCGAATCTGGATGGCGAAAAGTCACTTTGGAAGACTTGTTTGAAGTAGGAAGTGAAGTGAAACTGGGGGAAGAAGAGGAAGCTCTAGGAAGCGAGGAAGGTAAGGAAGAAGGAATTCCTGTTGAGAAGGAAACTCAACCAGAAATAGATAAAAAGGTCCATAAGGAGGAGCAACCAACGATAGCAGGAATCAAGCAGAAAAAGAAGAATAGGAAAGGGAAGACGAAGCAGGAAGCACCCAAATCAATGGGGCCCTTAATGAATCAGCCCATGTGGGATGAGCTTAAGGATGCCCCTGAGGATACCAGAATTCTGCAAGAAATGTGTGAACAAAATGGGAAGAGTAAAGCACCCACACCAAAAACTGTGAGGTTGACTGTGAAAGCAAGTGAGGCGTTATTGGGAACACTGCCCAAAAAGGAAAAGGACCCTGGATCACCATTGATCACTACAACTGTAGGGGACGTGGTTATTCGGAACACCTTGTTAGATTTGGGAGCAAGTGTCAATATCCTGCCAGGATACCTGTACGATAAGTACAAAAATGAAGAAATAGAGCCAGCAGAAGTTGTATTGCAGCTGGCTGATCAATCAACAAGGGTATCTCAGGGAAAACTGACAAATGTCATAGTAAAAGTTGGGGACTTTTTCTATCCCGTGGATTTTCTGGTTATGGAATATGAAAGCTTGGACGATGCGCCTGCACTCATCTTAGGACGCCCATTCTTAGCTACTGCTGGTTCAGTGATCGATTGCAAGACTGGAGACATGAACATTTTCTTTGGGACAAGGAAAAGAAGATTGAACATGTTTGGAAATCCTATATCATTACCTTCAGAAGAAAATGGCAAACAAATGAACAGAAGAATATTAATGGAGCCTGGGATCAAGAGTAAGGAAAAAATTTGGACACGTACGGGAGAAGGAGGAAAAGAAGAGATTTTAAAAGAAACCAAGGACCACCCGTTGTCCACTATCGACAAGGAGCAGCTGCTGGACATGATAGAGATGATGGAAGCAAGGCACCAGCAATATGAAAAGGAATCAAGAGAACGAGAGGCAAAGGTTTTTAAGCTCCTGGAATATCAACAACAGTGGATTAGCAGTGTGAGCGATCGAATAACTCAACTCACATCTCTCATGTCTATGATGGCCCACAACTTCATGACAGGATTCAATCAGATGCCATCAAGGGTTCAAGAAGAAGAAGATTCGGCATAGGAGTAGTACGTCTGGCTGAAGACGTTAAACTTAGCGCTTGTTGGGAGGCAACCCATCATGTCATAAGTTAGGATTTATATTTCTTTGAATTAAGTAATTAGGAAAATACATCAATCTTTACAGGTACCCATGGTCTAAAATAAGTGTGGGGTCGTTTGAGAAATTTTGAAATTTTTGAAGACCGCTCTCGGGTCTTTGAATTACGCGACGCGGGATCGTAAACCAACCCGATGCGCAGGGGTTGATTTGGTGACACGCGCGCCGCGCAAGACGTAAATCCGTGACGCAGGGAACGATCAGTCGGTTTTCTCCTTTATAAGGTAAGCCGCGGCTCACACAAACCACACACGACTCGGAGCTCTGATCAAAGAAATTCTCTTGCAATATTTCTTGCTCATTTTGTTTCCACTGCCAAGGTACGCTATTCTAACTACTTATTACTCGTTAAAACTAGCGATTAGGTAGTTAAATTTAGTGATTTGCCCAAAATAGTTCAAAACTTAGAATCGCTAATGCTAACTCATAGGGTGTTTGTTTTGCCAAATGGAGACCCTAGATGAGTTAGTCAGCACCTAGGCTACCTTGTGGTATGATTAGATTGAGTTATAGCAGGTTAAATCGAGAGTTTGGATCGGGGTTTAGAAATAGCCGCACGCCGAGCCGCGCCCTTGCTCTTGGGCCGCGCCGTGGTGCGGTGGGGAAGAAGGGACTAATTTTGCAAATTTTTTCTGTTTTGTGGCCATATGTTTGTTTTGCAGATGATGTTCACTCTAGAGCACGCTTTCCTCCAGTTCCCCGAGGGACTGGCTAGTTCCGCGGAGTACACCTCACGAAGGGACGCGTTGACCGGTCGCCGGGTTCTCGAGGCGACGGTCATCGACAAAGACATACTGAGGGATGCTGGGCTCTGGGGTGCGATCGAGCCATTATTGCATCGCACCTGGACCCATGAGGAGGCATCATTCACCTGCCGTGGATGGGACAGGATCATGGCCACGGACGAGGATGTGGTCTACACGGAGCTCCTCCTGGAGTTCCTTTCTACTATCCATTTCGCTCCTCGGGCATCGGACCCACGATCCAGGATCATTCGCTTTCGACTGGGAGGTGCACAAAGGGAGTGCAACCTCCGGGAGTTCGGGAGGCGCACCGGCATTTACACCTCGGCGGATCTTCAGCACCGCCACTTCACGCAGTTCTTCGGTGCGTGCATTCAGGGGCAGCCGGAGCGGGCCCCCAACATGGAGATTTGGACACCACTGTCCAACGTCATGTATGAGGCAGGGACTTCGAGGGAGAGCCACCTCCGCGATCCACTTCACCGCCTCATGCACCGTATCGTCTCCACCCCCATCATGCAACGGGAGGGGGGCGAGAAGGTGTCTGGGGAGGACATGACATTCCTGTGGGCTCTCCTCGACCCGTCCCGATTTCTCCACCTCCCCTTCGCCCTCGCGGTCGCTCTCTCCACCCACTCGACGGGAGCTTCCACCAGCAGTCCATTAGCCAGGGGGTATTTCATCACCCGCCTGGCCCGCTCATACGGGATTCTCACTGCCCCCGTTGATGCCTCCTTGACCGCTCTGCCTCCATCCCGCACTACAGCGCGCACTTTGGAGAGGATGCGGCTCATTGAGCAGCAGCGCCCGGGGCAGTTCATCCGGGCACCGACCGAGCCTCCTCAGGCACCTCAGCCCGCGTACGCCCAGCCAGGAAGGAGACGCCGGAGACCAGAGCCAGCACCAGCAGCCCCGGCAGAGCCGCAGCCACAGCCGCAGGAGGACCCAGCGGCCAACCATCGGTTGGAGGCCCGGGTTGCGAGGATGGAGGACCAGCTCGAGTGGATCGGGGAGGTACTTTTGGATTTGGCCACTCAGCAGGGCCAGCGTCCCCGACCATTCGCAGCTAGGGCCTACGATCATGAGGCCGGACCCTCCAGGCCACCTGGTAGTGATTGATGTACTTTTTTTTCTTTCTTTCTTTTTATATTTTTTGGGATATATGTACAAACTTATGACACCTCTATCTGTATATTTTGTTCATATTATATTTTGTCATGTTGCTTTTAATTCGTTTGTTGAGTTATGCATGATGTACCAAATTGAGAAGGAGTTGTCTCAGACAAGTGTGGGGTCACCATGCCCCCTCCACTTGTCTCGACCACCGGCGTGTTCACTGTAGCGCTACAACTCCGGAATACGAAATCAAGGATCTGTTTGTTCGCAATTATACATGTGATATTGAGCACCAAGCAGTCTATCGTCCAAAAGGAGTAACTTCTTCTCCCTTGTTTTGAAATAATTTTTGTACAACGGGGACGTTGTATGGCTTAAGTGTGGGATGTGGACGGTCGAAAGAGACAATTTTTGAAATTTTTGCAGAAATGATCAATTTTTCAATTTTTAGCAATATTTTTCAAAATTTTTAATAAATTGCAATTTTGAAATGAATGATTTGTGATTGTGATGACACTAGTATTTTTCAAGAAATACTGTTTATTTGTGATCATGCTATTAGTTAGTCAAATAAGTTGAGTTTTACGAGTTTAGAAGATTGAGCTGTTTTAGGATTGGAGTTTAGGAAGGAAAAGTCAATCTGTGGCCTTTGTTGTTCGAGTCGGTAAGTCTAAAATGGGTGGGATTTATGCACCTTACCACCTAAGATCGTCTGGTCTGGGATGGTATTTCTGAAAGCTCGCTACACGGACAACATCGAAAGTCATGGACAATTCCTTAATGGCCTTTAGAATCTGAATGAGTAAGTACACTTCATTGTGGACAGAAAGTTTGTGATCAAGGGTTCTCTAGAAATCCATGAATTCCAAAGAACAATTCAATTATGTTTTCGCAAACTATTCCACTCTAACTCAAAGAGCAATAAACTTTGAAACTGAACACAGTCAAAAATTGTTTGATTCTTTATTATAATTTGTTAAAAACTCTCTTGCTTGTGGACAAGCAAGGCACAAGTGTTGGGTGTTTGACAACGCCTAGTGATATCAAGTATTTTAGGCGTTGTTGAGCCCTGTTCTTGATAAAATTATATCAAATATGTCTGGGTATTCTCACTTTTCGTGCCAGGACTTGTTTGGAGAAAAAGAATGGAAACAGGGGCTAAAAGCGTGCAAAAGGAAGAAGTTTGGAAAAGAATGAAAAATCAAGGAAACTCGTACACGCGCCGCGGATCTATGATACGCGCGACGCGGGCTTAAGGCAGTGGAACACATTCAAATACCGAAGAAACGGGAAAAGATTAGTACGCGCGCCGCGGATTCTTCATCTGCGCGGCGCGGCTGCGGGAAATTTGCAAGTATAAATAGATGCATTTCCAGCCGAAAACCCTAGCAAAGACCGGGTGTAAAATCGACCTTGAAGCTCTTTGACTCCAAGAATTCGTTTCAGCAACATCTTAATTGGTATTTTCATGTTTTAGAATTAATTTCCTTTTAGTATCAAGTAGTAATTGTAGCTAAGGTCCTTGGGAGTGACAACCATTGGCTTTGAGCACTTTAGGTTTCTGTTTTATGACATTTTGTTACTATTTGGATGTTTGGAATTCGGATATGGTGAATGAAAATCATTTGGTTACATTTAATATTGGTATTTCGGTGTTTTTATGCTTGTGTTTGGTTTTGAATGTTTGATTTGTGTTTAGATATTGTTTTGACCTTGTTGTGACTGTTTTCCTTTGCTGAAATCAGTAGCTAATTAGGTTAGTTTTTAGGCATTAAACCTTGGCTAGTAACTGTTCAGTGGAACTTTAGTTAGTGGCTAGTTTATGCTTTGCTTGGTTTTGCTTAGTTTGGATGCCTTTGATTGCTTCTGATTCAGAGATGTACTTCTGATTTCAGAAAGTGACTAGGTTCATTTGAGCTTAGCTTAGCTTGGCTTGATTTGGTTGATCATTGCTTTAGTTAGTTAGTGATTAGGAAGATAGAAACTAGATCCTCCGACTGTAGCGTGACACTACTAGTTGGTAATCTCTCATTTAGTCTAACCACGAAGCTCCTGTGGATCGACCCTGACTACCACTGTGCTAGTGTGTGTTAGGTTTTTCTTTATTTTTGACCGCACGACGACCGCTGCGTTGTCAGTATCCCGGGACACGAAGGAGGGATCCGAAGGTAGAATTTCGTCAGTTTTTCAGAGGGAATCAACATTTTGGTTAGTTATTTAGTTTTTCTCTTGTTTTATCAACTCGGTATCGAGGTATTCCACAATCGGGATTTCCGTCGATTACTCGATGTTCGTTTGGATTTATAGTTTCTGATTTCAGTAGTGAATAGTTGGTAGTAGATCTGGATTTGATTGTTTGAATGTTGGTTTGATTTGGATTTATAAAAGTTAATCATTCGGTTCAAGTTATATTTCACTTTTTTGGTATTGTCTCTGTTGAATGCCTGTTTGGATGTTTTGGAATTGTTATTGCTTCTGATTTTTCTGGAATTTACTTCTGGAATCAGTAAGTAATCGTAGTTTAAAACTTAGTTTAGTTTAGTTTAGTTCATGCTTGATTTGGATTTTGGCAATTGTTTTGATATTGTGTTTTGTGTTGGTTTTTGGGAAAGTAGAAACAATATCGCTGACTGTATAGTGACACTACAATTGGTATACTGTCGTTCTATCTTGACCACTAACATGCGCAGCGGTCGTCATGCGGTCAAAAATAAGAAAACCTCACTCTCACTTAGCTCAGTGGAAGTCAGGGTCGATCCACAGGAGTTACGTGGTCGAGTCAGGTGACAGATTAGCAACTGCAGTGTCACAGCTACAGTCAGAGTACCTAGTTCCTAGCTTTTGACTATCAATCCCAACGAGTCTAAACTAAACTAAACAACTAACCAAACCTAGTCACTTGCTAAAATCAGAAGTGCATCTCTAATTCAGAAGCAAACAAAGGCAATTCAACATCAAACACAAATCAAGCATAAACTGAACCAATAACTAAAGTTCAAATGCACAGTCACTGGCTAAGTTCAAAACCAAAAGCTAACCCTAGTTGGTCACTGAAATAAGCAAGGGAAATCAGTCCAATCAAGGTCATTCAAGCATCCAAACATAAAACAAACATCCACAATCCAATAACAGGCATAAATACCGAAAAACCAAAACTTAACATGAACTGAATGATTATAATCAACCACAACAGATTCCAAGGTTCTAAAACAGTAACTAAAGAATCCAAAAACAGAAACTAGAACTAAATATCAATGGTTGTCACTCCCAAAGATAATAGCCACTAACACTAACTATTGAACTAAATCGAAATTAAATATAAAAACATAGAAATACCAAAAGATGGTTCTTGAAGCTGAATCTCGGAGTCAAAGAGCCTTGGGGGTCGATTCTACACCAGGTCTTCGCTAGTTTTTTCGACCAAAAAGCCTCTATTTATAGTTGCAAAAATCTCGAGACCGTGCCGCGCATATATGGATCCAGCGTCGCGCATAGGGGTTTATCCCCGTTTCTTTGGAATTTGAATGTGTTCCACCGCCTCATCACCGCATCGGGCCTTGATGATTTCCGCGGCGCGCGTACGTATTTTCTGATTTTTCCTTGATCTTCAAACTTCTTCCAAATTGCACGCTTTTAGTCCCTGTTTTCATTATTTCTTTCCAAACAAGTGCTGGCACGAAAAGTGAGTAATACCAGTAGATATGTGATATAATTTCACTAAGAATAGGGCTCAACAACGACTAAAATATATGATATTACTAGGCGTTGTCAACCACCAAACTCCCGTGGATCGACCCTTACTACCGCTTTACTAGTGTGTGTGAGGTTATTCTTCTTATTTTTGAACGCACGACGACTTAGGCGTGTCAAATATTGGCGCCGTTGTTGGGGAGTTGTGCGCTTAGGATAGACGATCAGTAGGTTTGTTTTTGACTTTTGATGTTTGATTTTTAGTTTTTAATTTTTTTTTGTATGTGTATGTCCTCACAATGTGCGATTACATGTACCCGAGTCAATACACATGTTATGCTGGCCCGGTTTCTTACAATAACAACCAGTGGAACCAAGGTCGAGCACCTCCACGACAGCAACAACATAGCAATCAGTGGCGAGGACAACGGTATCAGCTCTACAATAACGATAATTTCGTTCCTCCGCTTTACTTTGCACAACCGATTGGGCAGTCGGTTGCATCACACTTCCAACCGCGGGAGTATGATGAGGCATCGCATATATTTTTTCTTGAAAATCTAGATTTTCAGGTATAGATTGGGCCAGAGTTGTTAGGTGTGTTGCCTAAATTTAGGGGTCATAAGCATGATAATTGACATCGCAGTGGTCGTTATACGGTCAAAAATAAGAAAATACCTAACACACACACTTGGCACAGTGGAAGTCAGGGTCGATCCACAGGAGTTACATGGTCGAGACAAGTGATAGATTACCAACTGCAGTGTCATGCTACAGTCAGAGGACCTAGTTCCTAACTTTTCCAAAACAATCCCAAAAGAACATAAACTAAAACGATTCCAAGCACGCATTAACTAAACAAAGCTATCAACTAAACCCTATTACCTACTGAATTCAGAAGTACATCTCCAAATCAGAAGCAATCAAAGGCAAACCAAACATCAAACACAATCCAATCATTCAAAAATTCATTCACAAGCATAAGTACCGAAAACTAAACAATTAACATAAACCGAATGATTATCATCAACCAAATCAGATCCAACAGGTTCAAAACAGTAACCAAACTTATTAAAAACAGAAACAAAGACTCAATGTCAATGGTTGTCACTCCCAAAGAGACTAGCCACTATCACTAACTATTTTACTAATTGAAAATTAAAGATAAAAACATGAAAATACCAAAAGATGGTTGCTGAAGCAAAATCTCGGAGTCAAAGAGCCTTGCGGGTCGATTTCACACCAAGTCTTCGCTAATTTTTTCGACCTAAAAGCCTCTATTTATAGTTGCAAAAATCTCGAGACCGCGCCGCGCATTGGTGGATCCCCCGTCGCGCGTAGGGGTTTATTCCCATTTTATCGGAATTTGAATTCTTTCCACCGCCTCATACCCGCGTCGCGTGTTTGTGAATTTCGCGACGTGCGTACGTCTTTTCCTGATTTTGCCTTGATCTTCAAACTTCTTCCAAATTGCACGCTTTTGGTCCCTGTTTTCATTATTTCTTTCCAAACAAGTGCTGGCACGAAAAGTGAGAATACCACGATGTATATGATATAATTTTACTAAGAATAGGGCTCAACAACGACTAAAATATGTGATATTACTAGGCGTTGTCAAACACCCCACACTTGTGCCTTGCTTGTCCCCAAGCAAGAGAGTTTTTAATAGATTTTAACTAAGACTCAAACAATTTTTGACTATGTTTGGTTTCAAAGCTTGTTAACTTATGAGTTAGAGTGAAATAGTTCATGAAAACATAATCGGAATGTTCTTTGGAATTCATGACTTTCTAGAGAACCCTTGATTACACATTTTCTGTCCACAATGAAGTGTACATACTCATTCAGATTCTAAAGGCCATAAAAGAACTATCCATGACTTTCGATGCTGTCCGTGTAACGAGCTTTTAGAAATACCATCCCAGACCAAACGATCTTAGGTGGCAAGGTGCATAAGCCCCACCCATTTTAGACTTACCGGCTCGAACAACAAATGTCACTGATTGACAGTCCCTTCCTAAATCCCAAACTTAAAACAGTCCAATCTGTTAGACTCATAAAACTCAACTTATTTGACTAAACTAATAGCATGATCACAACTAAGTAGTATTTCTCGAAAAATACTAATGCTATAAACAATCACAAACTATTCGTTTTCAAACTTACAATCTAGTAAAAATTTTGAAAAAGTTGCTAAAATTTTGAAAATCGGTCATTTCGGCAAAAATTTCAAAAATTACTCTTTCGACCGTCAACACCCCACACTTAAAACCATACAACGTCCCCGTTGTACAAAAAAAATTATTTAGAACAAGGGAGAAAGAGTTACCCCTTTGGACGGTAGATCGCTTGGTTGGTGCTCGGTGTCACAGGTACAAATACGAACAAAAAGGTCCTTAATTTAGCATTCTGGAGTTGTAGCACAACAGTGAACACGCCAGTGGTCAAGACAAGTGGAGGGGGCACAATGACCCCACACTTGCTTGGAACAACTCCTCCCATTTTTGGTATCACATGCATGACTCACACAAAAGATTAAACGCAAACAAACAAACAAAATAAAATATAGACAAAAAATAAAAGTGCCATATGTACAGTACAGATATATCCCAAAAGAAAATAAGAAAAATACATCAATCGCCACTTGGTGGCCTGGAAGAACCAGCCTCATGATCGTGGGCTCGGGCTGGGAATGGTCGGGGGCGGTGTCCCTGCTTTGTGGCTAACTCCAAAAGTACCCCTCCGATCCACTCCAACTGCTCCTCCATCCTAGCGACCCGATCCTGCAATCGCCTCAGCTCTGTCATCTCCTCCTGCTGTGGCTGTGGTGCTGGATCTGCTGGTGCTGCCGGTCTCCGGCGTCTCCTATGCGGCTGGGCGTAAGCTGGCTGGGGGTCCTAGGGTGCCTCAGTCGCTACCCTCACGTACTGACCCGGGCGCTGCTGCTCTATAAGCCCCATGTTCTCCAGGGCTCGCGCCGTAGTGCGAGCTGGAGGTAAAGCGGTCAAGGATGCCACAACAGGAGCAGTAAGGATCTGGTACGAACGGGCCAGGCGGGTGATGTAATGCCCGTGGGCCAGAGGACTGCTGGATGATGCACCCGTCGCACGGGTGGAAAGGGAGACGGCTAGAGCGAACGGGAGGTGAAGGAATCTGGAGGGGTCAAGGAGGACCCAGAGATAAGTCATGTCCTCACCGGACACCTTCTCGCCCCTCTCCCTGTGCATGATGGAGGTGGAGACGATGCGGTGCATGAGTCGGTGAAGTGGATCACGGAGATGGCTCTCCCTGGATGTCCCCGCCTCATAGAACACGTTGGACAACGGTGCCCAAACCTCTGCATTGGCAGCCCTGTCAGGCTGCCCTTGAGTGCACGCCAGAAGAAACTGCGTGAAATGGCGGTGCTGGAGGTCCGCCTCTGTATAAATGCCGGTGCGCCTCCCAAACTCCCGGAGATTGCACTCCCTGTGCAGTCCCCCCAATCTAAATCGTACAAGCCTGGAACGGGCCTCTGTCGATCCCGGTGCAAAACGGACAGTAGATAGGAACTCCAAAAGAAGCTCGGTATATATACTGTGTCATCCTGGTTGGCCATAAGCCTATCCCAGCATCAGCACGTGAATGAAGCATCCCCGTGGGTCCATGTGCGGTGGAGGAATGGCTCGATCTCGCCCCAAAGCCCTGCGTCTCTGAGGATATCCCTGTCGATGATCGTCGTCTCGAGAACCCGGCGACCTACGAGTGCATCCCTCCTGCTAGCAAACTCCACCGAGCTATCCAATCCCTCAGGGAACTGGAGAAACTGGTGGTCAAGTCTGAACGACATCTGCACAAAAGAAAGTTTTTGCAACTTAAGTCATTTTCTTCCCCACCGCACCACGGCGCGGCCCAAGAACTATGGCACGACGCGGCGAGCGGCTGTTTCCAATTCCAAATCCCATCTCGCGATCTAACTTGTTTAAACTCAATCCAACTACAGTACAAGGTAGCCTAAGTATCGACTAACTCATCTAGGGTCATTATTTGGCAAAATAAACACCCTATGAGTCAGCATTGGCGATTTCTAAGTTTTTGAGTTTTTGGAGAAATCAACCAAATCAACTGCCTAATCACTAGTTTTAGCAAGTAAAAGCTAGTTAGAATGACGTACCTTGGTGGCGAGAATGAAATGAGCAAGAAAAAACACGAGAAATTTTCGATGATCAGAGTTCTGGGGCGTGGTGTGTGTGAATAGTGTCGCGGCTTACCTTATTATCGAAGAAAACCGACCAATCGATTCCCGCGGCGCGGATATGAGCAAACCGCGGCGCGCGTACCCCCAAATCAACCCCTGCGCATCGGATTGGTTTACGAACCCGCGGCGCGCAATTTGCCTGACCACGGCGCGGTCATCAAAAATTCAAATTCTTCAAAACAACCCCATACTTGCCTTGGACCAATAATATCTGCAAATGACGATGATATAATTTCCCTAGTTACTCCTAAGAATACAGTACCTAACCTATGAAAAGATAGGTTGCCACCCAACAAGCGCTAAGTTTAACGTCTTCAGCCAGACGTGCCACTCCGTCTACAGCTACGGTGGATCGTATGCCTTCTTCTTTCGTCGATTTTCAATCACCACCGTCCCTTCGTTGTCCCAATGTTCCTCCAACTTTCCTGGGTCGAATGGCTTGCCGGTCCTTCTGCTGCTGCCCGGTCGCTACCTTCTGATTAACTCCCGTGAATGCTTGGAGGTAGCTTTGAACCTCCAAGCTCGGTCCTTCCTTCTGCATCTTTTCAAGGTCAAAGGCTTGACATGAAGCGCGCCCAGCGCCGCTTCCAGTAGTTGTTCCACACCTCGTTTGCTAGTGTCTCGCATGCTATCTTCAGGTTGCAATTTTGGCTTGTAGTACCAATAAAAATTTTCCAATCGAATGGGATCGGAAGGCAACATGTCAGGATGCTTCCATATGTCCTCATCAATGGTAGTGATTACATCTAATTTTCCATTCATGAATGGATCATGAGTGGCGATAAAATCATGTTTATTATTTTCAAATATCAATTCGTCAGCATCAACTTCTTGATCATCGTCCAATAGGTGGATCGGAACCAAGAGTGAGTGACTGGTTTGATCTGATGGTGGTACAAAGTCACCCATCACCAGATCCTTACTTTCAAATTTCTCAAAATTTTAAAAAATTACAGGGTGGGGGGTAATATTGTCATCTACACCCCTTCCCCAATAGTATCAACAACTTCAAAATTTTCGGGAGTTGTTGGGTTGGGGTCTGCGCTGTCACTTACAGCCCCCTCCACAACATCCTCATCAACCAAATTGTCCGGTGATGGTATGGATTCACTTATCACCAGATCAACATTATCAACATTTTCAAAAACATCAAAAACTTCAAAGGTTGCTGAGTCAGATGTAGCATTGTCACCTACAACCTCTTCCTTAACAACCGTTTCGACCATCTCAGTGGTCTCTTGACTTTCCCAAGGTGTATGCCCTTCCATCACATATTCAGGTGATGCATGTTCACACACCATATCATTGGTATAAAAATTACTCGCCTCAGGTTCTGGCGAAGGTGATGAACATTTCCAACTTTCCTCTAACTGATCTAAAAAAGCTTGAAATCTTACAAGAGCATCAGCCTGGTCCTTCTGCACTTGGTGGGTGTTATACATGATTACCCGAAGTCAGGCCCAAATTGCAGGATTCTCAGGCTGAGATGACTCCTCGGTTCGCCATCCATTGTCATCGGATGATCCATTGTAGCAATCATCATCGTAATAGGTGTCGGCCGGATTTTCATAATACTCATAATATTGATCCGGGTACGTGTAATCGTCCATTATGAAGACGTACACATACCAAAAACCAAAAAACTAAAATCAAACATCAAAAATCAGAAACTAAGTCCTACAGATCACCTACTCTCAAGATCACAACTCCTCGGCAACGGCGCCAAAATTTGACATCGTAGTGGTCGTCATGCGGTCAAAAATAAGAAAATACCTAACACACACACTTAGCACAGTAGAAGTCAGGGTCAATCCACAGGAGTTATGTGGTCGAGACAGGTGACAGATTACCAACTGCAGTGTCACGCTACAGTCAGAGGACCTACTTCCTAACTTTTCCAAAACAATCCCAAAAGAACATAAACTAAAACGATTCCAAGCAAGCATTAACTAAACTAAGCTATCAACTAAAACCTATTACCTACTGAATTCAGAAGTACATCTCCAAATCAGAAGCAATCAAGGGCAAACCAAACATCAAACACAATCCAATCATTCAAAAATTCATTCACACGCATAAGTACCGATAACTAAACAATTAACATAAACCGAATGATTAACATTAACCAAATCAGATCCAACAGGTTCAAAATAGTAACCAAACTTATTAAAAACAGAAACAAAGACTCAATGTCAATGGTTGTCACTCCCAAAGACACTAGCCACTATCACTAACTATTTTACTAATTGAAAATTAAAGATAAAAACATGAAAATACCAAAAGATGGTTGCTGAAGCTAAATCTCGGAGTCAAAGAGCCTTGGGGGTCGATTTCACACCAGGTCTTCGCTAATTTTTTAGACCTAAAAGCCTCTATTTATAGTTGCAAAAATCTCGAGACCGCGCCGCGCATAGGTGGATCCCGTGTCGCGCGTAGGGGTTTATCCCCGTGTTATCGGAATTTGAATTCTTTCCACCGCCGCATACCCGCGTCGCGTGTTTGTGAATTCCGTGGCGCACGTACGTCTTTTCCTAATTTTGCCTTGATCTTCAAACTTCTTCCAAATTGCACGCTTTTGGTCCCTGTTTTCATTATTTCTTTCCAAACAAGTGCTGTCACGAAAAGTGAGAATACCACGATGTATATGATATAATTACACTAAGAATAGGGCTCAACAACGACTAAAATATGTGATATAATTTCACTAAGAATAGGGCTCAAAAACGACTAAAATATGATATAATTTCACTAAGAATAGGGCATTGTCAATAATCCTTATAAACGTCTTCACAAGTTCTTATCTATAGCCAACGTGAACATACCTAGAAATGCTGATAGGAATATCGTTAGGCTTAAGTTGTTTCCGTTCGCACTCAAGGACAAGGCGCAGTACTGGTTCATGTCGTTGCCAGCCAACAGTATCACTACATGGGAGCAGTTGAGGACAATGTTCTTGCAGGAGTTCTATCCCCCAAGCAAGACAATGGAAGTAAGAAGAGATATACAGGAATTTCAACAAAAGCCCAGGGAAGCATTCCATGATGCTTTCAAGAGATTAAAGGAGTTGTTACGTTCATGTCCACACCACCAGTTTCCTCGATGGCAGTTGGTCACGATATTCTACGACGGTGTCGACGGTATGAGCCAAGCCATGATTAATGCATCATTTGGAGGGACAATTATGCTGCAAGATAGCGAGACGGCATGGAGGTTCTTGGAGCAACTCAACAATGGATCCAAGTTCAATCATTCAGCAAAGAAGACAAACAACACCTCATCGACGGTAGCAGTAGATATCGATAACGACTGGAAGAAGGAGGTGAATAATGAGATCGGTTCCCTTAGCAGGAAGCTTGATTCAGTATTGGCCACCGCGTAGCAAGGACCACCAATTCAACAGCAGCACGGTCAACAAGAACAAAGCACATAAGAGGTTAGTCAAGCGTATGTCAAGTGCAATACCACAACAACAACAACGGACGACCATATATGCCGAATAATCAGGGAGGGAAGAATTACAATGGTAACTACAACCCTCAATACAACAATGTTCTGTGAACAACCAAAATTTGGGATTTCCGCCAAACTCGCCAGAAACGTAGGCGAGTGATTTTAATACCAATAATACGGTGTGTGAACCTGCATCACCTGAACATGTGATGGCAAGGCATACACCTTGGAAAAATCAGGAGACCACTGAAATGGTCGAAATGATTGCTGAGGAGGAGGTGGTAGATGACAATATTACCCCTGACTCAACAACTTTTGATATTTTTGAGAATGTTGATAATGTTGATCTAGTGATGAGTGAATCGATACCATCACCAGAAAATTTGGTCGAAAAGGACATTGAGGAGGGGGCTGTAATTGACAATACTAACCCCCACCCAACAACTCCTGAAATTGTTGACGCTTTTGAAATCAAAGATCTGGTGATGAGTGAATCCATACCATCACCAGACAACGTGATCGAAACGGTTGTCGAGGAAGGGGGTGTAGATGACAATACCACCCCTGACCTAACAATTTTTGAAAATTTTGAAAATTTTGAAAGTAAAGATCTGGTGATGAGTGAATCTGTACCATCACCAGAAAATGGTAGTCATTCATTCTTGGTCCCGATCCACCTGTTGGACGGTGATCAAAATGATGATAACAACGATGTGGTTTTTTAAAACGAGAAACATAGTTTTTTCACCACTTATGATTCATTAATGAGTGAAAAGTTGGATGTGACCAATACCATCGATGAGGATATTCGCGAGCATACTAATATTATGCCCTCCGCTCCCATTCGATTGGAAAATCTTTATTGGCACTGCAGGAAAAAATCGCAACGTACAGACGACACGCATTATGCGGACAAACGCTTCGCAAAATAATTACTGGGAGCGGCATTGGGCGCGCTCCACGTCAACCCGATGATCTTGAAGCTACTTCTAAGCATTCACGTGAAATAATCAGAAGACGACAACCGGGCAGCAACAGCAGAACCGACAAACCATTTGATCGGGGAAAATTGGAGTGCGGGATCGATGAAGGAACGATGGTAACTGAAATTAAGTGGAGACAAATGGTGTACGATCCACCGTAGCCACGGAAAGACGATCCAGCTAAAAGACCGAGCAAAGAAGTGCTTTCGGAGGCAACCCGATTTTCGATAAGTATTTTCTTTTTAATTTTATTTTTTTCTTCTTTTTATTTTTGGTTAAAATATCATTGAGGATGATTATTGTTGAGTATGATAATGCATGTCCCAAGTGTGGGGTGAGCATGAGGGATTCGAAAGGAAAAACAAAAACAATGCACGCACGCACCGCCACCACCATCAAACCGTGACGCGGGTCGAGGAGAGACCCAACGCACAGGAGCTTCATGCATACTCGCGATGCGGACATCTTCATTTAGCTTCATGGACTTTCAACTTTGGTCGATGGACACTGGATCTCATAGCTTTACGCGTCGCGGCTTTGACACTCTGGCGTCGTGGAAACGGGGAATCAGCAAGAAGGACAACTTGCAATGTATAATCTTCTATTGTATTTTGCAACTTTTATTTTTAATATGTTTGTTAGTGTGAATAGTATCTATCCAAACTGTGATTGCTGCACCAACTGAGAGAGTTGCATAACGCAAGTGTGGGTCACCGTACCCCTGCACTTGCATTATGTCGGCGTGTTTACTACTGCGCCCCGACTCTTGGATTTCATCGAGACAACGCAAATGATCGACCCTGTTACAGTATGATCCCGATAATCAAGCAATTCGCCGTTCCTAAGAGGGTAACTCTTTCTCCCTTATTCTGAAATAATTTTAAGTACAACGGGGACGTTGTACGATTTTAAGTGTGGGGTGTGGACGGTCGAAAGAGTGTTTTTAAAATTTTTGTGGGAAATGAGTAATTTTCAAAATTTTAGCAACTTTTCAAAATTTTTAAGAGATTGTAATTTTGAAACGAATAGTTTGTGAATGTTATAGCTTTGGTATTTTTCAAGAAATACTATTTAGTTGTTATCATGCTATGAGTTTAGTCAAATAAGTTAAGTTTTAGGAGTTAGAAGATTGGAATATTTTAGGATTGGAATTTAGGAAGGGAACTGTCAATCGATGGCCTTTGTTGTTCGAGCCGGTAGGTCCGAAAAAGGTGGCCTCGAAAAAGGCATTTATGCACCCTACCACCTAAGATCGTCTGGTTTGGGATGGTATTTCTGAAAGCTCGTTACATGGACAACATCGAAAGTCATGGATAGTTCTTTAATGGCCTTTAGAATCTGAATGGGTACGTACACTTCATTGTGGACATAAAATTTGTAATCAAGGGTTCTTTAGAAAGTCATGAATTCCAAAGGATATTCTGGTTATGTTTGCAAAAACTATTTCAATCTAACTCTGGGAACAATAAGTTTTGAAATTGAACATATTCAAAAATTGTTTGAGTTTTAGTTAAAATCTGTTAAAAACTCTCTTGCTTGGGGACAAGCAAGGCATAAGTGTGGGGTGTTTGACGACGCCTACTAATATCAAGTATTATAGTCGTCTTTTAGCTATATTTTGGATTAAATATATGTCTTAAATTGGCTAATATCACTTACTTTTGTGCCAAAGTGCTTGGAAATGTTTTTAGTGTAAATACAGGGGTTTTAATGCAATTCTGGAGAAGTTATGGAGCAAAAAGGGTTAAAAATTGGATCTGATATAGATAGCGCCGCTATCTCACGACTGGATAAAATCTCTGTTTTTGAATTTCAAACTCCGAAATATCGGGCTAGAAAACATGCGCGACGTGGGAAGACCTTGGCCGCGACGCGGGAACCCTAATTTCACACAACTATAAATACCGGAGTCTCATCCGACTTTTAGAGCATCCCGAGACGCGAAGGAGGGATCCGAAGGCAGAATTTCCTCAATTTTTCAGTGGGAATCAGCATTTTGGTTAGTTATTTAGTTTTTCTCTTGTTTTATCAACTCGGTATCGAGGTATTCCACAATCGGGATATCCGTCGATTACTCGATGTTCGTTTGGATTTATAGTTTCTGATTTCAGTAGTGAATAGTTGGTAGTAGATCTAGACTTGATTGTTTGAATGTTGGTTTGATTTGGATTTATTAAAGTTAATCATTCGGTTCAAGTTATATTGCACTTTTTCGGTATTGTTTCTGTTGAATGCCTGTTTGGATGTTTTAGAATTTTCATTGCTTCTGATTTTTCTGGAATTTACTTCTGGAATCAGTAAGTAATCTTAGTTTAGAACTTAGTTTAGTTTAGTTTAGTTCATGCTTGATTTGGATTTTGGCAATTGTTTTGATATTGTGTTTTGTGTTGGTTTTTGGGAAAGTAGAAACGAGTGACACTACAGTTGGTATACTGTCGTTCTATCTTGACCACCAAACTCCCGTGGATCGATCCTTACTACCGCTGTACTTGTGTGTGTGAGGTTATTCTTCTTATTTTTGACCGCACGACGACCTAGGTGTGTCAAAGATGAGGGATGAAGGAGAAGCAAGGATCGATTTTAGGCTGATACCATGTAAGATTTAATGCAGAGAGAAGATCGAGAGAAAGAGTTTGAGTGATTGAGAGAAGAATTTCTCATTGATTGTAAAATGAAAAGATACAATAGCTATATGTACAACTAAACTAACCAACCGATCTAACTAACTTAACTAATTGTAACTAACTACCAAATTATACACATGACATAAATATAGATGCTAACACACAACGATTCCATCGCCATCAAAATCAGCTTCCTGGAGGTCAAAAGCCGTTGTTTTTCTTTTAAGAACCCATTTGACCAAAGATCTTTGTCTTCGTTCAGTATGTAACAAAGCAAAGGTAAAGAGCAACTGAGCTACATAGAGAGTACCCAATAAGATCCAGAAAAGAGCAAAAACACGTCCACCTGTTGTCGAAAAGCATTTGTCTATGTAACCGAGTCCAGTAAGGGTCGCAACAACACAATAGAAGGCATGAACGAAGTCCAGGTCCTCAACAGAAAGCAAGAGACCCGTCCCAGCAGCCATGAATACCAGAAGCAACACCACCAAGATTATACACTTGTTTCTTACATTCTTCGTTTTGATCTTTTTCAGGATTTCTACTTGACCGATGGTTTCATTCATGTGCAGCGCTTTCACCGGCAGATGTGATTGTTTCTCGACTAAAAGATCTGCTACTTTACTTAAAACCACCCCGACAATCAACATGCCCAAGACACAAAAAGACAAGCGAGAAGTATTGTGAGAGTGCTAGCGGGAACAAGGTCTCCATAACCGACGAGGTCATTGTTACAACGGTGAAACAAAGTGCATCGACTAGGCTGTGTGTTTTCTTTCCGGAAATTTGGTGCCTGGTTAGATGAAAGCAAAGCATGCCTCCAGCTAGATATACAAGTAATATGACACATACCTTCCAGTAACTCGGGTAAAAATGATCGAAAACAGACTTGGGGCGTGGCAGAGATGCAACGGCCTTTTTGATTTCGGAACCAAAAGAAGCCGCAAGTGGGGCACTTTTGATTCGCCAGAATCTTTTTCTCTTTATGGATGTTGTTTGATCGGTAAGACGTGGCTTGTTTGATCCTTTTTAGGGCCGGCCCAATACATGGGCGAGCTGGGCTTAGGCCCACGGCACCACAAAAGAGGGGGCATCATAAGTTCTAGTCGCTTTATACCCTATATATATCGATGGCCCAAAACTGAAGTCCAATTCATATGTAAGTCCATAACCGGCCCTAATTAGACGTTAACTTTAATTTCAGGAAGCGAGAAGCGAAAATGCAGCGGGAATAATAGCGACTGGAAAGGAATCGTCGCCTTGGAAGTGGGAAACAATTAAACCGAAAGTATAGGAGATTGAATTGAGGAGTCCTAATCGGTAATGCTATAATCCATTTCATCATTCGCTCAAAGTCAAAATCAGATTCAATCGACAATTAAACCGAAAGTATAGAGATTGTAATTTTCTTGTTGGTATTTTTGAAGTTCCTTTATGACATATCAGGTATGAGGTAAGAAACTAATATGCAAGAATAAAAACCCCCATCTTTTTGCTACAGGTAGCACATTTTCCTTTTATTTCTTTATTATATGCCAAGTTGAAAATGAGGCTCTTGTATTATGATAAACGTTTTTGCATTCTTGTATCGATATAGGTGTTCCATGTTGAGTAAAGATTATTATTTCATGTTTTGGGGCGTGACACTTCAATTATATGTTAATATTGTGACCGGCTTAATACGAGATATATCAACCAACTTTGATTTATTTATGTATTATGGCACCCTTCATCCTTCCTTATGTTGTATATGGGTTTCTAACTATTGTATGTTACATACTAGGGGCATTATTTAGCCTCTTTGCCCAGGGCATGGTAAACCTATGGACCGGCCCTGAATTCCTTTTGATGAAGCTTTTGTTTCACCGTCAGTTGTCATTGCAAGAACGTATGCGCAACAACAGTCAGGGAGCTGTAAAAGAGATTCAATATGTCAAATTTGTGTGCCAGCCATCAGATTTATGTAAGAAAGTTTGGCAAGAAACTGTCATACAGAACTACAAAAATTAACAAATTTTAAGCAAAATTCTTTTTTCAACTTACATATGAACTGAAGCTAGCAGGAGGGATGGTGTCAGATTCTTAGCTACTTTTCCGGTGACAGAAATGGGCTGGATGGCTCCGGCGAGGGTGTGACTGATAAGTTCAGGGAAGTTCCCTGAGGCTGATGGAGGGAAGAAAACACGCTAATTATCGGATTCGTTGAATATGGAGAAGGGTAGCCCCCTTAATACTTGCTTTTTTGTTTGATCAATCTCAAGTCTCAAATCTCAACCACATTTCTTTGCTTACTGATGCTTGAAAGGTCTTTAAGGTATCCATGCATGATGCATTGTCTATTGAAATTATTGATGTAGGGTATAATTTAAAATTGAAATATGCAAAAACAAAGTTGTCTATATAAAATAACTATTATTGAATTTATATGGTCCTACAAAACCATAAATCAAATGACTTTTTGCTGGTCCAGTGAGAGCCCCGTGTTTATTAAAACGGATTCAACACTTGGTATTAAAATTTTTTGTCGGATATACAATAAAATACATTTATTTGTTCTGCACGACACATATTCAAGATAAAACGTGCTTACTAAAAAATGGTGGATAGAGAAAAATATATATGCCAACATATAGTAATTTGAAAAGTATTTACTCTAAAATAGCAAAAAATAATCTTGGATCTATTTTTTTATTTAAAATTATACTAGTGGTATACCCGCGCAATGCAGCGGGAGTCAAATTCGGGGAGGGTGGGGTTGATAGTAGTTTAATAAATGGTGAACATATTGGAATGGATTAATTAGGGAAGGCCAAAATGGACACGACACGATGAAAATACACAACACGGAACGAAATTGGGACGAAACCGAAAATTGATTTCATTTTCGTGTTGTGTAAAAGAAACACGACGTCGTGTCATGTCGTGTTTGTGTCTGCAATTTGAAACGATAATAACACGAAATATAACACGATGAATTTTATAGCAATGGAAACGTTACACATGAACCGATGAAGTCACAAGTTTGAAGACATTTAGCAGTATTTTATGTCGTTCTATGTTATTTTTTGTCATTGGATTCGTATTTAAATTATATTTTTTGCGAGAACTTATGGATGATATTATGGAAATGGTTTTTCTGTTAACTTTTGTCGTGTTGTCGTGTTTTTTGTGTTTTTTATTTTTCGTGTTTGTGTTAACGAAAACTAACACGACATCGTGTCGTGTCGTGTTCGGGTTGAGTAAAAGTTATTCGTGTCGTGTCGTGTTAGCTAAAAACATGAAACGATAGCACGATTTGCCACCCCTAGGATTGATATAAAATAATCAATTTTGGGTAAGTAGTGTAGGTAAGGTGAACAAATAGCATTTATGCTCATGCGATGGGCGCGTCATGGTTCAGGTGCGAAGCTCCACAAAGAAAGTTCAAGGTTCAAACACCGACAAGCCCAAAATATTGTTAGTATTCGACGATTGACTTCCCATTTAGGTCTTGGGAGGGTTTGACGTGGATCGCTCAGATTGTGCGGTTTACCTTTTTTCTACAATTACATTTATACATTCTTTGTTCTACACCATGTGTTGTATGTTAGTCTATATATATATATATATATATATATATATATATATATATATATATATATATATATATATATATATATATATATATATATATATATATATATATATATATATATATATATATATATATATATATATATATATATATATATATATATATATATATAGACTAACATACAACACATGGTGTAAAACAAAGAATGTATAAATGTAATTTTAGAAAAAAGGTAAACCGCACAATCTGAGCGAGATATATATATATATATATATATATATATATATATATATATATATATATATATATATATATATATATATATATATATATATATACTAACATACAACACATGGTGTAGAACAAAGAATGTATAAATGTAATTTTAGAAAAAAGGTAAACCGCACAATTTGAGCGATATATATATATATATATATATATATATATATATATATATATATATATATATATATATATATATATATATATATATATATATATATATATATATATATATATATATATATATATATATATATGTTTCAGCATATTTGGCCCAGTTGTATTTTCCTTATTGTCTAGCCCGTTTGTGTGTGCGTGGCCTCGTATGTATATGTACTCCTTTTTGTAATTGTTTGCGATGAATGAGGATGTTCTGATTTTCCAATTCTCAATATGGTATCAGAGCAAATCCCCTGATATTTCTCGTCAATGTTCTCCCTTTCTTCTTTCTAGTCTTCGGCTCCACCCCTCAACCCTAATTTCCGATTACCTCACCTCCTGTTGACACCATGGCTGCAGTGAACCGTCCACCTCCACACAAAGTTTTCTGTGTTGCCAATATAAAATCTCATGTTCCTCTTGTTCTTGGACTGGAACGGCTGAACTATGACTCATGGTGTGAGTTGTTTATGACCCACTGTGAAGCATACGATGCAATTGAGCACATAGATGAAACCTACGACCATCCGACACCAAGGCCGACTGATTCAAACTGGAAAAAGGTAGATGTTGCAGTGAAGGGATGAATGCTCAATATGGTGCTCAAGAAGGATATGAATGCACGTCAAGTGTGGCTCAACATTGAAAAATTATTTAGAGACAACAAAGATGCAAGAGTTATGCGCGTCAACACCGAACTTCGAAACGTGTCCATGGGAGACCTCACAATGACAGCTTACTACACCAAAATAAAATCCATCGCTGACCTCCTAGAAAATCTCGACCGACAAGCCAAGGTACCCGATAAGAACCTCATTATGTACACTGTAAACGGTCTCCCCTCTCGCTATCACAATGTGGCTACCATCATCAGCTATCGTATTCCCTTCCCAACCTTTGAACAAACTCGATCCATACTCTTCTTTGAAGAACCGCAGATGTCTTTTAACTAAAACAAACCCACCCCAGGTCAAGGAGATCACTCCTCTCCATCTCTTCTACACGCTGACTCCTCCAATAACCAGCGTGTTGAAAATTAAAAAAATAAAAAAGCAAAAACTCGGGGGTTTCGGGTCCAAGATCTTTCGCTCAACAATAAATGAAGATGTATAAATAAATTATGTGCTAAAATGTAAAGAAACGATGCAGAAAATATAAATGACGTGAAACGTAAAGTTGCGGAATATTTAAATAAATCGTAAATAACAAGTGCGGAAATTAAAAAAGAATAATTAAACGGTATGATGTAATTCGTATTTTTTATTGATAAACATAAATGTGTTACATATTTAAAAGTTAAGTTCAAACACACTTCTAAGTCTAAGGTGAATTACATGAAGATCTAGAAAGAAAGAATAGAAGAAAAGATATGGAGATCTAGAAGGAAGAAGAGATGTGAGGATGTTCTTGATGTTCTTGAGGTGGCTGGAGAGAATTCTCCAGCTCCTCCTCCAATTACTTTAGACTACATTGGAGTGATAGTTCATCACAATCTCACTAGAATCTCACACTAAACTTCATGACCCAAGCCTCCTATTTATAGGAGGAGAATATATCTTTTCAGATCCTAAAGTACAACAAATATTAATAAACTATTACAAAAGTACAATCCTACAGCTGGCATAAATAATCTAAGTCTTGAACTTCTTGATCTGAACCCCCTGTGTACTTTCGTTGCTGAACGGATCAGCACTGGACGTTTCTGAACCATAACTTCTGAACTGGCACTGCATTTTCTGAACTGTAGTTTTTGGATCCTCACTATCGGTTTGCACCTCTAGTTCGGATCCCATTTCTAATTCGGAACCATTGCTGAATGCCCTTCGGTATTATGGCTACGTTCTTATATGGCTTCGGTATGCTCTAGTTCGGAACTAACATGCTTTCGGTGTACCACTCCTGGCTCGGAACTCACTGGTTCGGTATTGTCCAGCTCCTGATTCGGTATCAACTTCTGAACTTGGATCTTCGATAGTTGCATCTGGACAGCCTCGTTTCAATCCCGTCTTTGGTATGGTCCAGTTTCGAACAGCCTCAACGCATCATTGATTTCGGTATTAGTCTTTTCGGATCTAGCTTCGGTATTGTCTTCTGAACCGAGTTCGGAACATGTGAGTTCGGCATGCAACTTCGGAACTGGGTTCGAGATTTGTAAGCTCGGAACCACCACCTTCGAAAGTGTTGTTGGGAACCTGCCCCCATTTTGGAAGTACTGTTCGGAAGTCGTCTTCAGTAGTTCTGAGTTCGGAATGTACAGGCTCGGAACCCTTCACTTCGGAAGCTCACTGGTGGACTACCTTCGGTACTAGGTTCGGAACTTCCTTTCAGAGCTTGGTTCAGCAGTCGGGTTGTTCAGCAATGTAATTTCTAGAATATCAATTTCTGACCCAAACTTGGATTCTCCAAGTTTGGTCCTCTACTGCTGAAAGTTCCTAAGTCCAATTACTCAACATATTCGGAATTTACATTAACAATATCCCCCTAAATGGTGATATATGTTGAATGTAATTCTTAAACAGTCCATGATTAATTTCTCTGTTAGTACTGAAAGTCAAATCGTTGACCAACTCGTAGTTTGATATTTTAGGATTGTAATGTCAAACTTCTTCTTTTGATGGAATGAACTTACTTTTATGTGAATGTTTTAAGGAATGAACAATTACTTATATCTTATGAATGATTTATACTCTTAACTAATATCCCTGATAAGTTATGTTCGGATAAAATTGTAATCATCCGAAATCCAGTAATGGATTTCGGAACTCCAAAGGAGCTCAAGATCTGAAAGTACTTGGAAGACCACACTCCGAACTAACTTAGAAGATCAAGACATACATGATCATATTTCCAAAGACACTCTGATTAAACAAGCCAGGACTCCGAAATCCACTCAGGATTTCAGACTATCAATATCAACAAATCTAAGGAAATATCATACTTAAACATTCAACAAAGAATACTGAAGATCAAAGAACGTCCATAAGATAAGGCAAAGGATAAGCACTTCAACTTATAGGATATGATTAGACTGGATCAGGCGTGGCCCTTTAGAAGTATGTCTTGTGTACTTAGAATATTATTATATTATAGACAAGCCACCCTAGTCTGACATTGTATTATTATATTAGATTCACCCTTTCTTATCTGATTGAAGAGAGACGTGTTGTCTCCTCTTCAGTCCATAGGTTATTATCCGATGGTCCTCCCTTAGTCTATAAAAGGGAGACCAAGTTCATCTTCAGTCCTCATGGTTTTGAAAGACCTTATGTAACACTTTCACTTATCAATACAATCTCTCATTCCATCAACTCTTATGTTCTCATCTGCATTTTCTACTGTCCTTATCTTTCTAGCACTCTTAACTTTCAGTCTTTACTTTTCCAAGTTATACAACTGCTAATTCTTATTATTTATTGTTGATCTATTAAGATCTGTGCTAAGTATTAACTCTTCATTATAATTCCGCATCCATATCAAGTCTTCGAACTTGTCCATCTCAAGTCTTCTGACTTGTCCACCTCCGAAACCTCCAAGTTTCGGACATTTACTTTCCGCAATCTTCATTTCCGCATTTACTTAGAATATTTGGCGACAACAATTGGTATCAGAGCCTGAATAGCTGTCTATAAGATTCTAAGTGCCTAGTTTGCTCAAAACCCTGGCTGTAGCAACAACCTTAGAATCCTCTGTGGATCATTACATGCTATTATAGCTCAAATTCTTAAAAATCTCTTTTTCACCTCAAAACAATTCGGAATCTTCTTTTCTCACATAATGCAGATGAACTACTCTCTGAATGTTGCTAACAGTGTCGGAGGCTCTAATCGAGCTCCTATACTCATTCCTACTGAGTATAATGGCTGGGCATCTCGTATGCGCAACTATCTCAAAACCAAAGGGAAAGACATTTGGCGTTTAGTCGAAGAAGGACCACATCTTCCATCATACACTCCTAGACCAGACATAGCAAAAGAAGCTCTAGGTGGTACTTCTCATCCAAGGCTAACTCCCTTGGATATAGAGAAAATGGACAACGACCAAATCGCTTTCACCGAAATCCAATGTGGAATTCCTCTGGAACTCTTTGATATCATACAAAACTGTACAACAGCTCAACAGATCTGGGTTCTCTTACAAAATATGTTCTTAGGACGGAGGAAGCTAAAGATCAAAAGTTGGTGTCGAGTCTCTCTGAATACACTCACTTCTCAGCATTTCCCGGAGAATCACTAAGACAGGCATTCACTCGGTTCTCCATAATCGTGACCAGACTTCTAAGTTCAGGAGCAGAAAGAACCAATCAGGAGATCAATCATCAATTTCTTGAGGGACTTGGAAAAGGCTGGATGCTTGTAAAAATGATTCTTCAAGATTCAAGAAAGTTGAAAACTTTCAATATGTACCGACTGTACAACAATCTCATTGGACAAGAGAATGACATAAAAAGCAATTAACAACAGCAGCAAGTTTGTGGACCTCTGGCTCTAGTTGCTGGGCATAACTATCCAACGGTGCACAATATCCCTCAGCAACCGGTACAATATCAGCATGCAACTCAGCAACAAACCAACCCGAACGTCTCTTCACCTCAGACCGCTCCTACTCAAATCTTACCACAACCTCAACAACCAAATCATATACCTTCATATCACCCATCTCAACCACAAATTTCCCACCCTTCACACTATCAAACTCCAACGGTTCAATACCAATCATCTCAAAACTCACAACCATCCATTCAATATAAATCTCCAACCCTTGCACTTCCAGCTCCAGTACAAACTACTGAATCATACTACTCAGAATACGATGAAGCAGAAGAAGCAGCCTACCAACACACTACTAGAATAAATGCCTTTAATGACACGCATTGCGTGTCATAAAAGGGTACAGATAACACGCAAATGTATGTCAAGGAAGCCCCTGTCATAAATGACAGATGACACACATTTGCGTGTCGTAAAATTTACGACATACATTAATGACACACGTTTATGACATACAGTTATGACACACAGTTACGACATACATTTATGACTCGCAATGTAAGTCCTAAAATATTATATATATATATATATATATATATATATATATATATATATATATATATATATATATATATATATATATATATATATATATATATATATATATATATATATATATATATATATATATATATATATATATATATATTACACACACACACACACTTGAATAATATTAAAATTAAATCACACGATAGTTTTAGTGTCTTATAATATGAACTAAATCATTAATACATATACCATCCATTGTTACATTATCATAATGTGAAATGTCAAACACAAAATAATAACCAAAATAAATGAAAATACAATGCTACAATAACCAAAATAAATGGACATAGATTGTTATCATTGCCACTTGATGTGTTGGAGTAGTTGTTACCTGTCCAAAAAAAATCACAAAATTATTCATAGGAACACCAAATAGTATTTAACAACCCCAAAATAAGATATAATGGTAGTTTTAATAAGGGTTAAATGTAGAAAATTCCCAACTATTATTAGGGAATATGCAGAAAAACCACTAAAATATATTGGTGTTTAAAAAAGCACAATCTTTTATTGTATACCCTTTAACTTGATCCAATTAGCAGGTTTAAAAACCAAATTGCCGGAAAAATAAATGACGTGGACAACATATATAAAATAATTAAAATTGTGAATAAGTGGAAAACTTTATTAGCGATAAAGCAATGCTTCCTAATAGTAATAACAACATCATGTACCAATATTCACTGTTCACGAACTTGCTTATACATCTTCATTAGTTTCACATGGATGTCTAGCTTCACATTTTGTGCTGCAGATCTAATCTGTTTTAATATATCGCTACACACATATCATACCATTGCATTAGGATTCAGGATTATGTGCTTGTTATGTTTTTAATCAAACGGAAATAACTTTATCTACCATTATTAATAAAACAAGCATAAAAATCAATATGAAGGTTTTATAAACAGAAATACGAAGAAACATCAAAGCAAATAGTTTATACCTTGTCATACAATTACAAACCTCGAGGGAAAAAAGAGGAGCAATGGGTCCTTCAACGGGTACAAGAGTCCCACCAGTCGGATCCTAGAAAACAAAGATACATACAAATTATGAGGTTTTACCATCTGAGAAAACATATTATTTAATTGAAAAATTAGGGACAGAAAACATATGAATAGAAAACCAAAGTCACATAGTTCGCTGTACGCTTCGGTACGGGAACGTGGAATGGAAACGCGATTCGTGCATTTGGACGTATCGGGTACGGAGGGGGGTAGGTTCATTTAGGTACGTCCCCGGTACGGTGTACCCGTTTTCAAAAATACAAAAACAAAAAACAGGAACTTTTGCACACAAAGAACTTAACTAATAACACATAAAACAGAAACTTTTGGTCACAGACAACTTAACTAATAAGACAGAAAACAGTAGCATACTTATTAGTTAAGCAAAATGCTAGAATCTAGATTCTAGAAGTCTCAAAAAGACAATAACAAGAACACTTAAGGATTACTCGGCTGTGGTTTCAATAGTGATCTCACTGCAATTAAGTTGTAAGCGTAGAAAGTCAAATTAATTGGTATAAAACGAACCAGAAATTTTTAAGGATTATATCAAGCTTAACACCAATAAAAGGAGTAGGATGATTCAAGATTCTTAGGGTGATGCTACTCATGTCTTTCCAAATTCTTCATTTCAAATTCTTTGTGAACTTCACATTAATGACCTTTGTGAACTCAAAGACCACGAAAGAAGTCTTTCCAAATTCTTCATTTCATTCTACACAAGTTTAACTCCATATTTAGGAACCTGTAAATAAAAAGATTGGGTCAGGTGATTAGGATTAACAAAAAGCACCTGAAAAGTTTCCACTTCATTTGAACAAATGAAGTTCAAAATTTTAGCGTCTTTCATCAAAAACCGCCAAGAAATTAACAGGCAATCAAACTAAGATGAAACTAACACGTTCCAAGCTGATAAGTGATCATTAATCATAAAAAAATACTCAAGAAATTTCAAAATTAACAGGAAAATTTTATGAAGTGGTTACTCGACTTTGTTCAATTTCACACCTCAACAAAAAAACCATCAATCACTTCTAGTGTTACCAAAACTAACCAGCGGAATGGTAAATTGGAAAAAGGGTGACTTAAATTTCATCAATGGTTATGCAATTCTGTAATCCATTCAACAATACTCAAGAAATTTCAAAAATCCCTAACTAGGGTTCGTAATATACCTTCAATAACTGTCGACTATGTAGAAATCCAAACTTCTGGACCACTTCAAGCATCAATCACTTTAGAAGTGGTCCTCCTGACCACTGTCGACCACCACACCGCCGCCAAAGGCGGCATTGCCGCCGTCCTTAATCCCAAGCAGCTCTTCTTCCTTTCTTCCTGCCTGGTTCTCTTAAACTCGCGTAATCTATGCTCCTCTCTCGTAGTCTCTCCTCTTCTGATTCAACAAATTACACACACAAAACATATTCAATTAGTGTAGGTGTGTGTTTCTTTTTCATTCGTCCTCTTTTTCCTTCCTCTCTTTTGTCTGATACGCATGCCAAAAGCACGCACACAGGAAAACGAAATTAGCCCATGCCCAAATCTGATTTTGACCGACAGTCGGAAGACCACATAGGATCGATGGTGTTTCACAGCGCCGGTGTGAGGAGGCGGGGATAGCCACATTGCGTATGGCAGCTGAAGAGAAGGGAGGCGGGGCAGATGAATTTACGTAAATGGTTGAAGTGAGAAACCCTAGATATCGATCAGGTTACAAACAAACAGTGTGAGGAGGCGGGGATGACACACTTTTTTTATAAAACATTAAAACGACACAAAGTGCCTCCCGTGTGTTTTTTTATTTTCTAATTATGACATTAAAATATGACATGCATCTTTGTATGTTATAATTAGTGTAAAAGATGACATAGATTTACGATATACAATTATGTATGTCATAAATCCTTCAGATTTTAAGAAATATGACACTTTATTAATGACATACGTTTTTGTGTGTCGTAAAATTAGTGTGTGTCATAGTTCGTTATGTCATTAAAAGTCATTTTTCTAGTAGTGACATGAGATTGCTATGATCAGTCAGAAGTTCAACAGAATACCATCCTACTCTGGTCAGAAAAAGAATTTCCTTAATTATTGTCGCCAAATATTCTAAGTAAATGCGGAAATGAAGATTGCGGAAAGTAAATGTCCGAAACTTGGAGGTTTCGGAGGTGGACAAGTCAGAATACTTGAGATGGACAAGTCCGAAGACTTGATATGGATGCGGAATTATAATGAAGAATTAATACTTAGAACAGATCTTAATAGCTCAACAATAAATAATAAGAATTAGCAGTTGTATAACTTGGAAAAGTAAAGACTGAAAGTTAAGAGTGCTAGAAAGATAAGGACAGTAAGAAATGCAGATGAGAACACAAGAGTTGATGGAATGAGAGATTGTATTGATAAGTGAAAGTTTTACATAAGGTCTCTCAAAACCATGAGGACTGAAGATGAACTTGGTCTCCCTTTTATAGACTAAGGGAGGACCATCGGATAATAACCTATGGACTGAAGAGGAGACAACACATCTCTCTTCAATCAGATAAGAAAGGGTGAATCTAATATAATAATACAATGTCAGACTAGGGTGGCTTGTCTATAATATAATAATATTCTAAGTACACAAGACATACTTCTAAAGGGCCACGCCTGATCTAGTCTAACCATATCCTATAAGTTGAAGTGCTTATCTTTTGCCTTATCTTCTATATGTTCTTTGATCTTCAGTCTTCTTTGTTGAATGTTTAAGTATGATATTTCCTTAGATTTGTTGATATTGATAGTCTGAAATCCTGAGTGGATTTCAGAGTCTTGGCTGGTTTAATCAGAGTGTCTTTGGAAATATGATCATGTATGTCTTGATCTTCTGAGTTAGTTCGGAGTGTGGTCTTCCAAGTACTTTCAGATCTTGAGCTCCTTTGGAGTTCCGAAATCCATTACTGGATTTCGGATGATTACAATTTTATCCGAACATAACTTATCAGGGATATTAGTTAAGAGTATACATCATTAATAAGATATAAGCAATTGTTCATTCCTTAAAACATTCACATAAAAGTAAGTTCATTCCATCAAAAGAAGAAGTTTGACATTACAATCCTAAAATATCAAACTACGAGTTGGTCAACGATTTGACTTTCAGTACTAACAATTCCCCCTTCTGTGACCAATCGAGGGGTTTGATTCACTTTTTCAATGTTTATCCAGTACGCCTTGTCTTGCAGCATATTCCCAGAACTTTCTGACTTCCAGTAGCCATTGCATTCTGAGAAGTATTTCTTTCTTAGCTTTTGGATCTGATGAGGTTGATTTTTGCACAGCCTTGATGTACTCTTTCACCATTCCATTAGAGACTCTTCTGATCTGATCAGCACAAAGAAAAAGGAAGGATCCTTTTGTTGTAGGATTTCTGTATACCAATCCGAGTACTGGATCGAAGGTGGCACCTCTCTTCCAATTGTCTCAATTGTCTGTCATAGATAAATCAGGTTTGGGTATGATCTGCGGATCATGATGATCTTTGATGATTTATTACATTTCTGCATAATTATAGCAGAATTCCTCTACTAGGCGGTGTATAAATCTTCTTGCTGTAACATAAGCTTCTCTGGCATCTTGTTTTTCTTTGTGGGATAGCTTTACAACCATTGAGAAGATGTCAGCTGGATTCATGTTTCGGAAGTCAGCTTCTGTTATCAGAGTCGTGTTGTCGTAATTGCCGTTTCTGACAAGCTCATATTCGAAGAATTCTGATTTCTGAAACTTTCTCCTTTTAACACTTCGAACGGCTGTTATAACTTCGTTTGACCACGTATCATCTCGAGGTTTGGTCTATTTCTTGAGGAATTGCAGATTCTTGTAGTAAGCAGCTAGCTCTTTGTAAGCTCCTGATTCTACAGTGAAGTTCAGAGTGTATCGGTATTTTTCTCCGTTGGGGGTCAACGGTATGTCCCAGTTGTGTCGCGACGTGGGGGAGGATTGTATGATTTGAAGGGTTGGTAATCTGAATCGGTCAGTAGTCGGAGATTCATGATATTTGAAATGTTGGGTCTACTAGGACCAGTTGGATTGTATTGGTTGAGGTTAGGGTCTGACTCTGTGCTAGAAGTTTTAGCACGTTCAAGAGAATAGAAGAACTTCGATTTCTTGTCCTTGACCTCTGGGGGATCGGATTCTTTGATGGGCGAGTATACAAGAATCTCTTCTTTTGAGTCATCCTCGTCCATTGGATTATGATTTTTGGGAAATTTGGAAGGAGATTTTGGAGGTGGGGATTTCGGAGGAGGAGATTTCTGAGGAGGAGATTTCGGAGGAGGAGATTTCGGAGGAGGATTGATAGGATTATCATTTTCTGATTCCTTATTATGAGTTTCATCCTCATCATTGTTCGTGTCTTCTTGGGTTCCTCCTTTATCAGCATTTATGTCGTCTTGCTGAGTGTCTCCTTGTTCTTTTGTTCCACTTGGGCTAGCAGTGGTGTCTATTAACATGTTAGTTGTTTGGGGTGTTTCTTCTTTATCATCCGCCTTTCCCCCTCCTGAGGCACCTGTAGGAACGAAAGGGGTCACAGGCAGGCGGGCCAGAATGGAGTCGAGTTTGTCGGAGACATTGGTGACTTCCTTCTTGATACAGTCAGGAAGTGATGTATCATACATGGTTTGTCGGGCTTCCATGGCTTCTATGTTCAGCTTTGTGCGGAGTTTGATTTGCTCAATCGGACCTTCCATTGTGCCAGTGATGGCTTGCAATGTATGTGTAACCATTTGAAGGAGGAGGGCATTTGTAACGCCCCAACTTTTCAAACCATTTATATTACATAAAAACAAGTTTTACAAAATACGGTTCAACAAAAACCATTGTACTTGTTTAAATACAACAAAAGGGGTGTTACAATTACATATCAAACAACCATAAGTTTAAGGGAAATGGATTCAATCAAATACCAATACAAGGAAGCTGTATCCAGCTCCACTCCTTTGCACCCTAGTGCTTATTTTGCAACTCCAAACTATCTTACAACTTTGTACCTGAACCTGGAATACATGGCATAAAAATAAAATACGTAAGACAAATTGTCTCGTGAGTTACATGAGTTTTGGACTCAACATTTAATCTTCTTTAATAAAAACTTTATAAAATAAACTTTCGCTGAAATTTTATAGTACCAATATACTATAACTTTTTATCTTTCAAAATCATTTTATATCTTTCAAAACTAGCTTATGTCTTACTTTCTTTGACTGGTTTTATAAACTTGCTGGATTTTTATACTTAAGGCTTTAATCACTATGTGTGATACCCCAAGTCTCTACAGCTAGAAAGAACGGATCAATTCTTACTGTAGAAGTGCTGAGGCAGTCTACTTCGCGAAGGGGTTATCCCCAGTAGACTCCTTACCTAACCCGGGTAGGTTGGAACATAGTTCCCTTACTAACGAATGCTAGCTACAATAACAGTCAAATATAAAAATACTTTCTGGAAACTGAAACCATACTTGTACACAAATGGCTAGTTGCCAAGCTTTTGACTCAAACATGTTTCTAACATAATCTAGGCTAATGCCAAGAATCATACTTTCAAATATAGCATTTAATTCTCTATTTAAGCTAGAAGGTGTACCAATTTTACAAATATTTTTACACATAAAAATCATATATGAAATCTGAAAAATACTTACTTACTTGCCATGTATCCCAAAATGGGTAAAAATACTACATGTACTCACCTTATAACTCTTGAAAAGTCGTTTAGATGTCCTTCGGTTCTTTACCCTTTCGGTGTCCGATTACTTGGCTTGCACCTATATATGGTATATGATACATTATTTTGCATTTTAATTGACTCTAATACATGTTAGAGTCCTTATTATACCATTACTGGTCAAAACAAGTGTATAACTCTTGAATGACCAACTTTAGTTAAATTGTATTTTATACGTATTTTACTACAGTACCCTCGGAGGGTCGTATTTCGATTCCGATAATTTTTTATGAAGTTTTGGACCATTATAGACCTATGTTTAAAATTTGGGGTCAAACAGACAAGTTTTGGACCATTTCTTAAAAATGGAAAAACACTTGGCAGGAGACCATGAACCAAAACTGCCTTTAAACCTGGCGCAGGGCGCACCACGCCTAGGTGATGGGCGCACCGCGCCTGACGAGCAGCAGCCCAGAATTCCCCGATTTTTATGCTACAAATTCCCATTTTCTCATATTAAGTGCTTAATACTCCACTTAATCGATAAGGGTTTGTTCCAAGACTAAAACCCTTCATTTATTACAGGTTTTAAACAATTGAAATCAAGTTAATCACAAGAACTCCCAATCTAGGGTTCTTGATCAAAATCTCAATTCTTGGAAAATAGCAACCTACTTCCATTTTCTTGAATTAAGTTCTTTTAGCATGACTTATCGGAAGTGTTAAACCATTTAAACTACTTAATTTATGACTGAAATTGCAGAATTTCAGTTTCCTTAAAGAAATCATCAAGAACTTAAACTAGGGTTTTGATTTCTTACCTTGAAAGTTTGGAATCACCAATTCCAACTATAATTCTTCAATTCCCGCTTCAAATTCCTTGCTTCTCTTCTTGATCCCTTGGTCTCGTTTCGTTCCAAGGATTTCTCCCGTACTCTAGACTCTTCTCTGAATTTGTGGATTTAGGAGATATGTTTCTCCATTTATATTTTCATATTTTTAGTTTTGGTCCCTCTAGTTCACTTCCTTGAACTTTGGCCACCAAAACCAATTATCTTTTCATAGGATCAAATCTTTCACATTTTTAGTCCTAACTATAATAAATTTTTATAATAATTTCTGCATTTGGTCAAATGACCAATTTACCCTTTTTGGTCAAGATTCACTATTCACGCGGTGAAAAGTCCAAATTCCGCATAAACTCTTATTGTTTATATTATTATCTCATATATACATATTATTTAACATAATGGTCTTATAATTTATCAAAAGACCGTTTTGCCCTTACAACCATAATTTCTTATAAAATTACATATAAAGTTTTAAATTACACACATCTTATTTTACATATTTATTATAAATTTTCGGTCGTTTCAGCATTAGTTCTTCTGAGGGAGGAGTTCTCAGCCAGAACGCCATTAAAGTACTTGGCTATATGCTCCATTGATGCGGTGAGCTTGGTTTGCATGGTGTCAATAAGTTCAGGAACTTGCTGATGACATTTTTCAACCTCGTCAAGCATTTTCTGGGCTGTCTTCATCATGTTTGCTGCATCTGATTCTCGTTGAGCATCAATTGAGGCGATACCTTCATGGATAATCTTTTCTGCTTGACTGTCGCAGTGTAGAAGGATGTCGCTGTCTTTCTGTTCTAGTGCAGCTACTCGATCTTTAATGTCAGCAAGTTCTTTGATCAAAGCCTCCTGATTTTGTGAGGATTTTATGTCCGTCAGGAGGGTGGTTAAGGCGTCAACCTTCTGATGAAGAGAGTCATCCTTGAGTAAGGAATTGACGGATTGAGGGGGAGTTTGTTTGTCAGCCTTATCGGAGGATGAGTTGGTATCACTGAGGTCGACCTGATGCATTTGGGAGGAAGAGGGTTTATCGACCTCTTGTTCAGCACCAGGGAGAGAGGTATCGATAGGTACTGATTGAGTGTCGGAGATAAGCTGTCTGGAGCCGGACTCAGTGGGTTGTTCTACTATATGCTGTTGCAATGCCTTTTTCTGAAGTTCTCGAGCTTGAAATTTGTCCCAATTGAGAGGGGCTATTGTTGAGACGATATTTGACCATTTGGTTTCGGAGGTATCGAAGAGATAGACGGGGGTGTCTACCAGGGTGTTGAGAGAAGCACTCAGAAAGGAATCAGTTTGGAAAGTGAGTGCATTGATCCGCTGGCGTTCGGATTTTATAGTTGTGGAGTCATTGTCGGATGGTGGTCCAAATGTGGAGAGAAGTTGAAGTTGCTGTTGTTTAAGCTCGAATTGTTGCTTAAGACGGACAACTAGAGAGTGGTGTTCTTGAATGGCAGTCTGGAATTTCCATTTGGCAAAATCAGACGCATCAGCTGGAGGTTTAGTGAGATCTGGGATAGGATCGTCCTGAATGAATGTTTCTGGCTCTCGAGATTTTGTGGGTGAGTTTTGTTGATCTTCCATATTCAGATCGTTCTGAGTATCGTCCGAGTCTGGAGAGTTCTGTTTTTCCTCCAGATGTTTTGACTCGGAATCTCTTGAAGACGGTTCAGATGTCGTTTTGGTTTTTCGTTGCTTCTTATTAGGTGGTTGGTTGGATGGTGAGGACCCGGAAGCTTTCTTTTTGGGTTTCTTGGGGGCCTCACATTGTTTGAGAGAGTGAGGTGGATAATCAGGTACTCCTTCTGTTGTAGAGAGGTGGTAAGTGACAGCAGATTCTTTCGGATCCGCTAGGTTCAGAAGCGATTCAGGTAGTCTACGGATATGTCCAAAGATAGAGTCTGTTTTTGGGGCATAAGGTTTGGCTTTTGGCATGATTAATGTATCTTTGCCTGATCGTGTAGGGATTGAGATATGAAGAGTGTGATAGATGTGTTGGATGCACATGGCCCAAAAACGTGCTGAATGAATTTGGCTTTTGGGTTTCTGAGATATGGGTATGTAGGAGAGAAAATCGTCAAACAAAATCGATTCATGATCAATTTCACGACCAGAATAGAGACTCCAAAGGAGTCCCATGAGGCGTTTGCTCAACTGGTCTGTACCACCCATTTTGCCAGTTAAGCACTTAATAATGTAGTGAATGAGACATTGCCATAAGGGTGAGATGTGCCCTTTAGACATTTTGAACAGTTTTGGCAGATCATACATATATCCCATATGGTAGATCATAGATTTAAGATCTGCATCGGTTGGTTGGTCAAAGGTGGTTGTGTAGTAAGGAAGTTCGAGTGCTGCGGAAAATAGTTGTTTGTCAAGGATGATGGTTTGACCATCGTGGAAGGTTAGGGTGTAACCGGTGGGACATTTAGTGGCGGTGGAGACAATGTCGTGAAGTAGGGAGATCGGTATAGAGGGGGTGGATGAAAGAAAGCTCTAACCAGTTTGTGTCTTGACAGAATGTGAATGATGATGCGTAGATGTTGTTTGTAAGTTTCGAGATCATCCGAAAGGTAGAGATTGGAGATGGCAACTAGTACTGTGTTGTTGTCGCCTTTTGATTGTGAAGCCATTGAAGAGGCTTTAGATTTTTTTAGGGTTGAGAGATGGGAGACGGCGGCGAGAGAGTGTTATGATAATAGAGAAGGAAAGTTGGAGAAGATGTAGAAGTGTGTGAGATTAGAATAAGAGGGAACGGTTATAATAATTTGAAAAAGTGTAAAAAACCGTCGGGTTGAGGGAATGAAAGGACGTGTGAACAGTTGTGTCAGAAAAAGCGTAAGCTTGGCATTAAATGCTAAGTAATGATGAAAAGAGATGGTCCATTAAAGGACGGACATGTGTAGCAGAGAGAATATCCGTTGGGGAAAAATGGATCGTGTGGATTTTAATTATTGGGTATTAAATGTTTTTCGTATTAAATTTACATTCTCTCATTAAATATGTCGATGTGAGGTGTCTAAGGTACGGATAGGTGTAACTGTGATGTTTCTGACCTGTTCAGAATGAAAGGCACTCTGATTCGAATCATGAATCTGTAGGTTTGTGTTTTCTGAGGTAGTGAGAAAATTTGAGATTGTGTTCCGAGAAGGGTTTCGGAGTGGAAGAATTCGGAGAGAGAGAGTTCGGAGTGTAGGAGAGGATATGGGGGTTCTGATATATGGGAAGGAATCAGAAGGCAAAATTCAGAAAGGTTTAGTGTTATTTTGAAGGTGGAGGTTCGAAAAGGGGTGGTGTTTCTGAGGGCTACGGATCAGAAGTGTCATAAGTGTGAAAGTTCTGATTGTAGTTCGGAGAGAAAAATTCAGAAGCTGCTTTCTGAGAATAACAATTTAATGGATAACTTAGGAGTTGTCATGTCATTTCTGTAGAGATAATCAATGGCACAGACTGTGTAGATTACGCAGTCAAATCATGTAGCGCATCTCTATGTTACTGATCTCGAAGCGATGAGGTGTCATGAAAAGATAAGGGGGGAAGTGGTAATAAAAGGGGGTATGTGATGAAACTTAAAAAGTGCACAAGAGAAGATTTGAGGACCGATATGGCTTCAAGACGTCCATTTAATCGTGATGAGAAGGTGGAAGTTAGGATGCAAGATGGTGAGTTCGCGGGTGCTGTTTATGGCGGTGTGATCAAATCTGTGTGGAATCACCGTTATGAGGTAAAGATGACAACATTGACAGATGATCCACTGGTGGTCCTTTGAACGTGCATGTGGATTTTGCATATCTGCAACCTGTTCCTCCTAAGGTTTTGGTAGAGTTTAAGCAGTTTGATTTTGTGGAGGTGTGGTACCGGCGAGGGTGGTGGCCAGCTGCCATTTCGAGGAAAACTCCATATAATCAGTTTCATGTAGTGTTGGTGGATGGGACTCGTCTGTTTGTTGATGAGTCGGAACTGAGAATTCATCAGAGGTATCATCTTGGGGAGACTCCAATGTGGCAGTAGTATAAGCTCTGATGATTTATGAAGTCTGTTATTCTCCTGGTAGTTTATGTGTCTTTTTGTCGGATAGTATGTTTGCTTGTGTGGCTAGGATTGTGTGAGAGTTGTTTGTGTTGTATTTTGTAATGATTTGTGTGTTATGAATGAAAGCAAGTAGTGTTGTTTGATTGAATATGTGAATGGAATTCAGAACTTTTCATTCAGAAAGTGTGTAGGAAGAAGTCGGAGATGAAAAGATTCAGAGAGAAGACAAGGTTTGTCGTTTTTAGAGGGAAAATATATAGAAAGAGGGGAAGTCGGAGAGTTAGATGGGGATGTGTCAGTTTTGGGAAAATAAGAACAATCAGTATGGGAGCGAGAGTAGTTTATCCATTACGCCGTCAAAGTTGCTGAACCGTCTAATCAACCGTTTTAGGCCATGATGCTGATGTGACGGTGTGACACCCCTCACCAGGGATTTATAATTAAAACATTATTTAAAAATAAAGATATCATTAATTCCAAAGAAATCTCATTGTTGCGGAAAATACGGTCCCAAAACATCCCAAAAGGGTAATTTAAAACATGTAGCGAGGTGGTATCATAATTCAAGTACAAAACATGGTCTAAATGGCCACACAACTCGTGGTCTTCTAAAAGTCCTTGCTTCCTCACGAGCTCTTATTCAAAACCTGAGTACACATCAAAACGGTTAGGCAATTGAAATGCCTAGTGAGTTACCCGAGGCTATCTCTTTGAGAGTGAAAGGTTAACCCTAACACTCGAGACATCCACCAAAAATATATAGATTTTATACTCACATAAACTAATTTGAATAGTTTAAAATTTTACTCAAATAGATAGTATGAAATGCAGCATGATGTATGATGCAACTATCCCACCCCATGTCAATCTCTTGGAAGTCCAACTCACCACAGTGGCACCTATCTAAGTTCACAGACAACAAGCACGAAGCATGTTATCCGATCCCCGTATAGACTAAACTAGAACTAGTGGCCACCACACTAGTCCCATGAGGGTTAGCAAGTCCCTCATGCAGTTCCCTATTGTCGGGAACGGTTTCCCTAAATCCGGGACAACAACTCGTTTGGGTTTTAACCCGTGATTTCCCTAAATCCGGGACAATCGTCTCATCTTTGTTCTAAGGTTCACACGGTCCACCCCTCATATATGCAATGCATGATGGAATGGTCAAACATCTTTTAGAAATCACATAAATATTTCCCTTGTAAAACATCTTTGAAAATAATTCTTTTAATGCCATGCACATATAAAATTTATGCAACATTTAGCACATAAGGGTATGCATGGACAATAAATAAATAACACTCAAAAGTTAAAAAAAAAAAGATGTATACTCCCGGTAACTCACCTTCCTTACGTTCCAAGGAAATGTCACTCTTTTACTTCAACCTCAATCAATCTTCCCCTACAAGATATAATATCCAACATTACTAACAACTCTAAGACTATTTAACTTCACTAAATAAATGTAAAATATTAGTTAAACATGTCCTAGGAGTATACTTGAACATTAGAACCAACAACCCAACCCTTAAAGCTCAAAATCCAATGTTTCAGGACTGACCAGGCTAACACGGGCCGTGTTCTACACAACCTGGTCCGTGTTCTGTTAACAGAGGGTTTTTTTAGGCACTCCTGACACGGGCCGTGTTCTGAGCACTGAAACTTCCGATTTTTGGTCCTTTTCTCCTTCATTTTGGTCCACATCAAGGCCTAACACAACCCCAAACTTCTAGATATCAAAGGGTATTACTTCTACTTCATTTACACATCATTTGACTCAATCAAATCATCCACTAACATCTTCATTGAATCAAATCCATGTTCAAATCCCAATTTACTTCATAAACTTGGATCAAGGAATATCCAATTCCAATCAAACAATTAATCAATAATTCAAGAGGTTCCTTCTTCCATTGGATTGAAATCACTAGGAACTCACTTAAGCTCTTCATAGAACACATTTAAGATGCAAGTTAATCCAATCATTAAGGTTTCACCCATTGATGGGTTTTTCCCCAAAAATTAGGGTTCATAAATGTCCACAAGCATCCAAATGGTTCTCCAAGCATGAAACCATCAAATTATAAAGAGACAATCAATTAGAATTCATAAACTACACCTTTGGGATCATAGAATTCATCTCCCCCAACTATGAAACCCGAATTTGAACTTGATCTTCCCAAAATGGTGGGTTTCCAACATGGAGATGAGATTTCTTACCTTAAATCTTCAATAGATTGATGTAACCCACTTAGATCTTGCTAGGATCAAGCTCCTCCACTTGAAACTCCTGAAAATCGCCTTCCCTTCCTTGCTCTCCTCTCAAAAACGTGAACTACAAGGGAAAATGGGGTTTTTCCCCCCAACTTAAACTTCCAGCTTGCTTATTTTCAAGACCGGTCCCTCTAGAACTTGAGTTATGACATATTTGCACTAAAAGTCTTTCCCCGTCACTTCTAAAATATTTATTACAAATTAAGTCCCTCTTCTAGAACCCCATATGGTAGATTTCCCTTTATACCCTTGTTAAGTCATTTTAGACTAGTTACTTCTTCAAACTTCACATTTTAATTAAATTTACTATGACATAATTGTTATAATTATTAAATTTATATTTTTTTATTCATTAAATTATTTACCCTAGATAGAGGATGTTACAATTACCTTCCCCTTAAGAAGATTCCGTCCTCGGAATCTCGGCTTCTCCAAAAAGCGATGGGTATCTCTTCCGCATTTCTTCTTCCGCTTCCCACGTGAGATTTGCCCCCAAAGAGTGTTTCCACTTGACCAGAACCAACTCAATCATCTTGTTCCTTAGCTTCTTAACCTTTTTATCCAAAATCTCCTCCGGTTCTTCTATGAGTCTATTTTTTTCATCCACCCGAATTTCTTCTAAAGGTAGAAAGTCAACCTTATCACCAAGCCACTTCCTAAGTTAACACACGTGGAAAACATTGTGAATTCCATGCAACTCCGGTGGCAACTCAAACCGATAAGCTTGTTTTCCAATCTTTTCCAACACATTAAACGGTCAAATATACCTCGGATTAAGCTTTCCTCTTTTCCCGAAACGTATGATTCCTCTCCAAGGTGACACTTTGAGTAACACTTGATCTCCTTCTTGGAAAACCATGGGCCGATTCTTCAAATTTGCATAACTCTTTTGTCTACTTTGAGCCGCCTTCATCCGTTCCCTAATTATCTCCACCTTTTCCGTGGTTTCTTGAATCAAGCTAGGCCCCACCAAAACTTTTTCTCCCGCTTGCAACCAACAAGAAGGGGATCTAAACTTTCTTCCATATAAAGCTTCATACGGGGCCATCTTTATGGATGAATGGTAACTATTGTTGTAAGAAAACTTAATCAAAGGGAGATGTCTATCCCAACTTCCCCCAAAATCCAACACACACGCACGTAGCATATCTTCAAGCGTTTGAATCGTCCTCTCACTTTGCCCATCGGTTTGAGGATGATAAGCCGTACTCAAACATAACTTGGTTCCCAATACTTCTTGCATGCTTTTCCAAAAATGTGATGTAAATCGACTGTCCCGATCCGACACAATCGATAATGGTACCCCGTGCCTCCGAACGACCTCATCCACATACAATTTCGCAAACTTATCAACAAACCATGTTTCTCTTGTCGCAAGAAATAATGCACTTTTAGTCAACCGGTCCACAATGACCCAAATCATATCATGACCACTTCTTGTTCGCGGTAATTTGGTAACAAAGTCCATGGTGATCTTTTCCCACTTCCATTCCGGGACTTCCAATGGCTCGAGATCCCCATAAGGTCTTTGATGCTCGGTTTTCACCAAAGAACATGTTAAACACTTGTTGACATACTTGGCAATATCTACTTTCATGGTCGGCCACCAATACAAAGGTTTCAAATCCATATACATTTTTGTACACCCGGGATGAATGGAATATTTGGTCTTATGAGCCTCATCAAGAATTAATTCTCTTTTTCCTCCATACAACGGTACCCAAACACGTCCTTGAAATGTTTTCAATCCATGAGAATTTTCCTCAAAGATCACTGACTTGCCAAGTCTTTCTTCTTTAATATTACCCTCTTCTTGAGCTTTTTCTTGTACACCCTTCAACATATCAACCAATGTGGATACCACTTCAATTCTCAATGCTTTAACCCTCCTTTTCTCGTTAATTTCTTTTCTACTCAAAGCATCCGTCACAATGTTCGCTTTACCCGGGTGGTAAAGGATTTCACAATCATAATCCTTAAATACTTCAATCCACCGCCTTTATCTCGCATTTAAGTCTTTTTGTCTAAATAAATATTGTAATCTTTGATGATTCGTGAAGAGTTTGCATTGGGTGCCATAAAGATAATGCCTCCAAATCTTCAATGCATGAATCACAGCCGCCAACTCCTTATCATGAGTGGGATAATTCAACTCGTGCTCTTTTAATTGGCGCGACGCATACGCGATAACCTTTCCTCTTTAAGTAAGAACACATCCGATCCCCAAACCCGACGCGTCACTGTAAACCGCAAAATCTTCGGTGCCCTCTGGAAGGGACAAAATGGGAGCTTCACACAACTTCTTCTTTAACAATTCGAATGCCTCTTCTTGTTTGTCGGTCCATACGAACTTCTCATTCTTTTTGGTCAACGAAGTCAACGGACATGCAATCTTGGAAAATCCTTCTATAAAACGTCTATAATATCCTGCCAAACCAAGAAAGCTTCTAATTTCGGTTGGATTCTTTGGTTTTTCCCAACTCATTACCGCTTCAATCTTTGCCGGGTCCACTTTAATTCCATCTTTATTCACTATATGCCCAAGGAATTGAACTTCTCCAATCCATAATTCACACTTGGAAAATTTTTCATACAACTTCTCTCTTTTCAGGGTTTCGAGTACCATCTTCAAATGTTCTTTATGCTCCGCCTCCGACTTTGAGTAAATGAGGATATCATCAATAAACACGATCACAAACTTATCAAGGAACGGTTTACACACCCGATTCATGAGATCCATGAAAGCCGCGGGTGCATTAGTTAGCCCGAAAGGCATTACAAGAAACTCAAAATGCCCATATCTTGTTCGGAATGTCGTCTTCTCTACATCTTCATCTCTTACTCTCAGTTGGTGATAACCCGACCGAAGATCAATTTTTGAAAAATAACCCGCACCTTGCAATTGATCAAATAAATCGTCAATACGAGGTAGAGGATACCGGTTCTTGATAGTCACTTTGTTGAGATCCCGGTAGTCAATACACATTTTCATGGAACCATCCTTCTTTTTCACAAATAATATCGGAGCTCCCCAAGGGGAAGAGCTAGGCCTAATGAAACCCTTATCAAGAAGCTCTTGCAATTGGGTCATCAACTCCTTCAATTTCGCTAGTGCCAAACGATACGGAGCTTTGGCTAAAGGCGCGGTTCAGGGTACCAAGTCGATACGAAACTCCACTTGACGATCCGGTGGCAAACCGGGTAGATCATCGGGGAACACCTCGGGATAATCTCGTACTACTTCAATATCCTCCAAAGTCTTCTTTTCTTTTACGGTGTCTACCACATATGCCCAGTAAGATTGGCAACCTTTCCTCAAACATCTTCTTGCTTTCATCACGTTGATCACACTAGTGGGCACTCTTCTTTTGTCTCCATAAATAAGAATCGGTTCTCCTTCGGGTGTCTTCACTTTCACCATTTTATTTCCACATAGAATTTCAGCGTCATACTTTGCAAGCCAATCCATCCCAAGTACAACATCAAATCCACCAACATCCAAAAGTATAAGATCAACCCAAAATTCCGCCCCACTACACTCCACCTTTACATGCGATATTTCTTTACTCACAATTTTGCTTGCACCACCCGCTACATCTATCACTAGTTCATACTCAAGTTTATGCAAAGGTAATTGTAGTCTTTTTGCAAAGTTAGGTGACACATGGGAATAAGTAGCCCCCGAATCAAAAAGCATAGAAGCGGGTAAAGAGTTTACAAGGAATATACCTGACACCACATTTGCCTTCTCTTTCGTTTCCTCTTCGGTCATTTGAAAGGCCCTTCCTCTAGCTCTAGGTGCTTCCTTTCTTCCGCCTCCATTGTTCCCTTTGTCTTTCGAAGTACTCTCACTTGCTTTGTGGCCCACATCCCCGCAAGTATAACATTTGAACCCCTTGGTACATGCATTAGCAAAATGGCCCTTATCACCACATTTAAAACACACCACTTCATCCTTGGTCTTGTTTTGTGCTTCCCCACTTTTGCTTCTTCCTTCAAATTTCGGTTTCTTTTGGTCGGTCATACCCTTTCCACGCGAGTCATGACCTTCTTTCCTTTTGTTAGCAAATGGAGGTATTTCCTTGTCTCGTTCTTCCAATGTTTTCTCAATCTTCCTTGCCTTTCTCATGGCAACTTCAAGAGTAGTAGCCTCAAAATTAAGTCGGTAGTTCCAAGGCAAACCTCCCACGTATTGATCTACTTTAGTGGCCTCATCTGGAGCCAACCTTCTAGCAAAGCTCAAAAGTTTCCTGAATTTAGCATTGTACTTCGTGATAGTCATTTTGTATTTCTTCAAGTCAAGGAACTTTCTTTCAAGATCACAGATCTCTTCTTTAGTACAAAACCTCTCCTTCATCTTTTCCAAGAATACATCCCAAGTTAGGCTCTCCAACACATGCATCTCCATCACTTCTTTAGTCTCCAACCACCACTCAAGAGCCGTTTCCTTGAGAGTAGTGATTGTGAAGTTCACGCGTTGGTCATCACCGCATTGACAAGCATAAAAGGCCATTTCAATCTCAATTACCCAATTGTGAAGTACAACCGGATCTAATGTCCCATTGTAAGTAGGTGGCTTGCAAGAGTTGAAGTCCTTGAAGCTACACCTCTTCCTTGGTGTTACCATGTCTTGAGACACATTGATGCTAGGAGGTCCATGTTGCATACTATCATACGAGCTACTTGTATCTTGCCCACCCGAAGCGGTGTTATCCCCAAACAAGTTCTTCACTTCTTCTCTCAAACGTACTTCTTGATCTTCCATTAGCTCTTTCATCTTACCAATCATCTTTACTTCCTGCTTGGCCATTAATTCAAGCATCATCTTCTCAATGCTTGCAAGGGAAATGAGTTGTGATTGAGCCTCATTACCGGCCTCACTCCCTTGAACTTCACCCGACGGAACCATGCTACGAGTGTTCACCATTCTGAGAAAGATAAGCATTATATATAATTAATTAACTAATACATAACCCTCACTCATGAGCACCTTAAGTTTAAGTCTAAGTACTAATCCTAGTACCTAGTTCACTTAAACTGATGCTCTGATACCAAATTGTGACACCCCTCGCCAAGGATTTATAATTAAAACATTATTTAAAAATAAAGATATCATTAATTCCAAACAAATCTCATTGTTGCGGAAAATACGGTCCCAAAACATCCCAAAAGGGTAATTTAAAACATGTAGCGAGGTGGTATCATAATTCAAGTACAAAACATGGTCTAAATGGCCACACAACTCGTGGTCTTCTAAAAGTCCTTGCTTCCTCATGAGCTCTTATTCAAAACCTGAGTGCACATCAAAACGGTTAGGCAATTGAAATGCCTAGTGAGTTACCCGAGGCTATCTCTTTGAGAGTGAAAGGTTAACCCTAACACTCGAGACATCCTCCAAAAATATATAGATTTTATACTCACATAAACTAATTTGAATAGTTTAAAATTTTACTCAAATAGATAGTATGAAATGCAGCATGATGTATGATGCAACTATCCCACCCCATGTCAATCTCTTGGAAGTCCAACTCACCATAGTGGCACCTATCTAAGTTCACAGACAACAAGCACGAAGCATGTTATCCGATCCCCGTATAGGCTAAACTAGAACTAGTGGCCACCACACTAGTCCCATGAGGGTTAACAAGTCCCCCATGCGGTTCCCTATTGTCGGGAACGGTTTCCCTAAATTCGGGACAACAACTCGTTTGGGTTTTAACCCTTGATTTCCCTAAATCCGGGACAATCGTCTCATCTTTGTTATAAGGTTCACACGGTCCACCCCTCCTATATGCAATGCATGATGGAATGGTCAAACATCTTTTAGAAATCACATAAATATTTCCCTTGTAAAACATCTTTGAAAATAATTCTTTTAATGCCATGCACATATAAAATTTATGCAACATTTAGCACATAAGGGTATGCATGGACAATAAATAAATCACACTCAAAAGTTAAAAAAAAAAAGATGTATACTCCCGGTAACTCACCTTCCTTACGTTCCAAGGAAATGTCACTCTTTTACTTCAACCTCAATCAATCTTCCCCTACAAGATATAATATACAACATTACTAACAACTCTAAGACTATTTAACTTCACTAAATAAATGTAAAATATTAGTTAAACATGTCCTAGGAGTATACTTGAACATTAGAACCAACAGCCCAACCCTTAAAGCTCAAAATCCAATGTTTCAGGACTGACCAGGCTAACACGGGCCGTATTCTACACAACCCGGTCCGTGTTCTGTTAATAGAGGGTTTTTTGAGGCACTCCTGACATGGGCCGTGTTTCTCCCAACCCGGACCGTGTGTCGAGCACTGAAACTTCCGATTTTTGGTCCTTTTCTCCTTCATTTTGGTCCACATGAAGGTCTAACACAACCCCATACTTCTAGATATCAAAGGATATTACTTCTACTTCATTTACACATCATTTGACTCAATCAAATCATCCACTAACATCTTCATTGAATCAAATCCATGTTCAAATCCCAATTTATTTCATAAACTTGGATCAAGGAATATCCAATTCCAATCAAACAATTGATCAATAATTCAAGAGGTTCCTTCTTCCATTGGATTGAAATCACTAGGAACTCACTTAAGCTCTTCATAGAACACATTTAAGATGCAAGTTAATCCAATCATTAAGGTTTCACCCATTGATGGGTTTTTCCCCAAAAATTAGGGTTCATAGATGTCCACAAGCATCCAAATGGTTCTCCAAGCATGAAACCATCAAATTATAAAGAGACAATCAATTAGAATTCATAAACTACACCTTTGGGATCATAGAATTCATCTCCCCCAACTATGAAACCCGAATTTGAACTTGATCTTCCCAAAATGGTGGGTTTCCAACATGGAGATGAGATTTCTTACCTTAAATCTTCAATAGATTGATGTAACCCACTTAGATCTTGCTAGGATCAAGCTCCTCCACTTGAAACTCCTGAAAATCGCCTTCCCTTCCTTGCTCTCCTCTCAAAAACGTGAACTACAAGGGAAAATGGGGTTTTTCCCCCCAACTTAAACTTCCAGCTTGCTTATTTTCAAGACCGGTCCCTCTAGAACTTGAGTTATGACATATTTGCACTAAAAGTCTTTCCCCATCACTTCTAAAATACTTATTACAAATTAAGTCCCTCTTCTAGAACCCCATATGGTAGATTTCCCTTTATACCCTTGTTAAGTCATTTTAGACTAGTTACTTCTTCAAACTTCACATTTTAATTAAATTTACTATGAGATAATTGTTATAATTATTAAATTTATATTTTTTTATTCATTAAATTATTTACCCTAGATAGAGGATGTTACAGACAGGTGCATTAACTGCCCACTAGGGTCATTATGACCTCTATTTAATTGAATTAGAGAAGGCGAATGGTCATGCTGGTTGATTATAAAAAGGGTTATCGGCGAACCATTTAACTATTCATAACAAAAGAGAAAATTAACTACACAGATTTTTCTTGCAAAAATGGCTCGATTTTTCTTCAACTGCTTTGACGAAGTCGAGGTGAAGCTTACACAGGGAGATTTTGCAGGGGGATATTACGAAGGGGTGATCACAAAGACGTGGAAAAGACGTTGTGAGGTTCAGCTGAGGTGTTTACCGGACAATACAACCGGGAAGATGATGATCGTGAGGGTCAAATACGGTGTTCTTCGTCCCATTCCACCTACGGTGATTGTGGAATACAAGGTTGGAGACTACGTCGATGCATGGGATCGACAAGGATGGTGGAGCGGTGTCGTCGACAATGTGATCGGCGATGATGTATACGATGTTGTGCTGCTGGATGGAAGGACTGTACGTGTGTGTGATCTCTCTGTGCGGATGACACAAAATGTTTCGTATGGAAATCCTCCAAAGTGGCAGTACAACAAGCACTAAGGTGGAGGGGTTGAAGTAGAAATCTTTTGTTTTTATTTTTGTTGTTTTTAGTTGTTTTCTGTAATAGAATCTTAAGTCATAGCTTTTGAGATGTTTTTGTTTATGACTTAATAGATTCAGATGATGTAATTTCGTTTCATCTTAATGAAAGAATGTTTGTCTTTTATGTGTGTGTTGGTAGCCCTAAAATGAAAGGTGTGACAACTTGTGTTTGAAAATATTGAGAAAGATTTCGTGAGGCTAGTATGGGAGAAGTCGGAAGGCTTAAAGTTCTGAGAGGATAGTCAGAGATTGTTCAGAACTGAGTGTTTGCGGAGTGGATGATAGTCAGAAACTGAATATCATTCTCTGAAGAAGTCAGAGTCAGGATTTAGCATTCCTAATTTTTCCAGAAAGTTATTGAATTTAGTGGAATCTAAGGCTTTTGTGAAGACATCAGCAACTTGTTCATCAGTAGGAATGAAGTAGAGTTCGATGTTACCTTCTAAGATCTGATCCTTGATGAAGTGATATCTAAGATCGATATGCTTCGTCATAGAGTGCTGAATGGGATTATGAGAAATGGCTATGGCACTCTTGGAGTCACAGTAGATAGGAACCTGAAGAAATCGGTAACCATAATCCATGAGCTGAGTCTTCATCCAGAGAACTTGTGAGCAGCAGGTAGATGCAGCCACGTATTCTGCTTCTGCTGAAGACAAGGCGACACAGTTTTGTTTCTTGGAGGACCAGCTGACTAATCTTCCACCTAGAAATTGACAGCCTCCGGACGTGCTTTTCCGATCCAATTTGCATCCGGCATGGTCCGAATCAGTGAATCCTTGGAGTTTGAAGTTGTCTCCGATTGGGTACCATAGTCCCATTGCCTTAGTACCTTTGAGATATTTGAAAATTTGTTTTACTACTGTCAGATGTGACATTTTCGGAGTAGCTTGATATCTGGCACACAGGCAGGTTGAAAACATGATGTCGGGTCTACTTGCGGTTAAGTACAAGAGTGAACCTATCATTCCTCGATACACCTTATGATCTACTGGATCTCCATCAGGGCCGGCAAAGAGCTTATGGTTGGTGGATATCGGAACTTTGGCATTAGAGCAATTTTCAAGGGAAAATTTCTTCAGAAGTTCATTTGTATATTTTTCTTGATGAATGAAGATTCCTCTTTTGGTTTGTTTAATTTGTAGACCTAGGAAGAAGTTTATTTCTCTATTCATGCTCATGTGAAATTTGTCTGTCATTATTTTTGCAAATTCATCAACCATTGCTTGATTTGTGGATCCGAAGATAATATCATCGACATAGACTTGTACGATCATGATATGATTTTGATGTGATCGAACAAAGAATGTGGGATCGATGACTCCTCTTCTGTATCCTGATGATACTAGAAAGGTTGATAATGTTTCATACCAAGCTCTGGGTGATTTCTTTAGACCGTATACAGCCTTATTCAGACGGTACACATGGTTGGTTCGAGATAGATCTTCGAAACCAGGAGGTTGTTGAAGATAAACTGTTTCTTGAAGATCACCTTGGAGAAATGCACTTTTTACATCCATTTGATGTACTATAATATTTTTATGTGCAGCGTAGGCTAGAAAGATTCAAATGGCTTCTAGTCTTGCTACTGGTGCATACGTTTCATCATAGTCAAGTCCTTCAATCTGACTATACCCTTTTGCTACTAATCTGGCTTTGTTTCTGACTACTGTGCCCATGTCATCAAGTTTATTTCGGAAGACCCATCTAGTACCTATGACTCTGTGATTTGATGTCCTAGGAACAAGATCCCAGACATTGTTTCTTTTAAATTCTGATAGTTCTTCTTGCATGGCTTTGATCCAATCGTCGTCGTCTAGAGCATCTAGAACTGTCTTTGGTTCAACTTTGCTGACGTATGCGGCATAATGTCATTCATCTTGAATTGATTTCTTTGATCTTGTCTGAACCTTGGATGAGGGATCTCCGATGATTTGGTTCGGAGGATGACTCCGAGTCCATTTATGTAATCTTGGAAGAAGAGCTGGATCAGAAATAGGAGGAGTGACATTTTGAATAAAGTGAGTGTCTTGAGGAGATGTGTTTTGAATTTGTGATTCTTCAGCTGATGTATTTTCATCGGCTTCAAAGATGAAGACTGGTGGATTATCAAGTGCAGTATTGATTAAGGTCTCTTCTGATGGGACGTTTGCTGAGAGAATATCTTTTGAGGGTTGATGGTCCCCCTCGGATTGAGGTATCCCATCAACATGAGTAGGGAGTCTAGACTCCCCCACAGAGGTTGCTGAGAGTGAGGGTTCCTTCTGAGTCTGAGGATTCGGAGAAGGGAGCGAAGGCTCCCCCTCAACTTCTAAAGTGTTGATCGGAGATTCTGTTTGATTGTCAGAAGGCATGGGTTCTGATGATGTGGAAGGTCCTGATGCTGAGATGATTTGCTGAATTGCATCAGGAGAGTAGATAATTTCAGCATCTTTTGCAGTTACTGGTGCGTCAAAGAGTAAGTCGTAATCAATTTCAACTGTATGAATGGGTCGATGTCCCACTGGGATATCATTCTCCATTACATATAGAATATCTTGATTTTTCTTTCTCCACTGATACTGATCATCGAATTCTATGTCGAAGCTTTCTTCAATGACTCGTGTTCTTTTGTTTAGAACTCAATAAGCAACTGACTTTGAGGAGTAACCCATGAAGATTGCTTCATCACTTTTGGGTGCAAATTTTCCCAAGTGATCTTTGTTGTTTTTAATGAAGCATCTGCTGCCAAAGATATGGAAAATTTTGATATTGGGTTTTCTCCCGTTTAAGATTTCATAGGGTGTCTTCTGTAGTCGTTTGTTGATGATGGATCGATTCTAAACAAAGCATGCTGTTGCTATTGCTTCTGCCCAAAACGTTAGAGGAAGATTTACAAAAGTCGGCATTGATCGAGCTGCTTCCACTAAGGTTCTATTTCTTCTTTCTATTACACCGTTTTGTTGAGGTGTATATGGTGCTGAGAAGTTGTGCTCTATTCCTTTTAATGCTAGAAATTCTTCAATTTGCTTATTGTTGAACTCAGTTCCATTATCACTTCGGATTCTTCTAACTCAAAATTATCAACTACCAGTTAATTGAACTCAAAATTCAACTACCAGTTAGAAGAATCCGAAGTGATAATGGAATTGAGTTCAACAATAAGCAAATTGAAGAATTTCTAGTGTTAAAAGGAATAGAGCACAACTTCTTAGCACCATATACACCTCAACAAAACGGTGTAGTAGAAAGAAGAAACAGAACCTTAGTGGAAGCAGCTCGATCAATGCTGTCTTTTGTAAATCTTCCTCTAACGTTTTGGGCAGAAGCAATAGCAACAGCATGCTTTGTTCAGAATCGATCCATCATCAACAAACGACTACAAAAGACACCCTATGAAATCTTAAACGGGAGGAAACCCAATATCAAAATTTTCCATATCTTTGGCAGCAGATGCTTCATTAAAAACAACAAAGGTCACTTGGGAAAATTTGCACCCAAACGTGATGAAGCAATCTTCATGGGTTACTCCTCAAAGTCAGTTGCTTATCGAGTTCTAAACAAAAGAACACGAGTCATTGAAGAAAGCTTCGACATAGAATTTGATGATCAGTATCAGTGGAGAAAGAAAAATCAAGATATTCTATATGTAATGGAGAATTTTCTCACTACCTCAGAAAACACAAACCTACAGATTCATGATTCGAATAAGAGTCCCTTTCTTTCTGAACAGGTCAGAAACATCACAGTTACACCTATCCGTACCTTAGACACCTCACATCGACATATTTAATGAGAGAATGTAAATTTAATACGAAAAACATTTAATACCCAATAATTAAAATCCACACGATCCATTTTTCCCCAACGGATATTCTCTCTGCCACACATGTCTGTCCTTTAATGGACCATCTCTTTTCATCATTACTTAGCATTTAATGCTAAGCTTACGCTTTTTCTGACACAACTGTTCACACGTCCTTTCATTCCCTCAACCCGACGGTTTATTACACCTTTTCAAATTATTATAACCGTTCCCTCTTATTCTAATCTCACACACTTCTACATCTTCTCCAACTTTCCTTCTCTATTATCATAACCCTCTCTCGCCGCCGTCTCCCATCTCTCAACCCTAAAAAATCTAAAACCTCTTCAATGGCTTCACAATCAAAAGGCGACAACGATACAGTACTAGTTGCCATCTCCAATCTCTACCTTTCAGATGATCTCGAAACTTACAAACAACATCTACGCATCATCATTCACATTCTGTCAAGACACAAACTGGTTAGAGCTTTCTTTCATCCACCCCCCTCTATACCGATCTCCCTACTTCACGACATTGTCTCCACCGCCACTAAATGTCCCACCGGTTACACCCTAACCCTTCACGACGGTCAAACCATCATCCTTGATAAACAACTATTTGTCGCAGCACTCGAACTTCCTAACTACACAGCCACCTTTGACCAACCAACCGATGCAGATCTTAAATCCATGATCTACCATATGGGATATATGTATGATCTGCCAAAACTGTTCCAAATGTCTAAAGGGCACATCTCGCCCTTATGGCAATGTTTCATTCACTACATTATTAAGTGCTTAACTGGAAAAATGGGCGGTACAGACCAGTTGAGCAAACGCCTCATGGGACTCCATTGGAGTCTCTATTCTAGTCGTGAAATTGATCATGCATCGATTTTGTTTGACTATTTTCTCTCCTACATACCCACATCTCAGAAACCCAAAAGCCAAATTCATTCAGCACGTTTTTGGGCCATGTGCATCCAACACATCTATCACACTCTTCATATCTCAATCCCTACACGATCAGGCAAAGATACATTAATCATGCCAAAAGCCAAACCTTATGCCCCAAAAACAGACTCTATCTTTGGACATATCCATAGATACCTGAATCGCTTCTGAACCTAGCGGATCTGACAGAATCTGCTGTCACTTACCACCTCTCTACAACAGAAGGAGTGCCCAATTATCTACCTCACTCTCTCAAACAATGTGAGGCCCCCAAGAAACCTAAAAAGAAAGCTTCTGGGTCCTCACCATCCAAACAACCACCTAAGAAGAAGCAACGAAAAACCAAAACGACATCTGAACCGTCTTCAAGAGATTCCGAGTCAAAACATCTGGAGGAAAAACAGAACTCTCCAGACTCGGACGATACTCAGAACGATCTGAATATGGAAGATCAACAAAACTCACCCACAAAATCTTGCGAGCCAGAAACATTCATTCAGGACGATCCTATCCCAGATCTCACTAAACCTCCTGCTGATGCGTCTGATTTTGCCAAATGGAAATTCCAGACAGCCATTCAAGAACACCAATCTCTAGTTGTCCGTCTTAAGCAACAATTCGAGCTTAAACAACAGCAACTTCAACTTCTCTCCACATTTGGACCACCATCCGACAATGACTCCGCAACTATAAAATCCGAACGCCAGCGGATCAATGCACTCACTCTCCAAATTGATTCCTTTCTGAGTGCTTCTCTCAACACCCTGGTAGACACCCCCGTCTATCTCTTCGATACCTCCGAAACCAAATGGTCAAATATCGTCTCAACAATAGCCCTTCTCAATTGGGACAAATTTCAAGCTCGAGAACTTCAGAAAAAGGCATTGCAACAGCATATAGTAGAACAACCCACTGAGTCCGGCTCCAGACAGCTTATCTCCAACACTCAATCAGTACCTATCGATACCTCTCTCCCTGGTGCTGACCAAGAGGTCGATAAACCCTCTTCCTCCCAAATGCATCAGGTCGACCTCAGTGATACCAACTCATCCTCCGATAAGGCTGACAAACAAACTCCCCCTCAATCCGTCAATTCCTTACTCAATGATGACTCTCTTCATCAGAAGGTTGACGCCTTAACCACCCTCCTGACGGACTTAAAATCCTCACAAAATTAGGAGGCTTTGATCAAAGAACTTGCTGACATTAAAGATCGAGTAGCTGCACTAGAAAAGAAAGACAACGACATCCTTCTATACTGCGACAGTCAAGCAGAAAAGATTATCCACGAAGGTATCGTCTCAATTGATGCTCAACGAGAATCAGATGCAGCAAACATGATGAAGACAGCCCAGAAAATGCTTGATGAGGTTGAAAAATGTCATCAGCAAGTTCCTGAACTTATTGACACCATGCAAACGAAGCACACCGCATCAATGGAGCATATAGCCAAGTACTTTAATGGCGTTCTGGCTGAGAACTCCTCCCTCAGAAGAACTAATGCCCTCATCCTTCAAATGGTTACACATACATTGCAAGCCATCACTGGCACAATGGAAGGTCCGATTGAGCAAATCAAACTCCGCACAAAGCTGAACATAGAAGCCATGGAAGCCCGACAAACCATGTATGATACACCACTTCCTGACTGTATCAAGAAGGAAGTCACCAATGTCTCCGACAAACTCGACTCCATTCTGGCCCGCCTGCCTGTGACCCCTTTCGTTCCTACAGGTGCCTCAGGAGGGGGAAAGGCGGATGATAAAGAAGAAACACCCCAAACTACTGACATGTTAATAGACACCACTGCTGGCCCAAGTGGAACAAAAGAACAAGGAGACACTCAGCAAGACGACATAAATGCTGATAAAGGAGGAACCCAAGAAGACACGAACAATGATGAGGATGAAACTCATAATAAGGAATTAGAAAATGATAATCCTATCAATCCTCCTCCGAAATCTCCTCCTCCGAAATCTCCTCCTCAGAAATATCCTCTTCCGAAATCCCCACCTCCAAAATCTCCTTCCAAATCTCCCAAAAATCAGAATACAATGGACGAGGATCACTCAAAAGAAGAGATTCTTGTATACTCGCCCATCAAAGAATCCGATCCCCCAGAGGACAAGGACAAGAAATCGAAGTTCTTCTATTCTCTTGAACGTGCTAAAACTTCTAGCACAGAGTCAGACCCTAACCTAAACCAAGACAATCCAACTGGTCCTAGTAGACCCAACATTTCAAATATCATGAATCTCCGACTACTGACCGATTCGGATTACCAACCCTTCAAATCATACAATCCTCCCCCCACGTCCCGACATAATTGGGACATACCGTTGACCCCCAACGGAGAAAAATACCGATACACTCTGAACTTCACTGTAGAATCAGGAGCTTACAAAGAGCTAGCTGCTTACTACAATAATCTACAATTCCTCAAGAAATGGACCAAACCTCATGTAACACCCAAAATTTTCGCAAAATATTTGAACTTTTAAAACAACTTTTATAGAAAATATATTATAAGTTTCCAAAAGATAAATATCTCAAAACCAACTTATGGCAAAATAAACATAGTACAGTGCAGAAGCATAAAATAATAATGTCCCAAAATAGAAATTCTTCTAGTAGTGGCATCCTGGTGCTCCAAGTCACGCCTTAGCCTCTTTGGTCTTAACACCTGAAAAATGTTAGGGGAAACCGTAAGCACAAAGCTTAGTGAATTCAAACACAGACATCATATTAATATTCATATTTACCAGCCCTAATCCATTTCCAATTATAATTATAAAAACTAAGCAAAGAACGAATCAGTGCTTATATAAAATAGGGCGGACTTGTAGGTTTGAGCCGCACCGGGTAAATCCCGTATCTTTTGGCCCCGATCCCCGCACCTCATAAAGAGTATAATGTTGGTGATCTTACCTAACTACCCATCATAGTAATAATCAATTACATACAGTGCACATGTACGATTTATAATAATAATATAGCATGCTTTAAATAATAAATCTAAACAATCACACACGAGCTAACTAGCAAACACAAACATCAATACAACGGTGTGAGAGAACTCGCCTTGAGTGAGTGATATAATAGATAGAAGTCAATATATGGCTACCAAGCTTGTGCAAACTTCAACACTTCACCTATTTAAGACTAAAGGTTAGAAGGATGAAGTTGTGAAGCTAAGGAATGAGAAAAGAGTAATCACAGCAAGGTCTCTAAAACAGATCTGCTGTTCAAAACTGAATTACTCCAAAATATAAAACAGAAGCATAAGCTTAAATAATTTTTACAAGAAACTACAATGACTTAGGTTTCCAGAACCATAAAGAACTCCTCCTAACTCCAAATGATGAGAAAGATATAAAATTTACAAAAAGACATGTCACTGCTGTCTTCAGACAGACAGTCAGGTGGTGTTGGCCAATTCTACCCAAATTTTGGGTGGAATTAGCCCCAACCAAAAATTAGAGGAACAAAAAGACACATAAATACAAGCCTCAGAGTTGGAATCGATAGAAAATCATTTCCCAAGCTCTGGATATAAAATTCACATTGTGGACAATCACAGCACCAGTAAAATCTGGTGACTGTCCTCCAATCTGGAGTGTGGATCCATTCTAACCAAGTTATAATTAGAATTAACATCCCATCTTCTCCAGATCTTTAATTCAATATGTAAGGAACATGTGGGAACTTGTAATCACCCTGGATCATTTCCCAAGCCCTAGAAATGATAAAACAAAATGACATATCACAACAGACCTGGATTAGACCTAACAGCAAAGAAGCTGTTGTTGCCCATAGATAAATTCCTTTTCAGCGAGTGGTCTTCTTAAGAAAGTTACTCAACTCAATTTTTGAACTTTGGGAACTGGTTGTGGGTCCATTTGAGTCCTAGAACTCGAGATATGATTTTTACAAGAAGAGAGACTCAGCAGTAAAATCTGACAGAAACCCTAGGTTATGTTGCGAAATTCATAACTCAATATCCGTACCTTGAAATCAAAATCCCTCCAGTCAGAACCTTCATATATGTCTTGGGAACCTTCGGTTAAAGTTTCGTGGCGATCCAACCTTTCAATCTCCGGGAATCATCCAAACAATGCGGCTGTGTTCTCAAATCTGGGAATAAAGAGAGATACAGAGGGAGAGAAAGAGAGTGCCGTGAGGGAGAGGGAGGGAGTGAAATGAAGGAAATTAGGGTTTTGAGCCCTAAATATACTAGGTTAAATGGGCTAAGCACTTAAGCCTTTGGGCTAGAAAAATACTTAAGCTCTAATTGGGTTTGGCTATAAAACTCATGGACTTAATAATATGATTAAAAGATGGCAATAATTATAAGTCCAATCTTTTAATTAATCAAATCTTAATTAAGTAAATTAATATAAGTTCACATAATTAATTAAATAAAATAAATAAACGTACCGAAAAAAAACGGGTGTTACACCTCAAGATGATACGTGGTCAAACGAAGTCATAACAGCCGTTCGAAGTGTTAAAAGGAGAAAGTTTCAGAAATCAGAATTCTTCGAATATGAGCTGGTCAGAAATGGCAATTACGACAACATGACTCTGATAACAGAAGCTGACATCCGAAACATGAATCCAGCTGACATCTTCTCAATAGTTGTAAAGCTATCCCACAAAGAAAAACAAGATGCCAGAGAAGCTTATGTTGCAGCAAGAAGATTTCTACACCGCTTAGTAGAGGAATTCTGCTATAATTATGCAGAAATGTACAAAATCATCAAAGATCATCATGATCCGCAGATCATACCCAAACCTGATTTATCTATGCTAGACAATCGAGACAACTGGAAGAGAGGTGCCACCTTCGATCCAGTACTCGGATTGGTATACAGAAATCCTGCAGAAAAATGATCCTTCCTTTTTCTTCGTGCTGATCAGATAAGAAGAGTCTCCAATGGAATGGTGAAAGAGTACATCAAGGTTGTGCAAAAATCAACCTCATCAGATCCAGAAGCTAAGAAAGAAATACTTCTCAGAATACAATGGCTACTGGAAGTCAGAAAGTTCTGGGAATATGCTGCAAGACAAGGCGTACTGGATAAACATTGAAAAAGTGAATCAAACCCCTCGATTGGTCACCGAAGGGGGAATTGTTAGTACTGAAAGTCAAATCATTGACCAACTCGTAGTTTGATATTTTAGGATTGTAATGTCAAATTTCTTCTTTTGATGGAATGAACTTACTTTTATGTGAATGTTTTAAGGAATGAACAATTGCTTATATCTTATGAATGATGTATACTCTTAACTAATATCCCTGATAAGTTATGTTCGGATAAAATTGTAATCATCCGAAATCCAGTAATGGATTTCGGAACTCCAAAGGAGCTCAAGATCTGAAAGTACTTGGAAGACCACACTCCGAACTAACTCAGAAGATCAAGACATGCATGGTCATATTTCCAAAGACGCTCTGATTAAACCAGCCAGGACTCCGAAATCCAATCAGGATTTCAGACTATGAATATCAACAAATCTAAGGAAATATCATACTTAAACATTCAACAAAGAAGACTGAAGATCAAAGAACATCTAGAAGATAAGGCAAAGGATAAGCACTTCAACTTATAGGATATGATTAGACTAGATCAGGCGTGGCCCTTTAGAAGTATGTCTTGTGTACTTAGAATATTATTATATTATATACAAGCCACCCTAGTCTGACATTGTATTATTATATTAGATTCACCCTTTCTTATCTGATTGAAGAGAGACGTGTTGTCTCCTCTTCAGTCCATAGGTTATTATCTGATGGTCCTCCCTTAGTCTATAAAAGGGAGACCAAGTTCATCTTCAGTCCTCATGGTTTTGACAGACCTTATGTAACACTTTCACTTTTCAATACAATCTCTCATTCCATCAACTCTTGTGTTCTCATCTGCATTTCTTACTCTCCTTATCTTTCTAGCACTCTTAACTTTCAGTCTTTACTTTTCCAAGTTATACAACTGCTAATTCTTATTATTTATTGTTGAGCTATTAAGATTTGTTCTAAGTATTAATTCTTCATTATAATTGCACATCCATATCAAGTCTTCGGACTTGTCCATCTCAAGTCTTCTGACTTGTCCACCTCCGAAACCTCCAAGTTTCGGACATTTACTTTCCGCAATCTTCATTTCTGCATTTACTTAGAATATTTGGCGACAATATTCTCAATCTCATTGCTGAATAAACACTCAATATTTCAGAGCATTTACCCAACAATATCCCCCTAAATGATTTGAAATGTTGAGGGTTGGGATATCAAAAATTTGAGGAAAATTTGACTGCTGGTTGAGTTGTACTGGATCTTGGATCCCCCTAAATGTTAATAGGGTGTTAGAAATTTTGAGAAAATCTTCTTGGTCATGAAATTTTATTAGAAGGAAGTGATTCATGCTAAGTGTTCAAAATATGAAAAATTACAGATACTGAAAATTAAGAAAATTTATTGTGGCTGATATGTTGCTGCTGATAAAATGAGCTGCTGTTGCTTTTTTCCAACTGATGAACTGCTGAAGTTGCTGGCTCGTCCCAAACTGGCTGTGTCAAGAGATGTGCAAACCTTCTCTATTAAGCGAGTTCAGACTCCTAGAGCTTTGGCATTCGAATGCGACTTGGCACGCGCCTACGTCGCCGCAAGAACTGAATTGTTACAGCCCCTCACTATGAAATTGCTTTTTTCGAGAAACGAACCCTTGACTGTAGTTCTGAAATCGCCTGCTGGGTCTGGATGATGCCATTGCTGATACAAACTGTTGAATTTTGGGTGATCAGCAAATTGTTTTTCTCAATTCAACTTCTCATCTTCCTAATTTTCTGATAAGGCATTAGAAGTTGAATTTGTATCTCTTTCTCCTAATTTTGGGTTCATTGATTGTCATTTCTTCTTAAAGTTTTTGGAATTTATTTTCTGATGTGAATTTTTGTAAATTTTTTTTTTGTAAAGATAGTTCTCAGTTCCGAAAATTCTGATAAAATTTTCCGATTAGAAATTTCTGATGAGAATTTTCTAATTATTTTGAACTGTGACAGACTTCTTGAGCAAAATGTGAATTTTCTGAACTTAGATGTTACAAAGCATCTAAGTCTGAAAAAGGGGTAGAAGTTAGATGTGAGGTTGGACATTAAATTCAAAAGATTCTATTGACATGAGAACGTTTCTAAATTTGAAGAAAGCAAAATGAGTGAAATTTCTATAGAAAATTAAATTGATTGTTCGGTTTTTATACAAGAAAATGATGAACCTAAGAAAAATTTAATTTCAGAAAACTCAGTCGAATTCGTTCGCATTGTAGAAAATAAAGGTTCAAATGTTTTAAAAGAAAAAGCAATAGTTTTTTCTGAAAGTAAAAACTGTTCCGAATCAAGTTTTCGTAAAACTGGACTGGACGAAAAAGACACATTAGAACTCACGTCCATAGTAAATAATGATAACGCCGATGGATGTGATGCATTCTTTTGGTCAGAACCTATTGAGTATTGACAATGCAGATGAAACAAAGGGTCTCTCATAAATGACCTCATGGAAGTCCAAAGGCAAATATATTTCAGAACCTCTGAATCGTGTAGACTTTCGTTACGATCAGCCAGAAACAAGTAGCACAAAAAGAGCTCTGAATGGAACATCCTCGGATCAAAACAAAATACCAGTCAAAATCACAAAACTGATATCTAACATTCATAAGTCTCTTGAAGAGCTTATTGCTAAAAGAAGACAGATAAATGCTAAATACAAAAAGAACTTACAAGAAAGAAAACGTTTCTGGAAAAACAAGAATTCTAATAAATGTTTTGCCAATTCTGAATTAAGTTCTAATCAAAAAGCTGGTTCTTCTCCGACTCCGAAACCTAAACAAACCTTTTCAAAATTAACGGTTTTAAAATCTTCTGAAAACATAAAAACGAAATGTCTTACAAAAACACAGGCTTACATACCTGTCAACAAATTCAATGATTTGAAGGACAAAAATAAAGTTGCTTCGAAATCGAAAATCAATTCTAAACTATATGAAGTGAAACTGAAAAAGGAAGAAAACGTGTTTTCGACAAAACCAATTCCGAAAATCAACAGTGTGTCCAACGAAAATCTAACTTTGTTGAGACAAATTGGTACACTAATAAAAAGAAAGTGTTTCGGATTGAAAATGGAAAGAATCAACTCACGAAAAGAAAATCCTTATAGGTTGACAAAACGAAAATCTTTCCAGTTCCAATGAAATTCTCACAAGGACCCACGTTGGTTTGGGTTCCTAAATCTCTCTAATTCTTACAGGTTATGTGTGACGAACAGTACGATTCGGAATGCTACATAGACAGCGGTTGTTCAGATCACATGACAGGAAGGAAGGAAGATTTACGAGAATATAGAGTATTGAAGAATGGTGGTAGAGTACGATACAGAAATAATGCGACAGGAGACATAAAAGGCTACGGAATGATCACAAATGGAGAATTTTCAATTCGGAAAGTAGCATACGTGGAAGGCCTACAACATAATCTCATCAGCGTTTCGCAACTGGTGGTGGGCTCTGGACTGAAAGTGTCGTTTGATGAAGATGGTTCGGAGATAATCAAGAAGAAGACAAAGACTGTTGTTTTGAAGTCCAAAAGGAAGGGAGAGATGTTTCCTTTGAACATGAAACCTATCACAGGAAAGCCATCAATTTGATTACTTACAAGAGCAACTAATGATGACAGTTGGCTTTGGCACAGGCGCCCTTCGCATTTGAACTTCAAAGACATAAACAAACTCGTACTTGGCGATCTAGTTCAGGGATTGCCACTTCTGAAATACGACAAGGAACATCTGTGTGCTGCTTGTGAACTCGGAAAACAAAGCAGGAAGAGTCACTTGACAATCATCAACACAAAGATCATCGAACCGCTTGAACTTTTGTACATTGATCTTTGTGGTCCCTCTGTAATTGAAAGTGTTGCTCGTAACAAGTACATTTTGGTTGTGATTGACAATTTTTCTTGATTTACGTGGGTATACTTTCTTAAACAGAAATCTGAAGCTACACAGAACATGATCAACTACATCAAGAAGATTAAGATGTTACTCTACAAGCCTGTTCGGAAGATAAGAAGTGATAAAGGAAAGGAATTCAAAAACCAGGCGTTTGAAGAATTCCTCATCGGTAAAGGGATCTCGCACAATTTCTATTCTCCTTACACTCCACAACAAAATGGGGTGGTGGAAAGATGAAATCGTTGCCTGTGCGAAGCAGCTCGAACTATGCTTTCATTCGCAAGACTACCATTGTACTTTTGTGCAGACGCCATTGCCACTGCATGTTTCACTCAGAACAGATCCTACATAGACAATCAATTCCTAATCATTCCTTACGAGATTCTAAATAATCAGAAACCGAATGTGAAATTCTTTCATGTCTTCGGTTCCAGGTGCTTCTTATTCAACTCTATGGAAAAACGGATCGAATGAGACGACAAGGGTGACGAAGGCATCTTTTTGGGCTACTCCTTAACGTCCAAGGCTTATCGTGTTCTAAACAAGAGGTCTCATAAAATCGAAGAAACGTATTATGTCACCTTTGATGACAACTACAGGACGAGAACTCAGAATAAGGAGAGTCAGTCAGCAGAGATCTTCCCAACAACAAATTAAACAACAATCCCTCTCATGAACTTATACGAGGAATTCATGAATCTGTTTGATGAGCCTGAAACATCCAATTTCTTCGAAGAAAATGCAAAAGATAATCAAGAGGATGAACTACTCAAGATAGTAGATGAAGCCGCAAATGATGCAGACCGATCCTCGGAACAACCAACTCCGAATGAAAACCCTATTCTGACTGAACAGCAACACGAAAGCTACGATTCTCAAGGAGACACCTCCAGTACTCAAGTCGAGGGGGGGATCCGTACATCTTTCGAGGGGGAGAATCTGATTCAGAACGACGAGTTCCATGCAAACTTCCAGGAGGAGAATGAAAATAATGACTCCGATGTCCAATCTGAATTTGAAGACATTATTATTGAAATTGATCCAGCATACGATCAGAACTACCCTCCGATGATGAAATGGACTCGAAATCATCCTCAATATCAAGTAATCGAAGAAGTCTCATCAGGAGTTCCGACAAGAGCACAACAAAATACGAAGCAAACTGTATTATTTTCTAAAGTGGAATTTTGCATGTTCAATTCGTTTATATCGAAAGTTGAACCTAAAACGGTTAAGGTTGCTCTTGATCATGCTGATTGGGTCCAAGTGATGCAGGATGAACTGAACCAGTTTGAACGTAATAAAGTGTGGAGATTGGTTCCTGCCCCAGAAAATGCCTCGGTCCTTGGAATGAAATGGGTGTTTCGCGACAAGATGGATAAAGAAGGTAACGTAATTTGCAACAATGCCTGTCTGGTTGTCAAAGGCTATTGTCAAGAAGAAGGTATCGACTACGAAGAAACATTCGCACCAGTAGCAAGATTGGAATCCGTTCGGATCTTTCTCACCTATGCAGCTCACAAAAACTTTTATGTATATCAAATGGATGTGAAATGTGCATTACTGAACGGAGAGTTAGAATAAACAGTCTATGTCGAGCAACCTCCAAGATTCGTACATGAGAAACTTCTGAATCATTGCTACGTTTTGGATAAAGCAATGTATGGTCAGAAACAAGCTCCTAGAGCGTGGTACGAGACTCTGACTCGGTTTCTCAAGCAGTCAAAATTCAAACAAGGTTCAGCTGATCCAACTGTCTTTCGGAAGAAGGAAGGTAACCATCTCATAATTGTTCAGATTTATGTTGATGACATTATTATTCGGATCTACACATCCAAGCTTAACAGCTGAATTCCGAAAATTAATGGAAACAAAATTTGAAATGAGTTCAATGGGTAAAATCAACTTCTTCCTTGGTTTGAACATAAGGTGGAGTTCAGAAGGAATTTTCATAAATCAAGAAGCCTTTACGAAGTCTCTTCTTGTGAAATTCGGAATGGTTGGCGATTCAAAAGTCAATGTTTCAATGGCGTTCTGAACAAAGCTCACACCTTCTCTCGATAAACCTGCTGCAGATATTACTCTATATCGTCAGATGATCGGCTCGCTACTTTATCAAACATCTAGTCGTCCCGACATCATGTTTTCTGTCTGTTATTGTGCCAGGTTTCAAGCAAATCCGAGAGAACCTCACATGGTGGCCGTAAATAACATCTTTCAGTATATGAAGCGAACGGCATCTTTTGGGTTATGGTATCCTTCTAATTCTGGATTCTTTGTGCAAGCTTACTCCGATGCTGACGTAGGAGGTTGTGGACTTGATCGAAAGAGCACATCAGGGGGATGTCAGTTTCTAGATGGCAAACTGGTAAGTTGGCAATCTAAGAAACAAACTTGTGTCTCATTATCCATAGCAGAAGCAAAATACATAGCAACAACGTCATCCACCTCTCAGATCGTATGGCTTCAAAATCAATTAAGAGACTATGGAATCAACATGAAGAGGATTCCCTTGTACTGCGATTCCGAAATCGCAATCCGAATCTGCCACAATCCAGTACAACACTAAAAAATAAACCACATTGTCCTCCGGTATCATTTCATCAAAGATCACGTAAAGGATGGCAACGTAGAAGTCCATTTCGTAAGATCCACAGATCGGACGATATCTTCACAAAAGTCTTACCTGAACCCACATTCAATCGAATATTGCAAGGGCTGGGAATAATCGAAGATGACTCCGTTCCTTAAACTGTATCGTAATCGGAAGTTACTGTTCACGTTCCGAATAGTTCCGAGCTTCGGAACGTCTCGGAATCGAAAAATTGTTAAAGATCTCGGAATCGGAACATCAATGTATATCCTTTGTATATTAATTTTTATCTCTGGTTTTAAAATCACAAAAATATTCTCAATCTTTTCTATTTTTATTACTTTTCAGAAAATCAAAATCCATAAATATGTAATTTATTTTATATAAGCAAAATCCAAAAACATTTTCTGTTTTTAATCTTTTTTTCCAGAAAATACAAAAACATCTTTTTGAAGTCGTGGTAAATTCATTCGTGAATTTAAGAATGCAACAAGGAATTGATGGTTGACTTCATGTAGACCTATGATTATCAGAATGAAACCAGTGCCGGTATAGGGCTACAAACATTCCGGTTGATGATCGCAAAATCATTATCACCATGATTCTCGTGAAACTCCCAACCTTTCTTCACCAATCTATTATTCTCCATCTTATTCACTTTCATGTAAATATAACCCTTATGAACACTCTCAGCATTACCACTGAGGTTGATGGTTACACAACAACTGTGTTAATGATCAAGAAATTGTTGATACCACAATTCCGAGTGAAACCCAAAAATTTGAAATACGTTTCTGAATTGACGGTCAAATGCATGAAATCTCAATTTTTATTTTAAGTGATCTTAATGAAATGTTCTAGACCTAAGACATTTCTTCCCAATCAGATCCAGTTTTTTATTTTTTCTAGATATTTCCGAAATACACAGCTACTTAACGAAAAACCAAACCTACTTGTTATTAATGACTACACTAGTCAAACAAGTACATCTTTCCGATTTCGAACTTATGTTAAGTTTTGGAATCTGGTAAAAGATTAAGCCACCCATGAAACCTACACTTAAAAGAAACCTTTCACTATTTCTCAACCAACATGTGATCGTAACTCAACGGAAAACCACACAAGCACTTCGAAATTTCTCTTAATTCAGAAGGAAGAGATTGTTGCATGGGATCCATCTGCTTTCATGTCAATCACTTGACATCACAGAATCCCTCATATTTAAATTGATTGATTTCTTTTTCTTTGGCACACTCTTGCACAAAAATATTCTAAGATTTTTCTAACTCTGATTACAATTCTAAATGGCTTTGGTTGTCACAAACATGTTTTAATTACGCAAAGTTATGTTACAAATTCAAAAAGACGGTTACGTGGAGATAAGGGTTTCTTAGGCACGAAGTTTTTGAAAGTTTCTAACGTTACATGTGCATCAGTTGGAAACGTCATCGTCACAGCAACGTCACCTGACACACTCTGCTGTCACGCATTTTTCAAGGCTATTTTTTGGGGAAACCGTCCTATCACAGGCGAATTATGTGGGATTATGAACCGTTTTCTTGGGATTTTCTCTCTCCACTCATCAATTCACAAACATATAAATGGGTTTTTGACGGTTCCCTTCTCTCTACAGTTACCATATTTCCAAAAAGCAAAACCCTTTCCCTCTCTACTGTTCATCTTCTTCAAGCTCTAACAATGCCAGGTTCATCTTCTTATTTCCACGATCAATCTGACCTGGTTATCATGTTGGCTGCCAAACCCAACCAAAACATGATAATAGACCTCGATTCCTCCCGTTACAACACCATTCTCAGACCGATAATCGAATGCTTGAAATATTCACTACTAGAAAATATGCTTTTAATGACACACGAACTATGACACACACTAGATTTATGACATACAAAAACGTATGTCATGAAAAAATGTCATCTTTTTAAAATTCTAAAGGATTTATGACATACAAAATTATATGTCGTAAATCTGCGTCATATTTTGTAATATTTACGACATACATAACTGTATGCCATGTTTTAGTGTCATAAATGAAAAACCTAAAAACACGGAGGGCACTTTTATCAAACACGTATGTCATCCGGAAAATGTAATGTCGTCTTTTATACGTATTGTTCTAGCTTTATAACCCTATCGTTCTTACGTTGTGTTCCCGAGTTTTAGCTTGGAGAGAAAAGAAAAGAAAAGAAAAGAAGGAAAGAAAAGAAAGGAACGGAATGGAAATGAAAGTTATATTTTCGTGTTCCCGAGTCGAAAGAAAATTAAAGGAAAGAAATGTTTTATGTGTTCTCGAGTAGAAAGGAAGGGAAAGGAAAGTTATAATTAAGTGTTATTTTTACCAGTAATTTCTTTTCCTTCCAAATCCTTCCAAATCGGAAGGAAAGTTAGGAGAGAATATTAACCCTTCAATTCCTTTCTCTTCTTTCCACTTCCTTCCGTAAAAAAAACTCGGGAACATAAAAACTTTTCTTTTCCTCCCAGTTCCACCCATTTCTCTTCATTTCTCTCGTTAAATGATACTCTGGAACACAGTGTTAGTTCGCATCATTCCCTGCTTAGTGTAATCGGCCCAAATCTACGTAGGTTTCAAAATGACTTTGAAGGATTTAGGGTTTAATCAGGCATCGACGTTTCAATTCCACCCTAGAATGGCTGACATCGGCTCCACCAGCACCATGGACTCAACCCCCACAGTAAATCTCTCAATTGAACCCCGCCAGTCTGACGATGGACTAACAATCCCGAAGTTTCAACGAATTCGTCCACCGCCGCCAACGAAGTGAAATTCGACTCTATCTTGATCAATGAGTCAAAAAGGTAAACAACTTTCTCAAAGATCCTTACGATTCTAACCTATAAGTCATCTGAAATTGGTTTTTCTGAGTTAGGTTTTTTTTTTAAATTCGTTTAGGTTACAAGCAAAGAGACGCCGTATACATCTTCCACCCGAATTATTGAAGGGGTTATATATTCAGATTTACTTTGAGACACCAAGTAAGATCCAAGTTATAAGGGGTTATAAGTTTTCCGATGAATTTGAAAAACTGCATACAACTGGTTGCGTATTGTTTCAGTATTGGTTTTGATATGTCGAGTTGCGTAGTGGTTTCATTCAAGAATCTGATTGCTCATGTTCCAGTATCCGAGAGAGCACCGGTGACAGCACAATCATTCATCTATTTATTATTTTCAGTATTGGTTTTGTTATGGTAGTGATTAGTCATGATATTCGGTTTTGATTTTGTAATACATCTGAAAGTGTTTAGTTTTGATCTGTAAACAGTTGGGGTATACGTTCTTGCCATGTGTCCGGATTGGCTAATGCACCACAGTACTTGACTAATGAGTATGAGTCTCAAATAAATGGTTGTATAATGGGAAGTGATGTTGACAGTGTTATTCTTCCAGCAAATACATTTGGAGGAGACGGTATCTTGCATTTGCAAATAAAAGAAACAAGGTCACTTCTTTTTTTTAATGCCATTTTCATATAATTTTTCTTACTCTAATGTATGTAATTTATGGTGCAGCCGCTTATTATATGTGTGCAAGAAAATGAAACTGTGCTGAATGACACTCCTGATAAACTTGGAATTGATGTGGTATGTATGTCAAATAATGACCTTTTTGTTTTTTTAAATAATGACACACAAACAAGTTTTATTCTTTATACTTGATTAAGGTTTACTCTAAGTTTTGTTTTTTACAAATTGTTCTTAATTTTGGTCCTAACAGATTTGGTACTAACAGTTTGTCTTTCAAATTTTTTGTCCTAACAGTTTGGTCCTTAAATTTTGCTATGAAAATATTCAAATCTAGGTTGCTATAAAAGAACAAAGAAATGAAAGTAGAATGTTATAATAGACACACAAAGAGTTTTTATTCTTTATACTTGATTCTGTTTCTTGAGGTTTAGTCTAAGTTTTGTTTTTTCACAATTTTTCTTAATTTTGGTCCTAACAGATTTGTACTAATAGTTTGGTCCTTCAAAATTTTTTTCCTAACAGTTTGGTCCTAATTAGGTCCTTAACAAATTTGGTCCTAACAGTTTTAGTCCCTAACAATTTGGTCCTAACAGTTTGGCCCTTAACGGATTTGGTCTTAACAGTTTTAGTCCCTAACAGTTTGGTCTTAACAGGTTTGGTCCTTAATAGATTTGGTTCTTAACTGTTTCGTTTCGTCCTAAGTTTCTTTACTTAATGCAAGGATTAGCGATGCACTTTCATTCATTTTGGTTATTATAGCATTGTACTTTCATTTATTTTTCAGTTTGGGAGCGGCAAGAGTGAATATATGGATGATGATATTGATGACGTTCATGAGGAATGGGCATCTTTTGTAACAAATATTATTTTCTGGTGAAGACGTGGAAATGGATGGTATTTTATGTTTGACAAATAATGATTATTATTTTGTGGTATTTTGTGTTTGACAAACAATGACTATTATTTTGTATGACATTGTGATGATGTAACCATGGTATATGTATTAATTATATTTTGTTTTGTATGACATTAAATTTTGTGTGATTTAATTTTAATATTATCAAAGCATTATATATATATATATATATATATATATATATATATATATATATATATATATATATATATATATATATATATATATATATATATATATATATATATATATTTGTATATATATATATATATATATATATATATATATATATATATATATATATATGTATATATATATATATATATATATATATATATATATATATATATATATATATATATATATATAATATTTTACAACTTACATTGCGAGTTATAAATGTATGTCGTAACTGTGTGTCAGAACTGTATGTCATAAACGTGTGTCATTAATGTATGTCGTAAATTTTACGACACACAAATGTGTGTCATCTGTCATTTATAACAGGGGCTTCCTTGGCATACATTTGCGTGTCATCTGTACCCTTTAATGACAAGCAATGCGTGTCATTAAAGGCCTTTTTTCTAGTAGTGATTCAGGTATCTCTCAGGCGCTCACAATGTCAGAATCAGTTCCAGTCGTTCATCTTTCTTCAGCATACTCCTCTGCTGTATACAACAAAGCTGAAGAAACGATCCATTTCGAAGTTGCTTCTCACAAAACTTCAGTCTCTAAGTCTCGATTTAGCAGGTTGTTAGGGTTTATTTTTTCTGACAACTTGGTTGATATTGAGTCGATTACTGTTGTAGAGATTCAAAAGTGTTTTGGCAAATGGGATATAATGGGGATATATCCAAACTTTCAAAGTTCAAGAAATCATGTCTCCCTCCATACTAGAACGCTTTATTCACCCTTTTGTTCAAGGGTTTCTCATAAAGAGTCGCTGGATCTGACAGCGTAAGTCGATTATTCTACACCATCATCTACGGCTTATATCATGGCCTTAATCTAGACTATGGTTCTATTTTGTGGAACCAATTTGTTCAAAGCCTGACTTCTTCTACTCGCCATGCTGAGATTTCTTGCACTCAGTTTTGGTCCATTGTTGTTCATCGTGCACTCGATCACTTCAAGGTGCATCTCATGAAGGATTTGGTTATGGCTGCGATTCCCCTACTCTCTACAACCACATTCGTCTTCACTGATCAAAGAATTTCGATTTTGTAGGGTCGATACCTGAGGAGATGCTGGAGCATGTACCGCTCGGAATAAAAATCGTTGCTGATTATCGACTGTTGCCCGAATCCGGTGCCAGACCGGTACCCAAAGACCTCCAAGCTGTTTTCAACGCCGCTGAAAAACCGAAGAGGGGGCAAACGAAAAACAAAAGCCTCATCTTCCGAAACGGCAAAACCCTCCAAACCACGAAAGAAGCCAAGAAAGCAACGTTCTTCGACTCCCGTTCTCGAAGAAGAAGAAGAAGAAGAAGAAGAAGAAGAAGAATCGGATTAACGAACTAAGTCAGACATTCAAAAGGATGACACTCTTCACAATGAAGAAGAAGATACCACTTCCAAAGACCCGCCTTCCGGAAACCAAGGTCAAGATCCTCCCTTGAATTCTCTGAAACCTTCTCCTAAATCTTCTCCTCAAACTTCTCCAAAATCTTCTCCCAAAACTTCTCCAAAACCATCTACCCCTCATTCTAGTGACGACGATGATATCATGTTCGGAGATGAACAGGAAGACCTAACCGCATTCGTTCAGACTCCTTTCATTGTTGATCAGGACAGTGATAACAATAATGCTCCAATAACGAAGGCTCAATTCAACGAGCTCAATCAGAAATTGGATTCTCTTCTGAAATCCTCCAAGCCTTCGTCATCCACCGAATGGCAGTCTATGTTTGATTCTCACAAGGCAACGGTGGAGGCCTTGATGACAGAAAACAAGAAAGTCCTTGAGGATGCTGCCAAGGCAACTACGGGATCGGAAAAAGTTGTGACTGAGACGACCCAAAAGTCGATAAACTACAGAAGGATGTCGTCACATTCATGAAAGAATTCTGAACCGCAACAGATGAGAACACTGACAAGGTGAATAACCTGATTGCGGGGTTCTGGGATTCATTGAAGGCAGAGAAGGAGGCTCTATCTGGCCTTCATGATGAAATCAAGAATGAAAATGCTTATCTTGTCTCTTCCCTCATAGCAAAAGTTGAGAAGCTACAGGAAGATCTTGCCTTGGAAAACAAAATCATGAACCAACTTGCTGAGACAACTCAGAAGGCAAAGGTTCTTTCTGTCAAGCACAAGCATGCTTCGGAACAGCTGGCTACTGTGACAAATGAGAATGCAGTCATAAAAAGTTGCGTCTCCGATGTCAATACCTTTCTTCGGCGAATGGTGGAAACAAATGATTCCATTCTCACTCCCACCATTCGACATCATATCACCAACAAACTCCATCCAGTTTTTAATATGCTCAATCAGATAATGGGTGTTTTGGGAGAGCGGGGATCCTCCGAAACAAGGGGAGACAATGATGAGAGGGAACCAAAGACTACGAAAAAGTCTGCTGAGGAAAACCCCTAGAAGCCAAAGTTCACCATAGATCTGAATGTCGGTGAAGCTTCTGGTTCTACCAAGCGAAAAGGCAAAAAGATTGGAGATGATGATGACGAAGACGAAGAAGACGAGCTTACTGAGGTTGAGAAGCTCGAACGAATAAAGAAAGACAAAGAGCTTGATGAGCTTAATGAGCTTCGCAGAAGGCTGGATGAAGAAGAAGCTGAAGCTCAGAATGCTGAAATCACCTTGGAGGCCCGAAAAAGTCTTTTTCCTCTGTGGTCGCTGAAGAGGATTCAGAAAGAGGCGATCGATGATCCCAAAGTTTACTGGCTTGAGCCCGTCCGTTCTTTTGATCTAAGCAACGACGTGGATTCACAGCTTGACTTTCCGATCACCTCAAGGGCGTTCGTGTTCCGTTGCTTTGAACCAATAGCATGCTCCCATCTCTGGTCCTCAAGTGAACCACAAGCTCTTCTTTTTCTACCTCAAGAACGCCAAGCCTCAATATGAATCGTGGAGCTTAAAGAAAATAATTGCGCTAAAAGTTAGACTCCCGGATCCAACTGAACCCTTTTTGAACGTTCGGTTCAAGGGATTTAGGGGTGACAAAAAGCAACCAGAAGAGTTCTCAATGGTGGATTTGTCGTTGATGAATCCATTCGATTGGATTTCCATGTTTTAGATTTTGTCAAAGGATGTTCAGAAGTATGAACCCGTCGTTGCCCACCTTAAGAGAATGTTCATCTGTTATATTCATGAGGTTTCACAATTGGATGCGGAGATAACATCAGTTTTGAAGAAGCGGCCTACAGTGAGTCCCGAACCTGATTCTTTCGATCTTAATAGACGCAAAATAGGCAAGATCGAAAACCGGCACTGGAACGTGGTGTACAAGACAAAGGAAGGAGAATTGATTAAAAAGAAGACGTTCTTTCTCCGAGACAAACACTTGTATAGAACTTCTGCCATGGAGCAAATCCTTACTCTGACCAATGCTTGCAAGATCAATACCGACGAAGACAAGAAATGCTTCTCGGATATGTGGTATCTGGTCTTTCGAAACACGCTTCTGAACATGATGCCCAAGTTGTTCAAGGTTTCAGTTTCGGTTCCGAATAAGGAAGAATGAAGACTCCTTTTCGCAATTTGACACAAAAGGGGAGATTGTTGGTATATTTTATGTTGTGTCAATTGCGCCTTTTGTAAAGCCTTTTTGGCCTGTCCATTCCGTCTTTAGATTAGTTATATAAGGCATGCACGTACCCTTTTAGGATTAACATTTTTGGATTGATTCAAACACTGTAACCGTTTTCACGGCTTCACTCTCACAGAATAGTTCTCTCGAATTGTTATAGAGTGTTTTATACAATCATTTGGCATCTGTTTGATCATTGATTCGTGTTCATTCTTATTTCATTTTGTTAACTTAGAACCAAACGATGTTTTTATTATTCCCACATAAACCATAAAGAATGACAGGTTTTCACGACACACATTTTTGTGTGTCATAGTTCGTGTGTCATTAAAGACATTTTTTCTAATTGTGTGTGAGCATATATTTGTTCCAAGCTCCGCAAAACTTCTTCGCTTGATGGCCTATCCTCACGATCCTTAGCTATACAGTTTAATGCCAGTAGAGCGCATTCAAAAGCCCCTTCCAGGGGGTAATTTTGTTCGAGACGTGAATCCATTAACTTCTTTAGCTCACTTTTGTCGGCTAATAATTCAAACGTTCGCTGCTTCAGATTCAGTGCATGCTTTCCTGTTAGGGTTTCGAGCATCATCATTCCAAAACTATAAATGTCACTCTTCAAGTGACCTGTAACATCAAAAGTGTATTGTCTGTAATCAGAATTCTGTAAATAATTTACAGAGCGTAACTTTTTAAACGACTACACTAAAGATAAAACTATAAATACGATGTTTTTTCTTCATTAGTGTATCCAAAATGGATTTATGTTTTGCTAGAATTGTCTTCTAACAAAATCAAACACAATTGTGTGCAAAAGTTATTTACTTGTTCAAATATTTACTATATTTAATCGTAACATACCATTCCCTCTATACCATGGGTCCACATAAGCTAGGGTACCCATAAAATGTGTAGAAACATATGTTTTCTCGATTTGGGGCCCAAATCTTGCCAACTCAAAACCACCCAGTTTCGCATTGTAGTCCTAGAATAACAAAGAGTAAAAGTATATGGTTAACCTTATATATTGGCATAATACCAAAAGCATGGAAGTGGTTTGCTCACTACAAAAAGCATAAAGTAGCTTAAGAGTACCTGATCTAGCAATATATTAGATGTTTTAACATCACGATGTATAACTTCATCTCTTGATGAATGTATATAAGTGAGTCCACGAGCTACTCCTATCATTATCTTAAGTCGTGCTTCCCACGAAAGTGGTTTTGCAACATCTCGTGCATCTGCAACATTTTTTTTATTTTTTTATACATGTAACATCTTCATTGCAACAACTCAACAATTGAGAAAAAATAACCCCGGAAAAGTGTTTAAGAGAGACTCAAGTATATTACCTCCGAATAAGAAGTGATCATAAGTTTGGTTCTGCATGTACTCATACACAACCAAGCATCCATGTTCTTTATCATTGCAATATCCCAACAGACTAATAATATTTGGATGAGCCAACCTTTTTAAGACAGTCACCACTTTCTGATTTCACAAAATTTTAAGTTAGTTTCAGCAAAAGGATTCATAAAACAAAAATTCTATTAAAAGACTCCTAATTTTTGTTCACAGCATAACGTTGATAAAGATGTAAAGATAGTTCTAAGATCAGTTCTACTTTGATAAAATATTTTCACATATGTTTATCTCTCACTTGCTAACAGCCTAACAATCATATCACATTCTACATAAGCCTCCTTTAATTTCCTATGGTTCAAATGCATTGTTCTTTTCCATCTATTAAATAAGGCTATGTTCTCGACACACTTAATTGGAGAGAAACAGTGATTTGGAAAGAAAAAAGAAAATCAAAACACTTGTGTGTTCTTTAAGCTTTTATGGAGAGAACATAAAGTCACTGGAGGTAAAACTTCCTAGCAAATGTTGGGAAATTTGGATATAAAGGAAAGTCAAAAGCTTTATCATTTTTCTTTATGTGAAAAGTAATTATGTTTCCCATGTAACTTCGTTATGAAGAAAAAAAGGACTCAAATCTTAGTGCAAAATTAAAGTAATTAATTAAGTTATTCCACTTCCTCTAAGATGTGGGGAGATTTGGATATAAGATTAAAGTAATTAAATTTCTCATGAAACTTCATCACAGCTTGTTCAACAGAAGTAATATTTTTTTAATCTTGATTAAACAAATAATGCCATAATTTAGACATTACATGAGAAACTCTGCCCAGAAACTTCAAGCAAGAAAAAAATAAAAAATCATCATACTAAAGAGTAAACACACCATGAACTGGTCTAAAAGAGAACCAAGGTGCCGCCCTCTTTACCCAAAAAAAAAGAGAACCAAGGCATAGAGTTCAATTGTTTTCCATGGAAATCTAACTTTCTCATCTTAAATATATAAGTTTATATATTTTATTGATACTTACTTGCCATTCTGGACGATCTTGATTATACCTTTTAACAGCAACAACAATTCCGGCACCCTCTGTTGAAAGGCCAAACGTGTTCTTGTCAACCCAACCTAAGAACACGTCTCCAAAACCGTCCCTACTCAAGAGCAAATCTTGATTAAAGTTTCTTGTAGCCCTTTTTAAATCATCAAACTTGAATACTTTCAGACTTGTAATAGGATTTGTGAAACCTTTGTTGTCAACGGCTACAATCTCACGGCCATTCCTACTGTGGCCCTTGCTTTTACTTGATAATAGTTTCGGATCACCTTGAGCTGAAATCGATGAACAAAAACAGATTATATAATCAATATTTTCAGTTTCAACCCCTACATTCTCATAACTTCATTATTGTTCTGCTAATATGTGTAAAGATGGATACATAAAGATTTAAAGAATCTATACACATAGTTTAATAGGAGCTTGAAATACCAGAGTTGTCTCCATTAGAAGGGAAGGGAAACATATCAAGCATTCTTCCGAATATTGTTCTGCCTGCTGCTTGCAATGAAGTATTGATTTTTTCTTGTAACGTCATCACAGAATCAAGAGTGACCACAACCTCTGCCATCGTAGGACGCTGTTTTGGATTGTTGTGCAAACATCTGTCTGCAATTCGAACAAACTCCTTCAAACATTTTGTGGATATTTGACCCTTTATATCAGGATCAACTATATCTTTTAAATTCCCCTCTTGAATAGAATTTTGAGCCCATGTCACTAAACCCCAATGCTCCTCATCAAGACTTGCATCCACCGCACGCTTCCGACACAACACTTCCAGCATGACCACCCCAAAAGCATACACGTCAGACTTCCTAGTCAACCTTCCAGTTGAAAAATAATTCGGATCCAGATACCCAAAAGTGCCTTTCACAAGTGTGTTGACATAAGTAGATGGCTTGTTCGTTGGACCTATCCTGGACAACCCAAAGTCTGAAATTTTAGCCGCCCAGCTCTCATGCAACAAAATATTTGAGCTCTTGACATCACGATGTATAACACCAAACTCAATACCAGTACCCGTGTGAAGGTAGTCTAACCCACGACCGGCACCTATACAGATCTTGAGTCGCTGAATCCAAGACAAAGGGGTACGGAGTTTATGGAGGTGGTCTTCGAGCGTTCCACTGGGCATATATTCATAGATGAGGATCATCTCTTTTTCATAATTACAATAACCAATCAAAGACACAAGGTGACAATGACGCAACTTCGAAAGCATTTCAACTTCAGCCCAAAACTCTGTTGCCCCTTGAGTGGACATGGAATCCAACCGTTTTATGGCAGCAACAGCGACACTTGTTCCGTTGATAATATTACCTTTGTAAACTTTTCCAAACCCACCTTGCCCAACAACTAATGATTCATCAAAGTTATTGGTTGCCAAGACAATCTCAGAAAATTTGAAGTGACGACACAATTGTGACCATTCTGTGGTGGATGTGGTAGTGGTTTGAGATTCCTTGCCATCTCTAGTTGCAATAGACATAATTATTGGTGAAGATGAAGTAGAAGCAAAGAAGATGAAGCAAAAGCAGAAAAAGAGCTTGTAATGGTGGTTCCATAAATGATAGTGGGGCTATATAGTCAACCTACGAAATGGGAATCTTCGTGGAAAGAGAGATTTGCTCAGTCAACATGTAAAATGGTAATTTTCCTGGAAAGAGATATATTTGTATTTAATTTGTTCTACTAAAAATTATATATAACTAGTTTTAAGTAATGCAACGTGTTTACGTCATTAACTTATAGTACCTTATCTTGATTTAGAGTCAAGATTATTAGTTAAGATGTTTGTATCAATTTCATGTTTAAATTTGTTATGCTGATTTATTTTCATATTTTATTGCTTGTTTACTTTTCTTCTTACATTTTATATATCAACATGGAGAGAGGAGAAAAGGGCTTCACCTTTTGTATACATATGCTCTACCAATCTTATTTTTGCATTCAATGTGTTTGTTAGATTTACTTAGTAGTATCAGAGTACGTACAGGTACAGCAATCATTATATGCTTGATTAACTTATTTTAGGGCTAATGGTAAGTTATTTTTTAACAAAGTCATTGTAGTTTTTAATTTCTTACCTTTTAAACGTTAATTACAGATTTTAGCAAGCAAACCTTTTACAACCAAAATCAACTTGCTGATTGCGAGATTTTGTAAACTAGCAGGCTGATCGTGGAAAAGTTTGACTAAATCACAACCGTCGATTAGCAAGCAAACCTTCAACACCAATTTCAACTTGGGAATTTTTGTATTCGGAAATATTTATCTATTTGGATTTGATGGTGCTTGTACCTTCAACTCCAACAACCGCGTCAAGTTTAAAAATCGACGTCTTCAAGGTCAACGGTACAACTCGATGATGCACCACTCTCTTAACTCGTTGTTTTGCTTTTTGGTCGGCCGATTTTCTCTTTCTTCTTTCAGTTTTTGTTCTCGACACTAGTGTTGGTGGTCGGAAGCGTTGTCAACCGCATTCCAGAGGTGGCCGTTCCAGTGATTCTTAATGTCATTGTCGGTAAAGAAAAATCTCCGTCGGGTACGGAAAAACCGATGGACATCCGTTTATAAAAAACCGTCCAAAAACAAGACATTTATAAAAAACCGTCCAAAAACAATCATAACGATAATTAAAAAGTTCAATCGTGGATACCTAATTCTTAAATCTCGATGTCAAATAAAAAACGACAACTATCAATTTGTTCTTGTTCAAAATAATTTGTTAGAATCAATCAGCATCAACTCTATAAATTAAGTATACAAATCCGCAACGTTTCGACATTGAACTATCACTAAATTTGAAAGTTAGATAGTTGATTACTACAAAATAACAACAAAAAGATATTAAAAACAACAAAAATACCACTTCATTGACTTCTTTTATGATTTGAGACTTTATAATATGTTTTTTTTTTATTTGAATGTGTGCTAGCAATAAATAAAGAAAAAAAATAGAGATAAGTATTTTTACAAGATATGTTGTGTTAAAATAAATAAAATAAAATATAAAATGGTTAGAATATAGAAAGCCATACCTAATTTCTTATATCATAGTCAATCTTGTATACAAATTAATGATTCCAACGTATCATACTAAAACATATTATGAGGAGTGACATGTCTTCTGTCGGTACTAAATACAGATTCAAAAGCAACTATAGATATTGGTGTAGCCAAAACATCTCTAATAACTTGTTGCAAAGTTTGATATTTAAGACATTTAGCCTTCTACTAAGCTAAAATATCAAAATATTCTGTCATTAGCAAAACGTTGTCCTCTAAATAATAATCTAACTCAGATTTGTAAGTATCAACACTTGAAGTGCTACTCACAAATAAGTTGTACCAGCCAAATAATCTCTATAATCACCAATATCCATGCCAAAATCAAAATATTCAATTAAGAATGAGTTTCTTTGGCATCACGTGGTTTGTATTTGTAAGGCCCTAATCCCGAGAAGTCCAAGTTCCGGTTTTTAAGACATTTAGCCTTCTACTAAGCTAAAATATCAAAATATTCTGTCATTAGCAAAACGTTGTCCTCTAAATAATAATCTAACTCAGATTTGTAAGTATCAACACTTGAAGTGCTACTCACAAATAAGTTGTACCAGCCAAATAATCTCTATACTCACCAATATCCATGCCAAAATCAAAATATTCAATTAAGAATGAGTTTCTTTGGCATCACGTGGTTTGTATTTGTAAGGCCCTAATCCCGAGAAGTCCAAGTTCCGGTTTTTAAAGGGTCAAAGTTCGCGGAATCAATGAAGCAAGATTGGAGTTTTAGTGGAACCAGCCATTAGCGCCGCTAATGGTGGTGATTAGCGCCACTAATATCCAGCCTGGTGGGTTGGTTTGCACGATCTCAATTAGCGACACTAATTGTATAGTTATCGACGCTAACTGTTGAAAATAGGCCAAAACTCTAGATTTTCATGTTTGGGCCGTATTTTTAGGGTGGGGAACGATAGGGCAGCCGCCATTTGCTCCCTTTCAGCCTCCAAACTAGTCATTTTCCCTCTCTAGCTCATTTGGATGGATTTTTGGTGTTTTTTTAACACCCGAGACCAATTTATAGATATTTATATATTAATTTGGGGGCTTAAGTATGAAAATGAGACTTAAATGTATTTATATGTGTCTGGGGTGTAATGTTTGCAAGTTGGTGGACTAGTTGTGCCAAATTGGCAAACTTTTATGTAAAAGTATGGGAAAATCGGATTTTTCTCAAAACATTTCCGAATTCTCAAGAACATGCTACAGTGCGCGAACGATCTCGGGAGATTGAACCGTTGGATCGTCATGAAATCTTGACAGAAGCTAAAGGCGATTTATATGTAGGTTTTTACCGGAGGATTTATAATTCTGATGGCAGAAAGTCGAGATATAATCGTTCAATCAGAACTGCAGAATAGAGGTAAAAATCACTGTTTTTATACCATATTGTAAAACTCGTGATAAATCGTAGAAGTATCGGTTTGATGTGAAACCAGTTCCATATTTTCATAAATGGATCCTAATATATTTGATCTACAGAGGTGAAAACGTGATTCGGCCTATAGCATAGCTAAAATATTCATTTTCTACATGCTGGTACCTTTTTGGCATATTTCAGATGTATGTGATATGTAATCTTCCAAAAATCATAGTAAATTGTAAAAAATCATTTGGAGTTGATATTGGTGTCCCTGGAAACCTAAAAATGAGTAGTTTTCTGTAAAGTTGAAATCGTTATATAGAAATGATTCTAGGTTGAGTGAAACTGATCAAGAACAGGGGACAAATTCTTGGGAAAAATGGATAATTGCTATGAAAGTTGATATTAAAGTTATGGCTTTCAAGTTAATGACTTAGGTTTTCAAGAGGGTATATAAATATGATTTATAAATGTGGTTGAAAACCTAATGTACGTATATGGAAGCCGAGAAGTTGAGACGACACCGAGATATACGAGCAGTAGAGCTAACTAACCTGGAATACCAAGGTGAGTAACTCCACTCAACGTGACTGGTGTTGTGTTGTGTGTTGTATTTGTGTGATTATATATTTGTATATATATCATATGGTGGTGCTAGAATGTATTTATCTAGATGATTAACAGTATAATGACCCTATGTGCTAACATAGGTAAAACACTTTTGGTAGTCGTTGTAGATACCTACGGTGTTATTATAGGTGAATATAAATGTTGTTTTATATTGTGTTCAAGTGGTTGTATAATGATGGTTTACAACTATATGGTGTAATTAAAGATTGGTGATAACTCGGTGTAACCGAGTGTTGGTGATGGATCTTCGGGTTGGTGAAAAGCCCAATATCATTTGGTGAACGTTTTCAATATTGGTGTTATTCATAAATTCGGTGTATTATACAAGTGGTTGGTGCTATGATATATCTAATTGGTGTTGGATTTTCAGGTGACAAATGATTGGTGAATCTTTTAAGTACGATGTGGCAATATAAGATTCGTTGTAAATTTTATCTTGTTATAGTAGAGTTATTCACTAAGCGTTTCGCTTACATTGTTTTTGATGTGGTGTTTTGCAGGATTTAGTTGTAGTAACGCCCGACTGGATCGTGGAACGATCTTGAAGATATCCACTTGACGCTTCCCAGACATCAAGTATTGTATTTGTAAAGTCAAATTTGAACAGTTTTGTTAAAATGTTGTAAATACTCGATGTTGGTTTTTGGGGCGTTACAAGTTGGTATCAGAGCCGAGGTTTAAGTGAACTAGGTGTTAGTAGTGAATATCCCTATACTTAAACCATAGTAGGTGCCAATGTGTAGTCGTATCGTAGGAATGTATGGTGTTGATAGAGGTTTCTTGGGACATCTTAACGTCATTTTTTTGACACTGTCCTATGGTGAATACCTATAATCTGGAAGGTAGATATGGAGCTATAAATGAATGGGACGTCGCTGGGAGCTTGGATGGGTTGTCGAGGAGTTGACGCAGTTGCTGCAATACGGTGCTTTTCTAAATACTCACCTATCAGGTAGAGTTTAATGATGAAAAGGTGACTCGGTTCATCCGAAGGATGATAGTGGGGGTGGTGGACATTTAGTTGGGAGTAGTATAAGGATGGACGATGTTGTTAATTTGATGCCAACTAACGAAGTGGTGAAGAAGAGTTGACTATTGGTCAATCGGGTCAGAGTAGAGACATGGAAGATTTGGTGCCAGGTCTAAAGTTTGAAAACCTTGGACACGTTAGGACATTAAGAATACTCACAGGTGGAGTATTCAAAGACGGAATCAATTTCTAGAGCCTTGGACGTGGTGCACTGATTTTGAAGTGTATCAAAGGTGGAAGTTGGAACAGTTAGTTCTAATTGTTCTGGTTGCAGGACTAGTTGCTGTTAGTTGAAGGTGAAGATCGCTTCTTAGCTCATTGCTTGGAGCTCAAGGAGGGAGTATTACTTGGGAGTTGGACGAAAATGTTAAAGTCAGGTGGCGATATTCCTTCCTAGTTCCTTTAAGGAACAAGAATTTGTGAAAATTACAGGTGGATGTCGTATGTCTATTAATCAATAGTGGGGGTAGATGTACGTTTAAATTCATGGGATCATAATCCCTATGAATTGGAGTGAGAATGTTATCACGAAGTTGAACTACTGTTTGGCATAGACTCGTGGTTTATGGTGTTGGAAAGTTGTAGTAAGGAGATGGTACTAGTGAAAATATCAGGTGACTCTCAGTCAACGATATATGACAGAGGGTGGTAAAATCAAACCCAGGTGATTACTTCGGTTGCAGCAAGAAGCGATGTAAGTCATGATTATATTGTTTGTCTTTAATGGTGAACACTTTGCAGTATTCATGGAATTGGTAAACTGGTGGTGCTGTCTTTTCCTGATCAAGCCTTTGTGTATACTACAAAGGACAAAATAAGCATAAAATAACCATATTCTATGGTTAATAGCGTATTGTGGAGGTTGACTTAATGAGGTGAAGCAGTAATAAGATGAGAGATTTAGGGGCTGTTTGTTTTTTCTCTGCAGATCTTCCTGATCACTTTTGTCTGCGCCACGCAGACGGCGCGCAGACATGGACCTTCGCAGACTGTTTGTTTTTTCGAAGATTGCAGACCTAAAAAGGTCTGCGCGTCCTCTTTTTGGGACAGACTTGGACCAATGTCTTCAAGGATCTGCAGAGCTCTTCTAGTAATAAGTTAATACAATTTTAACCTAAAAAAAAAAGAAATACGCATATCGTTTTCTCCTCCAACCGGTCTCGCGTTTTCTTTTCCTTGCGTCGTTGACCAAACCGCAGCCGCCGGCCACCTTCGATTTAAAAAAAAAAAGAAATACGCATATTTGTTTTTAAAAACACTTTGATTTTTTTAACTAATAGTTGCGATTTTTTATCAGCATTACCTTTTCGAAGTAAATAATGTTTATTTTTCTAAGTTTTTAAACAAAATGAAGATAAATTTGTAACACTTTTAAAAAATGTCACAAACTTAAAAAAAGACATGTTTGCTTTGATATTAAATTCGTTAATATCATATAATAGACGTTTTTTTTATTGTAAATCATACTTATAAACTATTTGAAACCTACAAATATATTTTAACATTAGAACTTTGGTTCACAATCTTACGCAAATTTTTAGCTTTACAAACTATTTGTAAATCCAACTTTGGTTACGTAATTTTTATTCTTTATTATTTAAAAAACAAATGTTTGCTTTGATCCTTAAATTCGTTAATATCGTAAATTGAACGTACTCATTTGTTTTACATAAAAAAAGTTTATTTAAATTTCAGTTTATTTTCACAAGCTGCAGACTTTAAAAAACAAACAGTCTTCTTCTTGCAGTCTGCAGACATTTAGTCCACCTCTTTTCTGTAGATGCTCTGCAGATGTGGTCCGCAGACTGCAGACCTTTTACCTCTTCAAAAACAAACAACACCTTAGTAAAATCTCTAGAAGCATGGGGTTCTGTGGAATGAAAAGTTGTATGGATATAAATACAATAAAAGAATCATTCTAGTTGTTAAAGCAGACTTAATGGTGTTACTGCTGAAATTACATGATGTGACGGTGTGTGGTGAATGTTGTATGCTTGAATGGTAGATGTATACTACTGTTGGTGAGCTTATAAATACTGATGCTGAATATAAGTTGACTTTGGTGTTAAATGTATATGAATGGAATGATTGATGGTGGGAGCAATTCTAGTTAGTCGTATATTTAACTAGATAAATGGTTGACTTAATCGATGTGTTGTGCTGATGACTAGTGTTATACTATCAGCAGGTTTTATTCCGGTGTTTAGCGGAGTATTGGTGGAAGATATACTCGATGATTGGTATTAGCCTTTGTGGCTGTGGTGTTAAACTGTCAATTATATTTATTAATAACTAGTTGTAAGACCCGTGTACACGAGATGATATAAAAAATTGTTAAAATGAAGATCTAAAAATTGATAATTATAGATAATAAAATTTTCATAACATATGGCGGAATTGTTGAATATATAGGTAATTAAATTAAGCACTAAACCAATATTGTTGATAACTTTAAATAATTATAATAAATCACAAATATTGAAAGAGTTCTTTGAATACGACATTGGTTGTTCTATTGCAAATTCTACAGTCGTTGTCTAAAATTAATATTTTTAATTCATCACCACTTTTAACTTTTGACAATGCTACATAAAAGGACCATTTATGAAAATTGGTTGTCTAAAAAACAAACCCATATTTGATAACGATGGTCATTGACTCTTATTTATTATATTTAACAGTTCTATATTATGTTTGTGATATATTTGTATTGAAAATTGTTTTTTTTCTAAATGATCAGTTATTACAAAATTTTAATAAAATAAACAAATAAAATACTATATGTAAATGACAACCATTTGTCAATAAAATATTTCAAAATATGCATAACTAAATTAACGATTAAATATGTTTTTAACAAATTAATATTATAAAAAATGTTGAATATATTTAAAAATAAGTGAGAACTTACAAATTTTTAAAAATTTCATTGTATACAACATTGGATGTTCTATTGCTAATTTTATCGTTATTATCTAAAATTAATAATTTTAAGCCTTCTCTGTTTTACCATTGTTATACTTTTTGACAGAATAGTTCCATCATAGATGTTAATATGAACACACAATTGAGATTCTATAATTACAATAAATAAGTAAATATTTATAATAGATATCAATATTTTTATATAATAGATATGTAAACAGTAATTATAAGAATTTATCATTCATACAAATATATTATATAACCCATATTTCAATTACTAACATAAAAATTAATTACGTTGTAGTTTACATAAATTAAAAATCATCAAATCTATATACACGATCTATGTCAAGTCCACCTAAACTTTATGTCACCAACAGTAAGCTTTCTTTTAATACTAAAAATTATAATATTGTAATTGATTAACTTCAAAAAAGCCTTACGTTTATAATATAAAATAATAAACACTCTAATACATTTATTTTATTTCACACAATTTTTTCGACAATATTAAAGGCATTCTTTAATTAATTATTAAATCCATTGTAACACTCGGTTTTAATAAAACATCTTCATTTAAATAAATATCAATTTATTCAATAATTAACATTTTGAAGATATTTAAAAATCATTTTAAATATCAATTCACCGCATAAATCTCCACATAAGTAGCATCAGTGTGTACCCGTCATGCCTGGCCGTCATTTCCATCTGTACAACATGAAATGGTAATTTAATAGGGAAAGGATAAGCCCACGGCTTAGTGAGTTCCAACAACTACACAGCATATCAGCTACACATACTTTACCCCTAACATGAAAAATACAACCACACGTCACATAATCTGCTCTACCCAATATATTGGATTATATCCTCTTATACGTATTTGCTCAGTAAATCTAACTCCTCTGCTTAGCCCTTAGAGCCGCGCATACCCTGTACGTCAGGTCATGCGTATCTGCTCAATAAATCAAACTTCATTGCTCAGTACGTCGAGCCACCCTATATATCTCAATTTGTCACCCCCATATTATCCACATGCTAGACCTAAACATGTCTAGTACTAACTACAAACACCATATCCCAACCCATACAACTATCACAGGAAAGTGTATTATCAATAAAATACACACAGCTTGGTATTACACATAAACATCTTATAAGCACACAACACTACAGTAAAGCACACATAACCTCCGCACAATGTAGTGAGAAACTCACCTGATTAGAGTCGACTACAGCGTTTATCTCTGCTTCGTATTCCCTCTTTAACTGTTAACACAGTAAGACATTTATCACTCTTTACTCCTTAACTATACCATAGTTGCATTAATAAACCCTTCCATGATACCTCGTGATTTATCAAGTAAAGGATAGCCAGGTAGAAGATTAGTTGGGGTGGCAGGATCCTTTCAGCATTTTAGCCTTTCGGAAAATCCAACAACCAGATCCCTAGTAATCGGCCTAGACACCATCCTCGTAAGTAAATCACTCGGTATTTTTTTGGAATTACAAATAGTATAACCTATATTATAGTTTAACACTTATAAACTACTAGAGAAATACGATAGCGATTACTCACTTAAGATTGGCGTTTTCTCAAAGCCTTGGCACGTTTCCCGTTCCGCTTTTCCAACACTTCCCGAGCACCTCGTTACCAGCTACCACTCGCTTGCTTTCACTCTAGTGCTTAGAAACCTCTATATATTGGATTGAGATTTAGTTGTGTGGTTTATGAGATGTTTTGAGGGGTATTTATACTTGAATTCTTGAATAAAAAATGGCATGACACTTTTGACAAAAGATTTTAATAATATAACTTTGTTGAAATTAATACCTTCTAGAATCAGTCTGTTCAAGACTGGTTTAGACGACTTTAAACCCATGAAATTCACGTTTTTATTTGATATTCCAAAAATTTATCTCAATACCTTTCCAGGGATGTATTTTACGTATTTATACGAATTTTCTATGATTTATTATGAATTTTTGAAAACAGACTATCTAATCTGTCAATTCCGAACTAATCAGTAAAGATTGCATTTTTTTACCATAGATAATATCATTTTCATGCTTACTATTATTTTTGGTAATTGTACTAGACTCAATTTGTAAACTTTATGCACTGGTTTGAGGTCCAAACGATTTTCCTAGAATTAATTATGATTTTTCTAAAACCGACACAAAATGGTGATTTTCATATGAAATTGTAACTAAAGTTTTTCTTAGCTTTATAACTACCAAAAATCATATAATTCCTAACACTCTTATTTTAAGTATATGTTATAATCAAGATACGGGTCTTACAAGTACTCCACCCCTTTATAAGATTCCGTCCCCGGAATCTCCAGCGTTGACATACACTTATTCTTCCACTCAATCATTCCGTATTTCAACACAATACGGTTGTATTGTTAAACCCAAAGGGTATTACCACAATACTGGCACATTAACTACCTCTAATCAACTAGGCCAACCTATTGAGACTACAAAGTACTCGTTATGTAATCTCATACACTCATAATACAGACATCATGGATGCAAGGTACTTGTTATGCATCGTATAGTCACATGTTCACCACATCATATCACAAGCCCTACTCTTCACAACTTCAACAGCTCATCTATTCACCAGACACCCAACTGTATGTGTGTTAGAACTGCCAGCCAATAAAGCCATCACAACATTTGTATGTGGTCCCACCACAATTACTGCTCATAAGATCCACAACACATATGTGGTCCTGCCAAATGTGGCCCCACTAAATAAGTGGTCACAACCACAAGTATTATTAACCCCCAGAATAAATGGTCACAACTACAAGTTACCAGTGGCCCCACGGAATAAGTGGTCCCAACCACAAGTACAAGTAGCCCCATAGCATAAGTGGTCCCAACCACAATACTAGTAGCCCCACCTAATAAGTGGTCCCAACTACAAGTATAAGTGGCCCCACAGAATAAACAGCTTTTCGCTCTAAAGGCTTAACAGCTAACACACATACGACTGCACAGCTCTGCAACCAACCACATGACACCAATAATCCTCATATCAGCTCAGCCTCCACATACAACTACAAAATCTCCACCCACAATATGATACCATATCCATGGTTATCACCACTTAATACTCACGTATTCGTCCGCACAGCTAATATCAACTAGATATTCAACCAGCTACCGACACAGTTTATCCACGGTTACTTGCCTACGGGTTACCTACTTAAGAGGTATTCACTTAATCATTTACCCAACACACATATGCTAACAAGATAGTTATCTTGGTCAGTTAGCAATATTTTCTCAACTCATTATTTTCATATACTAACAGATTTTAAGTACATGATACATTGATAGGCCACATCTAGCCTATTATGATACATTCGTTCATAGTATTCACTACCTACATGAATACCCTTACGCCACACCACTATGTCATCTGCACTCTCACGAGTTGTTATTATATGTCCATTCCGTATACATGTACTTCTCTTGTACGGGAATGAATAAAACTCTAATTCTGCAAACATACGACACCACGTATAAAACCTTATGTTTCTAGCATGTACACGTATATCTGTACGTATATTTTTCACATCTATATACTGCTTTAGTTCACGTATGTCTTCTTCCAAATTATGCCATCCAGTTACTGGATCCCAATTTCTGCTGATACGCTCACATACATCCTCAGCCTTCATCATTATCGTACTACAGTCATCTGACACACTTCGTATATAAAACTTGTTAACCAGCAACTGTAGATGACCTGGATGCATCACATATATCTCCATATCTGGAAATGAAATTTGCGACTTATGCTCTTCTCTAAATAACATTACGTTTATTTATAGTCAATCAAAATCAACTATTTTAGCGATCAACATCTTCTTTTTATTATCCACTATCTGTGCTTTTCTTAGTAACAAAGGGACTTAACGTATCATTTTTACACAGCTCATCTACCATAGTCACATCAACTGTTTACTAATTAATTACTAAGAAAAGAAACGTCACTAGATTCTTAATCTTTCGAGTACCCCAACCAGCGTCCCAATTATTCCCAATAAATTCTATGATTACCAATCAATAGATTGGATAGTATAAATACAGCTTATCAGCATACACATTGATTAGTTATACCCTCGGCTAATTGGATTGCTCATGACCAACTCCCAATTCGAACGCGGATCCTGTGCTTTCAATAGTAGAAGCTCTTACTACTATCTTCCACATTTATCCTCATTCGTTTCAGGACTTGTTCAGAAGTCCCCAATTTACTTCTCACGATAATTTTACCACATATACCCAAGTTGTTTTGCGAACATAGTCGTAGAAAATCTTTCACATAAAAGGATTTACCTTATGGATATCACTTATCAATGAACATGCAACTTGGCCAACTCAAAAATTCTAGGACTATTTAGTTCCTACTGCCTACACTTTAATGGCATTTAAGCACACATATATTACAGAAATAGCAACAAAGACTAAGCACTTAACCTTTTCCCTACTGACGTCGGCTGACGGTACACACTGCGTCTTTGCAACAACATTCATTTAACCCCTTACTCGAAAAAAAACTTATAATTTCTTGTAAAAATATTTTCAAAGAAAACTTTTAAGTCTCAAGCTTGAGATCAAAACCCATCAAGTGAGTCTGATTCACTCAAGCCTTGGCTCTGATACCAACTTGTAACACCCGGTTTTTAATAAAACATCTTCATTTAAATAAATATCAATTTATTCAATAATTAACATTTTGAAGATATTTAAAAATCATTTTAAACATCAATTCACCACATAAATCTCCACATAAGTAGCATCAGTGTGTACTCGTCATGCCTGGCCGTCATTTCCACCTGTACAACCTGAAATGGTAATTTAATAGGGAAAGGATAAGCCCACGGCTTAGTGAGTTCCAACAACTACACAGCATATCAGCTACACATACTTTACTCGTAACATGAAAAATACAACCACACGTCACATAATCTGTTATACCTAGTATATTGGATTATATCCTCCTATACGTATCTGCTCAGTAAATCTAACTCCTCTGCTTAGCCCTTAGAGCCGCGCATACCCTGTACGTCGGGTCATGCTTATCTGCTCAATAAATCAAACTTCATTGCTCAGTACGTCGAGCCACCCTATATATCTTAATTTGTCACCCCCATATTATCCACATGCTAGACCTAAACATGTCTAGTACTAACTACAAACACCATATCCCAACCCATACAACTATCATAGGAAAGTGTATTATCAATAAAATACACACAGCTTGGTATTACACATAAACATCTTATAAGGACACAACATTACAGTAAAGCACACATAACCTCTGAAACGTTTTTTGCAAACCATGAACTAAATAACCTAAGTTCACATGCAACCTATAAGGATCTATGTTTTCTTCTAATTGAACATATAACAAAACCTAAAGGCCATAAGAAAATTAACTAAAAGAATAAAATTAGAAAAACCAACCTTTTAGAATTTTCTGGAAGCTAAGCAGCAAAAATATCTTGCCTCAAATGAGATCACACCCAAGCTAGAGGAGAGAGATCACGAAAATCTTGAGAGAGAATAATGAGAATGGCGAAATTTAATGATGCCTGGGAACCCCTATTTATAGTTTCCAAATGGCCAGTTGATAACCTTAGAGATAAACCTTTTTGAATTCAAATAAGATAAACATTTTATCTTACAATTCAAACTCTTATTTATCCTAATATATTAATTTCGAAATTATATATATCCATATATAGATTTCGACTTTCAACTGGTCACTCCACACTGTCACTTACTCAACTATTGAATAATTACAGTTTTAGTCCCTGCACCTTTAATTAATTAATTTAATCCCCAAATTAAATCCAATTAATTCTGGATTAATTCCTAATTAATTAATATAGTTTCTAATTAATATATTATCACTTTAATATATTAATAAACCATATATTTAATTCACGTTGATTTATTAATCTCATAAAAAATCAACCTTTCTCTCTACCGAATTTTCTACCAAACCTCCAGTCATGAGGGCAACCCAAATGTACTGTGCTTCTATTAATTAGGTAAATACTAATTATTAGTCATGACTTAGACACCTAATCCAACAGTCTCTCACTTGGATAAGTCTATGACTATAATTACCTATTTAGCCTCTAATTAACCAGCACTTTAAGCTTCCTAGAAACTACTGCGAAACTCTGACATAGTCAGTTCTGTCCAAAGATAAGTGATCAGATGATCCTCCGTCCAACAAGATATTTTTCAGACTCAAGACATGGATAAAATCAATCTGGTCTGATTCACTTTTCCTCGATTTTCGATTTGCATATGACTCTTAGATTATCATGTTAGTCCCGGTTGGCCAACCATTTTAGTCAACTTCAAAATCATCAAGAGGCCTACAGATATCTGTTCCCCGTTAGGGTCAATGGACGAATAAACTTTGACTCATATACTTATGTCTTTTACCAGACAAATTACTCACAACAATACGTTTTATAACACCGAGTTACCGATGCGTTTTCGTATTATCAATGAACAACCATCTTAGTAAATCATAACTCATATGTCTTAGCTTAAAGATCAAAAGATATTATCGTCTCAATATTGCTCGTGATGTAATCCATGAAGCAATCCATTGAGCGCGGGTTTATCCAATACTCAAATCTCCATTTCCAAGTACTCATGAATGTTGCAGCAATCTTATTGCAATGTCTAACTCCTTAGACAATCTACAACTAATTCATGACAGCCTTGCTTCATACTTACTCCCTAAAAGTATGAACGACTGTGGATATTTAAATAATCTAATTATTCAGGAAGTGAAACATCCAAAATGAAACACAATGATATATTATTGACAAAATTAGTAAACCATTACTCATTAATAAATCTCCATTATTAAATCACAAAAGTCAAATACAATAACATTGTTACAAGTTTCAAAAATCTATCTAATTACAAAAACTTATATCATCTCTTAATCCAATGCTCCTAGCATGCTGATTATGCTTAATCCTACTCAGAGCCTTTGTCAAGGGATCTGCAGGATTATCTTCTGATGATACCCTCTTTACAAGGAGGTGACCTTCTTCTATCCTATGTCTGATGTAGTGGTACTTTCTGTCGATATGTCTGGACTTTCCATGATCTCGCGGTTCCTTTGTCAAGGCGACCGCACCTTTGTTATCGCAGAACAGTTCCAAGGGCTCCTGAATACTCGGGACTACTCCAAGGTCACCGATAAAGTTCTTCAGCCAAGCCGCTTCCTTTGACGCTTCACATGCTGCTATGTACTCTGATTCGCACGTAGAATCAGCCACTGTTTCTTGCTTGGAACTTTTCCAAGTAACTGCTCCACCGTTCAAAAGGAATACCCAGCCCGACTGAGACCGACCACTGTCTCTATCCGTCTGAAAACTGGCATCTGTATATCCTTCAACTCTCAAGGTATCACTGCCACCGAGGACTAACACTATGTTCTTGGTCCTTCGCAGATACTTGAGTATATTTTTCACAGCTATCCAATGCGTCCTTCCAGGGTTACCTTGGTACCGACTGACCATGCTTAACGCAAAGGCCACGTCAGGGCGAGTACACGTCATAGCGTACATGATCGATCCTACAGCCGAAGCGTAAGGTACCCGACTCATTTCAGCTATTTCTTCGTCTGTACTCGGACTTTGAGTCTTACTCAATTTTGCATTACTTTGGATAGGTAGCTCTCCCTTCTTGGAATTTTCCATACTAAATCTTTTCAGTACCTTTTCCAAGTATGTACCCTGACTAAGTCCAATTAGTCTCTTCTTCCTATCTCTCAATATTCTTATCCCGAGAATATAGGCAGCCTCTCCTAGGTCCTTCATGGCGAAACATTTCCCAAGCCAAGCCTTGACATCTTGCAAGGTTGGAATATCGTTTCCCATGAGCAGTATGTCATCGACATACAGCACCAGAAAGGTGACTATACTCCCACTAGCCTTGACATATACGCAGGACTCATCCTCGCTCCTAGAGAAGCCAAACTCTTTGACTTTCTCATGGAAACAAAGATTCCAGCTGCGAGAAGCTTGCTTCAATCCGTAGATTGATCTCTCAAGCTTACACACCTTATTAGGATACTTTGCATCGACAAAACCCTCTGGTCGATTCATGTAAACATCCTCAGTCAACTTCCCATTAAGAATAGCGGTTTTGACGTCCATCTGCCAAATTTCATAGTCATGAAATGCAGCTATGGCCAGCATAATCCTTATAGACTTTATCTTGGCTACTGGTGAGAAGGTCTCGTCATAGTCAACCCCTGGGGTTTGAGTAAAGCCCTTCGCAACCAGTCTTGCCTTGCAAGTGTGTACTTTTCCGTCCATGTCGGTCTTCTTCTTGAAGATCCATTTGCACCCGACTGTCTTTCGACCCGGTTCGTTGTCAACCAAGTTCCAAACTTGATTGTCATACATGGACTTGATCTCGCTATCCATGGCCTCTTTCCACTTGGCAGACTCAGGGCCCGCCACTGCTTCCTGGTAGTTAGCTGGTTCATCCAAATTTATCAGTGTCCTATCACTGACAAACGTGTCCCCATCCGAAGTTATATGGAACCCATAAAACTCGGGTGGCATGCTAACCCTACCGGAACGCCTAAGAGGTAAGGATACATCTGTCGGACCAACAGGAACTTCTTCCTCATGTTGGTTGCTAGTTTCTCCTAAGGTTGCGTCATCTGATGACTCTTGAATTTCTTCTAGATCAATGGTACTCCCACTGTCCTCTTTGAATATGAGCTCTCTCTCTCGAAAGACCGCTCGTCTAGCTACAAAGACCACGTCCTCGCTCGGTCTGTAGAATAGATATCCAAAGGACTGTTTGGGATAACCAAGGAAGAAACACCTTTCGCTTCTTTCTGCGAGTTTGTCTTGAGTCTCTCATCTAACGAAAGCCTCACAACCCCAGACTTTGATATGTGCCAACGAGGGAACTTTCCCCGTCCACATTTCATGAGGTGTTTTAGCAACCTTTTTAGTAGGGACAAGATTGAGGATATGGGCGGTAGTCTCTAAAGCATACCCCCAGAAGTGAATGGGGAGTGAAGCTTGACTCATCATGGAACGAACCATGTCCAACAGGGTTCGGTTGCGCCTCTCCGCAACACCGTTCAACTGTGGTGTCCTGGGAGGTGTCAACTGCGAAACTATTCCGCATTCCTTTAGATAGTCTAGGAAATCGATACTTAGATACTCTCCGCCTCTGTCGGACCTGAGCATCTTTATCTTCCTGCCTAATTGATTCTCTACCTCGTTCTTGAACTCTTTGAACTTTTCAAAGGTGTCCGACTTGTGCTTGATCAAGTAGATATAACCGTATCTACTAAAATCGTCGGTAAAGGTCACGTAGAACCGCGTGCCATCCTTTGTGGTTGATCTGAATGGACCACACACATCCGTGTGAATGATGTCCAGCAGACCCTCACCTCTTTCAAAAGACCCTTTGAAAGGTGATTTAGTCATCTTGCCCAACAGACAAGATTCGCATACATCATCCGACCTGAGGTCGAATGATTCCAACACTCCATCCTTTTGGAGTTGGGCGATGCGTTTCTTGCTGATGTGCCCGAGCCGACTATGCCACAGACATGCCTTTTCTACACCACTAGTAGAATCAATATAATTTACACTATGTCCTAAATTGTCAACACATTCAACAGTTTCATACACACCATCACAAGGATAAGCAGTAAAAATCAAAATACCATTTTTGAAAACGGAAATCGAACCAATTTTATTATCAAAAGAAAATTGAAATCCTTGTCTGAACAATGCGTGAAATGAAATAATGTTTCTTGCCATTTCTGGCGAATAACAACAATTAAATAACTCTAAGCTAACATCACTACTAAGCACTAAACTATAAACGCCGATCTTGGTAACAGGGGACGATCTCCTATTGCCCATGATCAGGTTCAGTCTACCGTGCTCCACCTCCCTGCTTTCCTTTAGGCCCTGCAGATCAGAACAAATGTGAAAACCACATCCTGTATCAAGGACCCAAGAATTAGAAGATGGTGAGTTTTTAGAGATAGTGTATATACCTGCTGTCGATGGCTTTACTTTCCCATCCTTGACATCCTGCAAGTATTTGGGGCAGCTTCTCTTCCAATGGTCCTTCTCTTTGCAGTAGAAACAGTCGGCTTCATTGGGGTTGGCTACACAAGGAATGTGAGAAGACTTGGTTCTCGAGCCATTGCTGGACGACCCGACCTGAACCTTTTCCCTCCAATTTTGCTTAGGAGGGCCCTTCCTTTTCTTTCCTTTGCCACTTCCAATGGCTAAGACGGGCTGATTGACCGAGGGTACACTTTTACCCTTCATCCCGTCCTCAGCAACCCGAAGCATACGATGCAACTCAGTCAGGTTAGCCTGATTGTTGTTCAAATGATAAGCCAGCCTGAACTGGTCATAAGAACTCGGTAAGAAGTTAAGCACTATGTCAACGGCCAACTCCTCCGGTACAGGCATCGCAAGCTTTCTAAACCGCTCCACGTAACCTTGCATTCTTTGCATATGAGTGTAGATGGACTCTCCATCTTTAAGTTTGCTGTTCGTGAAGTCTTTGACCACCTCGCACCTCTCGATGCGCTCTTGCTTATGGAACTTTTCCGCAAGCTCCTTGTGCATCTCAAAGGGCCAGTAGTCTTCATATATCCTTTGCAATTCGGGGTTCATTGTGGCGATCATGATGCAGGCCACTTTGGTCGCATCATCAGAATGTTTTTGGTACGAGGCAATTTCCTCGGGAGTAGCAGTTTCAGGGTCAACATCGACAAGCTCAGTCTCGAGAGCATACTCTTTGTTCTCGTACCTCAGAGCCATCTTGATGTTTCTAATCCAGTCATTGTAGTTTGTCCCGTTCAATTAAACCTTGGAACACAGTGAGAGGATAGAGGGAACACTGGAGTTTGATTGGGGAGCGGATTGATCAGCAGAAGACATCTATAGAAGAAAGTAAGTTTAATTAGATATATGTCGGTCCTTATAATAACCCAATATAAAATAAGGCTAGGATCCAACTATAACAATTTGCAACATAGAAGAGGGATGCCGTAATCTATAAGCAAATTTTATAAAGGTAGGCGAATGACGATTCAGCCAATTCCACCGCGGAAAAATAATCTTATTATAAATGGAATTCCTAGTTTCTTTTGAGATATATTGAACTGTTCAATAGCATGTTTAATCTCGGATATGCCCCACCGTTTGTGACTGGGATGCCGAGGATCACAAACCGGGTGTGAATAACCATGCAAATTAGCTTGGTACTCTCAGGGTCCATTATCATCTCAAATTGATGTGCCGGTAAACCACACACGCTCCATCAACAATGATAACACCCGAGACACCCATTGCCACTCTTTATGAACCCCCATTGGTGTGCCGGTAAACCATACACGCTCCACCAACGTTTCATAGAGTGCAATGTGCAATTTCATGGGTTAGCATCAAATTCACATTTTTCCCTAAAGTAACTAGATTGGGATTTTTGTGAATAGTTCTAGTACTTTGATCATTATACTTTTAATGATTAAGTGGTTCTGTCAAACCCATTCGGCTAACGACCCTCCACTGATCAGGCGAGCGGTGGGTGAGAGTGTTCACCCATTAGACTACCATTTTATAGGCAGTCTCCTTATACCCACTTTATAGACCAGCTTCATGAATGATGTCTACTATTGATTTGACTAACCAAATTTATCTCATATATATAGTATTAATTTTTAATAACATATATAAGATGTATTTTAAAAACTCTTTAAAATATTCAAGGTTTATCTTTTAATTTTACCAAATTTAACAATTAAATTTTGAATTAAATTAAACCTTAAATTCGATTTAATCAATTTTAATTACCAATTAATTAAATTAATTAAATCTAAATATTTTAAACATTTTAAAATATTTTCCCGGATTTTTCCATTAATTTTCGAAAATTTAAAATTAATTAAATCCCTTATTTATTATATTTAACAATTCTATATTATGTTTGTGATATATTTGTATTGAAAATTGTTTTTTTTTCTAAATGATCAGTTATTACAAAATTTTAATAAAATAAACAAATAAAATACTATATGTAAATGACAACCATTTGTCAATAAAATATTTCAAAATATGCATAACTAAATTAACGATTAAATATGTTTTTAACAAATTAATATTATAAAAAATGTTGAATATATTCAAAAATAAGTGAGAACTTACAAATTTTTAAAAATTTCATTGTATACAACATTGGATGTTCTATTGCTAATTTTATCGTTATTATCTAAAATTAATAATTTTAAGCATTCTCTGTTTTACCATTGTTATACTTTTTGACAGAATATTTCCATCATAGATGTTAATATGAACACACAATTGAGATTCTATAATTACAATAAATAAGTAAATATTTATAATAGATATCAATATTTTTATATAATAGATATGAAAACAGTAATTATAAGAATTTATCATTCATACAAATATATTATATAACCCATATTTCAATTACTAACATAAAAATTAATTACGTTGTAGTTTACATAAATTAAAAATCATCAAATCTATATACACAATCTATGTCAAGTCCACCTAAACTTTATGTCACCAACAGTAAGCTTTCTTTTAATACTAAAAATTATAATATTGTAATTGATTAACTTCAAAAAAGCCTTACGTTTATAATATAAAATAATAAACACTCTAATACATTTATTTTATTTCACACAATTTTTTCGACAATATTAAAGGCATTCTTTAATTAATTATTAAATCCATTGTAACACCCGGTTTTAATAAAACATCTTCATTTAAATAAATATCAATTTATTCAATAATTAACATTTTGAAGATATTTAAAAATCATTTTAAATATCAATTCACCGCATAAATCTCCACATAAGTAGCATCAGTGTGTACCCGTCATGCCTGGCCGTCATTTCCACCTGTACAACATGAAATGGTAATTTAATAGGGAAAGGATAAGCCCACGGCTTAGTGAGTTCCAACAACTACACAGCATATCAGCTACACATACTTTACCCCTAACATGAAAAATACAACCACACGTTACATAATCTGCTCTACCCAGTATATTGGATTATATCCTCTTATACGTATCTGCTCAGTAAATCTAACTCATCTGCTTAGCCCTTAGAGTCGCGCATACCCTGTACGTCGGGTCATGCGTATCTGCTCAATAAATCAAACTTCATTGCTCAGTACGTCGAGCCACCCTATATATCTCAATTTGTCACCCCCATATTATCCACATGCTAGACCTAAACATGTCTAGTGCTAACTACAAACACCATATCCCAACCCATACAACTATCACAGGAAAGTATATTATCTATAAAATACACACAGCTTGGTATTACACATAAACATCTTATAAGCACACAACACTACATTAAAGCACACATAACCTCCACACAATGTAGTGAGAAACTCACCTGATTATAGTCGACTACAACGTTTATCTCTGCTTCGTATTCCCTCTTTAACTTTTAACACAGTAAGACATTTATCACTCTTTACTCCTTAACTATACCATAGTTGCATTAATAAACCCTTCCATGATACCTCGTGATTTATCAAGTAAAGGATAGCCAGGTAGAAGATTAGTTGGGGTGGCAGGATCCTTTCAGCATTTTAGCCTTTCGGAAAATCCAACAACCAGATCCCAAGTAATCGGCCTAGACACCATCCTCGTAAGTAAATCACTCGGTATTATTTTTGGAATTACGAATAGTATAACTTATATTATAGTTTAACACTTATAAACTACTAGAGAAATACGATAGCGATTACTCACTTAAGATTGGCGTTTTTGCAAAGCCTTGGCACGTTTCCCGTTCCGCTTTTCCAACACTTCCCGAGCACCTCGTTACCAGCTACCACTCGCTTGCTTTCACTCTTGTGCTTAGAAACCTCTATATATTGGATTGAGATTTAGTTGTGTGGTTTATGAGATGTTTTGAGGGGTATTTATACTTGAATTCTTGAATAAAAAATGGCATGACACTTTTGACAAAAGATTTTAATAATATAACTTTGTTGAAATTAATACCTTCTAGAATCAGTCTGTTCAAGACTGGTTTAGCCGACTTTAAACCCATGAAATTCACGTTTTTATTTGATATTCCAAAAATTTATCTCAATACCTTTCCAGGGATGTATTTTACGTATTTATACGATTTTTCTATGATTTATTATGAATTTTTGAAAACAGACTATCTAATCTATCAATTCCGAACTAATCAGTAAAGATTGCATTTTTTTACCATAGATAATATCATTTTCATGCTTACTATTATTTTTGGTAATTGTACTAGACTCAATTTGTAAACTTTATGCACTGGTTTGAGGTCCAAACGATTTTCCTAGAATTAATTATGATTTTTCTAAACCCGACACAAAATGGTGATTTTCATATGAAATTGTAACTAAAGTTTTTCTTAGCTTTATAACTACCAAAAATCATATAATTCCTAACACTCTTATTTTAAGTATATGTTATAATCAAGATACGGGTCTTACAAGTACTCCCCCCCTTTATAAGATTCCGTCCCCGGAATCTCCAGCATTGACATACACTTATTCTTCCACTCAATCATTCCTTATTTCAACACAATACGGTTGTATTGTTAAACCCAAAGGGTATTACCACAATACTGGCATATTAACCACCTCTAATCAACTAGGACAACCTATTGAGACTACAAAGTACTCGTTATGTAATCTCATACACTCATAATACATACACCATGGATGCAAGGTACTTGTTATGCATCGTATAGTCACATGTTCACCACATCATATCACAACCCCTACTCTTCACAACTTCAACAGCTCATCTATTCACCAGACACCCAACTGTATGTGTGTTAGAACTGCCAGCCAATAAAGCCATCACAACATTTGTATGTGGTCCCACCACAATTACTGCTCATAAGATCCACAACACATATGTGGTCCTACCAAATGTGGCCCCACTAAATAAGTGGTCACAACCACAAGTACTATTAACCCCCATAATAAATGGTCACAACTACAAGTTACCAGTGGCCCCACGGAATAAGTGGTCCCAACCACAAGAACAAGTAGCCCCATAGCATAAGTGGTCCCAACCACAATACTAGTAGCCCCACCTAATAAGTGGTCCCAACTACAAGTATAAGTGGCCCCACAGAATAAACAGCTTTTCGCTCTAAAGGCTTAACAGCTAACACACATACGACTGCACAGCTCTGCAACCAACCACATGACACCAATAATCCTCATATCAGCTCAGCCTCCACATACAACTACAAAATCTCCACCCACAATATGATACCATATCCATGGTTATCACCACTTAATACTCACGTATTCGTCCGCACAGCTAATATCAACTAGATATTCAACCAGCTACCGACACAGTTTATCCACGGTTACTTGCCTACGGGTTACCTACTTAAGAGGTATTCACTTAATCATTTACCCAACACACATATGCTAACAAGATAGTTATCTTGGTCAGTTAGCAATATTTTCTCAACTCATTATTTTCATATACTAACAGATTTTAAGTACATGATACATTGATAGGCCACATCTAGCCTATTATGATACATTCGTTCATAGTATTCACTACCTACATGAATACCCTAATGCCACACCACTATGTCATCTGCACTCTCACGAGTTGTTATTATATGTCCATCCCGTATACATGTACTTCTCTTGTACGGGAATGAATAAAACTCTAATTCTGCAAACATACGACACCACGTATAAAACCTTATGTTTCTAGCATGTACACGTATATCTGTATGTATATTTTTCACATCTATATACTGCTTTAGTTCACGTATGTCTTCTTCCAAATTATGCCATCCAGTTACTGGATCCCAATTTCTGCTGATACGCTCACATACATCCTCAGCCTTCATCATTATCGTACTACAGTCATCTGACACACTTCGTATATAAAACTTGTTAACCAGCAACTGTAGATGACCTGGATGCATCACATATATCTCCATATCTGGAAATGAAATTTGCGACTTATGCTCTTCTCTAAATAACATTACGTTTATTTATAGTCAATCAAAATCAACTATTTTAGCGATCAACATCTTCTTTTTATTATCCACTATCTGTGCTTTTCTTAGTAACAAAGGGACTTAACGTATCATTTTTACACAGCTCATCTACCATAGTCACATCAACTGTTTACTAATTAATTACAAAGAAAAGAAATGTCACTAGATTCTTAATCTTTCGAGTACCCCAACCAGCGTCCCAATTATTCCCAATAAATTCTATGATTACCAATCAATAGATTGGATAGTATAAATACAGCTTATCAGCATACACATTGATTAGTTATACCCTCGGCTAATTGGATTGCTCATGACCAACTCCCAATTCGAATGCGGATCCTGTGCTTTCAATAGTAGAAGCTCTTACTACTATCTTCCACATTTATCCTCATTCGTTTCAGGACTTGTTCAGAAGTCCCCAATTTACTTCTCACGATAATTTTACCACATATACCCAAGTTGTTTTGCGAACATAGTTGTAGAAAATCTTTCACATAAAAGGATTTACCTTATGGATATCACTTATCAAGGAACATACAAGTTGGCCAACTCAAAAATTCTAGGACTATTTAGTTCCTATTGCCTACACTTTAATGGCATTTAAGCACACATATATTACAGAAATAGCAACAAAGACTAAGCACTTAACCTTTTCCCTACTGACGTCGGCTGACGGTACACACTGCGTCTTTGCAACAACATTCATTTAACCCCTTACTCGAAAAAAAACTTATAATTTCTTGTAAAAATATTTTCAAAGAAAACTTTTAAGTCTCAAGCTTGAGATCAAAACCCATCAAGTGAGTCTGATTCACTCAAGCCTTGGCTCTGATACCAACTTGTAACACCCGGTTTTTAATAAAACATCTTCATTTAAATAAATATCAATTTATTCAATAATTAACATTTTGAAGATATTTAAAAATCATTTTAAACATCAATTCACCGCATAAATCTCCATATAAGTAGCATCAGTGTGTACCCGTCATGCCTGGCCGTCATTTCCACCTGTACAACCTGAAATGGTAATTTAATAGAGAAAGGATAAGCCCACGGCTTAGTGAGTTCCAACAACTACATAGCATATCAGCTACACATACTTTACCCGTAACATGAAAAATACAACCACACGTCACATAATCTGCTCTACCCAGTATATTGGATTATATCCTCCTATACGTATCTGCTCAGTAAATCTAACTCCTCTGCTTAGCCCTTAGAGCCGCGCATACCCTGTACGTCGGGTCATACTTATCTGCTCAATAAATCAAACTTCATTGCTCAGTACGTCGAGCCACCCTATATATCTTAATTTGTCACCCCCATATTATCCACATGCTAGACCTAAACATGTCTAGTACTAACTACAAACACCATATCCCAACCCATACAACTATCATAGGAAAGTGTATTATCAATAAAATACACACAGCTTGGTATTAGACATAAACATCTTATAAGCACACAACACTACAGTAAAGCACACATAACCTCTGAAACGTTTTTTGCAAACCATGAACTAAATAACCTAAGTTCACATGCAACCTATAAGGATCTATGTTTTCTTCTAATTGAACATATAACAAAACCTAAATGCCATAAGAAAATTCACTAAAAGAATAAAATTAGAAAAACCAACCTTTTAGAATTTTCTCGAAGCTGAGCAGCAAAAATATCCTGCCTCAAATGAGATCACACCCAAGCTAGAGGAAAGAGATCACGAAAATCTTGAGAGAGAATAATGAGAATGGTGAAATTTAATGATGCCTGGGAACCCCTATTTATAGTTTCCAAATTGCCAGTTGATAACCTTAAAGATAAACCTTTTATCTTACAATTCAAACTCTTATTTATCCTAATATATTAATTTCGAAATTATATATATCCATATATAGATTTCGACTTTCAACTGGTCACTCCACACTGTCACTTACTCAACTATTGAATAATTACAGTTTTAGTCCCTGCACCTTTAATTAATTAATTTAATCCCCAAATTAAATCCAATTAATTCTGGATTAATTCCTAATTAATTAATATAGTTTCTAATTAATATATTATCACTTTAATATATTAATAAACCATATATTTAATTCCTGTTGATTTATTAATCCCATAAAAAATCAACCTTTCTCTCTACCGAATTTTCTACCAAACCTCCAGTCATGAGGGCAACCCAAATGGACTGTGCTTCTATTAATTAGGTAAATACTAATTATTAGTCATGACTTAGACACCTAATCTAACAGTCTCCCACTTGGATAAGTCTATGACTATAATTACCTATTTAGCCTCTAATTAACCAGCACTTTAAGCTTCCTAGAAACTACTGCGAAACTCTGACATAATCAGTTCTGTCCAAAGATAAGTGATCAGATGATCCTCCGTCCAACAAGATATTTTTCAGACTCAAGACATGGATAAAATCAATCTGCTCTGATTCACTGTTCCTCGATTTCCGATTTGCATATGACTCTTAGACTATCAAGTTAGTCCCGGTTGGCCAACCATTTTAGTCAACTTCAAAATCATCGAGAGGCCTACAGATATCTGTTCCCCGTTAGGGTCAAGGGACGAATAAACTTTGACTCATATACTTATGTCTTTTACCAGACAAATTACTCACAACAATACGTTTTATAACACCGAGTTACCGATGCATTTTCGTATTATCAATGAACAAGCGTCTTAGTAAATCATAACTCATATGTCTTAGCTTAAAGATCAAAATATATTATCGTCTCAATATTGCTCGTGATGTAATCCATGAAGCAATCCATTGAGCGCGGGTTTATCCAATACTCAAATCTCCATTTCCAAGTACTCATGAATGTTGCGGCAATCTTATTGCAATGTCTAACTCCTTAGACAATCTACAACTAATTCATGACAGCCTTGCTTCATACTTACTCCCTAAAAGTATGAACGACTGTGGATATTTGAATAATCCAATTATTCAGGAAGTGAAACATGCAAAATGAAACACAATTATATATTATTGACAAAATTAGTAAACCATTACTCATTAATAAATCTCCATTATTAAATCACAAAAGTCAAATACAATAACATTGTTACAAGTTTCAAAAATCTATCTAATTACAAAAACTTATATCATCTCTTAATCCAATGCTCCTAGCATGCTGATTATGCTTAATCCTACTTAGAGCCTTTGTCAAGGGATCTGCAGGATTATCTTCCGATGATACCCTCTTTACAAGGAGGTAACCTTCTTCTACCCTATGTCTGATGTAGTGGTACTTTCTGTCGATATGTCTGGACTTTCCATGATCTCGCGGTTCCTTTGTCAAGGCGACCGCACCTTCGTTATCGCAGAACAGTTCCAAGGGCTCCTGAATACTCGGGACTACTCCAAGGTCACCGATAAAGTTCTTCAGCCAAGCCGCTTCCTTTGACGCTTCACTTGCTGCTATGTACTCTGATTCGCACATAGAATCAGCCACTGTTTCTTGCTTGGAACTATTCCAAGTAACTGCTCCACCGTTCAAAAGGAATACCCAGCCCGACTGAGACCGACCACTGTCTCTATCCGTCTGAAAACTGGCATCTGTATATCCTTCAACTCTCAAGGTATCACTGCCACCGAGGACTAACACTATGTTGTTGGTCCTTCGCAGATACTTGAGTATATTTTTCACAGCTATCCAATGCGCCCTTCCAGGGTTACCCTGGTACCGACTGACCATGCTTAAGGCAAAGGCCACGTCAGGGCGAGTACACGTCATAGCGTACATGATCGATCCTACAGCCGAAGCGTAAGGTACCCGACTCATTTCAGCTATTTCTTCGTCTGTACTCGGACTTTGAGTCTTACTCAATTTTGCATTACTTTGGATAGGTAGCTCTCCCTTCTTGGAATTTTCCATACTAAATCTTTTCTGTACCTTTTCCAAGTATGTACCCTGACTAAGTCCAATTAGTCTCTTCTTCCTATCTCTCAATATTCTTATCCCGAGAATATAGGCAGCCTCTCCTAGGTCCTTCATGGCGAAACATTTCCCAAGCCAAGCCTTGACATCTTGCAAGGTTGGAATATCGTTTCCCATGAGCAGTATGTCATCGACATACAGCACCAAAAAGGTGACTATACTCCCACTAGCCTTGACATATACGCATGACTCATCCTCGCTCCTAGAGAAGCCAAACTCTTTGACTTTCTCATGGAAACAAAGATTCCAGCTGCGAGAAGCTTGCTTCAATCCGTAGATTGTTCTCTCAAGCTTACACACCTTATTAGGATACTTTGCATCGACAAAACCCTCTGGCCGATTCATGTAAACATCCTCAGTCAACTTCCCATTAAGAATAGCGGTTTTGACGTCCATCTGCCAAATTTCATAGTCATGAAATGCAGCTATGGCCAGCATAATCCTTATAGACTTTATCTTGGCTACTGGTGAGAAGGTCTCGTCATAGTCAACCCCTGGGGTTTGAGTAAAGCCCTTCGCAACCAGTCTTGCCTTGAAAGTGTGTACTTTTCCGTCCTTGTCGGTCTTCTTCTTGAAGATCCATTTGCACCCGACTGTCTTTAGACCCGGTTCGTTGTCAACCAAGTTCCAAACTTGATTGTCATACATGGACTTGATCTCGCTATCCATGGCCTCTTTCCACTTGGCAAACTTAGGGCCCGCCACTGCTTCCTGGTAGTTAGCTGGTTCATCCAAATTTATCAGTGTCCTATCACTGACAAACGTGTCCCCATCCGAAGTTATATGGAACCCATAAAACTCGGGTGGCATGCTAACCCTACCGGAACGCCTAAGAGGTAAGGATACATCTGTCGGACCAACAGGAACTTCTTCCTCATGTTGGTTGCTAGTTTCTCCTAAGGTTGCATCATCTGATGACTCTTGAATTTCTTCCAGATCAATGGTACTCCCACTGTCCTCTTTGAATATGAGCTCTCTCTCTCGAAAGACCGCTCGTCTAGCTACAAAGACCACGTCCTCGCTCGGTCTGTAGAATAGATATCGAAAGGACTGTTTGGGATAACCAAGGAAGAAACACCTTTCGCTTCTTTCTGCGAGTTTGTCTTGAGTCTCTCATCTAACGAAAGCCTCACAACCCCAGACTTTGATATGTGCCAACGAGGGAACTTTCCCCGTCCACATTTCATGAGGTGTTTTAGCAACCTTTTTAGTAGGGACAAGATTGAGGATATGGGCGGTAGTCTCTAAAGCATACCCCCAGAAGTGAATGGGAAGTGAAGCTTGACTCATCATGGAACGAACCATGTCCAACAGGGTTCGGTTGTGCCTCTCCGCAACACCGTTCAACTGTGGTGTCCTGGGAGGTGTCAACTGCGAAACTATTCCGCATTCCTTTAGATAGTCTAGGAAATCGATACTTAGATACTCTCCGCCTTTGTCGGACCTGAGCATCTTTATCTTCCTGCCTAATTGATTCTCTACCTCGTTCTTGAACTCTTTGAACTTTTCAAAGGTGTCCGACTTGTGCTTGATCAAGTAGATATAATCGTATCTACTAAAATCGTCGGTAAAGGTCACGTAGAACCGCGTGCCATCCTTTGTGGTTGATCTGAATGGACCACACACATCCGTGTGAATGATGTCCGGTAGACCCTCACCTCTTTCAAAAGACCCTTTGAAAGGTGATTTAGTCATCTTGCCCAACAGACAAGATTCGCATACATCATCCGACCTGAGGTCGAATAATTCCAACACTCCATCTTTTTGGAGTTGGGCGATGCGTTTCTTGCTGATGTGCCCGAGCCGACTATGCCACAGACATGCCTTTTCTACACCACTAGTAGAATCAATATAATTTACACTATGTCCTAAATTGTCAACACATTCAACAGTTTCATACACACCATCACAAGGATACGCAGTAAAACTCAAAATACCATTTTTGAAAACGGAAATCGAACCAATTTTATTATCAAAAGAAAATTGAAATCCTTGTCTGAACAATGCGTGAAATGAAATAATGTTTCTTGCAATTTCTGGCAAATATCAACAATTAAATAACTCTAAGCTAACAATTAATCGGACTCACCATTATGTGCAAACAAAAATGGCTCCTTTGTAGGTTTCTCCTCATACTCATCATTATCAGCGAAGACATCCAACTTGTGACCATTTTACCACCCAAGCCTTATAGTAAAACCCAAGGAAAATCACCTGTTAGTCCAATCACACAACTTTAAACATGTGTTCATCAAAAATGTGAAGTTGGCTTATCATCAACAAAATATGCATTTGGATTCAAGGAAGTAAATGATGCAACTCTCTAAAATCTAAATACATTGTTAAAAAATTTCCCCTTCTGACCTTTCAAACATAGGTATTGGTTACCCACGTCATTGGTAGTTTCATGTATTAACTTTTGTAGAAGCAAATTGAATTACCTGATATATGGTCTTTTGGTACCAAAAGAAGTAAATTAGCATCAGCAACACCGCAACACCCTCTGTAAGAGTAGAAATCATAAAAATGTCATCTTTAGGTTTAGGTGTCCCATGAGTCTTTGTTCCTCACAAACCCATAAAACGTCACTTAACAAACCCACTAAACTGAATGAAGCTTCATAACAAAATAAAAAATACGAACAGAAAAAAGGAAGGATAGAGAGAGAGAGATAGATTCTTTTTCTTCATTACTTATAGGTAGATAAGGAGAGAGACATGGAACCAAAATCAATCATCTTAGACCTGAAATTTTAGAAGAGAAGTTGACGTTAAAACAAAACCATCTAAGATCCTGGAATATTGAGTAAACTGTCAAATCACACACACACACACACACACACACACACACACACAAACCATATGCAATCAAGATCTAGAAAACAAAAAACTTCACCGTGTGAAAGTTCTTGAAATAAAAAATACCGCATCAGACTTCCATTTTTCTGTTTATCATACCATTTTACTTTAATCCTATTAAGAAGCAACAACTCGATCAAATTCATTCATACCAGGTGAATTCAAGCTTTCATCTGGCTCTTTAGCACACATAATTAAACAAGCACATACACACAAATCAAATGCAGTCAAGATCTAGAAAAAACAACAATCCTTTTGTGAAAGTTCTTGAAACAGAAAAAATGTTCTTCATTTCGTTGCCCTTTTTTATGTGAATGGTGGTCTTCATAAACATTTTCACCGTTTTGACTTCTTCAATTCTTTAACAACAGATCCGCCTCCACATATGCACATCCTATACAGAGTTCTACAAAATATGAAGAACCAAGAGAAATCACCAAAAAAATATGATAAGATTCCATAAAAATGATAAATTTGAAGATCAAGAAGGTTGACCTTAAAAGTCAACATGATCAGAATTCAAAAATGCATATTTAAAACAACAAATTACCCAAAATACCGTGAACATTTTAGACAAAATTCATAAAAATCGAGAAGTTTGACTTTCAAAGTCAAGGTACCTACATGTAATGCGGTGAGTTTTGTAGCTGACACCCTTTGACTCGGATCCAAGATTCAGTCCGGTAGCCCAGTCGGCAACCCCGATTGCATAAGCAAAAACTTGACAGAAAGCATAGAGGTTAAACCATGTCGTTTCTGCAGAAGGAAAAGTTCGAAGGTATCTAGCCATGATTATACCGACAAAAAACAGAACCCCCCAGCTTTCTGCATTCAGTATCCCATGAATCTGAAACATAAAAAAATTAAATTTAGAATGTTCACTTAGTTTTGGTGTTGAGTCAAAAAACTCGGAATTTAATTACTTGCATTTCTCTTTTTAGTTATGGAATTACCTCCAATTCCACGCCGCTACTACTGTGCATCTAGGAAGGGATGGCGGAAGGGGCAACCATCAGAGTGTGAAACATGAGAGATAGTGTAAGCCTAAATACACAAATCAATTTGAAATAAACCAAGAAATAGATGAATACGGGATTTCGGTTTTGAGAGAAATCAAAATTTGGGTATAAAGTACCGATATTTAGGTAGCGTTTGGTAGATGGACAAGATGGAACAGGACAGGACAGGAAAGGACAGGACAGAACTGGACTGGACAGGAAAAATGATTTGTATAGTGTTTGGTAAGACTGGAACAGAACAGAACAAGATGATAAAATGACCATATTGCCCTTTTTCAAAAATAATAGAAAAACTTCATATAACAAACGTAACTACAAAATTAACAATTGTAAAATAAATTAATTAAAATGCATATATTAAAAGTAGTCATAATACCAAATAATCAAAATCGCTTCAAAATTAACAAAGTTCCTAACTCAAATGGTTTCAAACTCCATAACTTCAAATAAAAAATAACGAACTTCAATTGCCTTATTCCAATATAGCCTTCGCAAAAAATGGTTTGCTAGCTGTGTCCAAGCTATTCCACATCGGTAACAAATTCTCGTTTTTGGCGAACTTTAAATAAACATGCATGATTTCTAAAGAAGAAAAATCCATGGTCTTCAATTCCTCATTCATGGCTTTTAACTCTGTTAGGTCGTTAGTTGAAGACGTTATAACAGCCTTAGTCATTTTCTGGATATCCTTAGATACAGTAGTGAATCCCTTTTCAATTATATTTGTTACTTCTTCAGATGCGGTGAGTTTTCTCTTTTTCTTTTTTGTCGAGTCTCTAGGATTTGGATTGTAGGAAGCTGTGGAGTTTGGAGGATTAGAGTTTGGCGATGGAAAACATTCTCCTTCTTCTTCATTCGCATCAGCCGCAGATTCAGCCATACTTCCTGTAGCTCGATCCTTACCAAACACATTTGCTGGTTCTTGCCACCAAGCGCACCCTTAGGGGATAAGGGATGGATCGAAAATCGTATATGGCTTATCAAATCCGAGTTTCTAATTTTGAAATTCAATTAGCAGATCTGAGAAGGTGGAGCAGGGATGGGGTTGCGATGGTGTTGTTGTGCTGGTGCAGCGGTGTAGAGAGAGCGACGGGTCTGGTGGTGCTCTTGACTGAGAGGAGGTGTGTTTTGGTGGTAGTGCCATCTCGAGTGTCTAAAGGGCAGTGTACGGTGGTGGTACGATGGTGAGTGGGGTGAGATCGTGGTGGTGATGGGTTCGGTTCTTGTGCTATGGCAGATGATTAGGTTTAGAAAGTATAAGGAGAGAAAACGTTTGAGAATTAGGCGGTGGAAAGCGTATAACTTGAAACAAACATAGATACTTGCTGATTTTATGCTAAGTGTAACTGAAAGAGTAAATCAAGCCCAACCGAAAATAAACACACACATGCGATAAATCATTTTACCATTACAAGTAATAAGAAAAGTAGGCCTTGAATATATGAACCCAATAGTTGTAATGAAGCTAGTGGTGAAGGAACCATCTGAAAATCGTAAATGGAGACAACTCTTACCCACACCTGCAACAATTGACAATAAAGATGATCATATGAATGGTTGATAACTAACAACAGTGGAGATCTTCGAGGTTTCGTAGCACACAAATTCATCTACCTTTTTCGAAATTTCCAAAAAACCAATTGCTTCGCTAGTCCAAGTAATGCCTGCACCGAAATTTCCGGTGAATTTGGGTGGAGAGTTGATTGAGAATGGGGAACAAAGGGTGGGGAAAGGCGTAACGTGCGGAGAAAGTGAGAAACCGATGGAGGAAATTAGACTTTTTTTAATTCAAAATTATGAGAAAAAGCCATGTGGCAAAATGCATGACAAGATGACAAGTGGCATTTGAGTTACTTATTTATTAGGATAGGATTAACGAATTATGGTCGTTTATTTAGAAAGGGTGTTAATATAGTCACGGACGGGTAGTCTGTGATTATGTGTGAAGGGTGATATTATGGAATTATAAGGTGAATAATAATTCCTTTTCTCGACAGTAAAATTTGGAAAGTTGGTACATTCATTATTAAATAGTGAGTGGTATGGAGCGGTGGTTATTTTTACCACATAGATATGTATATATATATATATATATATATATATATATATATATATATATATATATATATATATATATATATATATATATATATATATATATATATATATATATATATATATATATATATATATATATATGCTGGTACGTGGTGGAGTCTATGTTGTATATTTGGTGTCGAAGAATAGTCACTGTAATGTTGATACATGATTATTCATGATAATGGTCTAAAATTGCAAAATGGTGTTTATAAATGTGTTAATATAACATGTCAGTATACATATATGTATATGGTGTTTTGTTGTGCAAGTTTGCAGGTGTTATATGCTATGGTGGTATTTGATGAAATATTGTCTTATGAGATTGGTGTGAAGTCTCATGACATATTCTTGGTGTTTATAAAGGATTGGTGTAAAGTCCTTTACTTATTGGGATATGGTTGGTGTAAAGCCTAAATCCTATGGGTGGTATACAACAGGACGGGTGTGAAATCCTGTTTGTATCTATCTATTGGTGTTATTCTTATGAGACTGGTGAAAACTCTCAAGGCTGGTGAAAAGCCTATACTTATATGAGACTTGTGTAAAGTCTCTCCTTCACATGGTGTATCTATAAGATTGGTGAAAAGTCTTATTTTCATATGGTGTATATCTGAGGCTGGTGCAAAGCCTTCATTGATACTGGTGTTATGATTTAACGATCTGAAATTGTTGTTGTCTGTTAAATACTTAATTGGAAAATTTAATTATTGGTGGATTTTAATTTTTATAATTATTATTTGTGTATAAAATTTGAAGATAGTTGTATGTTTCCTAGTAGGGAGTGTTTGTATTTTTGGTGAATGACCAAAATTGGTGTGGGTGACCTAAGATGATATTCCTATCTATGGGAATTTTGGTGAATATTTACATGCTAGGTGGTGAATAGTTGAAATTGGTGCGAGCTATCTAAACAGATGCTATTATTGATAGAAGTGGTGATACCTATAGAAATTGAGATAGTACTAGACTTGGTGAAAGTCGAGTAGGTTGTGGGGTATGGTGCATAGATCGTAGAATGATCTACTACAGCCAGAAATACTGGCTTATTTTCAGTATGTTGTGGGGGGAGGTAGCGGTGATGACTGTGCGATAGATTTTGTCCATGGTGACTTATCAGGAAGGTGAAATTGCTACGAGAAATGAAAGTGGAGGTAGTGGTGATATCGAAGATGTCGGAAAAGGTGAAGGTAGTGGGGAACCTCCCGTAGAATATATGATAGATTTCATGGTTGTAAAATTTTCGGATCCTATTGATTTGGAGTAATCGGGTGACAGTAATGGGTGCTAACTTACTCCGAAAGGATTTTCTGAATAAGTAAGTGTGTTTAGGTGAATCGAGTAGAGGTTGCTATTAATTTACTTGGAGGACAAATCGGAGCTGGTGAAAGGTGATGAGTTGTGCTCTTGGGATGCAGTGACAGAGACGACTAGGTGGGTGAAAATTTTGCAAAAGTATAGTAGTGAGTGTTGTCTTGGAGTTGTGTCATGATGGTTGAATATAAGATGTTATTTCTAAGAAAGGTGAAAAGTAATATGGTGTATACGATGAAATTCGTGATAGAAGTCCGTCTGGTGAAGCCTTGAAATACGTAGGTGAATGGATCGATGATTGATAAAAATTGAGGTTTGAAAACCCCAATTGGAGATATGGCGCAGACCTCGGAGTTCACTACTTTTGACAAGTAGGAAGTTGGCAGAAGAATGAGAAAAGAGTTGAATTATCAACTACAAGGTGAACGCTTGAGGTAGGTGAAACCTCATTCGAATAGCAAAAATGCTGTAAATGTTGAAAAGTTGACAAGCGAAAAGGATGGGAGTTATGGCGTTAACTCTGGTTGTTCGGTGTTGTCAGCATAGTGAGCTGGTTGTAAGACAAGAAATTGTCTTAAGAACAGTTTGAGGTGTTTTAGCAGTGAGGCTGTGATCATCTCTTCCATGGTTGTTTAAGGAGATGGAAAGTAAAGAACTGGATGTGAATTACAGCTTTTAGTTGAAGATATTGGCTGTTGTATACAACTAATTTTGGATAGTATGTTGAATAGTCGTCACTTCTCGTATATAATATAAGGATGATGTATATAGGAAGTTGATATGCTAAGTAATTGGTGTACTTAAGCATAAGATGGTGTGTTAAGTGATTGTGGTTGTGATTGATAGGAGTATATCCTTAGCAATCGAACCATCACTGCCATAAGTGTAAAGGATGACAGAAGACAGGCGAAGTTGAATTGTGGTGTAGTAGCAAAGTGAACTAAGTTGTAAGTTACATGTGTAAGATTTGAACTTTTAGCACGAAAGGCAAATTTGATGGGCAATAGTTGGTCGTGGTGAGGTGTTCCTGAGAGATTCCGAGGACGAAATCTTCTTAAGGGGAGAGAGTTGTAACACCCGAGTCCGATTTATAAATATTTATATATTAATTTGGGGGATTAAGTATGAAAAATGATACTTAAATGTATTTATATGTGTGTGGGGTGTAATGTTTGCAAGTTGGTGGACTAGTTTTGCCAAATTGGCAAACTTTTATGTATAAGTATTGGGAAAATAGTATTTTTCTAAAAACATTTCCGAATTCTCAAGAACATGCTATAGTGCGCGAACGATCTCGGGAGATTGAATCGTTGGATCGTCGTGAAATCTTGACAGAAGCTAAAGGCGATTTATACGCAGGTTTTGAATGGAGGATTTATAATTCTGATGGCAGGAAGTCGAGATATAGTCGTTCGATCAGAACTACAGAATAGAGGTAAAAATCACTGTTTTTATACCATATTGTAAAAATCGTGATAAATCGTAGAATTGTCGGTTTGATTTGAAACCAGTTCCATATTTTCATAAATGGAGTCTAGTATATTTGACCTACAGAGGTGAAAACGTGATTCGGCCTATAACATAGCTCAAATATGCATTTTGCTACATGCTGGAACCTTTTTGGCAGATTTCAGATGTATGTGATATGTAATCTTCCAAAAATCATAGTAAATTGTAGAAAACTCATTTGGAGTTGATATTGGTGTCCCTGGAAACCTAAAAAGGAGTAGCTTTCTATAAAGTTGAAATCGTTATATATAAATGATTCTAGGTTGAGTGAAACAGATCAAGAATAGGGGACAAATTCTTTGGAAAAATGGATAATTGCTATGAAAGTTGATATTGAAGTTATGGCTTTCAAGTTAATGACTTAGGTTTTCATGAGGGTATATAAATATGATTTATAAATGTGGTTGAAAACCTAATGTAGGTTTATGGAAGCCAAGAAGTTGAAACGACACCGAGATATACGAGTAGTGGAGGTAACCAACCTGGAATACCAAGATGAGTAACTCCTCTCAACGTGACTGGTGTTGTGTTGTGTGTTGTATTTGTGTGATTATATATGAAACACCCTCGCTTAAGGCTTTTCATAAAAACATCATTTTAACCCATGGTTTATCATAATTATTTCAAAAATCATCCTTTAGTAAAACTTAAATTTCATCATCTACAAATAAGTCATTTTCTTTCAAAACCATTTTAAAACACATGGGGTTTAATGAGTAATAATCTAGGTTTAATTTGCAGAAAAACTCCATTTGGTCCCATTTTAGATAAAGCATTTTTGTTTATAAGGTAGCGAGGTTGTAACAATTTAACTACCATTACACAGCTTAAATGAAACCACACAAACCGTGGCCTTCTAAACGTCCAGCTCTTCTAAATTCATCTAAACTTCTCAACCTGAGTACACATCAAAATAAGTTAGGCAATTGAAATGCCTAGTGAGTTTACCCGAGGTTGACCCATTTCGAGTAGGCAGTGAACTACCACACTCGGGACAAACCCCCAAAAATAGATTTTAATCACACTTCAAAAGTTGTTTAAGACATTATAAAGGTTTACTCAAAATAGATAGTTATGATATGCAAATGCAATGCATGATGCAACTATCCCAAACCCACGTCCATCTCATAAAAGTCCAACTCACCTCAATGGCACCTACCTAAGTTCACGAATGACACGCACGAAGCATGCCACCCGATCCCCGTATAGGCAAAACTAGGACTAGTGGCCATCACACTAGCCCCATGAGGGTTAGCAAGTCCATCATGTGGTTCCCTATTTTCGGGAACGATTTCCCTAAATCCGGGACAACAACTCGTTTGGGTATTAACCCGTGATTTCCCTAAATCCGGGACAATCATGATTTCCCTAAATCCGGGACAATCATGATTTCCCTAAATCCGGGACAATCATTTCATCTTCGTCATAAGGTTCACTCGGTCAATCCCATCCTATATGCAATGTGATGCACAAATAGAATGCTCAAAACATCTTTCAAAACATCATCATAATCTTCATTTGAAAACATCTTTAGAAACACATTTTCATGCAATGCACAAGTAGTAATCATATAACACATTGCACATAATATTATGCATGAAAAGTATTTGATAACACACACAAAAGATATTAGTTGGGATGTGTACTCCCGGTAAACTCACCCAAGGTCAACTCACGAGTCAACACTAACTCCACACGAGGTTGAAGCATTTGAAGGCGCTCCTAGACATCATCTCATCCATCACATCCTCTTAATTGAGTGTTAGCTCAAGTCCTTAGTCTTACTTACAAGTCACTACAACATATCCCTTTCCTATAATACAAGAACGGAAGATATCATACTCGATTCATCTAAAAGTCACACTATAATTACTTCTTTAGAACTAAGAAGGAACAATCATCCATCATCAAAAATGAAGTCCTTGACTCTTTAATATAAGGAAAATCTTAATTAAAACATCCCCAAAGATTGGCATTAAAACAAGGACCCAAAGCCCAAACCGTAAAGCTCAAAACGCAAAAACTGCAAATTCTGGCCAGACCCAGCTGCACGGGGTCGTGTAGAATTGACACGGGGCGTGTAGAATTGACCAGTAAGTCTAAAACTTCGTGTGGATTCTACACAGGTCGTGTACAGCCTGCTGTAGCTCCGATTTTTGGTCCTTTTCACTCATTTTTGACCCGATTCAAGTTCCGATTCTTCCCAAAACTCATGGACATCAAAAGGACATTATTCCTTCTCAAAATACACATCATTAGACTCAATTAAACTATTCAAAACCATTTCAAATGGATCAATTACATGCCATGATCACAACTTCACTCTATAAGCTTAAACCATGGAATACCCAATTCCATTCTTACAATTGATGATTACAAGTGGAGATTCCTTCTTCCATTCCATGGAATCATTAGGAAATGATCCTCACTCCACTTATACATCCAAATTGATACATTAAACTCATTCATCCATCCATTAAACAAGAGATCCAATCATCATCTACATGAACAAAACCCATTTAAACACCCAACTCCCATTTTCTAGTGATTCAAGGTTAATGACTACAAATCAAAGGTTGGAATCCTTAGGGAATCATTAGAAATGAATCCCCTCATCCAAAACCACCATAATTATCCATCAATTTCAATATTCCTCCTCTATTCATCAAATCCCCAAATTCTAGGGTTCATAACACCCAAATTAATCAAGTAGTTGAATCTAGAGCATCTATGGATTGAATGTAGACTCCAATAACTTAGAAACATCAAATAAACATTGGGGAATCATAGGAATAACCTCATCCCACCATAAATCTCGAATTGGGCCAAAACCCCAAACCCTAACTCGAATTCAAAGCTAGAAGATGAAGGTTTTATACCTTAGATTGGCTAGGAACTTGAAGAGCTTGAATCATCTTCCATCTCTAGCATCAAATCCTCAAGAACCCTAGAAAAAAATCGCCACTCTCACCCTCTCATTCTCTCCAAATCGTGATTTGGCTGAAATGGGGAAGAACCCCCATCAAAAGCTCACCTACTTAAAGATTTGGCAAGAAGGGTCCCTAGAGTTTGGTCTTACTTCACCCAACACCCATAAAGTCCATTATTCTAGCTAAAAGTATCTAAATTCACACGTATGCCCCAATTACAATTATTTATTCCACTTTAGTCATAGTCTAGGTCAACACTAACCCTTAGTTTCCCAATTTGGTACAATTGGTCCCTTACACTAAAATTCTTCACAATTTAGGTCCTTAATGACATTTAAAGAATTATTAGACCTAATTTAAACTCCACCTCAATTTCTTTAATATATCTTCTAATTTTCTAAATCCATGACTAGTCAAATTTACTTAGGGTAAGTTTGGCCAATTTGACACTTTTAGTCCTTATGACAAAAATTTTCACATTTGGTTACAAATTGATTTTAAAACTATATTTGGCTCATTTATACACAATATAAAAACATAACAAAATATTAAATTTAGTTATTCTTTATTTACAAAATAAATTTGTTTGTCGGTTTAAGCCCAAAACTCCTAGGCCCAAAACACGGATGTTACAATTATCCACCCCTTAAAAGGATTCCGTCCCCGGAATCAGTAATAAGAAATAAAGTACTAATTTTTTTTTTATTTATTTACTTATTTTTTTTTTGAAATCTCAAAAGTTGACTCTATTTAAATTTAAAACTTTATAAAAGTTGAAGTACCATAAATTCTACTTTGTACAACTGGTTTACTTCAAAGAACTACTTGGCTCGACTTTCTTTTAATAATTGTTCTTCTTTAAAACATACAACTATCAAATTGAATTTTTTTAACTTGACCCTTTGTTTTACAAAAGATTTGAACACTCAACTTTGTGGTAAATATTTTGAGGATATCGTTCTTTATGAGAAAATTTTAATCAACCTTGGTGAAAAGAAAATACACTTTCGAATTCGTACACTTTATATAAAACAATAAAGTTTTCAAATTTACCTATGGATACATTTTCATTGAATTTATTAACAAAATTCCAAAGAGATCGTCACTCATGGATATTCTCTACCGATTCATGACGGCCCCTTTTTCATTTATTTCTATGAAAGTCTTGTATTTCGTAAGATATACTTGTTCAAAACTGTTTACAAAAATTTTCTCAAAATTTTGTTTTTTTTTTTACAATACTTTTGAAATTATTGGCCTTACGTCATTCTTAAGTTCTTATTAGGGTAGGTTATTCACTACTTCACACACCCGAAGGTGATTAACGGTTTGATTCTATGGCCTCCAGTCTCCTCATGAATCCATGTCTCTTCACCCTAACCTGAATTTGTAAATCACTATTTCCATAAGGTTTCATTGGTCATTAAACCATTTCTAACTACTAAAGAATCTAATGATCTAAGTCATTCTTGGGTCTTACATTAAGGTTTCTCTAGCTCAGGCATTAAGGCGCAAACCATGCTACTCTTACATACACTTAGTCTTCTAGAGCTAAGGCTAGGTCACTACTTGAACACTGAAAGATCTCGGATGGGTCTCAAAAGAAGGTAAGGTAAGGAAGAAAGGTTTAAGGGTCACGACAAAGAATTTCTTCAACAGCTCCAAGTCCACACCTACCATCCACTTCACTAACACCATGCGCATCATGCTCCTTGCTTGCCCAAAGTTGACACTACAATTCCACTAGTCTTCTAACACCCCTTTATCCCTTAATCGACTCATCAAGTTCAACCACCTTGTAAATCCCACTACTCTTCATGCTTCATCCAATATAAGTTGTCCCTTTAATCACCTTTGATCATCCTTAGAAGTTGCCATTCACACTAAGTTGCTCCTCATGTTGCCACGTACTCCTGATTCTTCAAGGTTGCATTTCATATCCACTTAAGAATCTTCATGCATGCATCCTCTTGCCAAGAATATTCCTCATGCTAACCCAAATTTACTAATTACATGGTTAGAACCTTAGTCACAAGAAAGCACTTACTATTAAGTTCTAAAGGCCAACTACTTAAGAGGTCAAACTTCCTTAAAAGCATCATAGTTTAAGTCTAAGCACTACTCCTAGTACCTAGTTCACTTAAACTCATGCTCTGATACCAAATTGAAACACCCTCGCTTAAGGCTTTTCATAAAAACATCATTTTAACCCATGGTTTATCATAATTATTTCAAAAATCATCCTTTAGTAAAACTTAAATTTCATCATCTACAAATAAGTCATTTTCTTTCAAAACCATTTTAAAACACATGGGGTTTAATGAGTAATAATCTAGGTTTAATTTGCAGAAAAACTCCATTTGGTCCCATTTTAGATAAAGCATTTTTGTTTATAAGGTAGCGAGGTTGTAACAATTTAACTACCATTACACAGCTTAAATGAAACCACACAAACCGTGGCCTTCTAAACGTCCAGCTCTTCTAAATTCATCTAAACTTCTCAACCTGAGTACACATCAAAATAAGTTAGGCAATTGAAATGCCTAGTGAGTTTACCCGAGGTTGACCCATTTCGAGTAGGCAGTGAACTACCACACTCGGGACAAACCCCCAAAAATAGATTTTAATCACACTTCAAAAGTTGTTTAAGACATTATAAAGGTTTACTCAAAATAGATAGTTATGATATGCAAATGCAATGCATGATGCAACTATCCCAAACCCACGTCCATCTCATAAAAGTCCAACTCACCTCAATGGCACCTACCTAAGTTCACGAATGACACGCACGAAGCATGCCACCCGATCCCCGTATAGGCAAAACTAGGACTAGTGGCCATCACACTAGCCCCATGAGGGTTAGCAAGTCCCTCATGCGGTTCCCTATTTTCGGGAACGATTTCCCTAAATCCGGGACAACAACTCGTTTGGGTATTAACCCGTGATTTCCTTAAATCCGGGACAATCATTTCATCTTCGTCATAAGGTTCACTCGGTCAATCCCATCCTATATGGAATGTGATGCACAAATAGAATGCTCAAAACATCTTTCAAAACATCCTCATAATCTTCATTTGAAAACATCTTTAGAAACACATTTTCATGCAATGCACAAGTAGTAATCATATAACACAATGCACATAATATTATGCATGAAAAGTATTTGATAACACACACAAAAGATATTAGTTGGGATGTGTACTCCCGGTAAACTCACCCAAGGTCAACTGACGAGTCAACACTAACTCCACACGAGGTTGAAGCATTTGAAGGCGCTCCTAGACATCATCTCATCCATCACATCCTCTTAATTGAGTGTTAGCTCAAGTCCTTAGTCTTACTTCCAAGTCACTACAACATATCCCTTTCCTACAATACAAGAACGGAAGATATCATACTCGATTCATCTAAAAGTCACACTATAATTACTTCTTTAGAACTAAGAAGGAACAATCATCCATCATCAAAAATGAAGTCCTTGACTCTTTAATATAAGGAAAATCTTAATTAAAACATCCCCAAAGATTGGCATTAAAACAAGGACCCAAAGCCCAAACCGTAAAGCTCAAAACGCAAAAACTGCAAATTCTGGCCAGACCCAGCTGCACGGGGTCGTGTAAAATTGACACGGGGCATGTAGAATTGACCAGTAAGTCTAAAACTATCCACACGGGTCGTGTGGATTCTACACGGGTCGTGTACAGCCTGCTGTAGCTCCGATTTTTGGTCCTTTTCACTCATTTTTGACCCGATTCAAGTTCCGATTCTTCCCAAAACTCATGGACATCAAAAGGACATTATTCCTTCTCAAAATACACATCATTAGACTCAATTAAACTATTCAAAACCATTTCAAATGGATCAATTACATGCCATGATCACAACTTCACTCTATAAGCTTAAACCATGGAATACCCAATTCCATTCTTACAATTGATGATTACAAGTGGAGATTCCTTCTTCCATTCCATGGAATCATTAGGAAATGATCCTCACTCCACTTATACATCCAAATTGATACATTAAACTCATTCATCCATCCATTAAACAAGAGATCCAATCATCATCTACATGAACAAAACCCATTTAAACACCCAACTCCCATTTTCTAGTGATTCAAGGTTAATGACTACAAATCAAAGGTTGGAATCCTTAGGGAATCATTAGAAATGAATCCCCTCATCCAAAACCACCATAATTATCCATCAATTTCAATATTCCTCCTCTATTCATCAAATCCCCAAATTCTAGGGTTCATAACACCCAAATTAATCAAGTAGTTGAATCTAGAGCATCCATGGATTGAATGTAGACTCCAATAACTTAGAAACATCAAATAAACATTGGGGAATCATAGGAATAACCTCATCCCACCATACATCTCGAATTGGGCCAAAACCCCAAACCCTAACTCGAATTCAAAGCTAGAAGATGAAGGTTTTATACCTTAGATTGGCTAGGAACTTGAACAGCTTGAATCATCTTCCATCTCTAGCATCAAATCCTCAAGAACCCTAAAAAAAATCGCCACTCTCACCCTCTCATTCTCTCCAAATCGTGATTTGGCTGAAATGGGGAAGAACCCCCATCAAAAGCTCACCTACTTAAAGATTTGGCAAGAAGGGTCCCTAGAGTTTGGTCTTACTTCACCCAACACCCATAAAGTCCATTATTCTAGCTAAAAGTATCTAAATTCACACGTATGCCCCAATTACAATTATTTATTCCACTTTAGTCATAGTCTAGGTCAACACTAACCCTTAGTTTCCCAATTTGGCACAATTGGTCCCTTACACTAAAATTCTTCACAATTTAGGTCCTTAATGACATTTAAAGAATTATTAGACCTAATTTAAACTCCACCTCAATTTCTTTAATATATCTTCTAATTTTCTAAATCCATGACTAGTCAAATTTACTTAGGGTAAGTTTGGCCAATTTGACACTTTTAGTCCTTATGACAAAAATTTTCACATTTGGTTACAAATTGATTTTAAAACTATATTTGGCTCATTTATACACAATATAAAAACATAACAAAATATTAAATTTAGTTATTCTTTATTTACAAAATAAATTTTTTTGTCGGTTTAAGCCCAAAACTCCTAGGCCCAAAACACGGATGTTACAATATATTTGTTTATATATCATATGGTGGTGCTAGAATGTATTTATCTAGATGATTAACAGTATAATGACCCTATGTTCTAACATTGGTGAAACACTTTTGGTAGTCGTTGTAGATACCTACGGTGTTATTATAGGTGAATATAAATGTTGTTGTTTTATATTGTGTTCAAGTGGTTGTATAATGATGGTTTACAACTATATGGTGTAATTAAATATTTGTGATAACTCGGTGTAACCGAGTGTTGGTGATGGATCTTCGGGTTGGTGAAAAGCCCAAGATCATTTGGTGAACGTTTTCAATATGGGAAGTGATATTTCCACTTGAAAATTTGATTTATCCACATGATGTACAACACATTTGCAGCTATCGTATAAGTCAATAAAACATATATTTCATGTGGATGAATCAATATTTTAAGTGGAAATATCGCTTGCCTTTCAATATTGGTGTTATTCATAAATTCGGTGTATTATACAAGTGGTGGTTTTGGTGCTATGATATATCTAATTGGTGTTGGATTTTTAGGCGACAAACGATTGGTGAATATTTTAAGTACGATGTGGCAATATAAGATTCGTTGTAAATTTTATCTTGTTGCAGTAGAGTTATTCACTAAGCGTTTCGCTTACGCTGTTTTCGATGTGGTGTTTTGCAGGATTTAGTTGTAGTAACGCCCGACTGGATCGTGGAACGATCTTGAAGATATCCACTTGACGCTTCCCAGAGATTGAGTATTGTATTTGTAAAGTCACATTTGTACAGTTTTGTTAAAATATTGTAAATACTCAATGTTGGTTTTTGGGGCGTTACAGTTTTGGCCTCTTGGGAAGGATTATTGATTCTTGGGTGATGTTAGAAGTTGCTCCACTTGGTTGAGTCTTCAAGGATTTGCATTTTCTGGACCATTGTGAGTAAAGTTCCCACCTTTCTATGTTTTTTAGATTATCCTTGTGTTCTTGATGGAATCTTATGGATTTAATCGGTGTGTTAGTCCCTTTTTAGTGTTGTTCATGTTTGGAAAGGATAAAGTAGGGAACTTTATGCCTTAAAGTCCTCTTTAGAACCTTTAGAATGGTTTAGAGAGTAGGTCAAACTCTCTTGTAGGTTTTGATTAGTTTTGGACCATTTTGGACTTGGATCTTGTTCTTGAGCTTGCAAGGTTATGTTTAGATGTTAAAGTTAGGATTTTTATGGACTTAGGGACTGTTTGGAAGGTCCTTGAAGGATTAAGACCTTGGTTGAATTGAGTAACAACTTAATGGACATTTCTGGAATGTTCATAGTTAGCAACGCTAACTTGAGGAGTTAGCGGCGCTAACTGTGCCTGTTGACTTTGGCCTTTGACCGTTGACTTTTTGACCAGTTTGACTTTTGGTCAAACTTGAGGGTTTTGGATGCCAGTCTTAGAGGATTATCCTGTTTAGGATTTAGGAAGTGCTAAGTGGAGTTTATCCTTGTTCAGAAGTTCGCGCTGCCGGGGTCTGAAGACGCTCATGTGCATCGTCGTTGGGCTTTATGGATCAGGTGAGTCTTCTCACTATACTATAGGTGACATTGCATGCGTTGGTAGCCTTATTACTTTGTGTAATAACGTGTTGTATGTGCTTTGCGTGTTTGCCGACAAAATTCGATGATGATGTTTGCCGACGAAATTCGATAACGATGATTACCGAAGGATTAGGGCAAGTCCGAGAGCCAAGACGGATCGGGACAAGCCCGAGAGTCGCACGATGCTTACCGGAGGATCGGGGCAAGCCCAAGAGCCAATGATGATTTGTGAAATGATGATATTATGTGATGGATCGCGTGGTATTTTAAGAAACTTGCTAAGCTTTGTGCTTACTCTTTCACCCTAACTGTTTTTCAGGTATTTTGCTGGCTTGAGCTTCGAGCACAGCGCGACTGTACCGCATATGAGGTTTTGATAATTAAGTCTTCTGCTGGATAATGTTTGTAAATGTTTTGATAAATACGATATCCAATGTTTGAATAACAAGTTTTAATTTGGATGGTTTTGTTTGGGTAACCCGTTTTATGTATTTGAACCGTTTTAAACGAAAGATTTTATTACTAGATTTGGGACGTTACAGTATTCTTTTACCAAAACATAACCCAACTTTCTAATTCTCCCAACTTCTTTTGGGGACTAATCACAACAAAAATAATGCTCAATCAACTTCATTTTAAATATTGGGTCTAAAATAGTAACTATGGCTAATACACCATGTATGAGAGACCAATATTGGTCAAACTTATCAATCATATTGCTGATCATCGTCTTAATATCCTCATAAGGTGATATAAGACACTCTTTAGCAAGATACAGATTGCACAAAATCTTCGAGAAAAATAATAGTAGTTGGATACGTCTCGTGAATATCGTATTTATCGCGACGCAACTTGGTCGCGACGTCGAGTCTTGACAGAAAGTTAGATTTTTTTCCTTTTAAGGGATGAGCGGGCTTGTAAGGCTAGGACATAATGCCTAATGATAGTAAGGCCTATTATAGGTCTATAAATAATTTGTAAACGATAACATGTGGCTGAAAAATCTAATGTAGGCTGATTAAAGAAGCTAGAATGGTGATACACCCTAACGAGAGTTTAAGAGTGAAGATCAAGTAAGCATATTTAAACTAGGTGAATAACTTTACATAGCATTGTGATTGTAATATATTACTTATATGTGTAGTTGAGCATTGAATGAAGAATTTATTGTGACAACCGAAAATTTATTTACGCGTATAAGATTCAATTTGACGTTTAAACGTCGTATGGATGAGCAAAAATGTCAAATAAGGTGAAACTATGAAAATGTATGGGTTAATACATTTTATTAAGTCAATATGTTATATTACTTCATTTAGAAATTGGTTTTAATGACCCAGAAGCAAAAAGGGAAATAAAGGACTAAAAGTGAAGTTTTAATTGCCCAATCTTTAAGAATTATTATCTCAAAATCTAAAAGGAATTGAGAAAACATCATCAAGGTGACTTTGGTAATATTTGAGATAAAAAAATATAGGAAAACGATTCAGGCCATTTGAAGTTGTAACGAACGAGTTATGAAGGTTTTAAAATGGCCGAAAAGTGACAAAAATGACCAAAGGGTAATTTTCAGGGGTCGATAGCAGGAAATCTATAACGATTTTACCTTAAGTCAGTAAGGGAATGTTGTAAAGCTCGTTCCCACCTTTTTAAAAGTATAAAGTTTGTAAATTTTGGATGTCGTATGAAGGAGTTATTCCCCTGGAAAGTTGAGGAAAAATAAAGGGAAAGAGTTGAAAATTTTACTAAGGCTGGAAGAGAAGGGCATTTTTGTCTTTTCAACCTTAAAACCCAGCTGTCAGTTCCTTTATGAGATCTGTGGGCTGCGTATTACCCAGACACCATTCTCTTCCTTTACGCCAAATCAGAACCCAAAAGAGAAAGAAACGAAAAAGGAAAAGTCAGGAAAAAGGGGAAGAACAGACACGACACACACACACATTCATACTATTGTGTGTGTTTCAGATCGAGAAAGAGAAATCTGGCGACCTGGTCAGGGGGTTCCGAGCAGAGGGTCGCGGGGGAGAGGCTTGCTCAACAACTTGTGTAAACTCTAAATCATAGCAGAAATCGATGGGCCAAACTGTTGGATTATGTGTCTAAGCCATGACTTTATATTTATATTTATCTTGTTAATTGAAGCAAAGTCCATTTGGGTTGTGACATACGCAGCGGTCGTCATGCGGTCAAAAATAAAGAAAACTTAACATTCACTAGTACAGTGTAAGTCAGGGTCGATCCGCAGGAGCTTCGTGGTTAGACCAGATGGCAGATTACCAACTAGTAGTGTCACGCTACAGTCGGAGGACCTGGTTTCTGAGTTCTCAACTACCCAAAACAATCACCAAACAAAGTCAAGCTAAGCCTAAGCTAACTCAACTCAAATTAACCTAGTCACTTTCTAAAATCAGAAGTGCATCTCTGAATCAGAAGCAAAGAAAGGCATCCAAACCAAACAAACTAAGCATAACCTAACTAATAACTAGGATTCTGACTGAACAGCTATTAGCTACAGTTCAATGCCAACAACTAACCTAATTGGCTAATGATTTCAGCAAAGGAAAACAGTCCCAATCAAGGTCAAAGCAAGATTCAAACACAAACCAATAACCAAAACCAAACACAAACATCCAAAACACCGAAAAACCAAGATTAATTGTAACCAAATGATTTCATTAACCAAACTCAGATCCAAACATCAAAACAGTAACTAAATACTACTAAAACAGAAACCAAAGCTTGATATCAGTGGTTGTCACTCCCAAAGATACAAACCAAAGCTTACAACTATCTAACTAATTGAAAATAAAATCCAAAACATAAAAATACCAATTGGGAACTTGCTGAAATGAAATCTTGGAGTCAAAGAGCTTCAAGGTCGATTTTACACCCGGTCTTTGCTAGGGTTTTCGGCTGTAAATGCCTCTATTTATAGTTGCAATTTTCTCGAGGCCGCGCCGCGCTTTTATGGATTCCGCAGCGCGGGTACTTATTAGATCCCGTTTCTTCGGCATTTGAATGTATTCCACCGCCTTAAGCCCGCGTCGCGCGTTTCATAGATCCGCGGCGCGCGTACGTGTTTCCTTGATTTTTCATTCTTTTCCAAACTTCTTCCTTTTGCATGCTTTTAGTCCCTGTTTCGATTCTTTTCTTCCAAACAAGTCCTGGCACAAAAAGTGAGAACACCCAGACATATCTGATATAATTTCATCAAGAACAGGGCTCAACAACGCCTAAAATACTTGATATCACTAGGCGTTGTCAAAGACCCCACACTTGTGCCTTGCTTGTCCCCAAGCAAGAGAGTTTTTAACAAATTATAATAAAGACTCAAACAATTTTTGACTCTGTTTAGTTTCAAAGCTTATTGCCCTATGAGTTACAATGGAATAGTTCGCGAAAACATAATTGAATTGTTCTTTGGAATTCATGGCTTTCTAGAGAACCCTTGATTACAAACTTTCTGTCCACAATGAAGTGTACTTACTCATTCAGATTCTAAAGGCCATTAAGGAATTGTCCATGACTTTCGATGTTGTCCGTGTAACGAACTTTCAGAAATACCATCCCAGACCAGGCGATCTTAGGTGGTAAGGTGCATAAATCCTACCCATTTTAGACTTACCGGCTCGAACAACAAAGGCCTCAGATTGACATTTCCTTCCTAAATTCCAATCCTAAAACAGCTCAATCTTCTAAACTCGTAAAACTCAGCTTATTTGACTAACTAATAGCATGATCACAAATAAACAGTATTTCTTGAAAAATACCAGTGCTATCACAATCACAAACCATTCATTTCAAAATTGCAATTTATTAAAAATTTTGAAAAATATTGCTAAAAATTTGAAAATTGATCATTTCTGCAAAAATTTTAAAAATTTCTCTTTCGACCGTCCACACCCCACACTTAAAACCGTACAACGTCCCCGTTGTACAAAAAATTATTTTTCAGCATAAGGGAGAAAGAGTTACCCCTGTTGGACGATAGATTGCTTGGTGCTCAGTATCACAGGTATAATTGCGAACAAACGGATCCTTGATTTCGTATGCTGGAGTTGTAGCGCTACAGTGAACATGCCGGTGGTCGAGACAAGTGGAGGGGGCACGGTGACCCCACACTTGTCTGAGACAACTCCTTCTCATTTGGTATATCATGCATAACTCAACAGACAAATTAAAACAAACATGACAAATAGAATATAAACAAAGATACAGATAGTGGTGCCATAAGTTTTGTACATATATCCTAAAAAAAGTAAAAAGAAAGAAAGAAAAAGTACATCAATCACCACCAGGTGGCCTAGAGGGTCCAGCCTCATGATCGTGGGCCCTGGCTGGGAATCGTCGGGGGCGCTGACCCTACGCTGATGCAATCTGTAGAAGTACCTCCCCGATCCACTCAAGCTAGTCCTCGATCCTGGCAGCCCTGGCTGCCAGGTCCTCCTGCTGTGGCTGCGGCTGTGGTGCTGGCTCGGCGGGTGCCTCCCGCCTCTGTCGTCTCCGGACCGGCTGTGCATATGCCGGCTGGGGGTCCTGGCGTGGCTCCGTCGGCAGTCGAATGAACTGCCCCGGACGCTGCTGCTCGATGAGCCTCATCCTCTCCAGAGTGCGCGCCGTAGTGCGAGACGGAGGCAGAGCGGTCAAAGAAGCGGCCACGAGAGCAGTGAGGATCCCGTATGAGCGGGCCAGGCGGGTAATGAAATACCCCCGGGCCAGTGGACTGTTGGAAGAAGCTCCCGTCGAGTGGGTGGAGAGGGCGACTGCGAGGGAAAATGGAAGGTGGAGGAATCTGGAGGGGTCTAGGAGAACCCAAAAATAGGTCATGTCATCGCCCGACACCTTCTCGCCCCCCTCCCGATGCATGATGAAGGTGGAGACGATACGGTGCATGAGGCGGTGGAGTGGGTCTCGAAGGTGGCTCTCTCTGGAGGTCCCCGCCTCATAAATAACGTTGGACAGTGGTGCCCAAACCTCCATGTTGGCAGCCCGGTCCGGCTGCCCCTGGATACAAGCCCCAAAGAACTGGGTGAAGTGGCGGTGCTGGAGGTCCGCCGGAGTGTATAAGCCGACTCGCCTCCCAAACTCGCAGAGGTTGCACTCCCTCTGCTCACCCCCCAAGCGAAATCAAACTATCTTGGACCGCGGGTCTGACGCCCGAGGTGCAAAATGGATAGTAGAAAGGAACTCCAGGAGGAGCTCTGTGTAGACCACGTCCTCGTCCGTGGCCATAATCATGTCCCAGCCACGGCATGTGAAGGATGCCTCCCCGAGGGTCCAGGTGCGATGTAAATATGGCTCAATCGCACCCCAGAGCCCCGCGTCTCTCAAAATGTCCCGGTCGATGACTGTCGCCTCAAGAACCCGGCGACTAGTTAGTGCGTCTCTCCGCGAGATGTACTCCGCGGAGCTAGCAAGTCCCTCAGGGAACTGGAGGAAAGGGTGATCTAACCTGAACATCATCTGCAAAAAGACACATTGTAACATCCGTGTTTCGGGCCTAGAAGCTTTGAGCTTAAATCGATGAGATAAAAACTTATTTTGGAAAATAAATGAGTTAAATAAATAAATTTCGTAAGTTACTGGATGATTTATAAATTATTTTCCTAAAAGTTTCCACCTTATGTATATATGCATATATTTTAAACATTATCGTCTTATAAGGATTTATACACTTATCTATCGCTTTGACGTTTAAGTATTAAGGAGAATTTGATAAGTTTATAAATAAAATTTAAAACGCATTTTATTATTTTAATTAATTGACTGTGGCACTTAATTTAGATACCATTTGCTTAATATTATGAAAGTTTTGATAAGTTGTTACAAACCCTAAGGGCATTTTATTAAATTGGTTAATAAAACAAACAAGACGGATATTCATAAGTCAATATAATGCTTATAGAAGGATTCAAGTTGCATAATCGGGAAATGGAGGGTAGTTTAGTAATTTGACCATTTTGTAATTTCTCATAAAGATGGGGCATTTTGGTGAATTTTGCTAGTAAAGACAATATTGTTCATGGAAGGGCATTATGGTAATTTTTGCAATTGGCAGGCATGCTATCATCCAGGGCCGGCCCAATACTTGGGCGAGATGGGCTATGGCCCAGGGCAGCAAAGTTGAGGGGGCATAATTTTAGCCCAGCATCTAATAGCATACATATCAAATTTTTAGGCCCAAATACGCTTAGCCCTTCTGTGGTTTTCTTTTGTGTGCTGTGGTCTGTGGAGAGAGGCGTGGGCGGGAAGCGGGATGCCTTGATTCTGTTGAAAAGTAATTTGGTAACCAATCGACACCTAGAAAATCCCAATCCCACATATAGTCCTGCAGAATACGAGGAGTCGACTTTGCTTATCAACTTGATAACTCCTCTTGATTCTCTACTTCTATCGATATTTATGTTGAATGGAAAAAGCAACTCGACAAGTCCTATTCTCTGAATTTGGATACTGAATTGGTGGATTTTGTGGTTGTTTGGCTCAAAAGGAGTTAACTTTGCTTCAGGAATCAGGAGGCAATAGTCAAAAGGTATTCGGGTATAAGGTATTTTCTTTCTCGATATTTTGATGGTTGTATCTCACTATATCTGATTTCATATAAAGTTTTCTGTTTAAGGTTGTTCTGTAGAACACAATCTGAATTTCTTATTCCCTGCGTATATATAGTCGTTTATGGGGAAAACCCTTTTTATATTTTTCATATTTGGTGTTTGCTGACTTTAGGAATTCGGATATACCATAAGCCTAGAACCTAAATGTGAGTTATTTATAATTGATTTCAAAAGTTATTTTAAATTTCCGTAGACCTTTTTGGAGGGGTGTTGCACCGCTTAAGCCTAGAACCTAAATGTGAGTTATTTATAATTGATTTCAAAAGTTATTTTAAATTTCCGTAGACCTTTTTGGAGGGGTGTTGCACCGCTTGGTAAGTGGTAAAATTGACATAAAACACTTTATTTTACTAGCCTAATGGATACACATATTTGTTTTTGGATGAAAATTCAAAAAGAGTGTTTAATATTTAAAAAAATGTATTTCAATTGCTTCTGGTCATGAACCAATCCAAATAACAAGGCGTTTAATGGTAGATTTGAATATGAAGTTGTTTAATATATTTGTTTAATAAATTATTTTTCCAGATGAATTGAAGCAGTTGGATTGGAGCATATGAATTATTTTTCCTTGACATCTATGCCATTATGCATTTTGACGGTGAATTGCTGGAGTTGAATTGGAGTAGATGAAGCCGACACAACTGTCTCTTATTTATGAAGAAAATTGGAGTACAGTGGAACTATATGTGCTTGGGATTCAGGATTCATAGACACAAAACAGATTCTTTTTCTTTGGAAACTTTAAAGGAATCTATCAACTCTATTAGACTGACAAAGATCTCTCCTCCTTGTGTTGGTTTTGGTTTGTATTAATACTGATTTTGACATTTTGTTTTACTATAAATTTTATTTCAATTTGGTATATAATTTTTTATATATATAAGGGCATTAATTTAAAATTTAGCCCAGGGCATTGAAAACCAACGGACCGGCCCTACTATCATCTTTCATGTGGGCATGCTCGTTTCCTGATCCTTGGTGACAGTACAACTCCAACAAATGAGATATATATATATATATATATATATATATATATATATATATATATATATATATATATATATATATATATATATATATATATATATATATATATATATATATATATATATATATATATATATATGCAAATTGATTCTCCGGTAATGAAGAAGTGAAAAATGGAATGTGTTGCAGTGTTTAGAAAAAGATTGAAAGGATCAAGATGTGTAGAGATATAGGAGTCAAAGAGAACTCATCGGTGGTTATCAGAAAATGGAGTGTGAGGCGATGGTGGCATACCATCGTCGACTGAACAGGAGGCATGGAGGAGTAGGTCGCCGGAGTCGAGAAGGGGTGACCGTGACTCATGGAGGGATCGGATGAGAAAGGAAGGGTGAAGCAGGGAGTGAATGGAAACTCTTCTTCCTCTGGTAAACATCCAATGAAGCAGGACCAGAAAAGAGATGAGATGCAGGATGAATCTGAAGGGTATTTGGTGGAATGTATTTCAAATATCAGATGGAAACCACCGAGGAAGGAGATGGGTTTGGATTGGGTCACCACCGCTAGTGGAATCAATGGCAGTCCCAGTGACTGGGAAACCGATTGTAGGATGGCTGCGTTTTTTGGAGATGCATCTGTCGCCGGAGACGAGTACGACATCAGAGAAGAGAGAGGCCGGAGAAGGAGTTAGGTTCGGAAGGAGGATGACCGGAGCTGGAGGGCGACGGATTGTGGTGCTGGTTTGATTTTTCGTCGAAGACCGGTTAGTTAGATGGTTGTCGCCGGTGATGATGGATTGGCCGGAGTTGAAGGGTATGACCAGAGAGGTGTATACCGCCTAAGAGGGTGAACCGTCGGTGTGGGAGGCGGCCGTGGTGTATTTTCTCCCGTAAGCTTGGAAGAGGTACAGTTTGACTTTGTTTGACCTCATTTAGGTCACGTATTGGGCTGATTCTCTTTTTAATGGGCTTGATTCCAACTTGATTTCCTTTGGGCTCTTGGACTATGCATTTTGACTTATTTGCATTGGGCCATATGTTATGCTATTCACTTTGGACTAGATACCTCACCTTGGGTTTAATTAGAGTTCTAATATGATTTAAGACGCCGAAAGTGTTATATAAAATTTTAGTATTATAATTTTAAATAGAATTAGTTTTAATTCTGTATTAAATGAATAATGAGCCGTCTAAGATAAATTTATAGACTAAACAACCGAATCTAGACTTCGTGTTAACATAAGTGCAACTAGTGAAAGAGACCCTAGTTAAGTTTTGGGACTGAGGTGTCTTTACATCATGTATTGATTATATATATATATGATCTTATAGGGAAATTTGTTGAGCGAGGAGATGATGTCTAGAGATACTTCCAGATATGGCACGCTTGTGTGGAATTAGTGTTGACTTTTCAGTTGACCTTCAGGTGAGTTTACCGGGAGTACACATCCTTCCAACTATATTTTGTGTGTGTTGTCAATTACTTTTCATTCATGATATTATGTGCAATGTGATATATGATTACTACTTGTGCATTGCATGAAAACGAGTTTTCTAAAGATGTTTCAAATAAAGATGATGATGATGTTTTGAAAGATGTTTTGAGCATCCTACTTGTGCATTGCATTGACACCTTCTCTTCATCTGCACGTGGCCAAAGCATAGTGGTGATCAATCGGTGCAACATGCGGTGGGATGGCAGGTGCATGTAGCATTCTCGGACCGTGTTCTCGTGGTACCGGGTGGAAGCTATCGTGGCCCAGTAGTCGGCTGGGGAAAAGGAATCCCCCATAGTTCGGCTGGCACGCCTGTGAAACACCCCGAATGCTGGCGAGTCCGACTCCTCCTCGGTGTACAGCCCGATGGGGTACCTAAATTCCCGCAAGGTACAACTGTGGTCGCGATTTCCCAGACGAAATCTCACAGTCTCCTCGGTATCCATACCCTTCTGTTTGTGGTCAAAATAGTAGCTGGCAAGGAATTGGAGGTACACTTCACGGTAAACAGGTTCGTTCATCTTTGTTGCATTTTCCAATGCCCGGCAGGTATAAGTTAGTTCCCCATCTTCATACCCTCCTTGTACCAACCAATCTTTCAAATGATCCCAGATTCCCGACTCTCTAGCCATGTCCCAATTGACCCTGCGGCACGGCAGTACTCGTTTATTTTTGCACAGGCCCCGACGGTTAAAGAAGCTAGTCGCGCGGACCCGGTCGATTTGTGTAGTCACAGAGTTCCAATCGATGGTTTCAGAACTACCTGAAGAAGACAACGTGCCTGCAGAAATCACAAAATTCGACAATTACTGCACTGTTTTAACGTTCGTCGCGGCGCGCACGTAACAACCCGCGACACGCTAGATGAATATTCATACTCCGCGTCGTGGACTGTACATGGCACGGCGCGGTAAACGATTTCAGTCAAGAATATTCTATCAATCTGTCAATTTAAGTTCAATTTTTCTATCTGAACACTTGGGTTTTATGGACTGTAATTCTATAATCCTAATTCAACGATCAATTCCAACAATTAGGTACAATATTGCAAGTTACAGGAGCATCTAGTAAGTTTCAAGACTTCTAAAACTAAGAGAAGGAGAATAGGTACTTACTTGAATTTTTTGTGAATGAAAGATGAATGCAGACGTCGTAATTGATTGAAGATTTGAGGCACGGTGAAAAGAATCACGGTTTGCGCAATTTACTTAAATGCAGTGTGGGAATTTGAATGTCTTTCAAAAGCTCTGTTTTTGTGATTATCTTTAATTTCAAATTAAGATAAGACCGCGGCGCGGGAAGCTTCTATCCGCGTCGCGTATAAAATCTGATTTTAAATGTAATCGCGAAAACTCAATACGCGCGGCGCGGATCCTAAGATCCCGCGTCGCGGTATTGCAAAATTACCAAAATGACCCCACACTTGCCTTTTTCTCACCGTGATGGATGTAATGCATTAAGAATTAAGAAAATATGCAAATATACAATGATGATCGGGTTGCCTCCCGACAAGCGCTAAGTTTAACGTCTTCAGCCGGACGTACACTTACCTGATTATGTAGCGTATGTTGGAATCTCTGCTATGAGTTCGACTGTCTCTACATCTAGTTTCTGGAACGTGCCCGTTGCGATGTATGGTTTGAGTCTATGGCCATTGACTTTAAATGGTTGCCTACCTTTCAAGTCCTGGATTTCGACTGCACCATAATCTGTAATGCTGGTCACTTCGTAGGGACCATTCCACTTGGTTCTCAGTTTTCCGGGGAACATCTTCAGTCTTGAATTATACAGCCATACTTTTTGTCCAACTTCAAAGACCTTCAATCGCAGCATTGCGTCATGATATCGCTTCATCTTTGATTTATAGGTCGGTGCGTTCTCATATGCCTCATCTCGTAACTCTTCTAATTCAGACAAGTGAAGTTTCCTTTCTTTCCCAGCGTCAGTGTAGTCCATGTTGACTTTCTTAACAGCCCATAGGGCACGATTGGCGATCTCTACTGGTAGATGACATCCTTTTCGATAGACCAACCGATATGGAGTAGTCCCGATCGGTGTTTTGTACGCAGTTCGGTACGGCCATAATGCGTCATCTAGCCTTAGCGACCAATCCTTTCTATCAGTCTTGACAGTCTTCTGAAGGATCTCTTTGATTTGCCTATTGGATACCTCCACCTAGCCGCTGGTCTGTAGATGATAAGGTGTTGCAATGCGATGGTTCACCCCATAATGTTTTAGCAGCCTTCCGAACTTGAAATTCTTGAAATGAGATCCTCCATCGCTAATGATTACTCCTGGGACTCCATGCCTGGTGAAGATATTTTTCTTCACAAATTTACAAACCACATGATGATCATTTGTGCGAGTTGCTTCGGCCTCAATCCATTTTGAGACATAATCTACTGCCACCAAAATGTAAACATATCCATGTGATGTGGGGAATGGACCCATAAAATCGATTCCCCAGACATCAAAAATGTCTACTACCAAAATCGGATTCAAGGGCATTTGATCCCTTTTTGATATATTCCCTAATTGCTGGAAATTGATGCACTCCTTGGCAGTTCTGTGCGCATCCCGAAAGATAGTCGGCCAATACAGTCCAGATTCAAGAACTTTGTACCCGGTTTTCCTTCCACTGAAATGTCCTCCACATGCTGATGCATGACAGAGATCCAACACCTCACCAATTTCATTGTCCGGCACACATCGACGAATTATCTGGTCCTCTCCTACCTTAAAGAGGTCTGGATCATCCCAAATAAATCTCTTTGTGTACGTGCGAAATTGCTTCTGCCTTTGTTTCGTCCAATGTGCTGGTATTACTCCCGTGGCCAGAAAATTTACGTAATTTGCATACCATGGAGCTCCATTAACCTCTAACAACTGCTCGTCAAGAAATGAGTCTTGAATTCCTGCTTCCAATCCTTCAGCTGGTAATCTAGAAAGGTGATCTGCCACCACATTTTCAGCTCCCTTCTTATCTTTGATGTCTACATCGAATTCTTGCAGAAGGAGTATCCACCTAATTAATCGAGGCTTGGACTCCTTCTTTGTAAGCAGATGCCGAACAGCACTGTGGTCAGTGTAAACCACCACCTTGGATCCCCAGATATACGATCGAAATTTATCTAAAGCAAATACTACGGCAAGTAATTCTTTTTCAGTAGTTGTGTAATTCAATTGAGCTTCAGAAAAAGTTTTACTAGCATAACAGATAACAACAGGTTTCCTGTCGACTTTTTGCCCTAATACTGCACCATCAGCATAGTCGCTAGCATCACACATTATCTCAAAAGGTTGCGTCCAGTCGGGTGGCTTCAGAATGGGGGCCTCGACCAGTTTATTCTTGAGAATGTTGAATGCTTTTACACATTCTTCGTCAAAAATAAATGGTGCGTCCTTCAAAAAAGACCACAGAGGGGCTTAGAAATAGCACTAAAATCTTTAATGAATCTACGATAAAAACCTGCATGCCCCAAGAATGATCTAACCCCTTTCACTGATGTTGGAGGCGGCGATGTGGATATGACCTTAACTTTAGCGCGATCGACTTCGAATCCTCTTTCAGAGACCACATGTCCTAATACTATCCCTTCTCTTACCATGAAATGACTTTTCTCCCAGGACAGAACCATGTTTGTTTCTACACATCTTTTCAGTACCTTTTCCAATTGAACTAAGCAAGTTTCGAATGTAGGTCCAAAAATTGAGAAACCATCCATGAAGATTTCTAATGCTTCACCAATCATGTCAGAAAAGATTGCCATCATACATCGTTGAAACGTCGCAGGCGTGTTACACAATCCAAATGGCATTCTCCGAAAGGCAAAAGTACCATAAGGGCAAGTGAACGTTGTCTTTGCCTGATCTTCTGGATGAATTGCGATCTGGTTATACCCCGAATATCCATCCAGAAAACAGTAGTACTTTTGTCCTGCTAACTTCTCCACAATTTGATCGATGAAGGGTAATGGGAAATGATCTTTGGACGTAGCGGCATTAAGCTTCTGATAATCAATACAGACTCGCCATCCGGTTACAGGTCTTGTAGATATTTTATCACCATCCTTTGTGTCTACTACAGTGATCCCCGACTTTTTCGGCACAGTTTGCGTTGGGCTAACCCATTCACTGTCAGAAATGGGGTAAATGATTCCTGCATCCAACCATTTAAGAACCTCCTTTTTGACAACTTCTTTTAGATTGGGATTCAACCTCCTTTGTGTATCCCTGGCAGGTTTAGCTCCTTCTTCTGTGATAATCCGATGCATGCACGTGGTCGGACTAATCCCCTTTAAGTCCGCGATTGTCCAGCCGATAGCCTCCTTGTGTTTGGACAACACCTTGAGCAATTCTATCTCTTGTTCCTCCGTTAGATTGGCTGCCACGATTACTGGTAAAGTATCCTTCTCCCCTAGAAAGGCATACTTTAGATGTTCTAGTAAAGGTTTTAGATCCAACTTTGGTGGTTCTTGTAAAGAGGGCTTCAATGTCTTTGGAATCTCTGCTGGTAACTTCTCTATATGTGCACATTCTTCAGACTTGAATCCCTTTTCATCTTCTCCATTTTGCATCTCTTTTCTTCTAACATTTGCTTCTTCCTGAGTTTCTATTTCATCTGCTTGAAGTACCTCTGGAGTGTACTGCTGCACAAGCTCGTCTATGATGTCCACTTGATAACATTCCTCTTCTTCCATCCTACTTCCCTTGAGATCAGCATTGAAAATGTTGATCTTGGCCTGTCGGTGCCCAAAAGATATTCCCATTTCTCCGGTACGACAAGCAATATTTGCGTTAGCCGTGGCCAAAAACGGCCGCCCTAGAATAATCGTGGGTTGCTCCCCATTCGTTGCTTGACGAGTGTCCAAGACAAGAAAATCTGCTGGATAGTAAAATTCTCCTACCTTGATGATGACATCAACTAACATACCCCTGGGAACCTTAGTGGACTTATCGGCCAACTGCAAAATCACATCAGTAGATCTCATGGTACCAAACTCATGCTTGTCGAATAACTGTCCAGGTAATATGTTCACACTTGCACCTAGATCTAACAGAGCTCTTTTGATATGCACATTGCCTAAATCTACTGAGATGAGAGGAACTCCCGGATCTTTCATCTTTGGAGGAAGCGCATCCATGAGGATAGAGCTTACATTTTCGGGTAAGCTAATCATCTTAGGCAAGTGGGACAAAAATGTGCTTCTTATGTATGCACATGTCTTTAAGAAACTTAGCATATGCAGGAACTTCCTTGATGAGTTTGACTAATGGAATGTTAACTTTAATTTGGCTAAACAATTCCCACATGTCTTCAGCTTGTGGTCCCTTCTTTCCATATGGTACTTTCTCTGGCTTTTCCAAGGCTATGGGGAAAGGAACTGTTCCACTTGATTCTCCTTTTTCCCAGGTACTTGTCTGCTTCTTCTTCTGCACTTGTTCTTCCTTATCATTTTTCTTCTCTTTTTCTAATTCTTCTTTTTCATCAAAAACTATTTCCACATCACTATCATCATCTGCAGGCGGAGCTGTAACCTTGTTATCTACTTTCTTTCCGCTCCTAAGTGTGATTACTTCATTAACTTGCATTCTTCGTGATTGCACCTGCTCCTGCAATCTTTTTTCTTCCATTTTGACAAGTGATTCTCCTAATCTCAGAATTGCGTTTGAATTAGATTTCTCTACTTCCTGGAGTTGTACTAACATTCCAAAAATTTCTTGCAAACCAATGTTCGTACTTCCTGATGGAGATGGAGGTTGTACCTGTTGCTGTCTTATAGGTGGTTGTCTCGACTCTCGTTGCTGATTACTTCTGAATGGTCTTGGTGCATTGTGAAATCGACCATATCCATGCACTTGACTTATTTCCTCATGAGTCATTGAGCATTCATTTTGATTGTGTCCTATTTTTCCACATGTATTGCATATATTCTGCCCATGCAACACGTATGCCCCCTTTTCTTGTTGAAACCTTTCGAGCATCTGATTGAACCTTTTTGTAACAACAGTGAGCTCTTTTTGAATTTCAGCTTTCCATTTGTTCTCTGCTTCGATATTAGCTACATATACCGTCTTATCTTTCATCGATCCATTGACTTTTGATCCTAAACTCAGCTGCTCCAAAAATCTCCAGGCATCATCTGGCTGTTGCCACATAAATGTCCCACTTGATGAGGCATTTATCATAACCTGGTGTGTCTCATTAACTCCCTCGAAGAATAATTTGACTAACTGCCACTTAGGAACTTCATGATGTGGACAGGATCGCAGCAGCTCTTTTAATCTGTCAAACGCTTCATGAAAAGCCTCTCCTGGCTTTTGCTGGAAATCTTGGATCGCTCGTCTGACCTCCGTAGTTTTACTGACTGGATAGAATTCTTGAAGAAACTTCGCCTTGAGTTGTTCCCAACTAGTAATACTATTCGGTGGCAAAGATGTAAACCAATATTTGGCTTTATCTTTGAGAGTGAATGGAAACAATCTAAGTCTAAAAATATCTCTATCAGTATTCCTAGGAGTATTGGCATTGGCAATTGCTAAGAATTCATATAGATGATTATAAGGATCGTCAGTCTTGTATCCCCTAAACTGAGTCAATATTGCTAATAACTGAGGTCTTATTTCTACTTGCGAATCAATGTTATCAGGAATATAGATTGGCGATGAATCATCATATTCCCGCGGTTGGAAATGTGATGCAACCGATTGCCGTCTCGGTTGTGCGAAATGTAAAGGTTGGGCAGGGTTACCGTAAAGATGATCGTTATATTCCCGCTGACCTGGTGGTTGATACTGTGGTGCTCTTCTAAGAGGTCCTCGACCTCAGTTCCACTGTGGTTGTGGTGCTGGTGGCACCCATCCCTCGTCTTCCTCGTCATATCCCTCCTCCGTCTCTGGGTAATGGTATTATGGCTGAGGAGGTTGTTGAAAGTGTATAGGTTGTGTTGATTGGAATGTGGGTTGAGGTTTAAAAAGAACTGGTTGTGGTTGAGATGTTGGTGTCTGCTGTCTAGGAGCTGGGGTGCCATCACGGGTCAGCTCTCCCCAAGACATTGTAGAGGTAAATGGATTGGTAGATTGTGGTTGTGAAGCGGGTATAAATGGTGGGACAGATGGCGGAGTGCATGGTGGTATGGGTGTAAGGGCTGAAACTGCACCACCAGAAGCACTCGTGCTCCCAAACTGAAACTCTGACAGTGGAGGAATAGAAAACATCCCCGTTGCCTCACCTGATGGTTCCTGGGCAACACTTACTGGACTACGACTAACCTGACTAAAATTCATGATGTTTAAACGCCTACGGGCACGGAGTTTGCACACAGTACGCTCAATCTCAGAATCAAACTGCAATGGGGATAATTGCTTACCCTTGCGGGTACGCATGCACTAGTGCAACACGCCCACAAAAATCAAAAGCAAAACTAACCGCATGAAATTTTCAAAAACAAGAAACAAGTTCCTACTACTCACCTAACCTAAGCTCACAGCTCCCCGGCAACGGCGCCAAAATTTGACAATGCAGCGGTCGTCGTGCAGTCAAAAATAAAGAGAAAACCTAACACACACTAGCACAGTGGTAGTCAGGGTCGATCCGCAGGAGCTTCGTGGTTAGACTAGATGAGAGATTACCAACTAGTAGTGTCACAGCTACAGTCGGAGGATCTAGTTTCTACCTTCCTAATCACTAGCAAACTAAGCAATGATCAATCACACTCAAGCCAAGCTAAGCTAAGCTCAAATGACCTAGTCACTTTCTGAAATCAGAAGTACATCTCTGAATCAGAAGCAATCAAAGGCATCCAAACTAGCAAAACCAAGCAAAGCATAAACTAGCCACTAACTAGAGTTCTATTGAACAATTAATAGCCAAGGTTTAATGCCTGAAAACTAACCTAATTAGCTACTGATTTCAGCAAAGGAAAACAGTCCCAACAAGGTCAAAACAATATCCAAACATAAATCAAGCATCCAAAACCAAACATAAGCATAAAACATCGAAAAGCTAAGATTACTTGTAACCGAATGCTTCTCATTCACCAAATCCGAATCCAACATAAAAACAGTAACCAAATGATCCAAAAACAGAAGCCAAAGCTTAATATCAATGGTTGTCACTCCCAAAGATACAAAACCAAGCTTAATCCAAACTAATTAATTACAAATAAAATCTAAAACTAACCAATACCAAATAAGAGTCTTCTAGAACGAAATCTTGGAGTCAAAGAGCTTCAAGGTCGATTTTACACCCGGTCTTTGCTAGGGTTTTCGGTTGGAAATGCATCTATTTATACTTGCAAATTTCCCGCAACCGCGCCGTGCAAATGAAGAATTCGTGGCGTGCGTACTAATCTTTTGCCGTTTCTTTGGTATTTGAATGTGTTCCACCGCCTTAAGTCGGATCGCGTAGATGATATATCTGCGGCGCGCGTACGAGTTTCCTTGATTTTTCATTCTTTTCAAACTTCTTCCTTTTGCATGCTTCTAGTCCCTGTTTCCATTTTTTTTCTCCAAACAAGTTCTGGCACGAAAAGTGAGAATACCCAGACATATTTGATATAATTTTATCAAGAACAGGGCTCAATAACGCCTAAAATACTTGATATCACTAGGCGTTGTTAGTTGGATTGACCTCTGTAGCACTTGGCAATTTTCCACTGTCCCTCTTTTGCTGATCCACAGCCATTTGTCCAATTTGTCGTTCCATGTTTGCGATGGCTTTTGCATTTGCTTGAGACTGTTGCTGCGTAGCAGTGACCATCTCGTACATCTTAGCAATCATTTCTTCTTGAGTTCCCGGTGCGTTGTTGGTAACATTATTGGGCCCCCTGTTGTTGTTATTGCTACTATTTCCGTTTGTATTTACATTGTTGTTGTTGTTGCTATTTGCAGGCTGATATGTTCTAGGCTGATTGGTCGATTGACTTTGGTAATTGTTCTGCCTAAAATTCTGCTGCTGTCCTTGATTATATGGCCTGTAGGGTCGTCCATTATTATAATGGCCTTGACCCTGGCCATAAACTTGATTCACCTCTTGAGTTTTAGGTCCTCCTTGACCTCCTTGTGATGGATTCTGCGGTCCATTCTGCAGCGTTGACATGAGCCTGTCAAACTTCTTATTCAGTTCACTAATTTCCTTCTTTACTTCCTTTTTCCAGTCAGCATCGGCTCCCACTGCTGCTGCCGTACCTACAGTCTTCCTGGTATAAAAATTTGCCTTGGAACCATTGCTTAATTGTTCCAAGAACTGCCAAGCTTCCTCTAGGTCCTGCCACATAAATGTCCCACTTGATGAGGCATTTATCATGGCCTGATGCGTCTCACTGACTCCTTCTAAGAATAACTTAACTAACTGCCACCTAGGAATTTCGTGATGCGGGCAGGATCGTAACAACTCCTTCAACCTATCAAAAGCTTTGTGGAAAGCTTCTCTTGGTTTTTGCTGGAAGTCCTGAATAACCCTTCTAATTTCAGTTGTCTTACTTGCTGGATAAAATTCCTGTAGGAACTTTGCCTTGAGCTGATCCCATGTGGTAATGTTGTTCGATGGTAAAGATGTAAATCAGTATTTGGCCTTATCTTTGAGGGTGAATGGGAATAGTCTAAGCCTGAAGATGTTCCTATTGGTGTTCCTAGGGTTATTAGCATTGGCAATCGCTAAAAATTCATATAGATGATTGTATGGATCGTCTTGCTTATACCCTCTAAACTCTGGCAATATTCCTAACAACTGAGGTCTTATTTCTACTTGAGAATCAATGTTATCAGGAATATAAATTGGCGATGAATCATCATATTCCCGTGGTTGGAAATGTGATGCAACCGATTGCCTTCTCGGTTGTGCGAAATGTAAAGGTTGAGCAGGATTACCGTAAAGAGGATCATTATATCCTTGCTGACCTGGTGGTTGTTGATACTGTGGTGCTCTTCTGGGAGGTCCCCGACCTCAGTACCACTGTTGCTGTGGTGCTGGTGGCACCCATCCCTCGTCTTCCTTGTCATATCTCTCCTCTGTCTCTGGATAATGGTATTGTGGCTGAGGAGGTTGTTGATAGTGTATAGGTTGTGTAGGTTGGAATGTGGGTTGAGGTTTAAAAAGAACTGGTTGAGAAAATGGTTGAGAGGTTGGTGTCTGCTGTCTAGAAACTAGGGTGCCATCACGGGTCTGCTCTCCCCAAGACATTGCAGAGGTAAATGGGTTGGTAGACTGTGGTTGTAAAACGGGTGTAAATGGTGGTACAGTTGGCGAAGTGCATGATGGTATGGGTGCAGGGGCTGAAACTGCACCACCAGAAGCACTCGTGCTTCCGAATTGAAACTCTGACAGTGGGGGAATAGAAAACATCCCGTTGCCTCACCTGATGGTTCCTGGGAAACACTTACTGGACTACTACTAAAACTCATGATATTTGAACGCCTACGAGCACGGATTTTGCGCAGTACGCTCAATCTCAGGATCAAAATGCAATGGGGATAATTGCTCACCCCTGCGGGTACGCATGCACTAGTGCAACACGCCCACAAAACAAAAGCTAAAAACTAAAAAAGTAACGGTCGTCATGCGGTCAAAAATAAAGAAAACCTAACATTCACTAGTACAGTGGTAGTCAGGGTCGATCCGCAGGAGCTTCGTGGTTAGACCAGATGGCAGATTACCAACTAGTAGTGTCACGCTATAGTCAGAGGACCTGGTTTCTGAGTTCTCAACTACCCAAAACAATTACCAAACAAAGTCAAGCTAAGCCTAAGCTAACTCAACTCAAATTAACCTAGTCACTTTCTGAAATCAGAAGTGCATCTCTGAATCAGAAGCAAACAAAGGCATCCAAACCAAACAAACTAAGCATAACCTAACTAATAACTAGGATTCTGACTGAACAGCTATTCGCTAAAGTTCAATGCCCACAACTAACCTAATTGGCTACTGATTTCAGCAAAGGAAAATAGTCCCAAACAAGGTCAAAGCAAGATTCAAACACAAACCAATAACTAAAACCAAACACAAACATCCAAAACACCGAAAAACCAAGATTAATTGTAACCAAATGATTTCATTAACCAAACTTAGATCCAAACATCAAAACAGTAACTAAATAATACTAAAACAGAACCAAAGCTTGATATCAGTGGTTGTCACTCCCAAAGATACAAACCAAAGCTTACAACTAACTAACTAATTGAAAATTAAATCCAAAACATAAAAATACTAATTGGGAACGTGTTGAAACGAAATCTTGGAGTCAAAGAGCTTCAAGGTCGATTTTACACCCGGTCTTTGCTAGGGTTTTCGGCTGTAAATGCCTCTATTTATAGTTGCAATTTTCTCGAGGCCGCGCCGCGCTTTTATGGATTCCGCGGCGCGCGTACTTATCAGATCCCGTTTCTTCGGCATTTGAATATATTCCACCGCCTTAAGCCCGCGTCGCGTGTTTCATAGATCCGCGGCGCGCGTACGTGTTTCCTTGATTTTTCATTCTTTTCCAAACTTCTTCCTTTTGCACGCTTTTAGTCCCTATTTCCATTCTTTTCTTCCAAACAAGTCCTGACACAAAAAGTGAGAATACCCAGACATATCTGATATAATCTCATCAAGAACAGGGCTCAACAACGCCTAAAATACTTGATATCACTAGGCGTTGTCAGGTTGCCCTCATAGCTGGAGGTTAGGATAGAGTTCAGTAGAGTAAAAGGTTGATTTATTAATTGTTTAATAAATCAATAGAACTAATCAAATTGTTTATTAATATATTTAAGTGCTAATATATTAATTAGAAACTATAATAATTAATTAAGATTTAATCTAGAATTAATTGGATTTAATTCAGTGATTAAATTAATTAATTAAAAGTGCAGGGACTGGTTTGTATTTATTCAATAGTTGAATAACTTGCAAGCCAATAGCCAGGGACCAAAGTTGGCACCAATATGGAGGGAACTCCATAGTTGGCAAAAACCCTAATTAGGGTTTAGAAGCCTTGGTCCAAATGGTCAACAGGCTTGCCCATTAAGGAGGCTCCTCTAGGGTTTCAGCTGTAACCCTTGGAGGCTATAAAAGGAACCTCCTGGCTCCCCTTTTCTGTGCCACTTTTTGAACCAGAATTACTCTGCTGGACTGTCTTCTCCATTGCTTGGGTGTGACTTCATTTAAGGCAGGATCTCTTTGCTGCTAGCTTCAAGAACAAGATCAAAAGGTTGGTTAATTTCTTATTTGATCTTTAGAAATAATTGTTGGCCTTAGGTTTTTAGTTTATTATATTCATAGAAGAAAACATAGATCTTTCTAGGGTTGCATGTGAACCATAAGAAATTATTTGTTCATACTTTGCTAGAAAACCCTTCAGTGGTATCAGAGCTTAGGCTTGTTTTCTTATGAATTGATATAAACTGCTTGAATGATTATTGCCTTGAGTGTTTTTGCGCAAAACTCTCATGGAATGACCTAAATTCTTTGGCCTAGGCTAGGGTTTCCTAACCCTAGCCGCCACCCCCTTGGATCCCCTTGATTTGCTTGCCTTTTATAAGTAGGTTGTTATTTATGGTAATTATTGGATAATTAAATAACTGGAACCCCTTATCTTTGCATGTTGATTTCGTGATCTAGGGATAAGGGTTAGGAAATTAATTTGATTAATTTTTGTGATTCCCTTATTAGATTTAATTAATTTAATTAATTGTTAATTAAAAGATAAATTAAATCAGCTTAAAGATTTAATTAAAATTTTCAACAAATACATATAAATTCACGAAAATTCTTAGAAAATTAAATCTAAAATATTTTAATGAGATTAAAATATATCTTATATATTTATGATTAAAAGTTAATAATTTATATATAAGAAAATTGGCTAGTCTTACCGCAAATAGGCCTCATTCACAAAACTATCCTATAAAGAGGGTATAAGACGACTGCTTATAAAATGGCAGTCTAATGAGTATCTACTCTTACCCACCGCTCTCCTGGTCATTCAAGTGTCGTCAGCCGAATGGGTTTGATAGAACCGCTAAGCCTCTTAAAAGTATAATGTTATAATTCAAAGTACTAGAACCTTGAACAAAACCCAATCTAGTTACTTTAGGATAAAAATATGAATTGGTGCTAATCCATGGAATTGCCCATTGCACTTTGTGGAACGTTGGTGGAGCGTGTGTGGTTTACCAGCACACCAATAGGGGTTCACAAAGAGTTGCAATGGGTTTCTCGATTTTACCATTATTGATGGAGCGTGTGTGGTTAACCGGCATGTCAATTAGAGATGGTAATTGACTTCGAGAGTACCAAGTTAACTTCCATGGTTATTCACACCCGATTTGTGATCCTCGGCATCCCAGTCACAAACAATGGGGCACATCCAAGACTAAACATGCCATTGAATAGTTCAATGTGTCTCAACAGATCTAGGAATTTCATAAGATGAAATTGATAAGTGTAGTATCTACCTTAATGACCATTGTGTTGTGATTACGGCATCCCTCTTCACATCATAGTTAGGGTATTTTGGGTCCTAGCCTTAATAAAATAATAAAATGGGTAATTATTTAAAAGGATTAATTAAACTAATGATATTCTGTTTATTGTAGATGTCTGAATCAAGTGTCTATTCTCCTCCCTCTCCACCCAATTCTGAGAGCATCAGAATGCACCTGCCAAATATGGAAAGGCTGACTGGACTTAACTGTAAGGAATGGCTTCGCAATTGGAGACTGGTTCTCGTCATTGATGGCAAGCTTCATCTCACCGAGTATCCGATCCCGGTTCCATCGGAACAAGTCATCATAAAGAGTTCTTATGATAAGCATAACTTCTTAGTTGATGAATCCGAAAAGATTCGTGACCTCATGCTATTGACCATTGACCCCGAGTTCCGCAAGGATTTTGAATCCTTAGGGCCATATGAGTTAATGCAATCCGCAAGGATTTTGAATCCTTAGGACCACTGTTGACTTTATACGAGTCACTCTTGGATAGGCATAGCTCCAGTGGTTCAGCTACTTCTGGATTAAGTCTAGTGAAAAGACGCAGCAAGAAACGATCCAGATCATCTGGACAAGTCTTAAACTAGGAATCCACAGAATCGGATACAGTCGCAGAAAGATTGGAAGACGCTCCAAGGTCAAAATCTTTTGAAAGCTCAGGGAATCAGTAGGGTACGGGACTTTGGCGCATAGGAGCACATTTGGATTGGATTTCCGACTCATGCAAAATTTGAAGTTTAGTTAGATATTGAAATAATGTTATTAGCTTATTAGATGTGTATGACATTGTCTATCATATAGTACATTGTTCAAGGATTTTGCTTTTAATAAAATTGTCAATTTTATTTTTAACACATGTTGTTTGAAATATCCTTGAAATGTTGTATGATTGTGTTGAATGCATGATTAGTAATAACTTGAATATTGATACATCCAAAGTGTTTGGATTTAGAAATTGTGTCCCTTATGATTGTTAATGTTATAAGAATCAATTCAACCAAAGGTCCAGTTGGACAGGACTTCAGAATAAGTTGACTTAGAGTCTCATGATGAATTGAGTTCTTAATGTGTTAAGAAATGAATCAACCAAAGATCCAGCTGGACAGGACTTTGGAATCATTTGACTTAGATTCATATGATGATTAAGTTCTTTATAAAGCACAAATGGCAAGAAATGAATCACCCAAGGATCCAGAGGATAGGATTTTGGAATCAGTTAACTTAGAGTCAACTGAAGATTACAAGTGTTGACCAAGATTAACAAAGTCGTAAAATTTACATAAAGATGTAATAAACATCAAGATCAGGAGCAACGAACACATCACTTACTATGTATTGCTCGAATCTTCCAATAGAACACAATTGGTTGTACTTCACAATATTTGTCATTCCGTATGACGAATATGGCTTCGCTTATCAGAATAAGCGATAGGATTGAAACCTTGAACAGTTCAAGGACTTCAAAGGAAGTACAAGATCCACAAAACCTGAGTGACAACATAAACTGGGAAAATGTTTCACAGTTATTCTCTTCCAATAACATTAATAGTTATAATGTGTCTTAGGGAAAATGATGGAGCATTGGTCGAAACAGTTCGATCCTCGATGTATGAGATACATTGCCAATCAATTTCCAATAAATTGAATACTATACCTGTCAAACCATATAAACCATAGTCAACCACATCCTTCGACTAAGTAGGTTTTGCAGACACTGTCTAAAATGTAAAGCTGGGATTGTCCCACTTGTGCATTGAAAGTTCAGGGTCTTGTAGTGTTCGTCCGAACCTCATGACTAGCCTGAACCTGATCACCAATGTCTTTTCACTGGCTATCCCTCTATACCTGTAAAAAAAGAGCTCTTTTAGAAAAAACTCATGTTCTAAGGAAACAGTGGGAGTTGGGACAGTCCTGAATGAGTTCAGGATTAGCCAAGTGATAGAACCTTTAGTCATTACTAGGCTTAGAGCAGAAATTATATTTCTGTTTTAATACTTACATAATCTTCTCTTGACCAGTAGTATTGATCACCGTCATTAGAGCTATGATCGGGGTGACATACTGAATAGTGGTAAAACACTATAGTTGGTACGGATTTGCAATCCGACTACTTGGAAGCATTGGTGAGCCCGGTTGCTGCCAATTAAGAGAACCTTGGGACGAGATACAGTTTATGTGGCTTTTTGATTGACTTTTACACCTGATCTAAAAACCAGTGGGAGTAATTGAATCATCAAAAGAAAGCAGCATGGACAGAAACGTACCTTCAGAACATCTGGTTGAGTGAGACGATACTCAGAGTCAAGTAATTGACTCCGAGAGAAGCACTCTCAATAGAAGATGAAACCCGAAAGGATACTGCATATTGTAAGTCGTTAGTGGAGCGCGTGTGGATCACCGGCACACTAATAGGGACTCACAAAGAGTATGCAAATACAAAGGTACATAGGACCGGGATTACCCCATGGGCATCTCGCAAGAAAGGATATTCAGATTCTCAAAATGTGCCAAAAGATTGGATTTTGAGAAAGGGCTGAAAGATATCCATTAAGATGTCAGAAAGGTTTGGATTCTCAAAATGTGCCATAAGCTCTGGGTTTTGTGAATAGTCCATAACCGTGTCAAAGCCAGTGGGAGTGTCGCTGTTATCCATCTCCATATGTTTGTTACATAATGCTTCTAGGAAACGTCTCTTTTCATTACAAAGTGTAACGACTTGGTGTTAAGAGACGGATCGCTATGAAAGACTTAATAAAGATACGGCATGCTCAAGTGGTTACAAACGTCTATGAGATAGATCGAAACTCTGCCAAGATGATCTTGATGAGACTCAAGATGCATAGCTCAGGAAGGGAGTTTCCTGTCATTGCAAAGTGTGACGATTTGGCATGAGAGATATAAAAGGTGCAACATACTCACATAATCCATTGACATATATCAAATAGATGTTGTCATCAATATAGACCTGGCCAAAGTAAGCATGATCTTGATAAGATTCAAGATGCGTGGAAAAGAGTCTCCGAAAGGAAATAGTTATTGAAAATCATGACACAAGCATTATAAGTAATCCTTAGATTCCAAAAGAGTTTGGAATAGGACTGGATCGAATCCAACAAGTTTCTTGGATCGATCAGAAGTGTCATGAACATGTCTTGATGACTTAACGCTTAAAGCATAGTGAATTGAACATGTCTTGATGACTTAATGCTTAAAGCATAGTGAGTCAGATTCAGGACGTGACCTGGCTGGGAATACTTAATAGATTTTGTACATACGTGAGAAATCATTGGAAAATGATTAGGGGTGAATGTTGATAACAATTTGAAAAAGAGTTTTTAAAATAAGGACTTAATGGTTAAAGAATTTCGTTGGCATTCTGATGGAGCGCGTGTGGCTCACCGGCACATTGTAACACCTCGAAATAGTCTTAGGGTGCAGTCATGTGGACTAAAGATCCTGAGAACCATGGAAGGTCACAACACATAGAATGGAGTTCATAGTGAGAATGACGGTATGACCAAAATTGAGATATCATCGGAAAGATATCCGATCAAATAAAGTATATAAATGTATAACATTTGAATACATGGAAAGAGTGAAAGGTCAAGAAGACATAGATACATAACACGAATTAAAAAGTTTAATAGGAATCTAGAAACCGATAATAGTTTTATGTAAAATCCGACTTGGTGATTACCTCGTGGAGACTTGGTAATTAGGCAATAGTAGCCACCAGTCAGATTTTATGTTTCAGTTTTGCATGTTTCACTTCCCGAATAATTTGATTATTCAAATGTCCACAGTCGCTCATACTTTTCGGGAGTAAGTATGAACGAAGACTGTCGTGAATTGGTTTATAGATTGTCTAAGGAGTTAAACAATGTAGTAAGACTACTACAACATTCACGAGTACTTAGAAATAGAGATTTGAGTATTGGATAAACCCGCGCTCAATAGATTGCTTCATGGATTACATCACGAGCAATGTTGAGACGATAATATCGTATGATCTTGAAGCGGAGACATATGAGTTGAAATTTACGAGTCGGTTGTGCATTGATAATACGTAAACGCATCGGTAACTCGATGTTATAAAACGCATTGTTGTGTACGATTTGGTAAGTAAAAGACACAAGCATATGAGTCAAAGCTTATTCGTTCCATGACCCTGATGGGAAACAGATATCTATAGGCCGCTCGATGATTTTGAAGTTGACTAAAGTGCTGGCCAGCCTGGACTAAATTGATGTGTTCAATTAGAAGTCTGAAAGTCATAAGCAGAATCGGAAATCGGGAAACAGAGTATCGGACAGAGATTGATCTCAATCCATGTCTTGTGTCTGAAAATATCTTGTTGGACGAAGGATCATGTGATCACTTATCTATGGACAGAACTGACTGGGTCAGAGTTCGGCAGTAGTTTCTTAGAAGCTGCAGGTTGTTTATTAATTAGAAGATAAATTAAAGTCATAGACATATCCAAGTGGGAGAATGTTGGATTAGGTGTCTAAGCCATGACTTTATATGTATATTTATCTTGTTAATTGAAGCAAAGTCCATTTGGGTTGCCCTCATAGCTGGAGGTTAGGATAGAGTTCAGTAGAGTAAAAGGTTGATTTATTAATTGTTTAATAAATCAATAGAATTAATCAAATGGTTTATTAATATATTTAAGTGTTAATATATTAATTAGAAACTATAATAATTAATTAAGATTTAATCTAGAATTAATTTGATTTAATTCAGTGATTAAATTAATTAATTAAAAGTGCAGGGACTGGTTTGTATTTATTCAATAGTTGAATAACTGGCAAGCCAGTAGCCAGGGGCCAAAGTTGGTGCCAATATAGAGGGAACTCTTTAGTTGGCGAAACCCCTAATTAGGGTTTAGAAGCCTTGGTCCAAATGGTCAACAGGCTTGCCTATTAAGGAGGCTCCTCTAGGGATTCAGCTGTAACCCTTGGAGGCTATAAAAGGAACCTCCTGGCTCCCCTTTTCTGCGCCACTTTTTGAACCAGAATTACTCTGCTGGACTGTCTTCTCCATTGCTTGGGTGTGACTTCATTTAAGGTAGGATCTCTTTGCTTCTAGCTTCAAGAACAAGATCAAAAGGTTGGTTAATTTCTTATTTGATCTTTAGAAATAATTGTTGGCCTTAGGTTTTTAGTTTATTATCTTCATAGAAGAAAACATAGATCTTTCTAAGGTTGCATGTGAACCATAAGAAATTATTTGTTCATTGTTTGCTAGAAAACCCTTTAGAAACGTGGAGCTAGAGTCGCCGGAGATCGAGAGAGGGAGTCGCACAGCAGCAAGCTGCCGACAGTAGGAGTCGGACCGAAGGAAACTCCCGTCAGCGGCGCTGTAGTAGGTGGCCGGTGGTGCTTCGGTGGCCGGCGGTTGCAAGGGAGAACCAAGAAGCTTTTGTTCTTCGATTTCTTGCTTAATTCCTTTACCAATTTCAGATTTTGAGCTTTAGGTTTTAGGATTTGGATATGTATTGGGCATGCATGACCATAAAGGTTGCATCTTTATGACTATCTTTATGACTCTATGGTCATTTTGGATGAGTCTGGAAGGTCCTAGAATCTGACTTAGAGAAGTAAGTGCTTAACAAGAAAGTTAAGGAGTTCGTGGTTAGCACTACTGACATGGAGAGTTAGTGACGCTAACTGGGGCGAAAACCTATTTTAGCGGCACTATCAGAAGGGGATAGTGGCGCTAAGCGTTGACCTTGACCTTTGATTAGACTATTGACCTTTGACCATTGACTTTTGACCCGTTTGACTTTTGGTCAAACTTGGAAGGTTTCAGGGTGTCGATTTAGGAGATTGACCTTGTTTGGGGTTTGAGTTGCTAAGTTTTGCCTAATGTTTATTAGGAGGTTTGTTTCATCGAGTTTCTAAGGACACGCGCATTTGTGTGCTTCTCATCTTTACGGATCAGGTGAGTCTTCTCATTATGTCATGGGTGATGTTACATGCGTAGGTAGCTATATGTGTGTGCTTAGTTAGACGCGTATGCCGATATTTGGTCAAACAGTTGAGAGTAGGGACCTGTTGGGTCAGAACTATGTGCTTACACTGATGTAGTCTTAATTGTTATGTGTAGTTGTGGGATTGTTCTTGTGACAGTTAGTTGACAGATCGGGGTATGACTCGAGAGTCTTCAGATAAATCGAGAGATACGACCTCAGAGCCTCTAATTGCTGACAGATCAGGGAATGACTCAAGAGTCTTCGGATAGAGCGAGATACCACCCGAGAGTCTCTAATTGCTGACGGATCGGGGTATGACTCATCTCCATGGATCTAAGTGATGTGCACAATAAAAGGGCTTTGTTAGATTTAGGTGCAAGTGTGAACATATTACCTGGACAATTTTTTGATAAGCAAGAGTTTGGCACCATGAGATCTACCGACGTAATTTTGCAACTGGCTGATAAGTCTACAACGATCCCTAGGGGAATGCTAGTTGATGTCATCATCAAGGTGGGAGAATTTTATTACCCAGCAGACTTTCTAGTTCTGGACACTCGTCAGGCGACCAATGGAGAACAACCCACGATCATCTTAGGGCGACCATTCTTAGCCACTGCCAACGCAAATATCGATTGTCGCACTGGAGAAATGGGAATATCCTTTGGGCATCAATAGACCAAGATCAACATTTTCAATGCTAATGCCAAGGGAAGTAGCATGGAAGAATAAGAGTGCTGTCAGGTAGATATCATAGATGAGCTAGTGCAGCAGTTCACTCCTGAGGTACTACAATCAGAGGCAATGAAGATTCAAGAAGAAGGAAGTGTTGAAGATGACAAGTAGCAAAAAGAAGTAGAAGAAGAGAAGGGTTTGAAGTCTGAAGAATGCGCTCACATAGAGAAGTTACCGACAGATATTCCAAGGACGTTGAAACCCTCCTTACAAGAACCACCGAAGTTGGAATTAAAGCCGCTACCTGAACACCTAAAGTATGCCTTTCTAGGGGACAAGGATACTTTGCCCTTGATTTTAGCAGCAGACTTGACAGGGGAACAAGAGAAGGAATTGCTCAAGGTATTGTCCAATCACAAGGAGGCCATTGGTTGGACAATCGCAGACTTAAAAGGAATTACAGAAGAAGGAGCTAAACCGGCCAGGGATACGCAGAGGAGGTTGAATCCCAATCTGAAGGAAGTTGTAAAAAAGGAAGTTCTAAAATGGTTAGATGCAGGAATCATATACCCGATTTCTGACAGCGAATGGGTCAGTACAACACAGACAGTGTCGAAGAAGTCTGGAATAACTGTTGTGGATATGAAGGATGGTGATAAGGTATCCACAAGACCCGTAACTGGATGGAGAGTCTGCATTGATTATCGAAAGCTCAACACTGCTACTTCCAAAGACCATTTTCCGTTGCCATTCATTGACCAGATCATGGAAAAGCTAGCAGGACAGAAGTATTACTGTTTCTTGGATAGGTACTCTGGGTACAATCATATTGCAATTCACCCGGAGGATCAGGCAAAGACAACATTCACGTGTCCTTATGGCACCTTTGCATTTCGTAGAATGCCATTCGGGTTGTGTAATGCGCCTGCTACATTTCAACGATGCATGATGGCAATGTTTTCTGATATGATTGGTGTGACAACTAAAATTTTCTTGAGTATATGAATTTAGTATTCGATAAATCTAATATTTTATATATGCATAAAAGTATCATAATTACTTTATAGTAATGAGAAAGTAATTTTAGTAAAACAATGATAATATATGAACACGAGTAAAAGATGAAATCGCATAAAGGACCTAAAGTGAAAAATTTATTTAGCAATATTTAGAAATTAATATCTCGAATTCTAAAAGGAATTAGGAAAAGGTCATCAAGGTGACTTTGGTAGTATTTGACATAACAAGAATATAGGAAAAAGAATCAGGCCATTCGGAGCTGTAAAGAAGGAGTTATGGAGATTTTAAAATGACCCAAAAGTGATAAAAATGACCAAGGAGTCATTTTTAGGGTTAACAACCGAAAATTCAGTAAGATCCAGACAAAACTCAGTAGGGGAAGGTTGTAGAGCTCGTTCCCACCTTTCTAAAGGTATAAAGTTTGCAAGTTTTGGATTTCGTATGAAGACGTTATGCCCCTGCAAAATCGAAAAAAATAAATAAATAAAGAGAAGCTGGAAATTTCTAGACTTAGACAACTCGTCTTAGTCTTATAAAGTCAAGTAAAATTTAGACTAAGAGGACTCGTCTTAGTCTTATAAAGTCAAGTAAAATTTAGACTAAGAGGACTCGTCTTAGTCTTAAGTCTGGAAAGTGGAGGGGTAAACTTGTCAATTCAGTTTTAAAAACCCATCAGCCCCTTTTCTAGTGATTACATGTGTGCGATCCCTTTCCCATTTACGAAAACTCAAACTAGAAGAAAGAGAGGTGAGATCGAGAAGCAAGAGAGAAAACACACACACACACACCTCGACTGCATGTGTGTGCATCAACTCAAAACTGAGAGAAGGGAAAGGCGGGGCTGAGAAGTATACGAGCAAGGAGGTTCGAGGAGAAGAGTGCTGCTCTTGCAGCAAGTCGTCGACAGCCACCAGAGGGTGACAAATCGCCGCTGCCGGTGCGATTTCTCCGACGAATCAAGCTCCACGGCCGGTGGTAGCAAGGGTGAGCAAGGAAAAACTTGTGCTTTGTAGATTTTGATGTTTAGATTACTTCTATTTCAGAAATTTTGAACTTTGGGACAGAAATTGAAAGAAAGGAATAATTGATTTTTCAAACCCTAGTCCCCAAATCCGAAAATTGTACCTGCATGTTGAAATTGAGCAAGGGGTTAGGTTTCTTTTGTGGTTATGAGCTCAAAAACACTTATGAGACTCAAGTATTGAACTTTGGTTTGAATTTCCTTCTTGCATGTTGGCAATTAGTTGAAAAAATGAAGAAATTATAGTTCTATAACATCTATGATTGAGTTATGTTAGATATCAACTGATTTTAATTGGAATTTCACATGCATGTTAGCAAATGGTTGGATTGATGAAGAATCATGGAATATTTATCAATTTTAATGGAATTTTATGTCAAAAAGTTTCTGTTTTGGAATTAATAGTTCACTAAACTAGATGGAATAATGTTTCAATACATATGGATGTTAGACATGGGAATTGGAAAGGAAGGTTGGAATAGAATTGGTCATTGTGGACTCAAGAACACAAGTATACTACAAGTATACAAAGATTCAATAAAAAATAATTGTTTGACGTTTAATTTATAAACTTGGAGCTTTCGGGTAAAATGAGGAACCAAGTTGTGGTTTGACGGATTTGGTCAAACTTGACCATAAAAAGGAGAAATTGTCGTGAGCAAATTATTATTGGAAAATGTTAGATTATACTTGCCAAAGGAACGCCTAACTTATTAATGGCCTAAAATTTGAGTATTCATAGAATAACGCTAGTTTGAACTAGTTAGAAAAAGTTATATGAATTAGACTTGCTCAGTATGTTAATATGTGAATATAATACTAATCTTCTATATTATTAATATAGAAGCTAAGGAGTGCGCAGAAGCAAGTAGAGGCAAAGACTAGCGGACCGAGGTGAGTACATGTGGCATTTTCTCTCTTTGGGGTACATGGCAAAATGTTTTTTTTTGTAGTTTATGCGATTTTCGAGTATGAAATGTTATGCAAATTTATTTACCTATGACATGATTATTTTAAAGTCTCATACTATGATTTGAAAGCATGTTTTGGTAATCAAACCATAACGATTTGAAAGTTATTTGAAAAGCATTTTTGGCATTAAGCCCAAGTGATTTGAAAAGTGTATTTTGGCACAAAGTTTTAATGGTTTGAAAGCAAGTTTTGGCATTAAGCCTAACATGCTTTAGAAAGTGTGATTTGACATCAAATTGAATTGGAATTTGAAAAGATTGGTTTGGCACTAGCCTTAATGTGATTTCAGCAAGTAATCTGATGTCAAATCATATTATGTTTTCTTTTATGACTGGTATTTGAAATATGAATGAATGCAGCAATGCAAGTTAGTATGTTACCCACTTTTTCCCGGGCCATGATATTCCCGTAACGGAATATAGAGGAGCCTACTGGGGTGGTACCTTCCCCTTCGCGAAGTAGATGTCCTAAAACACAAGATGCTAGGATGGATTGATCTTATTCTTTCCATCTTAGTATAGACTTGGGAAAATCACTACGTGTGATTATCCTAAGTATAAAAATACAGCAAGTGGAGATACCAATCAAAGCATGTGATACGATGCTGAAATGGTTTGATTACGTTCTTACCATTTCAGTATAGACTTGGGGTATCACCAAAGGTGATTAAGGCCCTAAGTATAAAAATCCGGACCCGAATGAATACCAGTCAAGTTTGAATAAAGAAAGTTTTATGATGACAGTTTATTATCAAAGGCTTTAAAAACGATATATGTTATGCTTTTAAAAGTTTTCAACAAGAGATATGATATGATTTGGTACAAGGGCTTTGGGAATAATATATATTATGTTTTTTTAAATATTTTGAGTCTAAAACCCATGTAGCTCACGAGACATTTTTGTCTTACGTATTTTATGTTTCATGCCATGTGTCCCAGGTCCAGGTTCGCAAGAGTAGGATGACTATATGAAGTGCTAGATACGTTTTGGGAAGACTAGATGGAGTGGAGCTAAGCATAGCTCTCATCTTTTGATGTTATGGTTTAATCCTTCTCTGCTTGCTATGGTTTGTTTTGATATAAATTCGTAACGTCCGTGGTTGTAAACTTGTAAACCAAATGTTTGGTTGAACTTTATTTTTGATATTCATGTCTTATAGACATGAAGTATAACAACCATGTTTAAACGATAGCATCATTGTGCTTTTAATGTTATTATGTTTTTTTTTAAATGGACAAATTTTGGGGCGTTACAATTGGTGATGCATTAGAAATTTTCATGGACGATTTCTCAATCTTTGGACCGACATTCGAAGCCTGCTTGAATCAATTGGAAAAAGTATTGGAAAGATGTGTCGAATCGAATTTGGTGCTCTCCTGGGAAAAGAGCCACTTCATGGTCAAAGAAGGGATATTGTTAGGTCACGTAGTCTCTGAAAGAGGGTTCGAAGTTGATCGTGCTAAGGTCAAGGTTATATCCACGTTGCCACCCCCAACATCAGTGAAAGGGGTAAGATCTTTTTTAGGTCACGCGGGTTTCTATCGTAGGTTTATCAAAGACTTTAGTACCATTTCTAAACCTCTTTGCGATCTTCTCTTGAAAGATGGGCCATTTATTTTTGACGAAGAATGTGTAAAAGCATTCAATATCCTCAAAAATAAATTGGTCAAAGCTCCTATCCTAAAACCGCCTGATTGGACTCAACCGTTCGAAATAATGTGTGATGCCAGTGACTATGCTGCTGGTGCAGTATTAGGTCAAAAAGTTGATCAGAAACCTGTAGTTATTTGTTACGCTAGTAAAACCTTTTCTGAAGCTCAATTAAGTTATACAACTATTGAAAAAGAATTACTTGCCGTAGTATTCGCATTAGACAAGTTTCGATCATACATTTAGGGATCCAAGGTAGTAGTTTACACTGATCATAGCACTGTTAGACACTTGCTTGCAAAGAAGGAGTCTAAACCTAGATTGATTAGATGGATACTTCTATTGCAAGAGTTCGATGTGGAGATTAAAGACAAAAAGGGAGCAGAAAATGTCATGGCAGACCATCTTTCTCGATTGCCAGCTGAAGGGTTAGAAACAGGAATTAAGGATTCATTCCCAGATGAGCAGCTGCTGGAGCTTACTGGAGCTCCTTGGTACGTGAACTACTTGAATTTTTTGGCCACAGGAGCAATACCAACACATTGGACCAAACAAAGACAAAAGCAATTCTGCACATATGCAAAAAGATTTATATGGGATGACCATGACCTTTTTAAGGTGGGAGAGGATCAAATAATTCGGTGATGTGTGCCTGATAGTGAAATCGGTGAGGTATTGGAGCACTGTCATGCATCAGCATGTGGAGGGCATTTCAGTGGTAAAAAGACAGGTTACAAGGTTCTCGAAGCTGGATTATACTGGCCAACAATTTTCAGGGACGCACATCAAACTGCTAAGGAATGCCTCAACTGCCAACAGTTAGGAAACATATCAAAAAGGGATCAGATGCCCTTGAACCCAATCTTGGTAGTGGACATTTTTTATGTATGGGGAATTGACTTCATGGGTCCATTTCCTACGTCACATGGTTATGTTTACATTCTGGTAGCAGTGGATTATGTGTCTAAATGGATTGAGGCAGAGGCGACCCGTACGAATGACCACCATGTCGTGTGTAAATTCGTGAAGAAAAACATTTTCACTAGGCATGGAGTTCCACGAGTGATCATAAGTGATGGAGGGTCCCACTTCAAGAATTTTAAATTTGGAAGGTTGCTAAAGCACTATGGAGTGAATCATCGGATTGCAACACCCTATCATCCGCAGACAAGTGGCCAAGTGGAAGTATCTAATAGGCAGATAAAGGAAATTCTGCAAAAGACTGTCAAAACCGATAGGAAAGATTGGTCACTAAGGCTGGATGACACGCTTTGGGCATACCGAACTGCTTTCAAGACACCAATTGGAACCACTCCATATCAGCTGGTTTATGGGAAAGGTTGTCATCTGCCGGTTGAGCTTGCCAACCGCACCTTATGGGCAGTCAAACAAGTCAACATGGACTACACGGAAGCAGGAAAAGAAAGGAAACTCCAGCTGTAGGAGTTAGAGGAACTACGAGACGAAGCATATGAAAATGCGGCCACATACAAGTCGAAGATGAAATGATATCACGATGCCAAGCTCCGCTTGAAAACCTTTGAGGTAGGACAGAAAATGTGACTGTACAACTCGCGGTTGAAGACGTTTCCTAGGAAACTCAGGAGTAAATGGAATGGCCCTTATGCAGTGGTCAGCATCACAGACTATGGCGCAGTAGATATTCAGGACTTGAAAGGTGGTCAACTATTTAAAGTCAATGGACATAGGCTCAAACCTTATGTCGCTGCGGGCACGTTCCAGAAACTGGAAGTGGAGACAGTCGAATTCGTGGTAGATGTTCCAGTGTATACTGCAAAAATTAGGTAAGCGTACGTCCGGCTGAAGACGTTAAACTTAGCGCTTTTCGGGAGGCAACCCGATCGTCACTTGTATATTTGCATAGTAATTCATCACATCCATTTGATCACAGTGAGAAAATAACAAGTGTGGGGTCATTTTGGTAATTTTGCAATACCACAAAGCTAACCCTAGTTGGCTACTGAAATCAGCAAAGGAATTCAGTCCAAACAAGGTCATACAAACATCCAAACACCAAGCAACAAGCACAATCCAATATCAAACATAAAATACCGAAAAACCACAATTACTCGTAACCGAATGATATCATAAACCAAACTCAGATCCACGAGTACAAACAGTAACCAAATGATTCAAAAACATAAACTAAAGCCTAATATCAGTGGTTGTCACTCCCAAAGATACTAGCTACTGAATTCCAACTATCTAGCTAAATGAAAATAAATTCTAAAACATAGAAATACCAAATATGAAGTTGCAGAAGCTTAATCTCGGAGTCAAGAGCCTTGGGGTCGATTTTTCACCAGGGTTTTGCTCGGGTTTTCGACTGAAAAAGCCGCGCATTTATGGTTTCCACGGCGCGCGTACTAATCTTCTCCCGTTTTATCGGCATTTGAATTTGTTCCACCGCCTTAGATCCGCGTCGCGCCTTCTTTGTTTCCGCGGCGCGCGTACGTATTTTCCTGATTTTGCCTTGTTCTTCAAACTTCCTCCAATTTGCACGCTTTTGGTCCCTGTTTTCATTATTTTCTTCCAAACAAGTACTGGCACGAAAAGTGAGAATACCACGATATATATGATATAATTTCACTAAGAATAGGGCTCAACAACGACTAAAATATGTGATATCACTAGGCGTTGTCAATGACCCGAGAGTCCCTGGACGGATCAGGATATGAACCGAGAGTCTCTGGACGGATCGGGCATGACCCGAGAGTCGAAAGCTGGTATATGTTGTGTAATATATGATATACCGTGTGGTATTTTGGGAAACTCACTAAGCTTTATACTTACTCTTTTATCCAAAATGTTTTTCAGGTACTTTTCAAATAAAGGATTGGAATGTGTCGCGACTATATCACATCCGATATTTTGATGTTCTAGTCTTCTGCTGGTTAACGTTTTGTAGTCATTTTGATAACCATGGGTTAAAATCTTTTAATTACTGAATTTGGAACGGATGGTATTTATTTTCAACCTGTCTTTCTGTATTTAACCCGCCTTCCAAAACGAAAAAATTAATTCCGAATTTTGAAACGTTACAAGCACACTTCTTATAATATGTATGGTTACTTAATTACTTATGAATGAAATTTTTTATTAGAAAAATATTATTAGTGTAAATGTCGAAGATGTTGAAGATTTGAGAAGCAAGGAACTTCGTCAAGAATAGAGGTACCGATCAGAAGTGAAGGACCAAACTTGGAGAATCCAAGTTTGGTAACCATGTACCGAAAATCTCAAGCTAATGAAGCCAAAGCTGACGAACTAAAGATGCCGAAGATTGAATGTAATATAAATACATGCATGTCTGGCCAGGCAAAGAAATGGAATTACAGATCGGTCGAATAAGTACAAAGAAACATAAAGGAAATGCATGGTGCATTAATTGCACTCATGCATGTGTGTTTAGTTCACATGTGGGCCGAGCAAAAGAAAGAAGTGTGGTCGAGTGTTATAGAAAGAAAAGAAAGAATGCATGCCTGTCACGTTGCCAAGAAAAATGAAATAGAAAAGCATGCAAGGTGGTCGTTGGCGTAATGAATGCATGGGATGCATGGTCGAATAGGAGCCTAAAGAAAGAAGAATATAATGTGCATGTGTGTTATTGTTAGATTAAGGTGTCTAAGCCATAACTATAATTTAGAAATATACTTGAATTGACAGCAGCACAATCCTTTTGAGTTACCCTCTTAACTGGCAGAGGACAAGATGACTAATAAAGAGAGAGAAAGATTGATTTATTAATATATTATAAGGATAATATATTTAATAGAAATCATAATATTTAATTAATAATTAATTAGAAATTAATTAGAATTAATTTTGGGATTAATTAGATTAATTAAAAGTGCATGGGCTGAATTGTAATTGTTCAATAGTTGAGCAACAGACAACTGGAATACCTAATCGGTTGGACGAAATTCCAGGCTTGGAGCCTGGTGAATTTCGAAACCCATATATGGGTATTGGTATTATTTATGGCAGTGATAAGTAGATTCAGTTATATGATAAAAGTCTTATTATATCAGGAATTTAAATAAGGCAGTTATATTTCTTATTGCGTATCACCTGGAAACTATAAATAGAGGCCTCCTCCTCCCCTCATATTCACGCCAAACACAAGGCCCCTCCCCCTCTCTCTCTCTAGTCTTTCTTGCTTGCTAAGTTCTGGGTGTGAGCCATTAGAGGCACGACACTTGTGGTGCTAGCTTCCAAAGGTCAAAGGTATGAAATTTATTCATTATGAATTTTATTTTGGCCTTAGTTATAGGTTCAATTGAGAAAAACATAGACCCATATTAAGATGCATGTGAACTTAAGATTTAAGCTCATTGTTTGCATAGAACCCATCAGTGGTATCAGAGCCATGTTGTTTTTCTATTGAACTGCTATAATAGATAATTGGATTTTAGGGTTTATTGAAATTAAACCCTCCCCACCCTGTGTGTCGATTTTGGCTAGGGTTTTGGAAACCCTAGCCTCCACCCATTTTCGAAATTTGTGAGGTCTTCCTTGGGTTTTTCTATTTTTGGTAAATAGATTATTTAATAAATGAAAACCCTTGGCCTTTATTTTGAAAAAAACTTAGTGGGCAAGGATTAGGATTAAATTAATTAGATTAATTTAATGATCCTTATTTGATTTAATTAATTTAGTTAATAGTTAATTAAAAGACACACATTAAATCAAAAAATATTTTAAATTTTTTTAAATACATCTTATATATTATTATAAGATTAATATATAAGATCAAGTCAGTCAAATCGCTATATGCCTCATTCACGAAACTAGTCTATAAGGGGGGGTATAAGTAAATTGTCTATAACATGACGGTTGAATGGGTGTCCATTCTCACCCACCACTTCCTTGATCAGTGGAGTGTCGTTAACAAAACGAATTTGATAGAACAAACCTAATCTCATTAACAGTATGATGTTATTAGACAAAGTATTAGAACATTTAATAAAAACTCAATCTAGTTACTTTAGGAAAATGTGAACAGTATGCTAATCCATGAAATTGCACGTTACACTTTATGAATCGTTAGTGGAGCGTGTGTAGTTAACCGGCACACTAATGGAGATTCATAAAGAGTGGTAATGGGTATCTCATAAATTATCATTGTTGATGGAGCGCGTGTGGTTAACCAGCACATCAATCGATATGATAAACGACAATGAGGTTACCAAGTAATTTGCATGGTTATTCACACCTTGTTTGTGATCCTCGGCATCCCAGTCACAAGCAGAAGGGCATAATCCGAGATTAAACATGCCATTGGTTAATTCAATGAATCTCAAAAGATCTAGGAATTTCACTTATTATGATTATCTTCCGTGGTGGAATTGGTAAATTGTCATTTACCTACCTTTATGTGATTTGCAATTAGATTATGGCATCCCTCTTCTAAGTTGTTAATCACATAGTTGGATCCTAGCCTTGATATTTATCATTGGGTTAAATATTAAGGATTATCCTTATCTAATTAAAATACCTTCTCTTGTAGATGTCTACTCCTGATGCTTCTGCTACTCCGTCCGCTCCTCACTCCAACCATAACACCAATTTCACATCGATTAGATGGCACCAACTATAACGATTGGATGCAAAATATCAACATGGCGCTTAGGTTCAAGGACCAAGTGTGTGTTCTCGAAAAGGTGCTCATCGAGATCGATCAAGAAAATGTTACCCCTGAGGAATGTGCCTCATTCAAGAAACACTACGACGATGCCACCAAAGTGGGGTGCATCATGGTCGCCACTATGGTCCTCGGATTGCAAAAGTTCTATGAGTACTACTGGCCCTACGAGATGAACAAGGACCTTATGGAAAAGTACCATAAGCGAGCTCGTAAAGAAAAGTATAAAGTGGTCGAAGCACTCATGGCTTGCAAAATGAAGGAGGGAGAGTCTGTATGTGGCTATGTGTAAAGAATGCAACTATACGTGGAACGCCTTGTGAAACTGAATGTGCATTTTGATGATGTTAGTCCCAAAAATCTCCTGGATCTTCTTGGTATCAATCAAACACACTCGAGAGTGCGGAATCCAATCGAGTATGAATCGAAACACACAATAAATTACTTCCAACCTTCAATGCACTCTTTGATTAACAAAAGACTGGTACATAAGGTTCCTTGATCGAATGACAAATTCTCTCTATATGATGCTCCTCTAATTCGACCAACCTACAAATGACACATTACAAGAGTATTTATACTAATGCCTAAACCTAAGCCCAAACGCACCCAAGCCCACCGAACAACAAAGACCCATGGGTCGAACAACAAGGAAGCCTTCGGTCCCCAAACGAAAAACCCATAAACAGCCCAAAATATTCTATTTTAGCCCAAGTAAGTGCTATTTTAGCCCAATTAAATGTAAAGATTAAACCAACTAAAATATGTCCTAACAATCTCCACATTGGTTTAATGCTTTCATTTAATCTTCAGGCTTCTCTTGGTTTAGACTTCAGTTGAACACTGCAGAACACTTCAACAATCTCCCATTGACATGACAATCTTCCCCTTAGCAGGTGACGGGTATAGATGTTGATAGCTTTCAGCACGATGCAGAGACAACTTTATCTTCGGCATTGGACTCTCTTTAGATTTGACTTTGAACGCATTGGGTACGGGCTTCAGCATAGGTCTTGAATCAGCACATCCAGCTTTTGATTTGACTTTGACTGGAACTGGAGTCTAACTCTTCATTTCTTCTTCTTGATCACTTGAAGGTGCAAATGTAGTAGCAAACTGATTGAGGAGGAATTCAACGCAGCTTGTCACATGGAATTATGATTCACCTTCTCTGCGGTTGAAATGATTGTGTTGTTAACTTGAAACTTCACTTCTGGCTCCATCACTTGAAAGACTTCACTGGGTTGTCTTCGACTATAACTAGTGGTTGTTCGGTCCCCAAAAGAAAACCCCATAAACAGCCCATAATATTCTATTTTAGCCCAATTAAGTGCTATTTTATCCTAATTAAATGTAAAGATTAAACCAACTAAAATATGTCCTAACAGACGAGGAATTGGCTATTGACATAGTCCTGAACTCATTGCCCAGTTGTTATGATCAGTTTATCCTGGCTTATCATTTGAACAATAGTGAGACCACTCTTGCATAGTTACACAACATGTTGCAGACCGCTGAAGATGGAATGAAGGGTAAAGGTGTATCCTCCGCTTCTAGCAACGCGCCCGTTCTGGTTATTGGACACGGAAAGGGGAAGAATATGAAAGGTCCTCCAAAACAGAACTGAAAGGGAAAGTCCCATGCCGAGTCATCTAGCAATGGTTCAAAGCCAAAGTCCCTCCATCACTTGAAAGACTTCACTGGGTTGTCTTCGACTATAACTAGTGGTTGTTCGGTCCCCAAAAGAAAACCCCATAAACAGCCCATAATATTCTATTTTAGCCCAATTAAGTGCTATTTTATCCTAATTAAATGTAAAGATTAAACCAACTAAAATATGTCCTAACAGACGAGGAATTGGCTATTGACATAGTCCTGAACTCATTGCCCAGTTGTTATGATCAGTTTATCCTGGCTTATCATTTGAACAATAGTGAGACCACTCTTGCATAGTTACACAACATGTTGCAGACCGCTGAAGATGGAATGAAGGGTAAAGGTGTATCCTCCGCTTCTAGCAACGCGCCCGTTCTGGTTATTGGACACGGAAAGGGGAAGAATATGAAAGGTCCTCCAAAACAGAACTGAAAGGGAAAGTCCCATGCCGAGTCATCTAGCAATGGTTCAAAGCCAAAGTCCGGTTCTGACGTTCCTCCCGTCTCGAATCCCAAAGAATCCTATTGCTTCTACTGCAATGAGAAGAGACACTAGAAATGAAGCTGCCCTAAGTACCTGCAAGACATCAAGGATGGCAAAGTAAAACCATCGTCTACATGTATACACACTATCTCTAATAACTCATTATCTTCTCATTCTTGGGTCCTATGTGGTTTTCACATTTGTTTTGATCTACAGGGATTAAAAGAAAGTAAGGAGATGGAGCATGGAAGGATGAACTTGATCATGGGAAACAGGCGATCGTCACCTGTCACCAAGATTGGAGTTTATAGTCTTATGCTTAGTAATGATGTTAGATTAGATTTGATTGATTGTTGCTACTCGCCTGAAATGGCTTGTAACATTATTTCATTTCACGCTTTATTTAGACAAGGATATAGATATTCATTTGATAATGTGAATGGATCTATTTCGGCTTATAAAAATGGTGTTTTTATATTTAATGCCTTACCTTGTGATGGTGTGTATGAAACTGTGATGTGTGTAGACAACTTAGGTAATAGTGTGTTTCAAATTGATTCGTCTAACGGTGTAGATAAAGCGTGCTTGTGGCATACCGATGTGTGTAAACAACTCCAAAAAGATGGAGTGTTGGAATCATTTGACCTAAGGCCAAAAGGATGTGTGTAGACAACTCCAAAAGGATGGAGTGTTGGAATCATTTGACCTAAGGCCAGATGATGAATTTGAATCTTGTCTTTTGGGAAAGATGACAAAATCACCTTTCACGGAGTCTTGTGAAAGAGGTGAAGGTCTGCTGGATCTCGTACATACCGATGTGTGCGGACCCTTCAGATCAACCACAAAGGATGCAAATCGATTTTATGTGACTTTTACTGATGATTACAGCAGATATGGGTATATCTACTTAATCAAGCACAAGTCAGAAACCTTTGAAAAGTTCAAAGAGTATAAACATGAAGTCGATAATCAATTGGGTAGGAAGATAAAGATGCTTAGATCCGATAGAGGTGGTGAGTATCTTAGTATCGAGTTCATAGACTATCTTAAGGAATGTGGAATAGTTTCACAGTTGACCCCTCCCAGAACACCTCAATTAAACGGTGTCGCTGAGAGGCATAACCGAACCTTGTTGGACATGGTTCGTTCCATGATGAGTCGAGCTTCACTTCCCATTCACTTTTAGGGATATGCCTTAAAGACAGCCACCCATATCCTCAATCTTCTCCCTACTAAAAAGATTTCTAAAACACCTCATGAAATATGGACTGGGAAAGTTCCCTCGTTAGCACATATAAAAGTCTAGGGTTGTGAAGTTTTCGTAAGACGAGAAACTCATGACAAAATAGAAGCCGGAAGTGAGAGATGTTATTTCATTGGTTACCCAACGCAGTCCTTTGGATATTTGTTCTACAGACTGAGCAAGGACGTGGTCTTTGTAGCACGACGAGGAGTCTTTCGAGAGAAAGAGCTCATATTCAAAGAGGACAGTGGGAGTACCATTGACCTTTAAGAAATTCAGGAGTCAACCAATGAAGGAACCTTAGATGATACTAGCACTCAACTAGAGGAACCAGTTCCTGTTGAACTGTTAAACACATCATTACCTCTTAGACGTTCCAGTAGAGTTAGCATGCCGCCTGAGTTTTATGGTTTCCATATCACTTTAGATGGTGACACGTTTATCAGTGATGGCACACTGATAAATCTGGATGAGCCAGCTACTATAGGGAAGCAATGGCAGGCCCTGAGGCTGCTATGTGGAAAGAGGCAATAGAGAGCGAGATCCAGTCCATATATGAAAATCAAGTTTGGAACTTGGTTGACAATGTACCAGGTCGCAAGACAGTTGGGTGCAAATGGTTCTTCAAGAAGAAGACCGACATGGATGGAAAGGTACACACCTTCAAAGCTTGGCTGGTTGCGAAAGGTTTCACTCAAACCCTTGGGGTTGACTATGACTAGACCTTCTCACCAGTGGCTAAGATAAAATCTATTAGTATAATGCTCGCCATAGCTGCATTTCATGACTACGAAATTTTGCAGATGGACGTCAAAACTGCTTTCCTTAACAAGAAGTTGGCTGAGGATGTTTACATGAATCAGCCAGAGGGTTTTATAAATTCAAAGTTTCCCAACAGAGTGTGTAAGCTTGAGAAATCAATCTACGGATTGAAACAAGCTTCTCGCAGCTGGAATCTCTGCTTCGATGAGAAAGTCAAAGAGTTTGGATTCTCTAGGAGCGAAGATGAGTCCTATGTGTATATCAAGGCTAGTGGGAGTATAGTCACTTTTCTGGTGCTTTATGTCGATAATATATTTCTCATGGGAAACGACATTCCAACCTTGCAAGAAGTAAAATCTTGGCTCGGGAAGTGTTTCGCCATGAAAGACCTTAGAGAAGCTGCATATATTCCCAAGATAAGAATATTGAGAGATAGAAAGAAGAGACTGCTTGGACTCAGTCAAAGTGTTTACTTGGACAAAGTACTAAAGAGGTTTAGTATGGAAAACTCCAAGAAAAGAGAGCTACCAATCCAAAGTAATGTCAAATTGAGTAAGACTCAAAGTCCTAATACAGATGAAGAAATAGCATAAATGAGTCGGGTACCTTACACTTCGGCTGTGGGGTCGATCATGTATGCTATGACACGTACCCGCCCTGACTTGGCCTTTGCCTTGAGCATGGTCAGTCGCTATCAGGGCAATCTAGGAAAGGCACATTGGACAGCGGTTAAGAACATACTCAAGTATCTGCGAAGGACAAAAGACTTGGTCATAGTCCTTGGTGGCAGTGATATCTTAAGAGTAAGTAAATACAATGATTCCTGCTTCTAGACAGATAGAGACAATTATCGGTCTCAGTCGGGCTGAGTATTTCTGTTAAACGGTGGAGCGGTTACATGGAAAAGTTCCAAGCAGGATACGGTAGCTGATTCAACTTGTGAATCTGAGTACATAGCTGCAAGTGAAGCCTCTAAGGAAGCGTCTTGGCTAAAGAATTTCATCGGTGACCTTGGAGTAGTCCCGATAATTCAATAGAAAATGGAACTGTTCTGCGATAATGAATGAGCGGTTGCCTTAACCAAGGAACCGCGAGATCATGGAAAGTCCAGACATATCAACATAAAGTACCATTACATCAGACATAAAGTAGAAGAAGGTCACCTCATTGTGAAGAGGGTATCATCCGAGGACAACCCGGCGGATCCTCTGAGAAAGGGTCTAAGCAAGGTGAAGCACTACCAGCATGCTAGGAGCATTGGCCTGAGGGATGATATTAGTTTTTAGTAATTAGATAGCTATTTCGAAACTTGTAACAAAATAAATGTAATTGACATTTGGTGATTAAATAATGGAGAATTATTTATAAGTATTGTTTACTACCATTTGTCAATAGTTCATTATTGTGTTTCAATTTTTCATGTTTTACTTCCCGAATAATTTGATTGTTCAAAAGTCCATAGTCGATCATACTTTCGGAAGTAAGTAGTGAACTAAGACTATCGTGAATTGAATTGTAGACTGTCTAAGGAGTTAGACATAGCAATGGTGTTGCTGCAATATTCATGAGTACTTAGAAATGGAGATTTAAGTATTGGACCAATCCGCACTCAGAGAATTACTTCATGGATTATATCACGAGTAATTCTGAGACGATAACATCTTATGGCCTTGAAACAGAGTCATATGAGTTGAAATTTGCAAGTCGGTTGTGCATTGATAATACGTAAACGCAACGGTAACTCGATGTCATAAAACGTATTGTTGTGCGCGATTTGACGAGTAAAAGACACAAGCATATGAGTCAAAGTTTATTCGTTCCTTTTGCCCTAACGATAAAAGTGATATATGTGGGCCCCTCGATGATTTGGTGATGACTTATAGTGTTGGGCTCGGCTAGGACTAAATTGATGTGTTCAATTGGAAGTCCTATATCATCACAAATCAGGAATCGAAAAATAGAGTATCGGACTGAGATTGATTCTAATCCATGTCTCAAGTCCGAATGATATCTTGTAGAATGAAGGATCATATGATCACTTATCTAAGGACATGTAACTGACTAGGTCAGAGTTTGGCAGCAGCTTTTGGAAGCTACAATTTGCTGGTCAATTTAGAAGCTATATGGAATTATAGTTATAGACTTATCCAAGTGGGAGACTGTTGGATTAAGGTGTCTAAGCCATAACTATAATTTAGAAATATACTTGAATTGACAGCAGCACAGTCCTTTTGGGTTACCATCATAACTGGCAGAGGACAAGATGACTAATAAAAAAAGAGAAGGATTGATTTATTAAGATATTATAAGGATAATATATTAATTAGAAATCATAATATTTAATTAATAATTAATGAGAAATTAATTGGAATTAATTTTGAGATTAATTAGATTATTTAAAAGTGCAGAGGCTGAATTGTAATTGTTTAATAGTTAAGCAACAGACAACTGGAATACCTAATGGGTTGGACGAAATTCCAGGATTGGAGCCTGGTGAATTTCGAAACCCATATATAGGTATTGACATTATTTATGGTAGTGATAAGTAGATTCAGTTATATGATAAAAGTCTTATCATATCAGGAATTTAAATAAGGCAATTATATACTTTAATGCTTATCACCTGGAACATATAAATAGAGGCCTCCTCCTCCCCTCATATTCACGCCAAACACAAGGCCCCTCCCCCCCTCTCTCTCTCTCTCTCTAGTCATTCTTGCTTGCTAAGTTCTGGGTGTGAGCCATTAGAGGCATGACACTTGTGGTGCTAGCTTCCAAAGGTCAAAGCTATTAAATTTATTCCTTATAAATTTTATTTTGGCCTTAGTTATAGGTACAATTTAGAAAAACATAGACCCATATTAAGATGCATGTGAACTTAAGATTTAAGATCATTGTTTGCATATAACCCATCAGTTATGTGGTCAGGAGGTGGTCAAGCAAATGCAAAACATGAAATGGTGCAGGCCGAGCAATATATGTTCAAAGGGAGTCATGCGGTCATAAAGTGATCGAGCAATAGCAAAGAACTTGTATCATGCGATCGAGTGAGTTCCATGTGCGACCGAACTTTAGGGACACCGAAATTCATCATACTAAAAATTGTATGAACCGAAATTCGTGAACTGCATGCATTAGCCAAAGAAAATCATGAATATCGAAAATCTTCATGTAGATACCGAAAATCGTATCAATATATGATTTTTGGTTAGCCTAAGGTGTGAAGCCTGTAATGTCGAAGTTCATAGGTTGCAACTGAATATCTTGATGTCCGAACATTAAGACATGGATCCGAAAATCATGATGGTTGCACAAATTGAAGATCAAACATGCAGAAGATTGTAATGATGAGAAAGTCTTGAAGAGCTGAACCAGCAACGAACGTTTACCAGCAAATTGAGGATAAGAAGTTCAAGACTTAGACTTAGTAGACTAGTTGTAGACTTGTAATGGTTTATTATTATTTGTTGTACTTGAGATCTAGAAGAGATCTTCTCCTCGGAGCCTTGGGTCATGAAAATAAGAAGAGATTCTAGAGAGATTGTGAGAAAACTATCACTCCAATGTAGTATAAAGGAATTGGAGAAGTGGATGGAGAATTCTCTCCGGCCACCTCAAGAACATCAAGACCATCATATATCCTCTTCTTTTAACCACTCTAGATCTCCATGTAGTTCATATTAGACTAGAAAGTGTGTTTGAGCTTAACTTTTAATCTGTAACACCTTTCATTTATTAATGAAAAATACGAATTACATCATATCGTTTAATTATTGTCTTTTAATTTCCGCATTTGTTCTTTACAATTTATTTAATATTCAGCAACTTTATATTTCAAGTCATTTATATTTCCGCATCGTTCCTTTAAATTTTAGCACTTCATTATTATATATTTATGTCTGTGTTTATTGTTGAGCGAAAGATCTTGGATCCGAAAACCCTCGAGTTTTTAATTTTCAACAAATATGATGAGTCATTTATGATTTAATTATATGAGGATTTGATGATGAAGATTATATGACATATCAACTTAATTTATGTTTAATTATAATTTTTAGATATTTGATAAACAAATTTATCGAATAGTTTTCCATAATGTGTAAAAAGATTATTGTTGAAATTTTCTATATTTATACTTTACCATCATAATAGGTTAAAAATAATAGTTAATAACTATTTTATTTTATTTTATTTTCACGTGCAATCTGCTGGTAGAGACTATTGGGATGATGTGGTTTCAATATGTATTTATCTTATCGTAGATTTAAAGTAATTATAATGTTTTATAACAACTTAATGTAAAAAATAATTATTTCAAAGTTAATGACGACTTAGTTATTTTTATCAACATATATTTGTCAATTTTTTAATTACATTATTATTTCTATAAAAGACACAAATATTCACCTACTTTGTACTATAAAATAGACAAATGGTATATCTTCTTTCCTCTTTAGAGCAAACTACAAGCTAATTTATCAACCCTGTCAGGTTGGTTTACAAGTAAAGTATGATAATCAAATTGGATCTTGGGATCAAGTCATACATAAACTATCATTTTTATGCAAAGACATATAGTTTACACATATATTTAGGAACAGTGTGTTTACCGGGAAAACCTGACTTTTATAAATTAGTTGAACTAAAAATGTTTAAAGAAGAGAAATAATAATTTAAAGTAAAAATGTTAAGGTTTGATTGATTCGACTCATGCTCTTGTCTTTAAGGGAACCTTGTTCTTTGATCATATTTTTTACGAATGATGTATTTATCAAACGAACCTGCTTTTAGTTCTAACAGAATCTTTGTGCCGTGATTAAGCACCTTCAATGGATTTAATCATACTTTTAGACAAGGATTGATCCCCTCTGCACAAATCTTTTAGGTATTAATATTCCATCTTTTAAGTATTAGTACTCCACTTACATTGATGGTTAAGCACCTTCTATATTTTCAATAATCTTTTCATACAACGATCGATCCACTCTTCACAAATGCTTTAAGTATTAATATTCCGTTTGCATTGAGGAATAGAATTTTTATTTTAGCTTTTGACAAACAATAGCGAATGTGAAATACATTGAAACCATGTTGTAAACTAATATATGCATGGTATTCAGGATAAGGAAATGACTAACATGTAGCTAGTAAGAACATAAAATTTTTATTAGGGTTTGCAAAATTCAAAATGACACGACGAAGATACACGACACGAAATGAAATTGAAACGAAATTGAAATTGGAATTTATGTTCGTGTCGTGTATAAGAAATCCAATGTCGTGTCGTGTTCGTGATCAAAATTAACACGATAGTAAAACCAATATCACACGAAAATTAAACTAAAAATAACACTATATTAAATTAATAATAACTTTATTAAACAATAAATAATAAATATTGACCCAGAACTATTAAATTAAATAAAAAAAATATTTAAAATCTAATGGGACTTTCAATAAATTCGCCTCCCCTTAAAAACTCAAATGTTGGTTATTACGGATGTGTTTGGATAAACTTATTTAGCTCATAAGCACTTTTGGACAAAAGTGTTTATTAACTTATGGCTTTTCAAAAATGAGTTTTTAAAAAAGTGTTTGATTTAGCTTTTATATATGTAAAATGATCAAAAATGACATTTTTACATATTCATAACTATTTATCACTTTTACAAATAACTAGTACTTAACCTTTTTTTTTTGACAAAATTTATAATTATGTTACATCTTTTTTTATAAAATATTTAAAAATATAAATTTTTATTAGAATTTGTTATCACATCATAATAATATTTAAAATAAATTTTTTTGTTTAGAATTTTTGTTTGATTATGCAATACTAATATTAAAAATAATTAAGTTCAAACAAATAAAATCCTATTACATTCATCCCCGCAATGTCAATATGTCTTGCGCGATAATATCTCGTATCACTGCCATATACATGTCATCGTCGTTCCTACGACCTAGACTTGGACCTTCTTCATTGGTTTCGTTATCCGTACCACCTACATTTGGAGTGTAAGATTCTTTTTCAGCTCTGTCAAACGCTTCATTGAAAGTATTAGCCTTTCTGATATAGTTGTGGAGCGTCATTAATGCTATCACAGGAACAACCAGAGATGCAGATCTTTACACAAATAATTGGACACACACATTCACAAAATACTGATTCACACACACATTCACACATTCAAAAATTCACACACAAAACTGATTCAGACTTTCAAAAAGTTTTCACAGGAACAATTGGAGATGTAGTAACAACCGGATATGTAGATCTTTACAGAAACAATTGGACACACACATTCACAGAAAACTGATTCACACACACATTCACACATTCAAAAATTCACACACAAAACTGATTCAGACTTTCAAAAAATTTCATTAGAACAATTGGAGATGCAGTAACTGTTGGGTGTTGAAATATGAGAATAGATGAACTAATATGGATATGAAATCAATTACACGATCAATCATACAATGATAATGCAACAGAGCTTAATTGAACAATAAGATATGAATAACATGTGCCGAATGATTCGATTAGAACTTTGGTTTTACAGTTGGGTTTTCTATTTTGGAGATATACAATTTATGTAAACTAAACTTGTAATCACTCATTTGACACGGTATGGTATCACTGATATTTATACTGAATCAGTGATACCAATAGTACACCTTTTACAGAGAATATCCTATCAGTGTACTAGCCAATAGGATAGAAGATTCATGCAACACGTATTGTACTATACGCGTGCACACAAAAGACAAGAGGACAGGCTGTGAAGTCTTCGGATCTTTTATGCATAGCACTTCGGAGTCTTCAGACTTCGGTGTCTCCTCTTGTTTATTCACTTCGGGGTTTCTTATGGGTAGGACTTCGGATATATTAGCACTTCATCACAAAATATCTTAACAATCTCCCCCTTTGTATGAAGTGCATCCGAAGCCTATACTCGAAAGTTTCTCTTGTATGCCCGCTTCAGAGTCTTTCTCACTGCAAGATACCAGTTCATATGATCTATGAACTTCTTCTTCTTCTCAGTGGAATTTGCATGGCAGGCGTTCACATGAGACATCATCCCTGTGATGAAGGATGAGGGATGGAGGCCAATGTAGTCTATATCAAAGAACTTAATTGTGACTTCGGTCTCATTTCGAAGTCCTTTGAAGACTACTCCATATGGTTCGTCTAAGATCTCTCCATTCTTGAATCTAGCTATGTTCCGAACTACAACAGAAGGAGTATTCAAGGGTTGTCTGTAGTAGAACATAGCTCTAGGTCTTGTTTTGAAAACCGGAGAAGATAATTATTGAGGAAGCCCAGTAAGTGACTTTTGATGGCCAGGGTGGACATTTCAGCATGAGCAGCACCTCCGCTTCGTAGAAGATCAAGAATCTGGATGAAGTCCACAGGATTCATGATGGGGAAGTCTGCAATTGAGAACCTGGATTCAACTTCGTCTGCCCCCCTAAGAACAAGAAATTCATAATTTCTGAAGCCCAAATAGACTTCAGCTTCTTTTATTGAAATGATTTTCTTTATCTTGTTTAGGCTCCAAACATAGCTCTGCCTTTTAATGTATTTGGCATGAAAGTTTATTTTATTCGTCCAAAAACTTGCTTTCTGATCCTCTGGCACCGAAGAGACGAATTGAAGGAAAGCGAAGGTCTTCGGATTGAATGGAATGTCAAGCTGGATGTCTTCGGAGTCAACAATTGAAAAACTCCGAAGAGGAAGTCTGTTAAGTACATTTGGATTTTGAAATCCAAATAGCTTGATTGTCTCAACAGTCCATTCACCATTATTTCGAGCAAATTCATTTATCTTGATCATCAAGTTGTAATCTGCTCGTCTGGCCTTGTATGTTTCTTCCATGTGAGGGGCAATAATGTTTTCTAGTGATCGGTCTGTTGAGCTTCCAGCTCCAGCCGATCCACTAGCACCCATGCCAGTGGTTGTGATGGTTGAGGTTGTAGGACCTGCTGTGGCTGCAGGGATCTGTCTAGGCATGCCTTGTGGCCTAGACAATCTGTCAGAGAAATTTATCAGAGGTTGAAGTGCAACTCTCAACTTTGTAATTAAATCTTGTGTGAGAGCTGCATTTGTTCGTTGCAGTTCCTCTGTAAATTTAGTGACAACCGAAGTGGTTTGGGCGGCAGTGAGCTCTTCAATTTTTTCTCTGGCCTCATCAATCTGTTTTTCAAGCTTGGTACTTTGCTGGATTTCACTCTGAAGTCCTTGCAGGGTTTTCATGACTTCGGAGTTTGTATTATCGGTCTTCTCAATGAGAGCATCAACCTTCTTGTTGATGGAGGTGACAGCGGATTCCAGCTTCTTTTCGAATGAAGATTGGATCTTATTTTGTTCATCCAAGAGCTTCTTCTCAAGACGATCGACAGACTCCTTTATTTCTTTGGATAGAGTGAACTCCAAAGACTCTATCTCTTCGGTGATGTCACCGATGGTTGGTTTTGTGGGGTCAAATCCTGTTTGAGCTTGAATCAGAGTGTCAAGCTTGGAGTTGAGGACTTTGTACTGTTTCATTAGTACAAAGCCTTCATCTGGTAGGTCTTCTTCTGATGCTCCTTCAACAGTCAAGGGAGCCATGTGAAAGGCTTCGAAGATTGCTGCCGAAGTGGGGTTTTGTTTTGAAGGTGATATGGGTAAGTCGAACTCTGGTAATGAGAAATCGATACCAGAGACAGGTATTTTGGAAGATGGAGGAGCAGTTGTTGGTGGTGGTGGAGGAGGAATTGTATGTGGAGGTGTTTCAGGTCTGGTTGATTTTGGTGGTGAAGGAGGGACAGTTGTTTGCGGTGGTGTAGGTGGTTTAGTTGTTTTAGGTGGAGATGGAGGAGGTGGAGGAATGGCAGTTGATGTAGGAGAAGGAGGTTGATCAGCAAACATTTCTTCTTCTTGTTCTTCTTCATGGACTGTGGACGGAGTCCTTTCTGAGTCCGAAGACTCATCCACAACCATGATCTTTCTTTGCCTCTTCGGCTGTTTCCTCTTCGGTGTGGTTTTCACCGAAGTCTTTCTTTTCTTCTCTTCCTTTTTAGGACCACTGGGTCCACCAGCCATTTTCCTCTTCCCTTTTTCTTTAGGGATCTCTTTCATAGGTGCAGCCTGACTCATATCACGAGTTGGGTAAGAAATTATTAAGGTTTTGCGATATGTGTTTACCTCATTGCATTCCAGGGGAACTTTGGATAGCATGACATTTGGTATTTGAGCACAGAAGTCAGCAGGCTTGTCATCTAGAATTAGAATAGCAATGGGAGTGAACTTCATCACAGGGAGTGAAGGGTCAGGAACATATCCGGCCTTTTGGTAGTGGGCATGTACAACAATCGCCCAAAATCTAGGGTTCGCAATTTCAGTTCCCTTCAAGCTGTGGTTTATATGGGAGCAAAAATCAGACCAGAGGATAGATACATAGTCTACCTTTACATCGTAGAAGATTCCATACAGGAGACTTTGGAAGGCCACACTTGCCGAATCTAAGCCTGAAGTTCTTCCAGAGAGGCATCTTAGGAAGATACTAAAAAAGTATCTCCAAAGATCAGGAAGCTGGTTTTTCTTGAACAGAGTGATCTTCTCGAGCGGAGGGTCATATCCCATTTCATTGAACATGCCTACGAGTTGATCAGCAGAGGGTACAACCATCTCTTTGGAATTGTAGACAGGAAGGCGAAGAGCTTCAGCGAATTTTTCTCTAGTTAATTGTACTTTCTTCGTTTTGCCCTTGGAGTCGACAACCTCATAGAATACTGACTTGACTTGGTTGTTGGAGTTAAACAGAGCATTGGACGTGTAGTGTACCCTGTGAACCAAAGTTGCAAGGATGGAAGGAGTGCAGGTTAGGGCGTACCCAAGTACAGATCTTTTCATGCATTCCACCAATGCATCGATTGGTTTAGGGTAAAGAGATAGATCGTTTCGTAGAACTAGGTTTGCTGATTGATTCTTGAGATTTGGAATAGACATGGCTTCAGCAGTTTGCGATGATGCTTCAGCTGCCATTGAAGGTTAGATGAAGAAGATGAAGAAGATGAGGAGTTTGTGGATTTCTTTGAGAGTATGTTTGTAGAGAGAAATGGGAGTTGTGTTCGCGTAAAGAGTGCAATGGAGGAGGTGAGAGGTTTGTATAGCATTCGTGGTCCCTAGGCCATTTAATGCACGATTGAAATGGTCCGGTAGAAAGTTGACACCTCAGCACCTGCTTGTCCCACTATCTCTGCAAAAAGGAGAAATATACGGCTGTCAGTTACAACGATTCAAAATTTGAACAGTTAACTTTTTGAGACGTCATTATGATCAATGTTTTTCATTTAATTCTTATTGACAGTTGTAAGCAAACGGTTAAAACTCAGGGAATGTTTGTCTCTGTTATTTATCATAAACGTGGAAATCATTTGAACATTTAATTGACTTCGTAGTTATGAAAAATTATGACCGTTGAGGTTACGCTTCGGAGCATAAAGTTCCTCACTTCGGTGTTTTTTCTATTGACTCCGAAGAGTGTTCTGTCACTTTGGTGATTGTCAAATGATTGCAAAGTGTTCATCACTGTACCGAAGTCCATATTTTTTTCTCTTTGTTTTTCTATAAGTTTTTTATTTTTCTTTTGACTGATGTGGTATGTCGTTTAACCTTAGTTTTCATGAATATTATGAAAAGATGATTTATTCGAGTTGATGTTCAGAGTCGTTCGAATCATGTTGGAAGTCCATTTTTCATTTAGAAGTTTGTTTGATTCAATATCGATCATGAATTTTTAAGTCTAATCACCCCATTACTGACTTGATTTCGCATTAGTAAACATGTTTTGTGTTGTGCTTATGTGCCTCAAACTTTTCAAATATAATAAAGATAACATCCTTTGCATTTGAAATTTAAAGAGGTTTTCATTCATGAATTGAACATCAGAAGTATTTCGGAAGGTATGATTGGATTGTTTTGAAGATTCATTTGAAAATTTTATTCCTTTTCATCAGTTGAAGTGTTTGGATACTAAGCTCAGATGACAAGCCTTTGAGCTTCGTACACCACTCCTACTTTATCATTTAAGACAGACTACTTGAAATGTTCATATTCCTCTACAAGGTACTCGACTATGTTATAGGAGCTCCTTGTACCGTTATTTAAAACAGAAGAATAAGCCTTTGAATGCTGAATTTTCTTTTGCATTCACTTAGTTATCTTTTGGTTTTTGTTTGTCTTTGTTTCTTTTGACAAATGTTTTCTATTATTCTTTCTTGTTTTCTTTTACGAATTTCCTTATACGAAGACATAGAGCATCACCATTTGGTTTCTTTCTTTGATGCTTTTTGTTTTTGTTTTAAACAATCCCTGTGAGTGAAAATCTTCATATAGTTCAATTTTGTATCATTTAATGAAAAGAGATTTAAATTTACTTATCAAACGATGTTGGTTCTATTTTTTATGAAGACTTCGGAGCACTTTGAATTATCCTTTGTAGTTTTGAGGCTACATGATTAATTTGAAGTTGAAGCGAGTCAAGTTTCGAAGGGTGGTTAGAAATAGACATTATGCTAAGGTTATTGAAATCAAACAAGGCTTCAAAGTGTAAAGTAGCCTTAACCTCATTTCGAAGTCTGTTTTCTTACCGATGTTTCAAGTCGATTCCCAAATACCTTTTAGTGCAATAAGGTATGATTTTCAGAATCTAAAATCAAAGTTTTGTCCTTTACTTGGTTAATTCATGAGAGTAAAGTTAAACTTTGTCATTTGCATCAGATTTTTCTTTTTGTTTGGTATAAATTTTTCTTGTTTTTGAAATTCCTTAGTCTTAAACAACTCTTTATTTTTGTCTTTAAAGGATGAAGTTAACATTTGTTCAAGTGATTTTCACATTTGAAGAATTTATTTTGAAGAAAAGTTTGTTCCGCAGACCTCCGAAGTGATATTTTACTTCGGAGTACTGCGGTGAAGCAGCAAGTGTTTTTGCTTGTTTTTCTCCGATGACCTCCGAAGCCAGAATTGACTTCGGGGATCTGCGGAGTCTATTTTTATTTTTTGTAAATTTTCAAGATAAGCAAGTTCTCCGATGAGCTCCGAAAACAAAATTGACTTCGGGGGACTGCAGAGTTTATTTTTGTGAAATTTCAGAACAGAGTAAGAGTGAACAAATCTGAAAATTATTGAAGAGTTGATCCATCTATCATTCCAAGTCCTCGAACGATTCTTGTGAATGCTTCTTCATTTAGAGCCTTTGTGAAGATATTTGTCAATTGTTCTGTAGTGTGAACAAAGTGCACCTCAATATTCCCCTCCTCAACATGACTTTTGATGAAGTGATAGCGAAGAGCTATATGCTTCGTCTTGGAATGTTGAACTGGATTGTGGCATATACGAATTGAACTTTGAGAGTCACAGAACAAAGGAATTTTTCTCATATTAATGGCATAGTCTTTCAATTGACTCTGAATCCAAATGATCTGCGAAGTACACGCTGCAGCTGCTACATATTCAGCCTCTGCAGTGGAGATAGAGACACAAGTTTGTATCTTGGATTTCCAGCTGATAAGTTTTCCATCTAAGAATTGACAACCCCCCGAAGTGCTCTTGCGGTCAATGGAACATCCCCCAAGATTGGAGTCTGAGTATGCTTGAATGTAGAAACCAGAGTTTGCTGGATACCACAGACCATAAGCAGTAGTTCCATGAAGATATCGGAATATTGTCTTAACAGCAGCCAAGTGAGGTTCCCTTAGATCAGCCTGATACCTTGCACAATTGCAGACTGCAAACATGATGTCAGGACGACTGGCTGTAAGATAGAGCAATGATCCAATCATGCTTCGGTATTGTTGTATGTCGGTCTTTGGTTTGTCCAATGATGGATTTAACCTTGTACCTGCAGGCAAAGGAACTTTTGCTTTGGAGCAGTTAGTCATTCCGAAGCGTTCAAGCAGACTCTTCGTATATTTTTGTTGATTGATGAATATCCCCTCCTTAGATTGTTTGATTTGCAAACCAAGAAAAAAGTTTATTTTTCCCATCATACTCATTTGAAATTTGCTTTTCATCAGTTTTTCAAAGTCTTTTGACAAATTGGGGTCAGTAGATCCAAAGATTATGTCATCCACATAAATTTGGACTAACATCAAGTGAGATCCAACTTTCTTTCTAAAAAGTATTGGATCCACTGATCCCTGTTTAAAGTTTGATTCTTTTAAAAATTTAGTCAAGGTTTCATACCAAGCTCTTGGAGCTTGTTTTAAACCATAGACTGCTTTGTCTAGCACATAACAATAATTCGGATGAGTTTAACTTTCAAAACTAGGTGGTTGTTCAACAAAAACAGTTTCCTCGAGATCACCATTCAGAAAAGCACATTTAACATCCATTTGGTAGACATCAAAGTTTTTGTGTGCAGCATAAGCTAAAAATATCCGAACTGATTCGAGTCTGGCAACAGGAGCAAAAGTTTCTTCATAATCAATCCCCTCCTGTTGATAGTAACCCTTGACAACCAACCTAGCTTTGTTCCGAACTACGTTGCCTTCGGTGTCTAGCTTGTTACGGTACACCCATTTGAGACCAACTATTGAGGCATTTGCAGGTTTTGGAATTAGCCTCCAGACTTTGTTTCTTTCAAATTCTTCTAATTCCAACTGTATTGCTTCAATCCAGTCTGAGTGATCAAATGCATCTTTGACGTTCTTAGGTTCTACCTTAGAGATAAAGACATTGAACATGCACAACTCAGAATTTTTGTTGAGATCTAATTGTTTTTAGTGAAGTTGTGCACGAGTCAGTACTTTATCTCGAACATCACCGATGACAAGTGATGGAGGATGATTTTTCGTCTATTTGTCCAAAGGAGGATAGTTTGGATCAAAATCAGGAGGTCCTTCAGCATCGATGTCCTCAATGTCTGAGGGATATCCCGGAGTGGAGGGAAAATCACCCATTAGCAAGTGATTATTCGAATTTGTGTTGGTTTGTGGTGTGTGTATTTGTGAGGTTGAGTTTGATATGTGCTCCCCCTGGACGTTTGTTGGTGTTGAGGAAGTTGTAGCTTTATCCGAAGCGATTGTTGTGGCTGAATTCGGAGTCGCAATCTCTGGCTCCCCCTGGATTGTTGGATACATGGATATGATATTTGAGATTGATTGAGGAGTAGAGACAAGAGTGTTGGATCCTCCTGGACTGTTGGTTGATTCACCATCAGTCCTTGAATTTCCAGCACATCGGTTTGAAGGCTCCCCCTCAACACATACATTTTCCAAACTTTGGTTAGATGACTCTTCCTTAATAGAATATGGTCTTTGTATGCTACTTGTAGAAGAGTTATCGGGTCCGTCTGTGAGCTTGGAGAGTTCGGACTCATGGTTGTCTGGTGCTCTGACTTCGGAGTCCACAGCTCTTACAGGTTGATCAAATAAAAGTGAGAAGTCTGTGTCGAATGTTGTGATTTGAGCAGCTTCTACAGCAGGGTTTGGAAAGATTGAAGACATAGGAAATGGATGCAGAGACTTCTTGATGTAGTAGTCATCAAACCTTAGATTAAAGGTTTCTTCGATTTTGCGAGATTTCTTGTTCATGACTCTGTAGGCTTTTGAGTCTTGAGAGTAACCAATGAAGATGCCTTCTTCTGATTTGTTATCGAACTTGGTTAAGTGATCCTTCAGGTTTAAGATAAAACACCTACAACCAAAGATGTGAAGGAATTTGACATTTGGCTTTCTTCGGTTGAGTACTTCGTAAGGTGTAATATGGAATCTTTTGTGGATGTAGGATCTGTTTTGAGTAAAGCATGCAGTAGAAATTGCTTCGGCCCAGAAGTACATGGGCAAATTTGCAAAGTTGAGCATTGTTCTTGCAGCTTCACACAGGGAGCGATTTCTTCTTTCTACAACACCGTTTTGTTGAGGAGTGTAGGGTGTTGAGAAATTGTGGTTAATCCCCTTTGTTTTCAAGAATCCATCAAGAGTCTGATTTTTAAACTCCGAACCGTTGTCACTGTGCACAGTTCGGACTTTCTTGTTGAGCATCAATTCCATTTTCTTTATAAAATTGATGATTTCTTCAGCTGCATCGGATTTGTTTCGGAGGAACAACACCCAAGTAAACCTTGAATAGTCATCAACGATAACCAGAATATACTTCTTCTTTCCTATTGATTCTATTGCAGATGGTCCACACAAATCTATGTATAGAACAGAAAGAGGTTCGGTGATTTTGGGGTTGATCACTGTAGGATGTCTTTGTTTTGTCTGCTTGCCATGTTCACATGCAGAGCAGAGGGAATCATTGTCAAATTTGAGAGCTGGCATGCCTCGAACCAAATCCATGGCCACCAACTTGTTCAGATCTTTGAAGTTCAGATGGGCAAGTCTTCGGTGCCATAACCAGCTGACATCGGAGTTGGCTTTGGAGAGAAGACATAGAGATTGCCCACCGGTCACTGGCTTTAGATTTAAGGGAAACATAGATCCTTTCCTTTCTAATTTCAGTAAGACTTCGTTTGTTGCTTCTTTGGTGATTACACTCCCTTGGTTGTTGAAAGTTACAGCGTTTCCCGTTCCAACCACCAATTGAGATATACTCACAAGATTATGTTTTAATCCTTCAACAAATGCCACTCGGTTGATAGTCAATTGGCCATTTGTTATTTTTCCATATCCCCGAATTGGACATGTTTCATTATTACTAAAGCGTACGTTTCCAGCATCATCTAAATTCCTGTAATCCCTGAGATATTCCTTTCTCCCCGTCATATGTCTTGAGCAGCCACTGTCCATGTACCATTTTGAATCATACCGCTCATCAGACATAACCTGCAATCAATCAAGAAGGAGTTGGTACCCAATCAATCTTGGGTCCTCAGGGTAAGCAAAGGATTCTTGAATCCATTTTTCTACGGCCTCTTCAGAGATTTCATTTGCATTTAAATTAATCAAATTCTCCGAAGCCTCATGTAATGAGCATGATTCCGAAGTGTTTGAGCTGGATTCAGAAGAGTTTGTAGTTAAAATTAATGAGTCCGAAGTGACTGAAAGAGTGACAGACTTCGGAACCCATTTTTGAATGGAAATTTTTGATTTGGAGGATTTTGAAGATTTTGAGGTTTTGTTTTTGCAGTTAAGTTTTCTTTAAGATCATTTCTTTTCCAATTTTGTTTTGGTATTTCCATTTTTGACTTTGTTGAAATTGAGCTACACAACGTAGAGGTACAAAGATACTCTTCGTATGCCAATTTAAAGTCATTTAATGAGAGATCCTTATCCTTGAACATTTCCAAATTGTTGTCCAGCCATTTGTGGAATGTATCTATCAGATTGTTTCCTTTTGAAAATGTTTTCTTCGTAGGTTTTCGAAATTTAGGATTTGGAAAGTTAGGTTTCGTTGGTATAAAGGTTGGTTTTTCATTTCGATTTTTAACTTCTGAGATTTTTGAGCAAACAGGCTTTGTACCAGAAGTGGAAGTAATTGCTTCATTTTGTTTCGAATCTCTAAAAGGAGTTTTTCTTTTCACAAGATTTAGGGTTTGCTTAGTTTTTGAATTAACGCCAGTGGGTTTTTGAGTTGGTTTTGAAGTCACCACTGCTTATTTTGGTTTTTGTAGAACTTGTAGTGCAGTTTTGTTTGTTGAAACTTTTGATTTTGAAATTTCATTTTCAGGATTGTGTGAAAAAGGGACACATTCACAAGATTCCATTAATTCCAATACATCCATCTTCGGAACTGTGGGTTTTTCCACAACCTGAATTTGTTTGTAGTTTCGATTAATGTAAATGTGATTGTCGTTCTTGAGATTTAGTAAGTGTGACATGTTTTCGGGCAGTTTCTCCTTTTCAAAACAAAGACGATTATATACGTTGTGGCCGTATAGTTCTTGTTTCCTTATATTTATTTTTACTTCCATTTTCTCATTTATTTCATTCTCGACCATTTTGGATGATGAGAAAAATCCTTCATTTGTAACTGTGTAGTTATCCTTTTCAAGAAGTTTTTGCAATTCATTATCAATTAAGGATAATCCACCAGATTTTACGAAAATTGAGTTTTTGAAGTAAGAAACCTTAGGATAGATACATGCCAAATGGACTAGCCTTTTTGAGTTATCCTTGAGATATTGATCGTAAGAGACAGATTCATCTGTGATTTGAAGTTTAAAATTTGAAGTTTTTTTGGTTTCAAGAGTTTTTGATTCACAATTCATTTTTGTTTTTCCTTTGTCCACCGAAGACATTTGTGAGATGTCTTCGGAGGTCGATTCGGATATGGAGGATGACTTTAACAAAATCAAAGAGGAACAATCAATCTCCTCCATGTCCGAGTCACTTTCAGAATCCTTTTCTGACAAGTTATTGACAATTTCTTTTTCTTCTGTTTCAATTTGAGGTACAGCCTTATTCAGGATTGGAATCTCTTGAGGCAATATTTTCAGCAATTTATCAGCAGTTAGATGTTTTTCCACAGATATCAGGCCATGTTTATATGATGGATTAGTGACTTCGGAGCCTGATACTATAGATTCGCATTCATAAGATATACTATCGACTTCCTTTAATTTAAACTCAATAAAAGGCAATAGTTGCCTATGCCGGACATTACAAACATCGGCTGAATGATAAATTCTTGTAATATGCGCATATAATCGTTTGGCTGTTTCACAAAATATGTTTCTCTGTCTTAAGATTACATCATGATTGTTTAAAAATTTTTCTCTATTTTCTTCTAACAAGGAGATTCTAAGATTAGATTTCTCTAATGCTAGCTTCAGTTTCTCTACTCTCCCCCTTAAGCTTAGAAGCTCCTGTTCATTGAGTATTTCCCTATTTTTGGCATCAATGAGTAATTTACGCATGACAGAACAATCACGAGTTATTTCACTTATAATGGGAGCAGATTGAGAAGTAGGAATTTTAAAAGATGAAAGAAGTTTTGATACCTGTTCTGGGATTGTCAAACGGTTGTCATTTGCCATCAAGCACACTTCCTCATCATCATCAGAAGAGTCTTCGAACCAAGTCTTCAGAGTATTAGCAGCAGTTATTTTCAGTTCCTCCGAAGTCACAAAGCCAAGACCCGCAGTCGCTTCAATCTCCATCAGTTTTTCTACATTCAATTTTTCCGAAGTGTCTTGTAGAAAGCTCTTATCGACATCATAGGCCATGAAAGCACTATGAGATGGCTTTCTCACTTCGTCATCATCTGAATCTGAAGACCAAACCTGATATGATCCTTGACGATCATCAGCAGCCATTAAGGCTAGGTCTTTGGTCCTTACTCTAACTTCCTCCATTTTTCTTGCGTAATAGGCTTCGTCCTTTACTTGTGGTTTCTTTTCGTTTTGCTTCCGAAGCATGCAGTCTTTTGCAAAATGATTCTTGCCATGACAATAATTGCAATCATAACCAGAATCACCTGAGATTTTTTTCTCTTCGGACTTCTCTTTGGATAACTCCGAAGCCGGTTTTTTAGATGGCTTCGGGGTTGACAGTATCAAGTTATCCTCCTTTGGAGTGTATATTTCAGGTTTGGGCTTGGAGTTGAAGTTTGATTTGTTAAAGTTTTTCACAAATGGCTTTCCAGAGTTGTTTTTGAGGAATGGTTTCTTGAATCTTCGATTGTTGGCGGCATAGAGAGCAACAGTATCTCCATTATCATCTACCATGTAGGCAGCAATGTCTTCATCACTTGATTCTTCTTCTTCTTTTGACACGAGAGCTAGTGGTCCAGAACTAGCCATTTCACTTCTTCTACCTACCACATCGGGTTCATGTGATTTTAATAGATTGTATAGGGCAGCCAGCTTGTATTTCTCAATATTCTCATAGGATTTGACCATGAGCATGATTGGTCTCCATTCCTTGCGAAGACTGTAGAAAAATTTGATATTTATCTCTTGTTGGCTTCTTGTTTCCCCATACTTATCGAGCGTGTAAATCATGTTGCTTAAACGTTCATAGCAGGCTTCTAAGGACTCATTTTCTTCTTGCTTAAAGTTCCCGAAGTCTGCAAGGATTTCTTGAACTTTGCTAGTATGAAGAATTTTATCTCCTCCGAAACGAAGTTCGAGATTGTCCCACATCTCTTTTGCAGATTTTGCATCAGCAATGTGGTGGCTGACATCGGGACCCAAGCCACTTCTCAGTTCGTGCATGGCTCTCTCGTCGTTTTCAAGCTTCTTCATATCTGCAGCATTAAGAACAACAGCTTCTTCTCCGTCAGGAACAACGAATCGACCAGCAATGTCTGTGTGTGGACCTTCAGTCACAGACCTCCATAGATCTTTGTCCAGTCCTATAAGGTAATCCTTCATTCGACCAGCCCAATAATCGTAGTAAGAAGTTACTAGAACAGTGGCCTTCGTTGCTGTGGAATCAGTCATCTTGATGTATTTCAACAGGATCTTTTCAGTAAAAACGGGTGATAGAGATTTGCAACAGTTGCGGAAGATTAAATCTGAGAATCGATTCAGATTTAGAGCTGAAGCAAACGAATTCGAACTCTACCAACAGGTTTTTGAGCTGACTCGCTCTGATACCACTTGTTGGGTGTTGAAATATGAGAATAGATGAACTAATATGGATATGAAATCAATTACACGATCAATCATACAATGATAATGCAACAGAGCTTAATTGAACAATAAGATATGAATAACATGTGCCGAATGATTCGATTAGAAGTTTGGTTTTATAGTTGGGTTTTCTATCTTGGAGATATACAATTTACGTAAACTAAACTTGTAATCACTCATTTGACACGGTATGGTATCACTGATATTTATAATGAATCAGTGATACCAATAGTACACCTTTTACAGAGAATATCCTATCAGTGTACTAGCCAATAGGATAGAAGATTCATGCAACACGTATTGTACTATACGCATGCACACAAAAGACAAGAGGACAGGCTGTGAAGTCTTCGGATCTTTTATGCATAGCACTTCGGAGTCTTCAGACTTCGGTGTCTCCTCTTGTTTATTCACTTCGGGGTTTCTTATGGGTAGGACTTCGGATATATTAGCACTTCATCACAAAATATCTTAACAGTAACAACTGGAGATGCAGATCTTTATAGAAACAATTGGACACACACATTCACATAAAATTGATTCACAAAAACATCTTACAAAAACTAATATGCATAAATCGAGATTCACACAAACAGCTTAAGAAAATGATATGCATTCGAGTTGCAGGAAATTGAAGACACATTCATAGGCCTAATGTCGAGATGCATAAAATTGATATCCATAAAATTGAAAGATCTACAAAGGATGATGTCGAGATGCATAAAAATGAAGACACTTTCACAGAAATTCGCTGGAATTGCAGAAGTTCGTCGGAGATAGAGATGCAGAAAAAGATTTGAGATGCTTGGAGAAGCTTACTAATCGATCTACAAAGGATGAATATGAATCCGTCGGAGACGGAAGGCGCAGCAATTGCCGGAGACAGGCAGCGAACAGCAATCGCCGGAGAGGAGGGTAGCCGGAATGCAGCGTTTAGGGGGTGGGATGCGATATCCGATCTGTGTTTCTCGAGTGGCAGAGACGAGAGGCAAGTAATGTAAATGATAGGATTAGGTGGAAGTTGAGGGTATTTGTGTAATTTTGTAAGCAAAAAGCACTTATCTTTTCAAAAAGTCAGGAACTCATGACTTTTTAAAAATGGGTTATATAAGTGTCTTGAAAAGTTTAAATAAAAAGGGTTTTTTATTATCCAAACACTCTGCTTATTAGCTTTTTAAGAAGCCAATAAGCTAAAAAACAGTTTTTAAATGGTTATCCAAACATGCACTACGTATTTGCACTTTCCTAGACTCACGCTCAGGCTCTAGGCACCAGCTTAGCTATCAAGTTTAATCCAATCGACATTCCTTATAATTTTAAATAGGATCAATGACTCATCGCTTATCAATCGTATGGAGTTCTAATCAATTAATCCTAATCAACACTAATCGACAAAGGATCATTGTGCAAAGGATCATTGTAATAGAAATTGCCAATCGGCTCAAGCATACATGTTGAATTGCTTCTTAATCAGTACTTTATGGTAAGTAGACATCGCCAAATATGTTCCTTTCCTTTTGTCTAATCGATTCCGAGTAATAGGTTGTTAAGTCTCTTAACTTGAATGATGTATGATCAATTCTCTGATTCCCAGTAATAGGCTCTTAAATCAGTTCCTTTTATTTTTATGATCGGTTATCTTGTCTGATTTCTCTCTATTACGGAGATCGATTAGAATTCTATATGAAGAGTGATTACATATTTGATTACATTGATTCTCTAATCAGTTCATTTTCTTAACATGAATATTGTATGCATAGTGATTACATCTTTGTTCACATAAATCCATTAGAACATAAATGTATCACACCTATGTTTTTATTACAGAAATCGATTACACATTTGGTTGACCTTTTGGAAAAAATTGATTACAAAATTTGTTTATAGTCTAGTGATTCCTCTGTCTTGCTCTTATTTATTCATCTTGTTCTCATTTCTCCCTATTTTATAAAAATTGATCAAAACAGTGATTACATTTATGGTTTCTCTCTGTTCTTGATCAATATCGAAGTTTGTTGAAGCATGCATTATTGAGGCTCTAGTTTATTCAAAAGATTGACTTTTGGAATTAAATGTAGTTGAGTTTTTTTGCTTATGTTGAAAAATTGTATTTAGTGTTTAAATTTTTAATATGGTTATATTTGTGTTTATTGTTTCGTAGGTGATGATGAGTTATATTTACAAGAACTTATAGATGATATTATGGTTTAGGATAGCAAGAGTAAGCATGAATCAATAGAGGCATACATTTTAGAGGATTTTTTTATGTTGTAATTTTGAAGGAGCTTAGTACCATTTTTGTCGTGTTTGAATGAATTTTTTACAAGAACTTATAGATGATATTATCAAAATTCTATTTTATGTTGTTGTCGTGTTGTCATTTCTTTCATATTTTTCTTGTTTTAATTGGGTCATGTTCATGTTAGCTAAAAAACACAACATCGTCTCATGTTTGGTAAGAGAAACAAATTTGTGTCGTGTCGTGTTAGATTAATACACGAAATAGCTGCCTGATTTGCCAACCCTAAATTTTATTATGAAAAGAAATCATAAAGTAAACAAATTTACAACACTCAACCCTCACCCCCCCCCCCCCCAAAAAAAAAGTTCATGAGTTGGTTTCCATTGCATAAGCAGATGTTATGTCAAACTATAACCTACGGATGTTCATTCTTTAGATTCTTATTTGTCCAACTAAATAATTTTGAATAATTTTGATTGGTCTATTGATGCCTTCAAATCAATCCCTATCAACTGCCAAAATTTTAAAGTGTAAGATCTCATTTAAATTTATAAAATGATCTTATCCCAACTAGGGATTATTATACACTAAGTTGTGTACCTAATTGTGTAGCAATATAGTTGTGGTAAGAACAGGTGTCGAACTCTATGGGAACAGGAGTGAATTAGATTAGTTGATTTGATTATTAGGTAAATTGAAAACTGACAACGCCTAGTGATATCAAGTATTTTAGGCGTTGTTGAGCCCTGTTCTTGATAAAATTATATCAAATATGTCTGGGTATTCTCACTTTTCGTGCCAGGACTTGTTTGAAGAAAAAGAATAGAAACAGGGACTAAAAGCGTGCAAAAGGAAGAAGTTGGGAAGGAATGAAAAATCAAGAGAACTCGTACGCGCGCCGCGGGAATTAACCATGCACGACGCGGGCTTAAGGCGGTGGAACACATTTAAATGTCGAAGAAACGGGAAGAGATCAGTACGCGCGCCGCGGATTTCACTTCTGCGCGGCGCGGCTGCGGGAAATTTGCAAGTATAAATAGATGTATTTCCAGCCGAAAACGCTAGCAAAGACCGGGTGTAAAATCGACCTTGAAGCTCTTTGACTCCAGGATTTCATTTCAGAAGACTCACAATTGGTATTTTATGATTTTTGATTTAATTTCCTTTTAGTAGCAAGTAGTTTTTGTAGCTAAAGTCTTTGGGAGTGACAACCCCTGACTTTGAGCACTTAGGTTTCTGATTTTGAAACATTTGGTTACTGTTTTTGTGTTTGGAATTCGGATTTAGTGAATGAGATGAAGGGTTTCTATGCAATCAATGAACACAAAATAACCTAAGGTTCACATGCAACCCTAATATTGATCTATGTTTTCTTCTATGAAGATTAGAACTAAGAACCTAAAGGATACAATTCAATTCTAAAGAAGAATCAAGAAAAACCAACCTTAGATCTTATGATCCTTTTAAGCAGCAGCAAAATTATCCTGCCTCAAATGAAAGTCACACCCAGGTGATGGAAGAATCAGTCCAGCAGAGTAAATCCAGAGAGAAGATGGCGTGAAGAATGAGGTGCCAGGGGGTTCCTTTTATAGCCTCCAAGGGTTACACCTGAAACCCTAAGGAGCCTCCAACTGGACAAGGCTTTTGACCACTTGGACCAGGCTTACCAAACCCTAATTAGGGTTTCGCCAATCCCTTGGAGGAGCCTCCAAGTTGGCGCCACTTTTGGTCCCTGGTTTTTCCTGGCCAGTTATTCAACTATTGAATAAATGCCATACCAGTCCCTGCACCTTTTTAATTAATTAATTTAATCTCCAAATTAAATCCAATTAATTCTAGATTAAATCTCAATTAATTAATATAGTTTCTAATTAATATATTAGCACTTAAATATATTAATAAACCATATATATATTTTCTATTGATTTATTATACAATTAATAAATCAACTATTCTCTCTACTGAACTATCTTTCCTCCACCCATGAGGGCAACCCAAATGGACTTTGCTTTTAACCATAAGATAAAAGTTTAATTACAAGTCATGGCTTAGACACCTAATCCAACAGTCTCCCACTTGGATAAGTCTATGACTTTAATTGTCTGAACTCTGACCCAGTCAGTTCTGTCCAAAGATAAGTGATCAGATGATCCTCCGTCCAACAAGATATTTTCAGACTCAAGACATGGATAAAATCAATCTGGTCTGATTCACTGTTCCTCGATTTCCGATTTGCATATGACTCTTAGACTACCAATTTAGTCCCGGTTGGCCAACCATTTTAGTCAACTTCAAAATCATCGAGAGGCCTACAGATATCTGTTTCCCGTTAGGGTCAAGGGACGAATAAACTTCGACTCATATACTTATGTCTTTTACCAGACAAATCACTCACAACAATACGTTTTATAACATCGAGTTACCGATGCGTTTTCATATTATCAATGAACAACCTGTCTAATAAATCATAACTCATATGTCTTAGCTTAAAGATCAAAAGATATTATCGTCTCAACATTGCTCGTGATGTAATCCATGAAGCAATCCATTGAGCGCGGGTTTATCCAATACTCAAATCTCCATTTCCAAGTACTCACGAATGGTTCAGCAATCCAATTGCAATGTCTAACTCCTTAGACAATCTATTACCAATTCATGACAGTCTTACTTCACACTTACTCCCTTAAAGTGTAATCGACTGTGGATATTTGAATAATCCAATTATTCAGGAAGTAAAACATGCAAAATGAAACACAATGATAAAGTACTGACAAGAGTAGTAAACCATAATAAATCTCTATTATTAAATCACAAGAGTCAAATACAATACATTGTTACAAGTTTCGAACCTATCTAATTACTAAAACTTATATCATCTCTTAATCCAATGCTCCTAGCATGCTGATTATGCTTAATCCTACTCAGAGCCTTTGTCAAGGGATCTGCAGGATTATCTTCCGATGATACCCTCTTTACAAGGAGGTGACCTTCTTCTACCCTATGCCTGATGTAGTGGTACTTTCTGTCGATATGTCTGGACTTTCCATGATCTCGCGGTTCCTTTGTCAAGGCGACCGCACCTTCATTATCGCAGAACAGTTCCAAGGGCTCCTGAATACTCGGGACTACTCCAAGGTCACCGATAAAGTTCTTCAGCCAAGCCGCTTCCTTTGACGCTTCACTTGCTGCTATGTACTCTGATTCGCACGTAGAATCAGCCACTGTTTCTTGCTTGGAACTTTTCCAAGTCACTGCTCCACCGTTCAAAAGGAATACCCAGCCCGACTGAGACCGACCACTGTCTCTATCCGTCTGAAAGCTGGCGTCTGTATATCCTTCAACTCTCAAGGTATCACTGCCACCGAGGATTAACACCATGTTCTTTGTCCTTCGCAGATACTTGAGTATATTTTTCACAGCTATCCAATGCGCCCTTCCAGGGTTACCCTGGTACCGACTGACCATGCTTAAAGCAAAAGCCACGTCAGGGCGAGTACACGTCATAGCGTACATGATCGATCCCACAGCTGAAGCGTATGGTACTCGACTCATCTCAGCTATTTCCTCGTCTGTACTCGGACTTTGAGTCTTACTCAGCTTCGCATTACTTTGAATAGGCAGCTCTCCCTTCTTGGAATTTTCCATACTAAACCTCTTTAGTACCTTATCCAAGTATGTACCCTGACTGAGTCCAATCAGTCTCTTCTTCCTATCTCTCAATATTCTAATCCCAAGAATATAGGCAGCCTCTCCTAGGTCCTTCATGGCGAAACATTTCCCAAGCCAAGCCTTAACATCTTGCAGGGTTGGAATATCGTTTCCCATGAGCAGTATGTCATCGACATACAGCACCAGAAAGGTGACTATACTCCCACTAGCCTTGACATATACGCAGGACTCATCCTCGCTCCTAGAGAAGCCAAACTCTTTGACTTTCTCATGGAAACAAAGATTCCAGCTGCGAGAAGCTTGCTTCAATCCGTAGATTGATCTCTCAAGCTTACACACCTTATTAGGATACTTTGCATCGACAAAACCCTCTGGCTGATTCATGTAAACATCCTCAGTCAGCTTCCCATTAAGGAAAGCGGTTTTGACGTCCATCTGCCAAATTTCATAGTCATGAAATGCAGCTATGGCCAGCATAATCCTGATAGACTTTATCTTAGCTACTGGTGAGAAGGTCTCGTCATAATCAACCCCTGGGGTTTGAGTAAAACCCTTCGCAACCAGTCTTGCCTTGAAAGTGTGTACCTTTCCGTCCATGTCTGTCTTCTTCTTGAAGATCCATTTGCACCCGACTGTCTTTCGACCCGGCACATTGTCAACCAAGTTCCAAACTTGATTGTCATACATGGACTTGATCTCGCTATCCATGGCCTCTTTCCACTTGGCAGACTCAGGGCCCGCCACTGCTTCCTGGTAGTTAGCTGGTTCATCCAAATTTATCAGTGTCCTATCACTGACAAAAGTGTCCCCATCCGAAGTTATATGGAACCCATAAAACTCGGGTGGCATGCTAACCCTACTAGAACGCCTAAGAGGTAAGGATACATCTGTCGGGCCAACAGGAACTTCATCCTCATGTTGGTTGCTAGTTTCTCCTAAGGTTGCGTCATCTGATGACTCTTGAATTTCTTCCAGATCAATGGTACTCCCACTGTCCTCTTTGAATACGAGCTCTCTCTCTCGAAAGACTGCTCGTCTAGCTACAAAGACCACGTCCTCGCTCGGTCTGTAGAATAGATATCCAAAGGACTGTTTGGGATAACCAATGAAGAAACACCTTTCGCTTCTGTCTGCGAGTTTGTCTTGAGTCTCTCGTCTAACGAAAGCCTCACAACCCCAGACCTTGATATGTGCCAACGAGGGAGCTTTCCCCGTCCACATCTCATGAGGTGTTTTCGCAACCTTCTTAGTTGGGACAAGATTGAGGATATGGGCGGCAGTCTCTAAGGCATACCCCCAGAAGTGAATGGGAAGTGAAGCTCGACTCATCATGGAACGAACCATGTCCAACAGGGTTCGGTTGCGCCTCTCTGCAACACCGTTCAACTGTGGTGTCCTGGGAGGTGTCAACTGCGAAACTATTCCACATTCCTTTAGATAGTCTAGGAACTCGATACTTAGATACTCTCCGCCTCTGTCGGATCTGAGCATCTTTATCTTCCTGCCTAATTGATTCTCTACTTCGTTCTTAAACTCTTTGAACTTTTCAAAGGTGTCCGACTTGTGCTTGATCAAGTAGATGTAACCGTATCTACTAAAATCGTCGGTAAAAGTCACGTAGAACCGCGTGCCATCCTTTGTGGTTGATCTGAATGGACCACACACATCCGTGTGAATAATGTCCAATAGACCCTCACCTCTTTCAAAAGACCCTTTGAAAGGTGATTTAGTCATCTTGCCCAACAGACAAGATTCGCATACATCATCCGACTTGAGGTCGAATGATTCCAACACTCCATCCTTTTGGAGTTGGGCGATGCGTTTCTTGCTGATGTGCCCGAGCCGACTATGCCACAGACATGCCTTTTCCACGTCACTAGTAGAATCAATATAATTTACACTTTGTCCTAGATTGTCAACACATTTCACAGTTTCATACACACCATTACAAGGATAAGCAGTAAAATTCAAAATACCATTTTTGAAAACAGAAATAGATCCAATATTATTATCAAAAGAAAAATGAAATCCTTGTCTGAATAATGCGTGAAATGAAATAATATTTCTTGCCATTTCTGGCGAATAGCAACAATCTAATAAATCTAAACAAACTTCACTACTAAGCACTAAACTATAAACTCCAATCTTGGTAACAGGGGACGATCTCCTATTGCCCATGATCAAGTTCAGTCTACCGTGCTCCACCTCCCTGCTTTCCTTTAGGCCCTGCATATCAGAACAAATGTGAAAACCACATCCTGTATCAAGGACCCAAGAATTAGAAGATGGTGAGTTTTTAGAGATAGTGTATATACCTGCTGTCGATGGCTTTACTTTCCCATCCTTGACATCCTGCAAGTATTTGGGGCAGCTTCTCTTCCAATGGCCCTTTTCTTTGCAGTAGAAACAGTTTGCTTCATCGGGGTTGGCCACACAAGGAATTTGGGAAGTCTTGGTTCTCGAGCCATTACTGGATGACCCGGCCTGAACCTTTTCCCTCCAATTTTGTTTAGGAGGGCCCTTCCTTTTCTTTCCTTTGCCACTTCCAATGGCTAGAACGGGCTGATTAACCGAGGGTACACTTTTACCCTTCATCCCGTCTTCAGCTACTCGAAGCATGCGATGCAACTCAGTCATATTAGCCTGATTGTTGTTCAAATGATAAGCCAGCCTGAACTGGTCATAAGAACTCGGCAACGAGTTAAGCACTATGTCAACGGCCAACTGTTCCGGTACAGGCATCGCAAGCTTTCTAAGCCGCTCCACGTAACCTTGCATTCTTTGCACATGAGTGCAGATGGACTCTCCATCTTTGGGTTTGCTGTTCGTGAAGTCCTTGACCACTTCGCACCTTTCGATGCGCTCTTGCTTGCGGAACTTTTCCGCTAGCTCCTTGTGCATCTCATAGGGCCAGTAGTCTTCGTATATTCTCTGCAATTCGGGGTTCATTGTGGCGATCATGATGCAGGCCACTTTGGTTGCATCATCAGTATGTTTTTGGTACGAGGCAATTTCCTCGGGAGTAGCAGTTTCGGGGTCGACATCGACAAGCTCGGTCTCGAGAACATACTCTTTGTTCTCATACCTCAGAGCCATCTTGATGTTTCTAATCCAGTCATTATAGTTTGTCCCGTTCAATTGAACCCTGGAACATAGTGAGAGGATTGAGGGAACACTGGAGTTTGATTGGGGAGCGGATTGATCAGCAGAAGACATCTATAAAAGAAGGTAAGTTTAATTAGATACTTGTCGGTCCTTATAATAACCCAATATAAAATAAGGCTAGGATCCAACTATAACAATTTGCAACATAGAAGAGGGATGCCGTAATCTATAAGCAAATTTTATAAAGGTAGGCGAATGACGATTCAGCCGATTCCACCGCGGAAAAATAATCTTATTATAAATGGAATTCCTAGTTTCTTATGAGATTTATTGAACTGTTCAATAGCATGTTTAATCTCGGATATGCCCCACCGTTTGTGACTGGGATGCCGAGGATCACAAACCGGGTGTGAATAACCATGCAAATTAGCTTGGTGCTCTCGGGATCCATTATCATCTCAAATTGATGTGCCGGTAAACCACACACGCTCCATCAACAATGATAACACCCGAGACACCCATTGCCACTCTTTATGAACCCCTATTGGTGTGCCGGTAAACCACACACGCTCCACCAACGTTTCATAAAGTGCAATGTGCAATTTCATGGGGTAGCATCAAATTCACATTTTCCTAAAGTAACTAGATTGGGATTTGTTTTAGGGTTCTAGTACTTTCAATTATAGCATTATACTTTTAAGAGGTTTAGTGGTTCTATCATACCCGTTCAGCTAACGACACTCGACTGACCAGGAGAGCGGTGGGTAAGAGTAGATACCCATTAGACTAACATTTTATAGTCAGTCGCCTTATACCCTCTTTATAGGACAGTTTTGTGAATGAGGCTTACTAGCGGTAGACTAACCAATTTTCTTATATGTATTAAATTAACTTTTAATCATAAATACATATAAGATATATTTTAATCTTATTAAAATATTTTTAGAATTAATTAAATTCTAATTTTCTCAAATTATTCTAATTTTCTTGAAAATTTTAATTAATTCTTAAAGCAGATTTAATTTGCCTTTAATTAATCAATTAATTAAATTAATTAAATCTAATGTAGATATTACCAAATTAATCAAATTAATTTATCTACAATGGTCCTAGTGATTCTCGAAATCAACAAGCCAGGCAAGCAAAGTTCAGGTTATTTTATAAGATCTTATTACCAAAAATAACAACATACTATTATGGCAAGTAAATCAAGCAATCAAGGGGGACCATTAGGGCATGGCGGCTAGGGTTAGGAAACCCTAGCCAAGCCGTCAACATTCAAGGCCACCAAGGGTGGATTTTCGCAAAAAACACCAAGGCCAAGATCATGCAAGCAGTTCATAATCAAATCACAAGAAAACAAGCTAGCTCTGATACCACTGAAGGGTTTCTATGCAATCAATGAACACAAAATAACCTAAGGTTCACATGCAACCCTAATATTGATCTATGTTTTCTTCTATGAAGATTAGAACTAAGAACCTAAAGGATACAATTCAATTCTAAAGAAGAATCAAGAAAAACCAACCTTAGATCTTATGATCCTTTTAAGCAGCAGCAAAATTATCCTGCCTCAGATGAAAGTCACACCCAGGTGATGGAAGAATCAGTCCAGCAGAGTAAATCCAGAGAGAAGATGGCGTGAAGAATGAGGTGCCAGGGGGTTCCTTTTATAGCCTCCAAGGGTTACACCTGAAACCCTAAGGAGCCTCCAACTGGACAAGGCTTTTGACCACTTGGACCAGGCTTACCAAACCCTAATTAGGGTTTCGCCAATCCCTTGGAGGAGCCTCCAAGTTGGCGCCACTTTTGGTCCCTGGTTTTTCCTGGCCAGTTATTCAACTATTGAATAAATGCCATACCAGTCCCTGCACCTTTTTAATTAATTAATTTAATCTCCAAATTAAATCCAATTAATTCTAGATTAAATCTCAATTAATTAATATAGTTTCTAATTAATATATTAGCACTTAAATATATTAATAAACCATATATATATTTTCTATTGATTTATTATACAATTAATAAATCAACTATTCTCTCTACTGAACTATCTTTCCTCCACCCATGAGGGCAACCCAAATGGACTTTGCTTTTAACCATAAGATAAAAGTTTAATTACAAGTCATGGCTTAGACACCTAATCCAACATGAGAAGCATTTGGTTACATTTAATCTTAGCTTTTCGGTATTTTCATGCTTGTGTTGGTTTTGATTGATTGTTTGTGTTTGAATTGTGTTTGGACCTTGTTAGGACTGTTTTCTTTAGCTGAAATCAGTAGCTAATTAGGTTAGTTTGTAAGCATTAAACCTTGGCTAGTACCTGTTCAGTAGGACTTTAGCTAGTGGCTAGTTTATGCTTTGCTTGGTTTTGCTAGTTTGGATGCCTTTGATTGCTTCTGATTCAGAGATGTACTTCTGATTTCAGAAAGTGACTAGGTTCATTTGAGCATAGCTTAGCTTGGCTTGAGTGTTTGATCATTGCTTTTGCTTGCTAGTGATTAGGAAAATAGAAACCAGATCCTCCGACTATAGCTGTGACACTATTAGTTGGTAATCTCTCATCTAGTCTAACCACGAAGCTCCTGTGGATCGACCCTGACTACCGCTATACTAGTATGTGTTAGGTTTTCTCTTATTTTTGACCGCACGACGACCTAGGCGTGTCAAATTTTGGCGCCGTTGCCGGGGAGCTGTGAGCTTAAGTTAGGTGAGTAGTAGGAACTTGTTTCTTACTTTTGGAAATTTCATCTTGGTAAGTTTGATTTTTGATTTTTGATTTTTGTGGGCGTGTTGCACTAGTGCATGCATACCCGCAGGGGTAAGCAATTATCCCCATTGCAGTTTGATTCTGAGATTGAGCGTACTGCGCGCAAACTCCGTGCCCGTAGGCGTTTAAACATCATGAATTTTAGTCAGGTTAGCAGTAGTCCGGTAAGTGTTGCCCAGGAACCATCAGGTGAGGCAACGGGGATGTTTTCTATTCCCCCATTATCAGAGTTTCAGTTTGGGAGTACGAGTGCTTCTGGTGGTGCAGTTTCAGCCCCTGCACCCATACCATCATGCACTCCACCATCTATCCTACCATTTACACCCGCTTCACAACCACAATCCACCAATCCATTTACTTCTGCTATGTCTTGGGGAGAGCCGACCCGAGATGGCACCCCAGCTCCTAGACAGCAGACATCAACATCTCAACCACAACCAGTCCTCTTTAAACCTCAACCCACATACCAATCAACACAACCTATACATTTTCAACAACCGCCTCAGCCACAATACCGTAACCCAGAGACGGATGAGGTGTATGACGAGGAATATGAAGGATGGGTGCCACCAGCACCACAACCACAATGGAACCGAGGTCGGGGACCTCTTAGAAGAGCACCACAATATCCACCACCAGGTCAGCGGGAATACAATGATCATCTTTACGGTAACCCCGCCCAACCTTTACATTTTGCACAACCGAGACGGCAATCGGTTGCATCACATTTCCAACCGCAGGAATATGATGACTCATCGCCAATCTATATTCCTGATAACATTGATTCGCAAGTAGAGATAAGACCTCAGTTATTAGGAATATTACTAGAGTTTAGAGGGTATAAGCAAGATGATCCCTATAATCATTTATATGAATTCTTAGCGATTGCTAATGCTAATAACCCTAGGAACACCAACAAAAATATTTTCAGGCTTAGACTGTTTCCGTTCACCCTTAAGGATAAAGCCAAATATTGGTTCACATCGTTGCCATCGAACAGCATTACTACATGAGATCAGCTCAAGGCAAAGTTCCTTCAGGAATTTTATCCAGCGAGCAAGACAACTGAAATCAGAAGAGTTATCCAGGATTTCCAGCAAAAGCCTGGAGAGGCTTTTCACGAAGCCTTCGACAGATTGAAGGAGTTGTTACGATCCTGTCCGCACCATGAGATTCCTAGGTGGCAGTTGGTCAAGCTATTCTTCGAAGGAGTCAGTGAGACGCACCAGGCCATGATAAATGCCTCATCCAGTGGGACATTTATGTGGCAGGACCCAGAGGAAGCTTGGCAGTTTTTGGAGCAGTTGAGCAATGGCTCCAAAGCAAACTTTTCTACCAGGAAGACTGTAAGTACGGCGGCAGCGGTAGGAGTCGATGCTGATTGGAAAAAGGAAGTGAAAAAGGAAATCAGTGAACTAAATAAGAAGTTTGACAGGCTTATGTCAATATTACAGAATGGACCGCCAAATTCATCACAAGGAGGTCAAGGAGGACCTAAGACTCACGAGGCGAATCAAGTTTATGGCCAGGGTCAAGGCCAGCACAATAATGGACGACCCTACAGGCCATACAACCAGGGACAGCAACAAAATTTTAGTTAAAACAATTATCAAAGTCAATCGACTAGTCAGCCTAGAAACCATCAGCCTGCGAACAATGGAAACAACAATGGAAATAACAACAACAACAACAGGGGGCCCATTAATGCTACCAACAACGCCCTAGGGACCCAAGAAGAGATGATAGCTAGGATGTATGATATGGTCACTGCGACACAACAACAATCTCAAGCGAATGCAAAGGCCATCGCAAATATGGAGCAACAAATAGGTCAAATGGCTGCAGATCAACAAAAGAGAGATAGTGGCAAGTTGCCAAGTGCCACTGAAGTCAATCCTACGCATAATCAGCGTCCAGGGAAAGAACAAGTCCACACTGTCGAATCAGGATGGCGAAAGGTCACTCTGGAGGACTTGTTCGAAGTAGGGAGTGAAGTGAGACCAGGGGAAGAAGGAAAGGCTCTAGAAAGTGAGGAAGGTAAAGAAGGAGGAGTTACGGTTGAGAATGGCACTCAACCAGAAACAGATAAAGAGGTCCAAAAGGAAGAGCAATTAACAATAGCAGGGATCAAGCAAAAAGGAAGAATAGGAAAGAAAAGAAGAAGCAGGAAGCACCCAGATCAACGGGACCCTTAATGAATCAGCCCTTATGGGATGAGCTTAAGGATGCCCCTGAAGACACCAGGATTCTGCAAGAAATGTGTAAACAGAATGGGAAGAGCAAAGCACCTACACCAAAAACGGTGAGATTGACTGTGAGAGCTAGCAAGGCATTATTGGGAACACTGCCCAAAAAGGAAAAGGACCCCGGATCACCATTGATCACTACAACTGTAGGGGACGTGGTTATTCGAAACACCCTATTATATTTGGGAGCAAGTGTCAACATCTTGCCAGGATACCTGTACGACAAGTACAAAAACGAAGAAATTGAGTCAGCAGAAGTTGTATTGCAGCTGGCTGACCAATCAACCAAGGTATCTAGGGGAAACCTAACAAATGTCATAGTCAAAGTTGGGGACTTTTTCTATCCCGTAGATTTTCTGGTCATGGAATATGAGAGTCTGGACGATGCGCCTGCGCTCATCTTAGGACGTCCATTCTTAGCTACTGCTGGTTCAGTGATCGATTGCAAGACTGGAGATATGGATATTTTCTTCAGGACCAGGAAAAGAAGATTGAATATGTTCGGGAACCTAATCTCATTACCTTCGGAAGAAAATGGCAAACAAGCAGATAGGAAAACATTAATGGAGCCAGGAATCAGGAGCAAGGAAAATATCTGGACACGTATGGGAGAGGGAGGAAAAGAAGAAATTCTAAAAGAAACCAAGGACCACCCGTTGTCCACCATCGACAAAGAACAATTGCTAGACATGATAGAGATGATGGAAGCAAGGCATCAGTAATACGAAAAAGAATCCAGAGAACGAGAGGCGAATGTTTTTGAGCTCTTGAAATCTCAACAACAATGGATCAGCGGTGTGAGTGATCGAATGACCCAACTCACATCCCTTATGACAATGATGGCCAATAATTTCATGCCAGAATACCAGCAAATGCCATCAAGGAGTCAAGAAGAAGAAGAGTCAGCTTATGAGTAGAACGTCTCGCTGAAGACGTTAAACTTAGCGCTTGTTGGGAGGCAACCCATCGTGTCATAAGTTAGGATATATTTCTTAAAATAAAATACAAAAATACATCAATCTTTTTGCAGGTACTAGTGGTTTGAAATAAGTGTGGGGTCATTTGAGAAGTTTTGAAACTTTTGAAGTCCGTGTCGCGGGTATTTGAATTACGCGACGCGGGATCGTAAACTAACCCGATGTGCAGGGGTTGATTTGGTGACACGCGCGACGCGCAAAGTGCAAACCCGCGACGCGATAAACGATCAGTCGGTTTTCTCCTTTATAAGGTAAGCCGCGGCTCACACGACCCACACGCGACTCGGAGCTCTGGTTATCGAAAATTTCTTGCAATTTTTCTTGCTCATTTTGTTCCCACTGTTGAGGTACGCCATTCTAACTATCTATTACACGTTAAAACTAGCGATTAGGTAGTTAATTTTAGTGATTTGCCCAAAATAGTTCAAAACTTAGAATCGCTAATGCTAGCTTATAGGGTGTTTGTTTTTCCAAATGGAGACCCTAGATGAGCTAGTCGGCAACTAGGCTACCTTGTGGTGTGATTATATTGAGTTTTAGCAGGTTAAGTTGAGAGATTGGATCGGGGTTTGGAAACAGCCGCACGCCGCGCCGCGCCCTTGCTCTTGGGCCGCGCCGCGGTGCGGCAGGGAAGATGAGGACTGATTTTGCAAAATTTTTTGTTTTGTGGCTATATTTTCTTTTTACAGATGATGTTCATATTGGAGCATGCTTTCCTCCAGTTCCCCACGGAGCTTGCCAGTTCGGCAGAGTACACCTCGCGGAGGGACGCATTGACTGCTCGCCGGGTTCTCGAGGCGACAGTCATTGATAGAGATATTCTGAGAGACGCCGGACTATGGGGTGTGATCGAGCCGTTCTTACATCGCACCTGGAACCATGAGGAGGCATCATTCACATGCCGTGGCTGGGACAGGATCATGGCCACTGACGAGGTCGTGGTCTATACGGAGCTTCTCCTGGAGTTCCTGTCTACGATCCATTTCGCTCCCAGGGCATCGGATCCACGATCCAGGCTCGTACGCTTTCGTTTGGGAGGTGAGCACAGGGAGTGCAACCTCCGGGAGTTTGGGAGGCACACAGGCCTATACACTCCAGCAGACCTCCAGCATCGCTATTTCACCCGGTTCTTCGGGTCCTGCATTCAGGGGGAGCCGGACAGGGCTCCCAACAAAGAGATTTGGACACCATTGTCCAACATCAGGTACGAGGCAGGGACCTCGAGGGAGAGCCACCTACGCGATCCACTTCACCGTCTCATGCACCGGATCATCTCCACCTCCATCATGCAGCGGGAAGGAGGCGAGAAGGTGTCGGGCGATGACATGACATTCCTGTGGGTTCTCCTCGACCCGTCCCGATTCCTCCACCTCCCCTTTGCCCTTGCGGTTGCTCTCTCTACCCACTCTACCGGTGCCTCCACCAGCAGCCCACTAGCCAGAGGGTATTTTATTACCCGCCTGGCCCGTTCCTATGGTATTCTTACTGCCTCCGTGGCAGCCTCCTTGACCGCTCTGCCTCCATCACGCATTACAGCACGCACTTTGGAGAGGATGCGGCTCATTGAGCTGCAGCGCCCGGGGCAGTACATCCGGGCCCCGACCGAGCCTCCTGAGGCACCTCAGCCCGCGTATGCCCAGCCTGGCCGGAGACGCAGGAGGCCAGAGCCAGCGCCAGAGCCCGCAGCCCCGACACAGCCGCAGGAGGACTCAGCGGCCATCCGTCGGTTGGAGGCCCGAGTTGCGAGGATGGAGGACCAGCTCGAGTGGATCGGGGAGGTACTTTTGGAGTTGGTCACTCAGCAGGGCCGACGTCCCCGACCATTCCCAGCCAGGGCTCACGATCATGAGGCCGGACCCTCCAGGCCGCCTGGCAGTGGTTGATATACTTTTTTTTCTTTCTTTCTTTTTATTTTTTTGGGATATATGTACAAACTTATGACACATCTATATGTATATTTTATTTCTGTCATGTATGTTTTTAATTTGTTTGTTAAGTTATGCATGTTATACCAATTAGAGAAGGAGTTGTCTCAGACAAGTGTGGGGTCACTATGCCCCCTCTACTTGTCTCGACCACGGGCGTGTTCACTGTAGCGCTACAACTCCAGAATACGAAATCAAGGATCCATTTGTACGTAATTATACCTGTGATATTGAGCACCAAGCAGTCTATCGTCCAAAAAGGGGTAACTCTTTCTCCCTTGTTTTGAAATAATTTTGTACAACGGGGACGTTGTACGATTTTAAGTATGGGGTGTGGACGGTCGAAAGAGAATTTTTTTTGAAATTTTTGCAGAAATGATCGATTTTTCAAAATTTTTAGCAATATTTTTCAAAATTTTTAATAAATTGCAATTTTGAAATGAATGGTTTTTTATTGTGATAGCATTAGTATTTTTCAAGAAATACTGTTTATTTGTGATCATGCTATTAGTTAGTCAAATAAGTTGAGTTTTACGAGTTTAGAAGATTGAGCTGTTTTAGGATTGGAATTTAGGAAGGAAAAGTCAATATGTGGCCTTTGTTGTTCGAGCCGGTAGGTCTAAAATGGGTGGGCCTTATGCACCTTACCACCTAAGATCGTCTGGTCTGGGATGGTATTTATGAAAGCTCGCTACACGGACAACATCGAAAGTCATGGACAATTCCTTAATGGCCTTTAGAATCTGAATGAGTAAGTACACTTCATTATGGACAGAAAGTTTGTAATCAAGGGTTCTCTAGAAAGCCATGAATTCCAAAGAACAATTCAATTATGTTTTCGCGAACTATTCCACTCTAACTCAAAGAGCGATAAACTTTGAAACTAAACACAGTCAGAAATTGTTTGATTCTTTATTATAATTTGTTAAAAACTCTCTTGCTTGGGGACAAGCAAGGCACAAGTGTGGGGTGTTTGACAACGCCTAGTGATATCAAGTATTTTAGGCGTTGTTGAGCCCTGTTCTTGATAAAATTATATCAAATATGTCTGGGTATTCTCACTTTTCGTGCCAGGACTTGTTTGAAGAAAAAGAATAGAAACAGGGACTAAAAGCTTGCAAAAGGAAGAAGTTGGGAAGGAATGAAAAATCAAGAGAACTCGTACGCGCACCGCGGGAATTAACCATGCGCGACGCGGGCTTAAGGCGGTGGAACACATTTAAATGCCGAAGAAACGGGAAGAGATCAGTACGCGCGCCGCGGATTTCACTTCTGCGCGGCGCGGCTGCGGGAAATTTTCAAGTATAAATAGATGCATTTCCAGCCGAAAACGCTAGCAAGGATCGGGTGTAAAATCGACCTTGAAGCTCTTTGACTCCAGGATTTCATTTCAGAAGACTCACAATTGGTATTTTTTTGATTTTTGATTTAATTTCCTTTTAGTAGCAAGTAGTTTTTGTAGCTAAAGTCTTTGGGAGTGACAACCCCTAACTTTGAGCACTTAGGTTTCTGATTTTGAAACATTTGGTTACTGTTTTTGTGTTTGGAATTCGGATTTAGTGAATGAGAAGCATTTGGTTACATTTAATCTTAGCTTTTCGGTATTTTCATGCTTGTGTTGGTTTTGATTGATTGTTTGTGTTTGAATTGTGTTTGGACCTTGTTAGGACTGTTTTCTTTAGCTGAAATCAGTAGCTAATTAGGTTAGTTTGTAAGCATTAAACCTTGGCTAGTAACTGTTCAGTAGGACTTTAGCTAGTGGCTAGTTTATGCTTTGCTTGGTTTTGCTAGTTTGGATGCCTTTGATTGCTTCTGATTCAGTGATGTACTTCTGATTTCAGAAAGTGACTAGGTTCATTTAAGCATAGCTTAGCTTGGCTTGAGTGTTTGATCATTGCTTTTGCTTGCTAGTGATTAGGAAAATAGAAACCAGATCCTCCACATCACTATCCTCTTCTGCTGGTGGAGCTGTAACCTTGTTATCCACCTTCTTTCCACTTCTGAGTGTGATAACTTCATTTACTTGCACCTTTGGTGGTTGTGCTTTTTCCTGTTCTCTGTCCTTCTTTAATTTAATGAGCAATTCTCCTAACTTCAAAATTTCTTGCGAATTGGCATCTTCCACCTCCTTGAGCTTAACTAACATTCCAAAAATCTCCTGCATGCCAATGTTCGTATTTCCTGCTGGAGGTGCTGGTTGTGCGTGTTGCTGCCTCACTGGTGATTGTCTTTCTTCCCTCTGCTGATTATTTCTAAATGGTCGTGGTGTATTGTGGAATTGACCATATCCGTGCACCTGACTCATTTCCTCATGTGTCATTGAGCATTCATTGTGGTTATGTCCTATTCACCACATATATTACATCTAACTTGTCCATGCAATACATACGCTCCTTTCTCCTTCTGAAATCTCATGAGCATTTGATTGAACTTTTTAGTAACAGCACTTAGCTCATTTTGGATTTCCTTTTTCCACTTATTTTCTGCTTCTATATTTGCTACATACACTTTGCTGTCCTTAATGGATCCGCTGAACTTAGATCCTAAACTTAACTGTTCCAAAAATCTCCACGCATCTTCTGGCTCTTGCCACATGAATGTCCCACTCGAGGAAGCATTTATCATTGCTTGATGCGTCTCATTTATTCCTTCAAAAAATAATTTCACCAGCTGCCACTTCGGAACTTCGAGATGCGGACAGGAACGCAGCAAGTCCTTCGTTGTGATTGTGGTTGAGAAATGGTAGTGTGCTGCATGGTCACTGGGGTGCCATCATGGGTCGGCGCTCCCCAATACATAGCAGATGTGAAAGGGTTTGTAGATTGTGGTTGAAATGGTGGAACAGTTGGCGGAGTGCATGATGGTATTGATGCAGGGGCTGAAACTGCACCACCAGTAGCACTCGTGCTCCCAAACTAAAATTCTGAAACAGGGGGAATAAACGACATCCCCGTTGCCTCACCAAAAGGTTCCTGGGCAACATTCTCTAAACTACTACTAACATTACTAAAACTCATTGTATCTAAACGCCTACGTGCACGGTTCTTGCACGTGGTTCGTTCAATCTCTAAGTCAAAACGAAAGGGTGATAACTGCCCACCCCGACGGGTACGCATGCACTAGTGCAACACGCCCGCAAAATAAAAAATTGAAATACTAACCAACTGAAATCTCAATATCAAAACCAACAATCATAACTAAAAGTCCTACAGATCGCCTACTCTCAAGCTCACAACTCCCCAGCAACGACGCCAAAATTTGACACGCCTAGGTCTTCGTGCGGTCAAAAGTAGTAAAATAAACCTAACACACACTAGTATAGCGGTAGTCAGGGTCGATCCACAGGAGTTACGTGGTCAAGGTAGGCAACAGATTACCAACTGTAGTGTCACTCTACAGCCAGAGGATCTAGTTTCCGACTTTTACCAAAAACAATCCCAAAATCATAAACATCTAACAATTCCAACTCAAGCATCAACTAAACTAACACCAAAACCAATAACTAACCCTAATCACTTGCTGAAATCAGAAGTATAATTCAGAAGTAATCAAGATCAAATCAACACAATCAAACATTCAAACATCCAAATGCATCCAAGAGCATAAAAACCATAAAAAGAGCATTTAACACTAACCGAATGATTAACTATTAAAAACTCAGAGAGAAAAACATAAATACCAATTATGGTTGCTGAAAACTGAAACTCGGAGTCAAAGAAGCCTTGGGAGTCGTTCCTATGCCAGGTCTTTGCTGCATTTTTCGACCTAGAACCCTCTATTTATAGTTTTGAAAAATAAAAGACCGCGCCGCGCGCACTTAGATTCCGCGGCATGCGTGCTGGTTTATTCACGTTTCTTCGGCATTTGAATCTTCTCCACCGCCTCATTGCTGAGTCAGCGCGTCGCGCCCTTGTACATACCCGCGGCACTCGTGCGAATTCGACTGTTTTGTCTTTATCTTCAAACTTCTTCCATTTTGTACGCTTTTAGCCCCTGTTTACATCATTTCTTTCCAAACAAGCACTGACACAAAAAGTGAGAATACCACAGCATATATGATATAAATTCACCAAGAATAGGGTTCAACAACGACTAAAATACTTGATATTACTAGGCTTTGTCACTTGGATAATTGCCTAAGTGGCTTGTTATTGTCTGAGTGGCTTATTATTGCCTAAGTGGCTTGGATAATTGCCTAAGCATCATGTTATTGCTTAAGTTATTGCTTAACTAGCTTGTTATTACCTAAGTGTTTTGGATAATTGCCTAAGTGGCTTGTTATTTCCTAAGTGGCTTGTTATTGCCTAATTGGCCTGGATAATTTCCTAATTGGCTTGTCTTTGCCTATGTGGCTTTGATAATTGCCCATGTAGCTTGTATATTGTCTAATTGACTTGAATATTGCCTTTGTGGCTTGGTTAAGTGCCTATGTTACTAGATATTGCTTAGTGAATAGATAGTTCCCGAATGGATAGATATTTTTTAGTGAATAGATAGTGCTTGTGTGGCTAGATATTTCTTAGTGTATAGCTTGCATATGTAGCTTGAGTGATTGCCTATTTGGCTTGTGTGAGTGCCTATGTCATTGAAGTGATTTCCTTTGTGCCTAGTAAAGTGCCTAAGAGGCGAGGATATTTGGCCTAAGTGGCTGATACAGTACCTATGTGGTTAGGTTAAGCTTGAGTAGCTTAGAAGTTGGAATGTGAATTAAGTGAAAATATTAATATTTTAATCCTTATGAGTTATAATTATTATATGATCTTGTTACGTTTATATGTATCCCTTAATTAATGTTAGTCACCTTAAGTAGTGAGAGTATGTGTCTATGTGGCGGGGATGTGTAGTTTTGCCTTGGTGGCGGGTTAAGCCTAAGTGGCTAGTTTTGCCTTGGTGGTTGGGTTAAGCCTAAGTGGCTAGTTTTGCTTTGGTGGCTGGATTGAGCCTAGTTGGCTAGATTGTAAGCCTGGGTGGCTAGTTATTTACCTATGTGGTTAAGTTGCAAACATGTTTAATTAATTAATGCTAAATGGTTGAAATTCGTGAGTTGCATCAAGTTGTTAGTACATCATACGATGACATATAGTCGTTATGCTTTCAGTTACTCACTGAGCTTTTGTAGCTTACAGTTATTGTTGGTTTGCTTAGCAGGAATAGAACGACATAGCGCCCGACTCAGATCACCTACTTAGTGTGCAAATATGATCATGTTGATGACTTCTTGTTCTATCTAGTGGTATAAGTGTACACTAATATTACGTTTTAAAGAAAATGTTGGGCATACCTTGTACTGAAAAGTTGGGTGTTACAGATAATCAAATTATTCTGCTTTAGATCCTTCACATTGCTGCTCTATGTCAACCTTCTGGCAGCCCAACTACCTTTTGGACTGTCAAAACATCGACTTTAGGACTTTTTTTTATCGATCCCAAAACTGTCAAAAGATGCCCTAAATAGAATTTGATACGGATTTTTTTTTGCTGACATAGAACGCATTGTGTACGCATATCGGACACGTCGCATGACTCCAACAATCCCCCATTCGTTGCAAGCTTTATCCTTATCTCATTGTGAAATGCGTCATGTAACGGTATTAGAAGTGTCTTATAGGTCCACGTGCAACATCAGTCTACGAGTCACGAAACACATCGCGTGGCACATCAAACGCGCACTATCATTATCCTCCCATGAGTCGTGTTTTCCTTGTAGAATGTCCATTTTCAGCTTCTTTTGCTCTAAAAGTGTCATAAATATTGAAATAAATAAATTCAAACCATTTATCTTATTTTCTACCCCAAACACAACTTTTAGTACCCGTGATATTAGATAAAATATTGTGATATCTTAATGAAAATTTGAATAATCCAAAACTGAATTATTATTATTTTGGATTCCCAGTTGGTTTGTAATATCTTAATGAAAACTTGAGTAATCCACAAATAACTAAATAACAATTCTTAATTATTTATTTATACTTATATTTTAAATATACATATTTTTAATTATTTATCAGTTCACTAAGATATCTTTTTTAATTGAATTAAATTGTTTGATTTTTTTTCTTTTATCAAAGTCTAACTAAAATAATAAGAGATGGAATATATTGTGGATTTATCTTTAACAAGAGAAGTTGTACTATGTCTAATTTATTCAAAAAGGAACTCTAGAAAGTGGTTCAACAAATTATAATTAAGGTTGTTTCAAATAAGGGCTTAATTTATTTTGAATCATTCTGATTCATAGTTTGAAATTTAAAATCAACTTGATTTCACTATCCATTAATATGACTATTGAGATTGTGATCTGCCCGAATTCCAAAAGGCTTTTTTGGCGCGCATAAGCTAGCTTATAAGCTATCTTAATTTTTAAGCTTATTGCAATATAGTGTTTGATAAGACCATAATAATAGCTTATTGTAACTTAAAAACTAGCTTATAAGCTAGCTTATTGATTAGCTACTTGAGAGAGCTTATTTGTATGACCTGTGTCACATGTACTAATTAAAGGTTATAAAAAATTACATCATAAACAAAAGACAGTTCGCAACGCTATCCTCATGGGGGTAGCGACGCAAAGAAGGGTTTAAGTCCGCACGTGGAGTGTGGCTAATAGCGACACTATGTGTCATAGTTACTAATTTAAAGTTTTTAAAGAATTAAATCATAAACAAAAGACACTTCGCGACGCTATCCTCATGGGGGGTAGCGACGCAAAGAAGGGTTTAAGTCCGCATACGGAGTGTAGCTAATAGCGACACTATGTGTCACAGGTACTAATTTTAAGGTTTTAAAGAATTAAATCATAAACAAAAGACACTTCGCGACAATATCCTCATGGGGGGTAGCGACGCAAAGAGGGTTTAAGTCCGCATGTGGAGTGTGGCTAATAGCGACACTATCAGTCATGCTTAGCGGCGCGACGCCGCAAGTGTAAAACCCTAAGTTTCATGCCTTTAGCCATCTTTAAGGGGCTCTAAACCCTATAGGTGCTCTTTTATCGGTCACCAACCTCCAGAGACGCACTAGTTCAATGATAACCTTCCCTTTTGGTGTTCTAACTTCATTTCCCTTGTTTTAAAGGTTTTGTTGGAAGAAGAATAAGTGTATTGGTGCCAAGGAGCCTTCTACATCTTAGATCCTGCTTGTTCTTTTACTTTTGGACCATTGAACGTACCTTAGTCTTCTAGTTAGTGCTTATTTCACCTAGATCTAGGAGTTAAAGCTTGTGTATAGTGGTTTTAGTCCTTTACGGTTATGTTTCTAGAGTTTGAAGAACTTCATGCCACAAAGTTGGTTTTGAAACACTTTTTGGAGCTCCTGGACCTTAGAAGAGGGCATGGTAAAGCCCTCTTGACCTAGGGTTGGGGTTGGACATGCATGGGTCATGCATGTCCGTAAAGTTCACAATTTTATAGATCTTCTGGCCTAATGGATGGATTTTGGAAGGCCTTAGTCCCTGACTTAACAGATTAAGTGCTTAAAATGAAACTTAGAATGATCGGGGTTAGTGTTGCTAAAATCAGAGGATAGCGATGCTATCCCTGGCAAAGACTGTTTCTGGAACGTGCCTAGTACCGATGCTATGGTGCTTGGTCGCGACGCTACTCATCGCGTTGACTTTGACCATTGACTTTTGGTCAACTTGGTTGAATTGAGGTTTAGACTGAGGGGATTAACCTTAAGTGATTTAAATAACTAAATTATGTTGTTAGTTTAGAAGGACCACGTTGACCATGTACAGAGGAATCGTGTATGTACTACTCTACGAGACTGGTGAGTCTTCTCACTATACTTTGTGTGATGTTGCATGCATAGGTAGCCTTAGACCCCATTAGGGTAGGTTTAGTGCTTAGACCGATGAAGTCTTGCTTCTTTGATGATTGCTAGTCATCGGATGTGTTCCTATGAATGTTAAATATAGGCGCAACGGGATCGGCGAACGAGCCGGATGGATCAGAGACGATCGGAGCCAATATGTGATTGCATGAATACGTGATGGATCGTGTGGTATATTGAGGAACCCACTACGCTTTGTGCTTACACTTTAAAATTAAATGATTTTCAGGTACTTTTCTGATCGAGGAAAGAGTGTAGCGTGACTATACCGCATCTGCTTTATTTGATTAAGACCTTGACTAAAATGTGATCTGTATCGGATTTGTTTTATTACTTTGACATGTTATCCTACCAAACATGATGAATGTTTTATGAAATCTAAATGGTTGTTTCCTTATTAATCTAATTTAAAAAAAGATGACAAAAAATTGGATTGAAGTATGCGACGTTACATTATTGAGAAGTTAACTTAGGCTCGGGGTATGCCAGGACGTGTCCCACATCCTGCTGAGGTGGCCGAGTGGAACACCCATGAACACCTCCCCTCTCCAGCGTTCCAGCGTCCTCGTTCTCACACATCTCCGGGAGAACGCTCTCGGACCCCTGTTCTTGGATCTTTTCTCTCTTCTCTCTTCTTTAACTTCTCTCCCGTTCTGATACTGCCTAACCTTATAAGGTAAAATCTAATTATGTAGGTAGCAGCCAAAACAGAGCCTTAGACTCTATTAGGTTGGGTCCATTTCTTGTTCTACATTCATCGGTAGATCCACTATTTTCTTTTTCATAAGAGATCAAATTTTTAGATCTTCGTGGTTAAAGTTATGTTTGTAACCTCAAAACTAACTAATAAACTAGTTTATTTTTGAGTTGTTTAAATGGGAAAATTTTGTATACGCACTTGTTAAACATTGAAATATCATATATGCCCGGCTTAAAATCAAAATATCATATTTATCTTTCCTACTCTTTTAAAAAGTAAAATTTGCCGATATATATATATATATATATATATATATATATATATATATATATATATATATATATATATATATATATATATATATATATGTTTTATAATTATTTTTCTTAATTTAAAAACATTCAAACTGAAAAGTAAAACTAAATAGACTATTTTGCTCTTGGCCTTCAAAAACCCAGGAAATAATTAACCTACACTTTGCCCTTATTTGGCGTTCTCACCCAAATCATTTTGCAAAGTCGCTTCAAATATTCTCACCAAAATTATTTTTCTAGGCTCGGTTGAAATTTGTATAACCATGTGTTTTAATTGTCATGTAGAATCTTTCAACGACGACACCAATTTCTCTCGCACAAGGTCTTCAATGGGGGGATGTTTATCAATTCTCAGGTGATGTATTTGGGTACTTACAATTAGGTCATCTAAGCTGGATGGCTAGTTTGATTGATTTGATATGCTAGATTTGAACGAGCGATCGAATCCGTTGTAAGACCATCTCCAATGCACTGAACTCTTGAAGAGTTTAATGAAGTGCCAAGTAGGAGAGAGACAAAAATTGAATGGATTTTTAATTTAATAATAATGAAAGGGCAAACTATTAATCCATAAAACTCTAATTGTAGAGTTTAATGGGGATTGAACTCTATCATCCATGTCATCATCTCTCCCTATTTTACATTCAACTTTATTCCTATTGAATTCTCATTGAACTACCATTGGGGATGACCTAAGTGTCATCTCTCTTGATTCCATCGGTCGGAGGTGGTGGATTCAGATTTTATTCGTCTCCGGCATTTACTCATTGGGTAATTTCTCTTTGGCGTCATAATCTTACAGTTTTTTAATGATAATATGATGCTTTCTATAAGTTTATGAATTTTAATTGCTTATTCATTGTTAAATTTAGCGAATCTTGTATGTTTAAGGTGAGTTTTCTGAAATTTTAGCTAATAACTATGTTAAATCATACAATAACTTTCATTTCGAATTTGGCTTATCTAATTTTAGATACTTTTTAAGGGAAACGAAGAACACAGACTTCAAAAAATATAAAAACACAATTTTAATGAGGACGGATTATGTGATAAGTTATGAGGTCTGAAATATAAACATCCAATTGAGCGTAGGTTACAGTCAAGTCTCCTTCCAATTTGATTCATTCCAATCAAACAGAGGTTGTAGTCGAGGGGCTGCTGATGCGTGAGTAAAGAAGGATCGTTGTAATACGTCAAGTGATTACGTGCTTCAAGTGATTAGGTGATCACTTACAAGACGTGTTCTCAAAGGGTTAGGAAAAAGGAGGGGCAATATGGGCAATACGGTTAATCTCAAAAGGGTAATATTATTTAGGGGCAGAATGGTAAATCTATTATCTATTTTAAGTTAAAATTGCTTTAATATATGAAATTTGATTATAAAATTATAAAAATTGTTAAATTTGTTTTTTTGGGCAAATACGATATTTTGAATGTTAACAAGGGTAAATACGATAATTAGACTTTAGGCCGATCGAATACGCTATTTTACTGTTTAACAAGTGTATATACGAAAATCACCCTTTTTAAATTGTCATGTTTACAAGTCAAAAAGTAGCATATAAATCAGTTTATAAAAAAGGGTAAATTGCATAAAAGTCACTGACTTTTTCAATTTTCTCGATTTTGACACTGTATTTTTAGTTTTTGCAATTAAGTCATTATGTTTTCAGAAAATTGCAATTAAGTCATTATGTTTTCCAAAAAGTTGTGAAAATGACCATATGACAGGATGGCAACAGGTTACCAGGTCATATGGTCAAATTTGCAATTTTTCAGAAAACATAATGACTTAATAACAAAAATAAAATATAATGTCAAAATCAAAAAATCTAGAAAAGTTAGCGAATTTTATGCAATTTACCCTATGCAATTTATATAACTTAATCACTTTACATCCCCTATACGTGTCCAAAAAATAAATTTGTTGTTACCTTGTTTTTCCATTTAAAGTAATCAAATTTATTGTCCTAAAAATGGAATTTCAAAAAGATTTAGGATAAATGCATACGAATAACAACTAACTTACATGCCCTCAGTGTGAATATCCTATTGGGTAATTGGTTATGTAAACAATGTCTTTATATGATGGGTTATAAAAATCTATATTGATGTTCGTTCATTGATTTATATAAATATACAAAAATAAAATAGAATTTTACAATGATACAAAAGCAAAACTTAGTTATTATTTAATAAAATTATTTAATGTTTTCATGTGAATCTTCAGCAACAATATTCGCCATGGAATTGCCATGTTATCGTTCCAAAACAGAATACAATTATAAATTACCTAATACAACAAAATTAGGTAAAAATAAAACTTAAATGGTTAAACATTTACAAAGATAGTTTAAGTTAAGTAGATAAAAAGTTCAATATACTTTTACCATTTTTTCAATCGAGTCCATCAACATTCTTATTGAAAAAAAATATTTGCCAATACAACCTGTCAAGCTAGTAGCATTTGCGTACTCGAAGACATAAAATGTATAATTTTAATCACTAGATTTTTTAAAAGACTTAATCGCTAAAAATTGTGAAAATAGACAAAATAAAGAAAGGCGTCGTCTTATTCAAATTAAAGTACTTGTTTTCAATAAAACAAAAAAAATGTATACTCATTTTCAATAAAAAAAACTTAATTTCAATAAAACAAAAGGTATTAAGAGTTTAAACTAGAATTTTTTTTAATTAAAAGAAGGTTTCGTATGCATTTATCCTAAATCTTTTTGAAATTCCACTTTTAGGACAATAAATTTGAGTATTTTAAATGGAAAAACAAGGTAACAACAAATTTAATTTTTTGGACACATATGAGGCATGTAAAGTGATTAAGTTATATAAATTGCATAGGGTAAATTGCATAAAATTCGATAACTTTTCCAGATTTTTCGATTTTGACACTATGCTTTATTTTTGCTATTAAGTCATTATGTTTTCTGAAAAATTGCAAATTTGACCATATGACCTGGTAACCTGTTGCCATCCTGTCATATGGTCATTTTTGCAACTTTTTGAAAAACATAACGACTTAATTGCAATTTTCTGAAAACATAATGACTTAATTGCAAAAACTAAAAATACAGTGTCAAAATCGAGAAAATTGAAAAAGTTAGTGACTTTTATGCAATTTACCCTATAAAAAATTACTTAAATTAGGGTTTCAACGACCTTATTGAGTTTTTATAATTTTCTCAAATACACCTTTATAATTATAAAAAACTTATTTTTCTACACAACTTTTTAAATTTATGGGTTAGTTTTTACCAAATATCACTACAAAAACTCATGCTTTTAACTCATGCGTTTAACTTATCCGCTAACATCTAAGTTTTCAGCTATTCTATCAAAAATAGCCTCAATTTTATATACATAATATTAACCGATCACAACTTTATATGAAACGTTAACTTTATTTAAGTAAAGGTCTGAGAAAATATAAGTGGGACCTATTCTCGATTGGCGAACCCGATCTAACTGACTCGGGAAACAATGCCCAATATTCAAGATTTCATTACTCTAATTTTCTTTTTACAAATTTTTGTAGTCTGATCCAAAAAGAAAAGGTTATTTTATGTTACACTGACAAAAATTTGTAATACTAGCGTGGACTGATGTTAAAAAACATGGGTCCGTCAGACCGTCACCCTTTGTCCAGAAAACGTCAAACTGTTATCTTTACTGCTACTACATTTACGATTTATGATTGGCTCAAGTGAAGATATTCCATTTTGAAGATGTGCAATTCACGACCGCGAAAGATCTTCCATCCATCGGTGATAAAAGAAGTGTGGTCGAGACTTGAGCCTTAAGACTCGAGATTGATCAAACAAAAAGGCAAGTATAAAGAGTGACCATGCTACCCTCCTCCATCTTCAAAGAATCATCACCCTCCTGAACCTTACATAATCTGGCAACTTGCCAGTCAATAATCCGCCGGAGGTAGCCAAGAAAACTCACTGCCACATTCAATTTCTTCCACCGGAAAAGAGACCCAGTTCATGTAACGTGAACAATGAGTCTACTTAAAATTTATTAGATCTGCATTTCTGTATAACAGTTTCTTCCACACAAATTTGACATTTTGAATCATCTCTCAGAGCACACAAGTTTCTTGCAATGACATCTGATGGTGAAACAAAAGCTTCACCAAAAGCGTCAAACAACCATCCACGTGTTACCGATCAAATAGCCGCCCTCAGAAGAAGAAGATTCCGGCGTATCAAAAGTGCCCCACGTACCGACTCTTCTGGTTCCGATTTGAAAAAGGCGGCCACATCTCTGCCGCGGCCGAAGTCCGTTTTTGACCATTTTTACCCGAGTTATTGGAAGATAGGTGCCATTTTCTTTGCGTATCTAGCTGCAGGTATGCTTTGCTTTCATCTAGTCGGACACCAGATTTCCGGAACGAAAACAAACAGCATACTCGATGCCCTTTATTTCACGGTTGTAACAATGACAACAGTCGGGTATGGAGACCTTGTTCCCGCTAGCGATCTCACAATACTTCTCGCCTGTCTTTTTGTCGTGTTTGGCACCTTGATTGTCGGGCTGGTTTTAAGTAAAGCAGCAGATATTTTAGTGGAAAAACAAGAACGATTGTTGGTGAAAGCATTGCACATGAACGAAACCATCGGTGAAGCAGAAATCCTCAAAAAGATCAAAACGAAGAAAGTGAGAAACAAGTGTATAATCTTGGTGGTGTTGCTTCTGGTACTTATGGCTGCTGGGACAGGAATTTTTGTGTCTGTTGAGGATTTGGACTTCATTCATGCGTTCTATTGTGTTGTTGCGACCCTTACTGGACTCGGTTACATAGATAAATGCTTCTCGACAACAGGTGGACGTGTTTTTGCTCTTTTCTGGATCTTGTTGGGTACTATCTATGTAGCTCAGTTGCTGTTTACTTTTGCTCTGTTACATACTGAAAGAAGGCAAAGATCTGTGGTCAAATGGGTTCTTGAGAGAAAAACAACCATTTCTGACCTCGAGGCAGCTGATTTTGATTGTGACGGAATCGTTGTGTAAGTATAATTAAATAAATCACCACAATTATTAATAATGTGCCCTGTTTAAGATTGTAACACTTTGACATGGCGTTTCTCTTTTGACATTTAAACAGAGCTGCTGAGTTCGTTGTCTATAAACTAAAAGAGATGGGGAAGATCAATGAAGATGACATCACACCTATCATGGATGAGTTTGAAAAGCTGGATTTTGACAAGACGGGAACGTTGTCTGCCTCTGATCTTCTGCTTTCCTAGTCATCTTTGTTACTTTATAAATACCCGATTATTATTTTAAGGCAATGTTGATAACAAATCTTGGTCAGTAGACATGCTTAACATAGATTCTGAATGGTGCTGATATCATGTATTATGGGCATGAAATCTACAGTTCATGATTGGTACCTAATCTTTGCCCTAGTTCGATTTTAGACATGCTAACATCAATTCTGAAAGTTTGATACAAATGTTCCTCAATTAGGCCCCGTATACCTACTCGAAAAAGTCAAGGGTTTGGAGCAAATAATTTAGTTTTAACAACATGCTCAAACTCTTAACCAAACTTAGTAAGTTATAATTGGTGGTGATTGATTATAGCATACACATTTTATCTAACCGAAATTAATATGAGTTTCAAATGAGGATTTAAACTATAACTTAAACGAGTGTTGCAAAACTCGGCCGAGTACTCGGACTCGGCTAGGTACCTTGGCGATTTTTCAAGAATTGGTCTAATAAATCGGACTAGCTATTACTCGGAATTCCTCGGAAATTCCTCGGATTTCCTCGGAAATTCCTCGGATTTTCTCGGAAATTCCTTGGTCAAACATTATACTCGGTTTGTTAACTGAAAATAAACCCCTAAATTAATTGATATTTTATCTATTTTGTTATAAATTTAATGAACTTATAATATTTGTCATATATATAATTTACCAAAAATTAATTTCTTTATAATTTACGTTATCCGAGTACTCGTCCGAGTACTCACCGCCTAGCCGAGTAATCGCTACTCGTTAGTCCACCGACCTGGGAGCGCCTAGCGTCTTTTGCAACACTGACTTAAACTATAACTCAACACAAGTTAGGTGGTGCATAGTGCATACTTGTATATAATGATGTATGATATGGTCACCACACCAAAAACTCTGACACTTCAACGCCACTTCAACACCAATTCCCGACTACTTCACTACTGGAAAACAATAAATAGGAAACACCAAATAGAATATGGGGCATCCAAATAAGCATATTCTATTTGTATATTGAGAAATAGAATACACTTCCCAAATAGGTGTGTCCTTTTGGTGCCCAAATAGGTGTGTCCTTTTGGTGTGTGGTATTTGATGTATTGGAAAATAGAATACATTTACCAAATAATGTATCTTATTGTTGTGAGAAATAAATTAACAGGATTATTTTGTGTATTTGTATATCTCATTGATGTATCCTATTGATGTATCCAATTAGAATATTTGTATCCTATTAAACTAGAATACATTTACCAAATAATGTATCCAATGTTACTTGCGGTTAGCTTGAAAACCGTAATTTTAATTTTTTTGTCGGTATAAATCTAATAACCATTGCTTATAATTGTTTCAACCCTATAATACATCCAGCCCTAATATAATCGTATGTGTTTTCTTCAACAAATATGTATATTTGTTTGTGTATGTTTTTTTTACAAATATTTATATAATTAGGTCACATATAAATTAAAATAGCTTTATTTTAATTACTAACTAATATTATTTATATAATTAGGTCACATATAATATTATTTATATAATATTTATATAATTAGGTCACATATAAATTAAAGCAGCTTTATTTTAATTACTAACTAATATTATATTTTTGTCTGCTTTGCTTCAACTACAAGCTCTGAAATTAATCATAAAGCCATCATTAAATTTACTTTTTAATAATCTACCTTCAAAATTAAGGTATATTTCTTTCTATTATTCAAACAATGTTGTTTATTCATTAAATATATGCTAACTTCATATCCTTAGGCATACTCGTACATAGTTAATCTTATAGAGGTTAATTGTGGATAATCTTAAGACTGGTTTTTGAATATATTGTCTCATTTAGAATGTAAATTTGTATTAACATATTGATTATTTAAGAAATTATTAGTAGATATTTACACTTACTCCTATGAGTTTGAGTTTAGTAAGCATACTTAGGTTAAGGGAAAATGCAATTTATTTTTTATTAAGTACTCGGTATGTTAATATGTATTCACATACGAAACAACGTATTAAAAAGTGGGTTATAAGTGACTACCTACTAATATATCTTATGTATTTTAAAAAATATTGATTTTCTAAATTATAGATGGACCGCAAAACTTGAATGTACGAATTGTGACATGCTAGCGATAAATATTGGGGTTGCCTGAAAATTTCTCTTAAAGTTTGTAACGACCCAAATTCTAAACCAAATTTTCATTTATTTTAAAATCAGAGTATATTAACGAAAACCATTTCATAAACCATAAAACATTCATTCATTGTCTTAGAAAAACATCAAGTTCCCAAACCTTTTTAGTGAGTTTAATACAGTTCATCCCAACGGAAGTTTTAAAATAAAATACTTCAGATATCGTACAATCACGCTGCGTCACAGCCCTTATCGAAGGAAGTACCCAAAAACATTTAAGGTGAAAGGGTAAGCACAAAGCTTAATGAGTTCCCCAAGATACCCCATAATCCATAACACAACCACAACCACATAATGGCTCTTGGACTGGCTCCGATCCGCCAACACCTAAGGACTCCTGGGCTAACCCCGATCCGTCAACACTTAAGGACTCTCGGGCAAACCCCGATAAGTCAACCCATGAGGATTCTCGGGCTAACCCTGATCCGTCAACACCCGTAAGAACAAATCATACGGCTACACATAAGCACAAACGGTCCTACACTATTAGGCAGACCATCTCTTCCTATGATATCGAGCTTCTTACGCATGCATCGTCACACATAGTATGGTACGGAGAGTCACCTGAATCTGCTTTCGTAACACACACGCACCAATATTTTCACCCACTAAGCAGAACAAACCCTAACTTATTATAAGGCATATATTAGCAACCTGAAAGGTCCAAGACTAATCCCTACAATCGAATCCCTAATCCATCCAAGTTAACCAAAAGTCAACCGGTCAAAGTCAAATGTCAAAGGCAACAGTTAAAGTCAACGGTCAACGATCTAGACAAAAGTCAACACTTAGCGCAACTATCACATTATGATAGTTTTGCTAAGACTAGATCTAGAAACAAGTTTCCTTCTAGTTCGCATCTCTAACTCTCTATATCAGCGACGCTAACTACGAACTTCTCAACTTCCTTGTTTAGCTTTTAATCCGTTGAGACAAGGGCCAAGCACGTCTAGAATACCTCTAAAAGGCCTGTAATCTCATAAAAATGGGAACTTTCTTGTCATGCATGTCCAATGCATGGCAAATCTCATACCTAGGTAAAAAAGGACTAGATCCATCATCCAAGGCCTACAAACAAAGAACCATTAGAAATTTATGGTCTAGGGGCTCAAAGTGAACAATATTCAGGGGACTATGATGCATGGAGTTTCCCCAACTCCAAGATCAACTCTTCAAGGACCAAGAACACCAATAATCTAACTCAAGCTAGAAGAGAATTTCATTCAATGAAGAAAATAGAGGATTTAATACTTAAAATGGTCCAGAAACAATGTACAATTGATTCTAATAATGAGGATTCTTCTCTTGCTTTCCTTACTTAAGCCTTCTTCTCCAAGAAATTATGAAAACCAAAAATTTGGTATATATAAGATAAGAACTTGTTACAAATATGCAATGTACAGAGCTTGATACTTGAATAAATTAAACGTGTTATGGAAGGACGAAATGGTAATATAAGGCGAAAATATGGAAATGTATGAGTTAAAACCTTTTATTAAGCCATGACAATATATTACCTCAATTAGAATTTGGTTTTAACGACCCAAGGGAAAAAAGGGGAATAAAATGTGACAATAAAACTTTTGGTGTTAGTTAAAAACTATGTAATGATGGTGAAGTGAAACAATATTTTGTTAACTACTTGATGGAAAATGGTAAATTTGTTCAAATATGCGTTATTATGAAAATGTGCAGATTAAGTCATTTCATTAAGCTCTTGATAATGTTTACATATGATATAGTTGAATGAACAAAAATAAAGATGAAATTTGACAAACGGGTTACTAATAAAGGGAATTAGGATTTTAGCCTTACTTTATTATTGAGTAACTCAAGATGGGGGTTGAATTGAAAATTTTATCACATTACAAAAAATGAGTTCTTGAAGAGATAAGAATACATGAAAAAGAATAGAGACATTTGAATATGGGAAGAAGTTATGGAAGGTTAAAGTTTTGGCAAAATGAGCCAAAATTCAATGTATGGTCAAGTTTGGAGCCGAATACCGAAAAATATAGCAAGAACCGGAAGAACTTCAATAAGAGTAAGTTGTAGATCTTTTCTTAGCTTTCTATGCATATATGGTTTGTATAAAATGGATAGAATATGAAAAGCTATGACATTTGGAAGTTGGGAGAAAACTATAGCGGAAGGAATGAAAATTTTCTAAGTGCTGAAGCTGTATATCTATAACATATTATAATACATACATAAATTACAACCATCTTAAAGCATCAAAGTCTTAAATTTAAGACTATGTACAAGCCTTTGATGCATTGAAACGAAAATTGATATTGGCGGCATTTGAAGCATTTTTAAAATTTGAATGAGCTAGAATTTTAATAATTTTAAAAGTCTAGAGCCTGATGCGTTCCTTAAATTGTGGCTTTTTCCATAAATATAATGGATGGGATACGTTACATCCAACAATTGATGTGGCCATTTAATGAGTTAAACCCACCATTGTGGGAGGGGTTCAATAAGAGGGAGTTGTATCACCATTGAACTGTGGTATGAGAAATTCATTTCCTTTTACATTTAAATTTCATTTAGAGTAGATTTTAATGGAGTTTAATGGAGTGTAGAGTTTAATAGGTAAAATAAAATAGCAAGTAGAAAGCTTATATCAATCTTTTAAACTCATAAGAGTTTAATGGGTTGGAGATGGCCTTAGGGGCAAAACCCCTCATTCTCTCTGAATCATCTTATCTATCGGCGTCTTCACCGTCCTTCATCTTTCTATGCTCAACTCACGCAGACTAATGAATCAACACAAAATTGAATCCTCACTCTTCCAGTTCCTTTCATATACCTCTATAACCTACAACATCGATCACAACCCCTCATCTACGTTCAATCGAAAGCATCTCAATTCTCTCCATTCCAAAACCCTAAAATTTAATCATCGACAACTGGCACCCTCCATCACCACCAACTGCCAGCACCTCTACCATTCGCAACATTTGCTTCTAGCATATCACCAGTTCACCACTCAATGAACTCTCAAGAAAACCCTACCCTTACACATACTCTCTCATGAAAACGCTACCTCGCCACCAACTGCCAGCACCTCCACCATTCGCAACATTTGCTTCTAGCACATCAACACTCAATGAACTCTAAAACCCTACCCTTACACATACTCTCTCATGAAAACGCCACCTCGCCTCACCCCTTTCGCCTTCCATTTCTTTTTGTTGCTTTCTGGTTCATGTTGGTTACGTAAATTTATTATGGTTCGTCCGCTCAGGTCTGATTTCAACTTCTACTGGGTACGTTAATTTATTCTTCTGTTCATGTAATTTTCTTCTGCCCTAGAAAATGATTAGGTAAATTTACTCTACTAATTTTGTTGAATAATGGTACAGCTTTGATTTCAGTTTCTCCAAGATCTGGGAAGTGGTTACACAAAAGTTTACAAACGAAAAAAATCATTTTAGCATGCTTTTGCTTTGGTCGAATTATTTGTAACGCCCCAATTTCAAAAATAAAAAAAATTATTACCAAGATTCCAATAAAACATTTATTCCAAAACATAAAACTATTCAACATGATACTTAAATTAACAGCGGAAACATTTAAAAGTACTATTATAGTTCATTGATATCAATCTCTTGAATGCGACGCGTTGCCGTCAAGCCTTGCCCTTCCCTTTGTCAATTGAATTACCTGAAATATTATAAAAACAACGGGTAAGCTTTAAAGCTTAGTGAGTCCCCAAATTACCATACATGCCCACACACTAAACAACCCGTCCTCGAGAACGACCCGACCCTACCCGCCATACAACAGCTACGGGCGTCCATCATACAACAGCTATGGACACGGGAAGGTTCTACCCATCATACAACAGCTATGGGTTCCCGGTTATGGCCCAGCCCATCATACAACAGCTATGGGACAAGGCAATAGTCCAACTCGCCATACAACAGCTACGAGGGGACACGCATCAGTACTGAGCCCAATAACAAATAACCACAGATATAGAGCAAATCATATAACTGTAAACAACACACAAGATGCCTAACATGCAACATCATATAGTAAGGTGAGGATACTCACCTGATTCGAAACCGCACAGATATTCTCTAATATCCCCACTTAGCTCGTCCACACACCTAAATCCCACACACATACAACATATCAATTACTGACTAGGCTCTTACAGACCTGCCTAAAGGTTAGACTCACTATTTGCCATCAAACCGTGGTCAAAACTAAGTTCCTGGTCAAACAGTCGCTCGCCGCGGCGTGGGTCCTCATCCTACACGCCGCGGCTATCATCGAATAAATACGGGGTTTCAGCCGAGTCCGCGCCGCTGACATAGCCGGTCCGCGTCGCGGCTCGTAACATTCCAAAATGTTTTTCAGCGATTAACAGTACATCAATCGGCTAGGGTTTCACTCCAAACCCTTCCTGAGATCAGAAACTACCCTAAGATCACTTCCTTAGGGACATGCAAGTCTATTCGTGTCCTCAGTCTAACCCTAAGGGTTACAAGTCATCTAAGACTGCTACTTAAGGGATAACACCATGAAAACGGGATAAACTGAAATATTAGAAGGTAGATCCTCTTACCTTACTTCTGGAAAACATAGAAATGCACCCGATCGTCTACAGCCTTTCCCCACGCTGTATTTCTTCCTTCAAGCCTCCAAAGCCTTGGAACCACGGAGTCTCTGCTGAAATCGGACGCCTCTGCTCCAAAAAACTCCCAAAGACACGAACCCTAGGGCTGGGTCCCTTTATATAGGCGTTTAAATCCGAATTAGGGTTTTTCACTTTAGAGGCGCACCGCGTCGCGGGATCTTTAGAACCGCGCCGCGCGTACAAATCCTTCGCGATTCTAGATTCTTCCTAAAGCCGCGCCGCGGATTCCTTCGGGCCGCGACTCGGCGGAACGGGTCTTACAATTCTCCCCCACTTAACTGGATTTCGTCCCTGAAATCCGTGCCGGTAAATAATTCTGGATAATGCCTCCGCATTTCCTCCTCTGATTCCCAAGTCCATTCGGACCCTTTTCGATGCTGCCACTGAACCTTAACTAATCCTATTGTTTTATTTCGTAAAGTCTTTATCTTCCTTTCAATGATGGCAATTGGTCGCTCCACATAGTTTAGGCATTCATCTAATTGAATATCCTCCAAAGGTACTATTGTAGATTCCTCAGTAACGCATTTTCTGAGCTGCGAAACGTGGAACGTGTCGTGAATCTGACTAAGCTGTTCGGGCAGCTCCAACCGGTAAGCTACCTCACCTACACGGGCGACAATTCAATATGGTCCAATATACCTAGGGCCAAGCTTTCCTCGCTTCCTAAAACGAATAACTCCCTTCCAAGGTGACACCTTTAGAAGAACATAATCCCCAACTTGAAACTCGAGATCGGACCGTCGCCTATCCGCATAACTTTTCTGTCGGCTTTGAGCGGTTAACAATCTCTCCCGAACCTTCTGAATTAACTCAGTTGTCTTGAGCACCACCTCTGTACTACCCAATACCTGCTGGCCAACCTCGCCCCAGCAAATAGGTGTCCGACATTTTCTTCCATACAACATTTCAAATGGAGCTCTGCCAATGCTCGCGTGATAACTGTTATTGTAAGAAAACTCAGCTAAAGGGAGATGGGAATCCCAACTCCCGCCAAAATCGATGACACATGCCCTAAGCATATCCTCCAGTGTTTGAATCGTCCTTTCACTCTGCCCATCCGTCTGAGGATGATATGCTGTGCTGAAATGAAGGCGAGTGCCTAATTCCTCATGAAACTTCTTCCAAAACCTAGACGTAAACCGGACATCCCGGTCGGATATCACCGAGACCGGTATACCATGCCGAGAGATAATCTCATCTATGAAGACCTTAGCCAATTCCTTTGCAGAGTAAGTCTCTTGGATGGGGAGGAAATGAGCACTTTTAGTCAACCTATCCACGATAACCCAAATAGTGTCCATATGTCGAGGGGTTCTTGGCAACTTCGTGATGAAATCCATTGTGATATGCTCCCATTTCCATTCTGGGATCTCAAGAGGCTGCAACTTACCATGAAGCCGTTGGTGCTCGGCCTTGACCTTACGACAGGTCATGCATCTTTCGACAAACCAAGCTACTTCCCTCTTCATGCCTGGCCACCAATAATATTCGCGCAGATCCCTATACATTTTAGTTGCTCCAGGGTGGATAGAGAACCTGGATTTATGTGCCTCCTCCAATAGGGTTTGACGAACCCCGCCCAGCTTCGGTACCCAAATTCTCTCATGACAAGTTAACAAATCCCTACTATCTTTGACCATAGTTGCCAACTGACCCACAATCCTCTCATTTTTCTGATTCTCGCTCTTGCTTGCTTCCACCTGGGCTTTCCTAATCAGCTCAAGCAGCGATGTCACAATTGTCATCCTTAGACAAACGCCCCGAAGGGGTGCACTCGAAGCCTCACGACTTAACGCATCCGCTACCACATTGGCCTTTCCAGGGTGGTAGTGTATCTCACAATCATAGTCTTTTAATACATCTAACCATCTTCTCTGTCTCATATTGAGGTTTGCCTGATCCATCAGGTACTTCAAACTCTTGTGGTCCGTGAAAATGGTGCACTTCACTCCATACAAATAGTGTCTCCAAATCTGGAGAGCGAAGACCACCGCTCCCAATTCCAAATCATGAGTAGGGTAGTTAGTTTCATGGGGCTTCAACTGTCGCGAGGCGTAAGCAATCACCCTGCCTCGTTGCATCAAGACTGCCCCCAATCCCGAGATTGATGCATCACAATAAACTACCATATCCTCCATGCCCTCAGGCAAAGTCAAAACCGGAGCTTCACACAATTTCCGCCACAAAGTCTCAAAAGCCTGCTGCTGCTCCTCACCCCACCGAAAAGCAGCATTTTTCTTAGTTAGCCGGGTCAAAGGTACTGCAACCTTTGAGAAGTCTTGGATGAAACGACGATAATAACCAGCCAGACCCAAGAAACTTCTAATCTCCGAGGGAGTCTTTGGAACCTCCCACCGCATCACGGCCTCCACCTTAGCCGGGCTACCATGATTCCTTGCTCATTTACAATGTGACCCAAAAACTGGACCTCCCGTAGCCAAAAGTCACACTTGGATAATTTTGCATAAAGCTTCTCCTTCCTTAAGGTCTCTAATACTTCCTTTAAGTGTTGTTCATGTTGTTCCCTGCTCCGAGAGTAGACTAAGATGTCGTCAATGAAAACTATAACCGACCGATCCAACATCGGTCGACACACCCGATTCATTAAGTCCATAAAAGCTGCAGGGGCATTGGTCAGTCCAAACGGCATCACTAGAAACTCGAAGTGGCCGTACCTCGTCCAAAAAGCCGTTTTCGGGATGTCTTCCTCCCGTACCCGCATTTGATGGTAACCTGACCGCAAATCAATTTTTGAAAACCACGAAGCGCCCTGCAGTTGGTCGAATAAGTCGTCGATGCGAGGTAATGGATATCGATTCTTCACTGTAAGCTTATTCAACTCACGATAATCTATGCACATCCTGTTGGAACCATCCTTCTTTTTAACAAACAAAATAGGCGCTCCCCACGGCGAGCAACTGGGTCGAATAAATCCCTTATCTAATAATTCTCGAAGTTGAATAGACAACTCCAGCATCTCCGGAGGCGCAAGACGATACGGTGCTTTAGCTATCGGAGCTGCACTGGGAGTTAAGTCGATCTTAAATTCCACCTGTCTCTCTGGCGCTCTGGCGGCACGCCAGGCAGGTCCTCGGGAAAAACATCAGGAAAATCCCGAACCACTGGTATATCACCTGCTTTCTGCTGTGGCTTCCTTTCTCGTGCATCTACAACATAAGCCACAAATCCCGAACCTCCATGCTGAAAATGTCTGCGTGCCCTAGCAGCTGAACAGAAAACTGCACCTCGATTCTTTCTCTCGCCCTGCACAACCAGCTCTCCCCCACTTAGGGTTTGAGTCCACACTCGCTTGTTCTTACAATCGATCCATGATTCATGCTGACCCATCCAATCCATACCGATGATGACTCGGGAGTCACTCAACGGTATAGGGATGAGATCGATCGGAAACTTTATTCCTTGAATCACTACTTCGCATCCCCGATAAACACTAGTCGCTTGCACGGTTTTATCATCCGCAATTTCTACTTCTAACGGCTGATGAAGAGTTCCTAAAGCAATACCGAAACTCTTTCCCAACGCGGCAGACACAAAAGAATGACTAGCACCCGAATCAAATAGTGCAAAGGTAGGCGTAGAGTTGACTAAGAATGTTCCTAATCAAAGCATAATAGACATATTAATTACACACACCACAAACACGAGGCAAGTAAAGAAAGAGTACCCGTGACGACGTCGGGCGCATCCTGTGCCTCCTCGGCGGTCATGACGAATGCGACCCTTGGTCTTAGGGGCTTCCCCTTTCCCCTGCCTACCATTGGTAATCCGGAGTGTAGTGGGTGCCGGATTCTGAACCACTCCCTGAGTCAAACGGGGACATTGGGCCTTGAAGTGGCCTACTTGATTACAATTAAAACAAATCTTGACCTCTTGCCGACAATCTTTAGCATAGTGGCCCTCCTTTCCACACTTATGGCATATTAACACCCAGCAACGCCCCTCATGATTCCTTCCACACTTACCACACTTACCCTGGCTCCTTTGCCCTTGCTTTCCCTGATCTGCCCCTCGAAATTTCTTCGACACCTGCTGAGTCTGAGTAGGCGCCGGACGCTTCTGCTTTTGTTGGGTTTCCAGTTCTAACTCTCGGGCCCGAGCGGCCGCTATCATATCAGTAAGAGTTTGGTGCCTAGCAGCAGACACAAATTCCCGAATGTCTGTGCGAAGCATCGCCAAGTATCGTGTCATCCTCATGCGCTCGGTTGCTGCAAACTCTGGACAGAAGAGTGCCCGTTCATTAAACTTCTTGGTGATTTCCGTCACCGTCTCAGTAGTCTGGGTCAGATTTAGGTATTCCTGCGCCAAGCGTTCCATTTCCACCTGTGGAACATACTCCAATTTGAACTGTTCCTTAAACTGCGGCCATGTAATGGCATCCAACTGAGCAGGAGTGAGATCTTTCGTTCGTATCTCCCACCAATCTTCCGCACCCTCTCTTAAAAGATTCGCCGCAAACGTTACCTTGGAGTTCTCATGGCAGGAACATGTGCGGAAAGCACCCTCCACTGCGGAAATCCACCGCATGCTAACAATCGGATCCCTGCCCCCATCGAACATCGGAGGCGAACAAGCCGAAAAGTCCTTATAACTTGCATCCCTAGCACGTGATGTGCCCTGAGTAGCCAGTCGTTCCTCGAGCATTGCCCATAGCTCAGCCTTAATCGTACCAAAGAACTAAGGTATCGCAGCCAACACTTCTCGCGAAACCTCCTCCGCTATCAGGTTACGGAGATTTTCATCAGTCGGTCCTCCCCTACTCGAGGCACCCGCATCTGGTCCACCGTTACTTCGAGTGACTGCCATTCTGAAATGCGCAACAGTTCTAATATCAATACTTGGGTTACTCTTATCTACCCAACTACTTGACTTTCTAGGACTTCGGTTGACTACTCTTGACTCAAGCGTGAATCCTGTGCTTTCGGTAATACTGGCCTGGTACTACCTTCCACACCTATTCGCCCTTGTTCCAAGTTCGTCAATCATCCTCCTAAAATGTCACACACATACTAAACCATCTTCTATGACTCCTGCGGTCAGGCACCGTGGTGCCTAATCTTTTGATCTAACTCTCCATTTCACACGTGCCTAAGAGAACTACTGCTAATGTCGTCGAGTCGCCTCACGGACGCACAGCCGTACACAATCGGGAATAAGATAGACGTTTGAATAACTGATCTACCCTAAAGTCACAACCAAACAAGGAACAGCCAGTAAGGCCAAACCAAGAATTCTTAGGCTATCTTACCCTAATTGTATATAACCTACCAGCATTCACTAAGCAACCTAACGACAGTAGCATAAAATTCCAAAGCAGCACATATGGCACAAACAGTCTACAGAGTATATTATCCAGGCAACTTTACATTCTAGCACAATAAATTTTATCACATAACACAAACTTGGCATGGGTAATTGGGAATCACAAAACTTACTTGAGCTCGGCTGACGGTTCGCATCGCATCTTCTTTTACCTTACTTTAACCTTCCAAAAACATTTTCTTAACAAAATCGCTCAGTCCTAAGTTTGAGTTTGGATTCCCAATACAGTTCATCCAAATCCCTCAAACCAAGGCTCTGATACTAATTTGTAACGCCCCAATTTCAAAAATAAAAAAAAAATTATTACCAAGATTCCAATAAAACATTTATTCCAAAACATAAAACTGTTCAACATGATACTTAAATTAACAGCGGAAACATTTAAAAATACTATTATAGTTCATTGATATCAATCTCTTGAATGCGACGCGCTGCCGTCAAGCCTTGCCCTTCCCTTTGTCAATTGAATTGCCTAAAATATTATAAAAACACGGGTAAGCTTTAAAGCTTAGTGAGTCCCCAAATTACCATACATGCCCACACACTAAACAACCCGTCCTTGAGAACGACCCGACCCTACCCGCCATACAACAGCTACGGGCGTCCATCATACAACAGCTATGGACACGGGAAGGTTCTACCCATCATACAACAGCTATGGGTTCCCGATTATGGCCCAGCCCATCATACAACAGCTATGGGACAAGGCAATAGTCCAACTCGCCATACAACAGCTATGAGGGGACACGCATCAGTACTGAGCCCAACAACAAATAACCACAGATATAGAGCAAATCATATAACTGTAAACAACACACAAGATGCCTAACATGCAACATCATATAGTAAGGTGAGGATACTCACCTGATTCGAAACCGCACAGATATTCTCTAATATCCCCACTTAGCTCGTCCACACACCTAAATCCCACACACATACAACATATCAATTACTGACTAGGCTCTTACAGACCTGCCTAAAGGTTAGACTCACTATTTGCCATCAAACCGTGGTCAAAACTAAGTTCCTGGTCAAACAGTCGCTCGCCGCGGCGTGGCTCCTCATCCTACGCGTCGCGGCTATCATCGAATAAATACGGGGTTTCAGCCGAGTCCGCGCCGCTGACATAGCCGGTCCGCGTCGCGGCTCGTAACATTCCAAAATGTTTTTCAGCGATTAATAATACATCAATCGGCTATGGTTTCACTCCAAACCCTTCCTGAGATCAGAAACTACCCTAAGAACACTTCCTTAGGGACATGCAAGTCTATTCGTGTCCTCAGTCTAACCCTAAGGGTTACAAGTCATCTAAGACTGCTACTTAAGGGATAACACCATGAAAACGGGATAAACTGAAATATTAGAAGGTATATCCTCTTACCTTACTTCTGGAAAACAGAGAAATGCACCCGATCGTCTACAGCCTTTCCCCACGCTGTATTTCTTCCTTCAAGCCTCCAAAGCCTTGGAACCACGGAGTCTCTGCTGAAATCGGACGCCTCTGCTCCAGAAAACTCCCAAAGACACGAACCCTAGGGCTGGGTCCCTTTATATAGGCGTTTAAATCCGAATTAGGGTTTTTCACTTTAGAGGCGCACCGCGTCGCGGGATCTTTAGAACCGCGCCGCGCGTACCTATTCTTTCGCGATTCTAGATTCTTCCTAAAGCCGCGCCGTGGGTTCCTTTGGGCCGCGACTCGGCGGAACAGGTCTTACATTATTTGTGTTGTTTTTTTTGTAACTTGAATGGTAGATCCAAGTATGTATACGTGATTTGTCAATTTTCTAACTTTTTTGTTTTTACCAACCATTGATTATGGTTTTGGGTTCATACTTTCGAATTTTGGTTTAACAGGCTTTGAAAAGTTGTTGACCTTTTTGATGAACCGATACCAGATATTTTTCTGGTTTTTGTACCTTTATTAAACTCTTTGACATACTGGATTTAGTATTCATTTTTTCTTAATTTACAGTCGTGAAACTTTAGGGATTATGATACCTAATATGTGTCACCCTAGATTCGTTTGTGTTTGTCATTTGAAGATCATATTTGGATTGTTCTGATTTTGGGACTTGAATTTCATATCTACAAATCTTTTTTTTATAAATCCTCGATTTTTCTTAAAGTAATGATGTTTTCGATCTTTAAATCATGTTTTGTAGGTTTTATGGTTGTGATTTTTCATTTTTGACTAAAGGAATCGGGTATGTTACTCTTTTTAGTTTTTTATTTGATGTTTTATAACATTTTACTCCTATTCCATATAAATGACTATATTTCCCTTTTAGTTTTTTATGAATATTTTTTATTTGATTTTATTTTAGGTTTTACTAAAATTTGTCATGGTGATGTGTAATCTCAATAAAAAAACACAAATGAGGATTGAAATTGCAAGAATTAAATTCGTTTGAAAACTTCAAAATAGGGTCCATAATGGATATAAAAGTTATAAATAAGGACCAAAATTGCAAAAGAAAAATATTTTAGGACCAAAGGTGAGGATCATCTTTGTAATATACTCAAATAATAATTAAGCACAAAATTTAATGAATTAACTAAAATATAATGCTATTATTGATTTTTTTTCTAAAAGGATCTCATGCTAAACCTTTTAGAGAATTAAAGATCAATTTTGACATTCTACTTTCAACTTTTTCTCTTATTGGGGCATTTTACTTTGGTATTTAAAGTATAATATCGTCTGATGCTGTCCCATTTTCCTATGGTTTGTTTGCTAATTAATTTTGAGCTTCTGTTAACCAAACATGAGCATTTCATTTATGATTTTTCAATCATTAGTAGTATTTTTTTTAAATAAAAAGTCTAGCAATACCAATTCTATCGTTTTTCTTTTAAATGATTAATAATCGGGTTTTTGTGTCTTATGGTAATGTTTTTTGTTTTCAACTTGTACTAGCAATGTACTTACATCTAGCTGCCAAGATGGGAAAATATGCAAAGTTGGACAAGTTTGAAATTCCTGCAAAGATAAAGTTGATGTCGGATCTATGGACATCTAAATCCTAATTAGTAATGGCTGAACTCAAAAAATAAGTACGTTCCCATGTTGGCAGCTAGATGTAAGTACAGCTAGACGTAAGTACGTTCCCATGTTGGCAGCTAGATGTAAGTACATCTGGATGTAAGTACGTTCCCATGTACGTTCCTGGCTAATTCTTTATATATTTATTAGCATTGAAATACATTCTAGATAGTATAAATAAACATTGTTGGTTATTTTTACATCATTATATGATCAAAAAATCTTTTTTTTTTCAATTATAAGAGTTTAATAATTAACTCGTAATAAAGTATATATTAGAAACCAAAATAAAACTGTTTTGTCTTAACTTTTGTGTTACAATTTTCAAAAATTATACATAAAGAAATTTGAATTAATACGTCTATTAAAATAAAAATAAAAGTAAAGATAGCGATACCTTTGCATATTGTATGTGCGTAGACTTGTAGGCAAAATATCATTAAAACCACTTTAGTTTTTTGTTACAAAAAATAGATGTTTATTTTACTGGTAATTAGTTGTAAGAATCAAAAGAATTAATATATTTACTTTCTTGGAGTAGTATGCATAATAAACCGTAAAACAAATAATTCTTTTGCGTGGTAAAACTAAAAATTACAAGCTATAGTATTTTCTATAGAATCCATTTTTTGTGGAGATTTTCGTGAAAGTAAAACAAGTCAATTCTCGATGGTTAAACTTATAAGAAACCAAATTACGAAGATTTTTATGGAATTGATGTTTATATTACGTTCACAAATTAACAAATCTTACATCAAATAGTGTTACAACCCTAAACCCTACGACTTCAAAGCCAAACCCTATACCTTATATTGTAAAACCTAAATTCTTAAATTAAAACATAAGGGTGGTGTCGAGTTGGTTAGAATGTGCTCGAGATATAACCAATGGCCGAGAGGTTACACGTTCGAATCCAAGGAAGATTAAAAACTCCTTTGTAGCCACGAATGTTCACTCACAAGGACTCCGAGCTACTCGTGAAGCCAGTAGTCGCCTGGGGATTAGTCGGCTCGCAAAACGTGTCTATGTAGGTAGGTTAAATTGACAAGTTTAACATTCTCTGGGAATATGCGTAACTCTGAATACGAATGTGAACAAGTCGTGTACATGAAGAATTGTCTAAGAATCCTAAATGCGTTTAATTACTGTATTACAATTACTAGAAATTCTTGTGTAATATTGAAAATCAGTGTTGCAAAAGACACTAGGCGCTCCCAGGTCGGTGGACTAGCGAGTAGCGATTACTCGGCTAGGCAGGAGGTACTCGGACGAGTACTCGGATAACGTAAATTATAAAGAAATTAATTTTGGGTAAATTATATACATGACAAATATTATAAGTTTATTAGATTTATAATAAAATAGATGAATATCAATAACAAGGACACCTGTTTAAATGTTTAAGTGTTAATGAAATCGATTATACTGAAATCGATTCTTGATAACGGCTGCTTGAAATCGGTCCCTTGAGATGAAGTCATTCGAGAAATAGAGATGAGGGAAAGAGACTAGAATCCATACCTGTCATACCCTCGTCGTCGGTTTGGAGAAAAGGTTGCCGGAGAATTAACGCCGACGATTATCGGAAATCGCAAATCGAGAGAGAGAGAGAACAGGGGAGGCGGGAGTGTTTTTGGGGATGAAAAGTTGAAATTGCAAATGTGACACCCATGTCCCGGGAGGGACTATAGATCAAAAGTAAGAGCGTTTTGACCTTTAGTGTGACCAAATAACGATGTTAAGGTCATTATGAGATAAGAAAAATATAACGATTAAAGCCTAGGAGTCAAAACGGAGCAAAAAGCGGAAAAACGAGACACTTTTTAGTGTCGGCACGTCGCGACGCGACGGGCATGATGGTCGCGACGCGACGGCTGTCCGCATTGTCGGTTGAGTGCGCGATGAGATAAGTGCTTACGTCATAGATCGGGTCGCGATCTAGGGTTGGATCGCGACTCGACGGAGGTCCAGAGGCCTATAAATACGAGGCACAAGCCTCATTTTTGAGGCAGAACACACACCAAACACATATATGATATAGGAGAGTGTTCTGGAAAGGAGTATACGTTGAGAGATGATGGTGAGAAGTAAGGAGCCAGCGGTAGCTAGCGTCGAGGTGCTCGGAGGTTATCAGAAGTCTAGAACGAGCATTGTGCCAGGACTCCGGGAAAGCACCAAACTCAGGTGAGTAATCGCTACCGTATCTCCCTAGTAGTTTATACGTGTTAAACTATAGTAGAAAGAAATTATTGGAAGAAATGCAGAGTAGTACAGTTATGACTTATGTGTTAGTAGTCGTATGAAAAGTAGATATGTTACGGACCCGTCTAACGCGTCTGGCCTACAAGAAACAGTGTGTCACGGGGTGATACTAAGCAGTATGATTAAGCAGTAGTATAATATTCATACGGAAGGACGACATATGACATACAAAGAAGATTATGTAGATGCTGTGTGCCGACTTCATATGTTGCACCAGTGTTAGTTTAGTAAGTTAGAGGGGATATAGATATCCTATAAAGCAAGCATAGGAAATCATGTAGACAGTTACCAAATGATGAATTTGGTAAAGAGCGATAGTGCCGAGAGAAATCCGGTGCGGAACCGGAGAATATTTTAAAATAGCAAGAACGAACGAGTTGTCACGGTATGTGCTACCGTAAGTTAGTAAGTAATAACAAGTAGTAAGGAATGAGTTACCGTATGGTAGTTGTAACATCCCAAAATTTTAGGGTAAAATTAAAAAAAATTTAAACGAACACTTCAATATAATAAAAGCCACTTAATTAATTTTGATAAAATTCCATAACTTATAAGTTTAATGAAAACATCCCAGGTTTAACAAAAGTTAATGAAATCACAACATAGCGGAACATCCATTAAAAAACAGTCCTCCAATGAAGCAGCACAGTGTATACACGTCACGCCTTGCCATCCATGGTACCTGACGTACCTGAAACAGTAGTTTATATAGGGAAAGGGTAAGCACGGAGCTTAGTGAGTTCCTCAAAATACCATACGATACATCACACAACATAGAACACATCATAACCATTCATATGTCTGTGAGACTCGCGGGCTATCCCTGTTCCGCCTGAAGACTCACGAGCAGTTCTCGTTCCGTCTTATCGCTCGCAGGCTTTTCCCGTTCCGTCTAATGACTCGCAGGCTATTCCCGTTCTGCCTATTGGCTCGCGGGCTGTTCCCGTTCCGTCCACAAACAATCATTATCATAGAAATAATTCATACAATTATTATAACAGGTAAGACCACCTTAGCCTAACCTATCTTCCTTCCTACGCATGCAATATCACCTATAGTATAGTGAGAAGACTCACCTGATTGTAGTTGACTATATCGTTTATCTTTCTCGCCTTTGTATTTCCTTTCAACTTTAACTGTTAACATAATAATAAATCTATCATTTCTTAATCCTTAACTATATTATAGTCGCATCATAAAACCCTTCAATAATTCCAACATGATACTCCATGATTTATCAAGTAAAGAACGGCCAGGTAGAAGATTAGATGGGGTGGCAGGATCCTTTCAGCATTTTAGCCTTTCGGAAAATCCAACAACCAGATCCCAAGTAATCGGCCTAGTCACCTTCCTCGTAAGTAAATCAATCGGTATTATTTTCAGAATTACGAATTGTTATAATAAGGACGTTTTTAAGGTTTTTGTTTACTATTGTTGGAAATGAATATGTTATACTTATTACATATTCTACTTCTTAACACAAAAATTATTTTACAATACCTAATTAAGCTATAGAAAGATTTGTAGTTACCTTATGACCAGTCGTCGATATCTATAACTTCTTCGTTAGGCTTTTGACCTTCCTTCCGCTCACTTCTTACACTCTAGTGCTTAGAAACCTCTATATATTGGATTGAGATTTGTTGGTGTGGTTTATGAGATGTTTTGGGGGGTATTTATACTTGAATTCTTGAATAAAAAATGGCATGACACTTTTGACAAAATATTTTAATAATATAACTTTGTTGAAATTAATACCTTCTAGAATCAGTCTGTTCAAGACTGGTTTAGCCGACTTTAAACCCATGAAATTCACGTTTTTATTTGATATTCCAGAAATTTATCTCAATACCTTTCCAGGGATGTATTTTACGTATTTATACGATTTTTCTATGATTTATTATGAATTTTTGAAAGCAGACTATCTAATCTGTCAATTCCGAACTAATCAGTAAAGATTGCATTTTTTACCATAGATAATGTCATTTTCAAGCTTACTATTATTTTTGGTAATTGTACTAGACTCAATTTGTAAACTTTGTGCACTGGTTTGAGGTCCAAACGATTTTCCTATAATTAATTATGATTTTTCTAAAAACGACACAAAATGCTGATTTTCATATGAAATTGTAACTAAAGTTTTTCTTAGCTTTATAACTACCAAAAATCATATAATTCCTAACACTCTTATTTTAAGTATATGTTATAATCAGGATACGGGTCTTACAAGTCTCCCCCACTTATTTGGATTTCGTCCCGAAATCCGCATTCTCGGACGCCTCTATGTATTTCCCATCGAGTCCTTATGTCCTTCAAAAATCCTCCTCGTCTTATTGTCGAACCTTTACAAGATTTAATTATCTTTCCCTTTCAACATTCACATACCTCTGTAATAATGCTTAAGGTCCTATTATTCTCATTCACTCCATACTTCTTTTCTTCTAATTACTCTAGATGTACAAAAAAAAACTCTAACTGTTTCTCACAGTCCCACACATCGACTTGACCGGCTACTATCTACAGTACATATTTAGTACTTTCTAATCTACCTATATACATAGTTAACCTAGTTAACTTGCAACACCTAATTTTTAACACTATTTCGTATTTATATGAATTCGTCATATTTCAACACACATTTGCCTCAATTCAACATTTCTTTTATATACTTTTTTTGGCTAAATAAGTCTATTTTTGTAGAATCTCCAAATTTTTGTGTTTCACCGAAATATAAAATTTACATCATCTTTTGTAAGTTTTTTTTTTTTTGGAGTACTGAACACTCTTTAAACTATTTCCATTATATGGAGACATAAAATTTTGTTTTATTTCAAAAGTCTCTTTATTATCTCGTTCTCACTAGAGTCAAGCAGGGAATTTTGAAAAAATGTCACTTGGGGTAGTGAAAAGTCACATCTACTGTAGTTAGTTTGAATTTCGGTAATTAAAACGTGAGGTGTCCTTTCAGTTCCATGTGTCCTTTCGGTTCCAGCTGCAAGATACTATACATACAGGTATGTAGTATCATTCATTTCCACATTCATTTTCAGTCTCATCATCTCTTATCACTAGTTTGTTCGTAAACGAACTCATATTTAAAGCTGAGTCATGGAAAACAGATCTTTAATGGGCGATCTGCCGAACCCTGGACCTGGTTTTCCACAAGGAGAGGGTACTTCAAACCAAGCATTCTTAATAGAGTTCGGTGACTCTAACATTCTAGACATCTATCATCCATACTTCGATTATCTTTTTAATGTTTTGTTTGATTTTGAATTATGATACAGTCTTCCAGATATACTACCAATAGAGCAACTCCACGGTGAACCGGAAATTTTTCCCGAGTTAAACATTAACTCAGAAGATCCGATGCATTCATCATTAGACTTTGCACTTGATCAGACTCCATACCTTCTACCAGGTTAAATTCTTTTAAATGATTGCTTCTATGAGTATTTAATTTTGTTTTATCATCTGACAATTGTTATTTGTAGACCCATTTGTGGATGGTCAATCTGACTACAATCCATTCATCGACGTACCCTTAACGAGTAGTGGGATCATCCCCATGAATCAAGGATTCATGGCCGACATTCAAAATGACAATCAATTACAGACGATTAATAACATCAATATTGAATTGAATCCCGAGTTTGGGGTTGGTTTTCAATATTAGGATCACCTTCAGTTGATTCAAAGGAATCTAGAAGGATTTCAGAATCCTGGGTTTTTGGTTGAAAACCAACAATTACTACCGATAGAAACCACTGGCTTTAATGAATCAATGTCCATCTTTGGGTCAGAAAATCGGGATCATGTTCAAATGATCCCATTTGATAACAATACAATTGGATTCGAACCTTCTAGTTTAGAAAACATAGCAGGTGGCAGTGGAAGAGGTTTCAGGCACTTATTAAGTAGGGAAATAATAGCTGAACACTTCAACGAACCAATTGAGAAAGCTGCGAAGGAACTCAACATTGGATCGACACAGTTAAAAAAAAGCTGTAGAGATTTAGGTATCAATCGTTGGCCCCAACGACAACTTAAGAGTCTGCAAACTCTTATTGATCGTGCTAAGGTAAAGAATTACATTTTTGTTTTTAATTCCTTTATATCATAAAATTGTAATTATTAGATTTATTTGTGCCACAGGAATTTGCTAACGATTTTTGCGATGCATCAGAATTGTCTAGAGATTTAATACCCAACCTAAAGAAAGAAAAAGAAGCGATAATTGAAGGGTAACAATCGGGTTTAACAGACAACACAAAGAAGCTAATACAAGCTACTCATAAGGTTGTATTTAGGAAAAGAAAAATTCAGGAAAAGGGGGAAACTTCATCAAGAACTCATACATAGCATCAATCTCTACTATCTAATTCTGGTATGAGTAGTATTAACCCTGGTTTACTCGAGCCTACAAGTGAGGAGAATTTTAGAGGCTTTGTAGGTGACCTAGCCTGGTTTCCTCCTTCTTATAACTACCCCCAACTGGTTCCGAATTGGAACCCTTCCTCATCATTACCCTACTTACACACGCCCCAAATGGGTCAATATTTAGCCCCTAATCACGGGGTTACGAGTTCCAACCCTATCGAGATCCCATACCTTGGAGCTCCTCCTCCAATTACTGAAAGCATACCCATTCCAAATCCTCAAGAAGGTACAAGTCAACCTAATGATGACAAAGATTGGAGTGTATAAGATCTTTTCTCGCTTCTTTCTGATTCTCCGGTTTAGGTTAGTAGTTCTGTAAACTTTTCTTAATGTATTAATATAAAGTTGTAGTAATGAATTAAATATATCGACGTGTTACTATAGTTTTAATAATTTCATTGATTCAATATAATATTCATGTTGTTCCCTTAATTTTGTATTCCTCCCCCACTTGGACTAAAGTCCAAGTCTATTTATTTGATTTATAATTTTTTTTACGAGCCCTTACTCTCGAACGAAAACCAAGCCCACTCTGCTCAGCCAACAACTTGCATCAGGGGCAAACACCATCTCAATAAACATGTTTCGATAATGTAAAGATGTTTACATCAACCACCATATGTTACTCATCCGCTTGCGACCCTAGTCAACACCTTTATCGTCAGTTACCTCAATCACGAGCGAGTGATCCAGACTCTCAACCCACACGACCTGATCAATCACTCAAGCAAGATCAATACAAGGGTAGGTAGCCCCACTATTAAACAGCACTAGGCATGTACATAGTCGACTCAAAAATACCCGCTATCATCTCAGGCGCCGCTTGCACCTCTTTGACCGTGAGTTGGAAAACTCACCCTTGCATCCTCTAGTCCCTGTCTGACTTGTGCGCCCATTAGTTGCATGAAAAATAGCTACCACAATAGCATTTTGACATTCTCCCTTTCAACAGTCTTTAAGCTCAGTATTCAACTTAAGCATGATCGGTCCAACCAAACTGCTATGATCGCATCTTAATTGTTCCTACTGAACCTCACAATCAACATTCAAAAATCAAATGGATAAAAGTTTACCACATTACACTAGCATTTAAGTTAATTATGCTAGACACTCACATACTCAGCTCCTTGGATCCTTCGTGACGAACTCCCGACTCGAACGTGGATCATGTGCTTTCGATAGTAGGAGCTCTACTACTACCTTCCACACCTATCCATGTTCGTTCCAAGACCCGTCTCGAAATATCCAATTCGCTTCTCACCGATAATTTTAACACACATGCCCTTACAAGGCATATGTCAACCCTTCTAGGAATACTTGGAATCCCACCCCCACCCTGCTATTCTAACTAAGACGGAACTTCCTCCAGTGATGACAGGTTGTTTCGCGAACGTAGTTGTATACAACATCGAACTAAACAGTCTTTCAAATAAGAGAATCTTCCCTAAGGAAACAACCAAACAAGGAACATGCAATAAGGTCAACTCACACATTCTATGACTATTCAGTCCATATTGTATACAACTTAGTGGAAATCTCTAAGCAACCTATCGGCACTAGCATACAATTCCATTAGCAAATAGCAGATAATAATACAACAATGTGTGATCTCTACCAGGCATTTCAGCAAACATATATCATATGTTTTTTTTTAACATCTACAATATTAAATACTTAACCCCTTTTCTCATACTGGCGTCGGCTGGCGGTACCCACTGTTTCTTCACTTCACCCTTAGTAAAACATCATTCTTTCGTAAAAATGTTTTAAGAAAACTCTTAAGCCTCAACTTGAGTCCAGAACTCACTAAGTGAGCCTGATTCTCTCAAGCTGTGCTCTGATACCAACTTGTAACATCCCAAAATTTTAGGGTAAAATTAAAAAAAATTTAAACGAACACTTCAATATAATAAAAGCCACTTAATTAATTTTGATAAAATTCCATAACTTATAAGTTTAATGAAAACATCCCAGGTTTAACAAAAGTTAATGAAATCACAACATAGCGGAACATCCATTAAAAAACAGTCCTCCAATGAAGCAGCACAGTGTATACACGTCACGCCTTGCCATCCATGGTACCTGACGTACCTGAAACAGTAGTTTATATAGGGAAAGGGTAAGCACGGAGCTTAGTGAGTTCCTCAAAATACCATACGATACATCACACAACATAGAACACATCATAACCATTCATATGTCTGTGAGACTCGCGGGCTATCCCTGTTCCGCCTGAAGACTCACGAGCAGTTCTCGTTCCGTCTTATCGCTCGCAGGCTTTTCCCGTTCCGTCTAATGACTCGCAGGCTATTCCCGTTCCGCCTATTGGCTCGCGGGCTGTTCTCGTTCCGTCCACAAACAATCATTATCATAGAAATAATTCATACAATTATTATAACAGGTAAGACCACCTTAGCCTAACCCATCTTCCTTCCTACGCATGCAATATCACCTATAGTATAGTGAGAAGACTCACCTGATTGTAGTTGACTATATCGTTTATCTTTCTCGCCTTTGTATTTCCTTTCAACTTTAACTGTTAACATAATAAGAAATCTATCATTTCTTAATCCTTAACTATATTATAGTCGCATCATAAAACCCTTCAATAATTCCAACATGATACTCCATGATTTATCAAGTAAAGAACGGCCAGGTAGAAGATTAGATGGAGTGGCAGGATCCTTTCAGCATTTTAGCCTTTCGGAAAATCCAACAACCAGATCCCAAGTAATCGGCCTAGTCACCGTCCTCGTAAGTAAATCAATCGGTATTATTTTCAGAATTACGAATTGTTATAATAAGGACGTTTTTAAGGTTTTTGTTTACTATTGTTGGAAATGAATATGTTATACTTATTACATATTCTACTTCTTAACACAAAAATTATTTTACAATACCTAATTAAGCTATAGAAAGATTTGTAGTTACCTTATGACCAGTCGTCGAGATCTATAACTTCTTCGTTAGGCTTTTGACCTTTCTTCCGCTCACTTCTTACACTCTAGTGCTTAGAAACCTTTATATATTGGATTGAGATTTGTTGGTGTGGTTTATGAGATGTTTTGGGGGGTATTTATACTTGAATTCTTGAATAAAAAATGGCATGACACTTTTGACAAAATATTTTAATAATATAACTTTGTTGAAATTAATACCTTCTAGAATCAGTCTGTTCAAGACTGGTTTAGCCGACTTTAAACCCATGAAATTCACGTTTTTATTTGATATTCCAGAAATTTATCTCAATACCTTTCCAGGGATGTATTTTACGTATTTATACGATTTTTCTATGATTTATTATGAATTTTTGAAAGCAGACTATCTAATCTGTCAATTCCGAACTAATCAGTAAAGATTGCATTTTTTACCATAGATAATGTCATTTTCAAGCTTACTATTATTTTTGGTAATTGTACTATACTCAATTTGTAAACTTTGTGCACTGGTTTGAGGTCCAAACGATTTTCCTATAATTAATTATGATTTTTCTAAAAACGACACAAAATGCTGATTTTCATATGAAATTGTAACTAAAGTTTTTCTTAGCTTTATAACTACCAAAAATCATATAATTCCTAACACTCTTGTTTTAAGTATATGTTCTAATCAGGATACGGGTCTTACAGTAGTAGTAGGTAACATAGTAGTAAAACACATCACAAATTATGATACCGAAAATGAGTAACGTCAGACAGTATGGTAACATTATAAGTTACCAAGTAACAGAAGAAAGTGCAGGCAGTACGGTAACATCATAAGTTACCAGACAGTAGAAGAAAATAGTAAGAGAGTAACATTATATGTTACCAGATAGAAAGTGTAGTAAGAATTACGAGAGAAGTGAGTTCCGTCGGGTAATACGGTAGTTTCACAGTATGATGTACGGGTAAGGAAAGTGATCGTATGACGGTCAAGTGTAGTAAAATGATTCTGTGAAACGAGTGTGGCTATTTAGGCCATACTGTGATTCGATTACTCACTAAGCTTTGTAGCTTACCCTTTTATTATATGTGGTTTTGCAGGTTTAGGTAACGCTCGGCTTGGATCATGGGACGATCCCTGGTGATATTATTTTGTAAAATCTCAGGCTTTGGAGGGCCGGGGCGTTACAGCAATGACTTAGACGAATTTTCATAATTAGGGGTTTATTTTCATTTTTTTAGTCAACAAACCGAGTATAAGGTTTGACCGAGGAATTTTCGAGGAATTCCGAGGAATTCCCGAGGAATTCCGAGTAATAGCGAGTCCGATTTATTAGACCGATTCTTGAAAAATTGCCAAGGTACCTAGCCGAGTCGGTCGAGTTTTGCAACACTGGAAATAATTATATGAGAACGAACTAAATATTATCTAGTACCACATTTTTGTGAAACCATTATCTGTGAATGAAAGTGAATATACGTTTAAATATTAGATAACATTTTTGAAGACAACAGTAGGCGGTTGAAAACAAGAATGTCACCACATAAATTTACAATGGTTGTGCAGAGCTTATCAGCAATGCAATAGGAAGCAGTAAAAATGTTGGGAATGGGTAGTATGTTAGGTATAAATATAGAAAGCTTAGCCCGTAATCTAAACTACTACCTTCTAGACCACTATGACCCATCATCAAACGTACTAGTATTAGAGAATGGAGCAATTGAAATTACAAAGGACCGAATCCATGAGATTTTAGGGGTACCAAAAGAAGGAGTTGATTTAAACAGTTCATCATCTTGTGACCAACAAGATAAATTCCTCACTGACTGGAAAGCACGATATCCATATAAGAAATACTCAAACACAGTGTATCTAAATCTTATTACAGGAAAAAATGTGGGCAACCAACTTTTTCGATTAAACTTCATTGTTTTGTTTATTAACACATTTATTGAATCCAAAATGATGGGTACAAGCCAAATACGGGCAGTGGAGAAGTTAGTTTTAGTGGATGATTATTCTAGAATAGATTGGTGTTAGTACATCCTGGAAAGCTTGCAAAATAAAAGGGAAAACTAGAAAAGATATGATCCAACATGTTACTATACAGGCCCAATCACAGTTCTTTTAATAAGTAATTGGAAAACATAACATTCAAGTACTAAAATATATATAATATTTGTCTTTGAAATGTAACATGTTTTTTAATATATGAAGTTGATATATGTGTTTTCCATAAATACATCAAATGCTACAATGTTGAGGAAAAGAACACTGTTCATCAAGCACATAACTTCATTTAAGCTACGACAACTTAAAGAATATGAGATTGTAAACAACTTACTTGGGAAGGGGCAATTTATCAGAAGGGGAGACTGTCAGGAAGAAAATAGTGATAATATTGCAATGGATGAAGATGAGATTAATTCTGAATATCAAGATGAAGAGGTAAACTGTTATCAAATAACTATAATATTATGAAAAGCTTAACTATAAAATAAGGCATGGAAACTAAAATTGATTTTAATTCTCATTATCGTGGTTAGCATTCTCTAAGAATGTGATTTCAATTCTTGAATCATGATAACCACTAAGAATATGGTTTGTTTTTTGAAAATTTGGTTTGCATTCTCGAAGAATATGGCATGCAGTTTCCGATGAATGTCGGTTGAAGTCTCTAACCATAAGGGTTGCATTCTCTAAGAATGTGGAATGAATTCTTGAATCATGGAAACCACAAAGAATAAGGTTTGAAAGAGGAGATTATGGCTTACATTCACTGAGAATATGACTTGCATTCTTTGACCATAAGGATTGCATTCTCTGAGAATGTGGGATGAATTCTTAAATCATGGAAACCACAAAGAATATGGTTTGAATGAGGAGAATTTGGCTTGCATTCACCGAGAATATGACTTGCATTCTATGATAGTATGGTTGTATTATCGAGAATATGGGTTGCATAATCTGAGAATATGGATTGAATTATGAGAATATGGGTTGAATTCTCTAAGAATACGCAGAAAAACTCATATATAACTGTGCATAATAGTATATAAGTCCCTATTGGTTAATGTTTCATATTATCGTTTCATTATTTCAATGTTATTGTAATTTATTGAGTAAATTGTGGTTTTTTTATTAAACAAACAGGGGTTTTTGGCAATAATTGGACTATTGTACCTAAAAAATATTGAATAAGAAACACACCATGGAGAAAGCATTAAGCAAGGGTCTTATGAAGCTTCCAAACAACCAGCCATTAAAAGAGTGGAAGTTGAAAGTCAACAGAGAATTCAAAATTGATGAAATGGATGAACATACTGAAAAGAATAATGACAATCCTTCAAATGAGGAAACAGAGTGGGATTATTACATTAATATGCGTATTTATTTGTTTTTAGAAGTATATATACGTTTTTTTAAAGTATAATAATGGTAAAATTTGAACAAGTTCGTTGTCATATGTGGATAAAACCAATAGTTCAATATCCTCCTGTGTCATTACATAATCTTACGTGTATGTCACGTCAGCTGTAACCTACACTAACCGGTAATAAGGGTAATATGTGAACACTTTAAACAAATTCGTTGGTCATATATATTCAACAACCTTTACTCTTTCAACTTGTTTAATATTTCAACATGATACGACATTACACATTTACAATGTCTAACCCCTAAATTCGCAACCCGACATGAAAATAAACGTGTTGATACGACACTCTTAATAAATGGGTCGAGTTAGGGTTAATCTCTCTCAACCCATTTAATGTTTTGACTCGACACAAACCCGACACATTTATCAAGTCTATTTTAAACTCGAAAACATAAAGCTGAAGCACTAAGACAGCCAAAAAAAAAAAAGACAGAGAACCTTTTACAACAAATTGTAAAAAAGTATTCGACTATCATGTTACTTTGCCCAAAATAAATAAGATTTGTATCATCTTCTTCTACGTGGCCCACCCACACCCATTTTTTTTGACCGACCCACACCCACCCAAGCCTACCCGACCTTAACACAAGCCCATTACCCTTTTCACTTGGCGAGTTGGCGGTAGAAACATGAGCAAGTTCAAACCACATTTTTTACCCTAACCCTAATTTACCCCTCCCGTCAGCCTCATACCATCTTCTTCCACAGTGCCGCCTCCGCCGTCTACACCACCATCGACAATCGCAGCCATCACAGTGCAACCCTCTATCCGCCGCTGCTACACCGCAGACGTGCACCTCCACGACGCCGCCCCTCATTCTATCTCTCTCTCTCTCTCTCTCCTACGCCCTACCAACAGCCTCACACCACCATTGATTCCCCCTACACCAACGTTGTGCCTCTGCTCCCTCAACCACCGTTGACCCTCATACAGCACCACAGTGCACCGGTGACTGAACCGCCGACCACCACACTCTTTATAATTCTCCTTTTCGACTCCAAACCAGGAACATTTGTCACCTCTTCTCTCTGAACCCCATTACAGGTACGAATTCCCATTCTTAGCCAGTATATTTCGCAAAATTCAGAACAGTTATCAGTCCTCATGGGTTGTTGTTATTCTGATGCGATTTTTCTGTTTGATCAATGTGATTTATGCTTGAACTGTTTTATATATTTTATTTGGATTGTGATTTTTTATGTGTTACTCGATATAATATTTCATCTTCCTAAGGTTTATTTGATCCCTTATGCTCTCAGAAAATTTGTTTTTTTAGTTTTCTTTTGTTGCATTTTGATGGTCTTTATGGTCTTTACTCACGACACTTTTGACTACTTCACCGCACACACCGCCACATACTTGGTTATTTTTGTGATATTATATTTGGTTGGTGTTACTTAGTTCTTAATGTTTTATCTTGGAGTTTTGTACCTAGGTATGGTAGTTTTAAAAAATATTTACAAATACATAGTACTTTAAAAATTAATTACCAAAAGATAGCAAACTAACTTTTAATGAATTTTTATTATTTTTAAAAGGTTTACTTATTCTATTAAACTTATCTTCACCATCACCAATTCACCAATCACCATCACTTCCGGCAATCGTCACAATTTCCAGCCACACCATTACTTACACAGGCCACAAAACTCAATGTTAACCTGAGCCTAGAAACAGGAACACTGCCGGTAGGATTAATTGAATTATGTGGAGCAACATTCGCTCCTGCTTTGCAATCCTGAACCCTAAACACGACCAGAAGCATTGATCGAAGGTCAGGGAAGAACATTCATTTTATGTACATCACGATTCTGACCTTGACTCGGTTCAAATATATGAACGTACAAAACCATTACCTAATTTGTATTATCTTCCTTACCTGTAAAATTTTCATCCCTTCGCACAATGATCTTGGTTTAAAAAAGCGTGATGCGCTCCGATGCGATTAGGGTCCCGAAGACCGATGCGCGATGCGAATGCGCGTGCATCACGAACGCGATGCGCACAAGTAATCACTAGCAAATTAGGATGTATTTTTTTTTTAATATCAACTAAAATAATATCTAATAAAACACTATTAATAGAAAATATGCATATAATACGATATATATAGTTAGCATTAATCTCCCAAAAGACCAAAATAAGTTGAAAGTTTGATAATGAAACAAAAAATCCCCAAATCCTCGATATGATTGGCATTAAACTTCACTCAACATCGTCGTCATCAACCCCGAGCACGGTGGTATCTTCTTCACCACTAGACAAGCCTATGTCTTCTTCCATCTCGTATTCTTCATCATCAATCAACGCAAATCTACTGGATCCTGCTACTCCTTTTCCTTTATCATTTCTTGTTGATCTAGTTGAATAATTAGGCTCATTTGCCCCAGAAGCCTCAGCCACGACATCATATGTCAAGTCTTCACCTTCAAAGACTAAATCTTCCTCATCCTCCATTTGCCCCATTAACCACTCATTACTCTCATCAATTTCCTTTAGTAAGATAGTATCGGTGGCGTCTTTTGTTTTGTATCTACGGTCTAAGGCACGGTTGAATTTCACATACACCATATTATTTAGTCTATCTTGTGCCAATCTATTCTGTCTTTTGGTGTGAAGCTACAATCAAAGAGTTAGATAACATTAGACAATGAAATTAAAATACTATAAATTTCATACAAATAATAAAAAAAAATTAGACAACTTACTTGTTGAAAGACCGCCCAATTTCTCTCACAACCGGTAGCACTACATGTTAGGCTAAGGACTCGTACAGCAAAGGCTTTCAAGTTGGGAGCCGAAGATCCAAAAGATATCCACCACTCAGCTGTAGAAAACCATATTTGAAATATAAATAAGAGTGAATATATTATAGTAACTTTAATTAAAAAAAAGGTGAAGTAGTAACCCGGTGGTTTCGTCTTTCTTTGCCTAACTACCATCGGAATGCCAAATAAACCTTCAGCATTTTGATATGCTGATAATTCCTCGGTAATCTTGTCTTGAATATTAGAATCGAATATTAGAATCGGGAACCAATCTCTCGATGCATTTGTACAATCTGGTCATTACTTCTTCACAAGATGCGTTTACTACATTATCATAAAATATCTCTGGATTCAAGTAATGTCCCGCTGCATGCAAAGGACGATGATGTTGGCATTCCCACCTTTTATCAATAATCTCAAAAGTTTTCTTGTAGTCCTCTTCTTTATTTGGAAAACAATTTGAGATGGCCTCCTTGGCTCTATCCATTGCCTCATAAATATAACCCATTGCTGGCTTCTTTTCCCCATCAACCATTCGGAGAACCTTAACAAGGGACCCCGTCAACTTAAGAGCGTATACAATGTTCCTCCAATATGAGTCTTGCATAAAATACTGTTTCATCTTTTTCCCTGTGTCTTCCTTAGACCACTTGCTTGCTTCCCACTGTCTAGATATAATCATGTTTCTCAAATTCTCTTTTTGATTGTGAATTTGGGACAAAGTGATGAATGATGTTGCAAACCTATAAAGTGAAACATAAACATAAGATAATATTAGATAACAGATTAATAGATAAAAACAGAAATATATTAGAAAATAAAATAGATAAAGAGTCACAAACCGGGTAATTGCGGGTCTATGTAAGTTTTTTTGATTTGTAAAAGTTCTCATCAAGTTTACAAGACCAACATGGGTATATATGTAGGCATTTGATAGCATAGAGTTTTTCAAAACACTTTTCACCCTAGGGATTTGTTTCCCGATATCTTCTAACATAAGATCAATACAATGTGCCGCACATGGAGTCCAAAAGAGGTGTGGTCTTTTAGCTTCCAATAATTTGCCTACAAAGTTGACAACAAAGTATAATTAATAATTAACAATTTAACATAACGAAAATATATAAAACAAAGTTGCTTAATAATCTCTACCCGCTTTAACATAAGCCGATGCATTATCCGTGATAACTTGAACAACATTCTCCTTTCCCACTTTGTGAACCATTTCATCAGGAACACCAAACAACAAGTTTGCATCTTTTGAAACCTCTGAAACATCAATGGATTTCATAAACACAGAACCACGGGGAGAATTCACCAAAAAGTTTATTATATCTTTATGAACCACCGAATCACGCCATCCATCAGACATTATTGAGCAACCTTTTATGGCCTATTCTTTCTCGTGTTCTTTCATCCTTTCTTTAATGATAGCTACTTCTTTCTTCAAAAAAGGAACTCTAAGCTCATACATGCTAGGTGGTTTCATTCCCGGGCCATATTGTCCAATTGATTCCACCATTATATTAAAACTATCGTATGTAGCTGCGTTAAAAGGAATGCCTACACATTTAAAATCCAATGTTAAAAACTGCATATATACTTAAAAAACAGCATATATACTTTAAAAACTGCACTAAATACATTAAAAACTACAGAAATACTCAAAAACTGCATAATTACTTAAAAAACAGCATATATACTTAAAAACAGCATATAAATACATTAAAAAACAGCATATATACTTAAAAACAACATATAAATAGAAATACCTGCATCGTAAAACCATTTGGCTATTTCTCCACATGCTTTATCCCTTAGTTCTTTCCGACACACATCATTTATTGTTTGTTGTCTCCCGCCTTTTCTACCTTTAAGTGCATCTTCGGGATTTGGAGTGAAGAACATATCCATGGGCCCTTTTTGTTTCGGTTTCTTTTTGGGAGGTAGTTTGCTACTACCTTCACCTCCCTTTTTTAATGTTACTTCAACACAATCTTCTTCATCTTCTTCTTCATCATACTCATCAACTTGTTGTATCCTTGATAGCATTTCAATATTATCCTTTGCAGCTTGCTTTTTTTTTTTTTTTTCATAAAATCCTCAATTTCTTTCTTTACATGTTCGGGGCATCTTTTGCAACCAAGAACGTTTCTAAAACCTCCAACAAAATGTTGTTTTATACGGTATGCACCACCCTTAACAACTTTCAAACAAAAGTTGCATGTAAAGTTGTTTCTAATCTTAGGGTCTTGAATGCTATATTTTCTAGCAGGATCTTTGTTAGGTTCGGATGAATTATCATTGGTATCCATTATAGAAAACAGTAGAGGGAAAAGAATTCTAAAGTTCAGATCAGTTCTAAAAAACTAGCACATTAAGCACACAAAATCTAAACATCTGAATATGTGATCAGCCACTGCAGGTCTGTAGCCAGAAGATAAAAAGAGGATACATGACTTCTTACTTGTGAGTTGTGATCAATGATCATCGAGAAAAAAGGGGTAGAACCGATGATGGGAGAGGAGAAGATCACGTTTGAGAAGAATAGAAGTCTAGAAGTCTGAGAAGAATAGAAAAAGATAAGAAGAATAGAATACTAGAAGAGAACAGTGTACTAGTACCTGCAAGTCACCATTGTTGGTGACTTGGTGTCGTGTTGCAGAAAAAAGGTCTGATTGCGTAGGGTAGGAGAGGCCGATAAGTACAATTGTACAAAAAGCATGTTTCCTCTAGTTAGTAGAGGGCCAGTTATTTAAAATTAAAAAGGACATGGGTTTTTTCTATTAAAAAATACAATTTATTTCAATTAAGTGGGCTTTTACAAGGATGCGTTGGGATGCGCTGATGCATGATGCCCTTGATGCGCAGTGAGTCGCACGCATCGTCCCGCATTATGAGATCGCATCGCATCACATGATCTGATGCGTTTTTAGTTGCGCATCGGTGCGCCTCGGATCGCATCGCGCCTCAGGCGCGCTTTTTTAAACCAAGACAATGATACACCGAGATCCACCCGTATCTTACTTCAGTTTTACGGTATGGAGAATAACACAACATTAGATGAATGAGTATTGCGATTATAGAAATCTACCATGGCCGTTCACTAAGGAAGATCGCCGAAAAAACCAATGTAAACCAAAATTGCTAGTGAGGGGAGGAAGAGTTAGACAGTAACAATTGGTTTTGGGGTTTATAGATTACGGCTCACAATGAGAGAGAGGGACTGGAATTCTGGGGTATTTTTTTCTTCCAAAATAGTACTTTTACCATTTTTTGGTAATTAAATTACAAACTACAATATTTTAGTAAATACTTTTTTAAACCACGACCATTTGGTAAAAAACTCACGCTGTCTCGGTTCGTGTTGGCACTCAGTTCAATTTTGGAGTGTTCGATAAATAATGTAAAATTAATAACAATTGGTAGTTGATTGTTAGTTTTACAATTTCTAGTGCAGTTTTAGTTTTTATTTTTAGTAATGAATTTTTTTGCGGGCAAATGTCATAAAAACCCTTAAGTTTTCATGAAATGTGCGGATTTACTCTTTTGCATAATTTGGGTTCACTAAAGCCAAAAATTTGTATAAATTTTTGCATTTTTGCCCTTTTAGAGGATTTAACCGGTCCCCGTCCGGTCACAATCCTGTTGGCACGCCTCATAGAGGCTGACTATGCTTCTTAGGCTGACGTGGAAGACCACGTCAACGTGTTTCTATACTTAAAAAATGAAGCTTTAAGAATGCGAAATAGGAAGCCCAAGTTTTGAACCTGGGACTTCTCACACACAACAAATGTGCCTAACCACTGAGCTACAAGGAACTTATTATATACATCCCTGAATATTTATATATAACAACTACAATACTAGAGTATTTTAAATACAATTATTATTATTATTATTATTATTATTTCTATTATTATTATTATTATATTTTGAAATGTATACATAGATTTCTAAATATGTTTTTTAATGTATAAATATATTTTATGGCATTTATATATATAAAAACGTATTTAATAGATTTAAAAATATTATTGTTTAAATACGTTTTAATATATGAATACATTTTACAAGTACATTTTTAAATGTAATATATTGGCATTTATATGTATAAAAACGTATTTAATAGGTTTAAAAAATATTATTGTTTAAATACGTTTTAATATATGAATACATTTTACAAGTGCATTTGTAAATGTATAGATACGTTTTAATATATATATATATATATATATATATATATATATATATATATATATATATATATATATATATATATATATACACACGTTATCAATATGTTTTAATGTATAAATATGTTATCAAATATGTAAAAGTCCAGACTTAATACGTATTTGATAACATATTTATACATTAAAACATAGATATATATTTAAAAATGTATTTATGCATTAAAAACGTATTTTGTATTAAAACTTATTTATACATTAATATGTTTTAAATATATAAATATGCTTTTAAATGTATACCTTTGCTTTCAAATGTATAAATACGTACTTAAATATATAAATACGTTTTTAAACGTATAAATACCATAAAAATATATTTATACATTAAAAAACATATTAAAAAATATGTGTATACATTCCTAATAATAATAATAATAATAATAATAACAATAATAATAATAATAATAATAATAATAATAATAATAAGACTAACTTTCAGATTTTTCATATTATTAATATTAAAGAAGTGTTTACTGTATTATTAGCGTTATATATTAAATTTCAGAAACATATACAACAATCTCCTAACAGCTCAGTGGTGGTGAGGTGTAAGCTTTGTGTATGAGAGGTCTCGGGTTCGAAACTTGGGTACCCCATTTCACGCCCTTGAAAGCTTTTTTTTCTTATGTAGATACACTCGCTGACGTGGTCATCCACGTATGCCAAAGGTTCATAGTCAGCGACCCATGTAGGATGGTGACCGGATGGTGAAGGTAAAAGGGCAAAAATGCAAAAACTTACGCAAATATCCGACTTTAATGAACCAAAAATACTCAAAAGGGTAAATCCGCACATTTCTTGCGTTAAGGACTTTTTTGACATTTGCCCTTTTTCTACAAGTTGATTATTTTATTGTCTAAGATTAAGAACACTCCCATATTTCATCGATATTTTCAATACACAATTCATTTCCAATCACATGATTATTAGCACAAGGACTAATGTTATAAAGTTACAAACAATATATAATTTGCTTCTTAGGTCATTTGTCGCTTAATTGTATTCAATAGGGCATTAAATTTTTTAAGGTTTTGATTACACGTTGATGTAGATTTTTACTAGACAAACTAATATTAAATACTACGTGTTGTCCAATGTAACATTCAACATAGCGGAATTTATTCATTTAGGTTATTTTGATAGTGACAATGCATCAATAGTGTAAGGAATGTCAAGATTTTTACTAGATAACAAAATATTTTGAGACTTTTACTTTATTGAAATATACTCTAATGATGTGATGAGAACACAGAAAATTATAGTGACATTGAATATAATTAAAATATAAGTAATCTAAAGAGCAAATTATATATTATTGGTTGTCATTTTATGACATTACCCATTAGTAGAAAACAATGCCAACTTGAGATTACAAACTAGCAGTCAATAGAAAAGAAATCATAATATTCACAATTAGTTACTATAAGAAATATATCAATAAGATGCTTTCTACTTCTAAATCGTAAAAGTAAACCTTTTTTTAATCCAAAAGTGGCCAACATGAACTAACATAAGAATCAATTAGAACATTTGATATAAAAGTATAAAACTTAAATCACTAGATGAAATTCATAAACAAACTTCAAGTCGAATGATTAAACAACCCAATTCATATGTTAGATTGAACCGGAAGATATAGAGATCTAGCAACACATGGTTTGACTAGTGTCTCTAAGATGCAAAATAGTAAATGATGTTCAAAAGCACTTATAAACAAAGTTCAAAAGCATTTGCAAACAAAGTTCAAAGACTAAATTTAATGTTTTCTTCTGAAATCTCCTTTTTAAAACTTAACTCCCTTAAAATATTGACCCCGAAGAGACTTAAAAACCGTAAATAAAATTGCCAGGAAAAAACAGTTAAGTGCGTCACACGACCCGTGTAGAGTCACATGGGTCGTGTGGTCTTCCAAAAGATCAAAACAGTTTCAAGCCGAGTCTCACATGATACGTGTAGGTGCACATGGCCCGTGTGAGGTCTCGATGTGAAATGCATATTAGGGGAGGGGTCTGACACGACCCGTGTGGGTCTTCAGACTTTAGTGTTTCAAGCTCCAGAAACTTTCGTGCATGGCTCCAAGACTCTATGCTCCATGTTGTCTTTACTCCAAATGTTCCAAGCTCTTGCCATTCCTCCTTAGCTCCGCTCCTCTTTAGCTCCAATGCTCCCATCCAAGACTTCACTTCACCTGTAAACACAATATTTGTGAAAGTACGGTTGTCCTCAGAAAGTAAGTAAAATACATGAAATTAACTATAAATATAAGTAAAATTGGCGACTCAGGCTATGATTGCCATTATTGCGGAACTGAAAAATAATGATGTTTCATCTACCAAAGCAGCCTTCGTGGTAAAGGAGGATAGCGAGTTTGGTGCCATTGAGGTATGGTCAACGGATTCGGAAGATGAGGAGGTAAGAAATCCGACACATGGCCGATGTTTGATGGTGAAGGCTGATCATTCCGACAGCAGAGGGTACTCTACCGACGGGTGCCAAACCTCAGCAAGTTGTTTTGCTGCGAAACCTATTTATGAACAAGTTGAGGAATGTGAGGCTGTGGTCAACAAGGTACACTCTATCCTTAAATCTTTAAATATTTGTTCTTCTACTTATGATACTGAATTAGATGATCTTAGATTCACTGTTTCTAGTTTGAGTGATAGCTTAAAAAGAACACGTCTAAGTAATTCTAACCTAAATGATCAATTGAGCAGGGTATCGAATAAGAATGAGGAGAGACGAATGAGAATCGAGGCGTTAGACAATGAGTTAGTTAAAGCACGAGATGATATCATTTATGTCAAAAGGGATAATCTAGTTCTTGTCAAACAGAGAAATATTTTTTGTTTAATTGCAAAGCGTCTTTACAATAATATTACTCAATTGCATCTTGACTGTGATATAGGCAGGGGTTTACACAAAATGATTTTGCCCTTTCTTGAGTTGAAAGAGGATGAAATCGATGCAGAATGTCACAGATGTGAAACCATTGTTTCATCTGATGAGGTTTCGGAAGCATATCGAATCGGACTTGATAAAATTGAAAGCTATATTCAGTCCAAAGAACATAAAAAATATGGTTAAAGAATATTTTTCAGAAAATGATCATGAGAAAATTAAAACAGCGACCTTAAAGAATTTTCACTCACTATGCTCTAAACTAAATTCTGATAATACTCCCATTAATGAGAATATTTCGGATTTTGATGAAAGTGATATGAGTGAGATATCAGTTGAGGATGAAATTGACTGTTCAGAATTTATATCCAATTCAAATGAAACTAAGAAAAATCTCATTTCTGAAAATTCAGTTGCTTTTGCGAGAATTGTTGAAAGTGAAGGATCACACACTTTAAACGAACAGGCCACTGTTTTTCCAAAGATTCAGACAGTACCAAATCAAGTTTTTGTTAAACCAGGCCTAAATATAAAAGATGTAACTGAACTTAAAGTCCTAGTCGATAACGATAATTCCGATGTATGTGATTCTTTCTTTTGGTCGGAACCAATTGACAACTCAGATGAGACCAAAGGTCTTTCCGAAATGACCTCATGGAAGTCCCGTGGTAACTACATTTCTGGATCGTTGAATTGTAAAAATTATGTTTCTCAAAATGGTCCATGGGGTACAAAGAATTTGAAATTCAATTCTTCAAATTCCAATTCAAGTTCTTTCAAATCTGACTCTAATCATTGCTCAACATCTTGTATTCATAAGTCTCCTGAAGAGCTGATAGCCAAAAGGAAACAAATGAATGCCAGGTACAAAAAGAATTTGAAAGAAAGAAAAAAACAGTTTTGGAGAAACAAAAACGACTTAAACACAACCCAGAGAGTCAATCCAATTCCAATTCCGAAATCTAGACTTACTCCAAAACCAACACCCAAAGCCTCGGTTTCAACACCAACAACAAAGAATCCCACTCGTGTTCTCGGTTCAAATGATTCAAATGGGAAGGCAAAACTCTATCCTGAAACCACTCAGGATCTCAAATCCAACAAGATTCACCCAACAGTTATTTTTAAACCAAAATTCTCATCTCAGTCAGTTAAACCTTCAATTCCTACTTATCACTCTCGCAGTCAGAAAACCCATTATTATCAAGTCTCCAACACGTTCACTCCAACGAAATCTCGTTTTGCTAAAGAACAATGGCAATCCACAAAAATGAAAGTGTTTCGAATTGAAAATAAGAAAAATCAACCATCTATGCGAAAATCCTTTTGGGTTGAAAGATCATACATTTTTCCTATCTCTCATAAATTCTCACATGGGCCCACATTGGTTTGGGTTCCTAAATCTCTCTAACTTGTGCAGGTTTTACGTGACGAACAGTATGATCCAGAATGGTACATTGATAGCGGCTGTTCACGTCACATGACAGGGAGGAAGGAGGAATTACGAGAATATCGCTCGCTAACGAATGGAGGAAAAGTTAGCTATGGAAACAATGCAACCGGCAACATTAAAGGCTATGGCATGATCACAAATGGTGAAATTTCGATACGGAAAGTGGCATATGTTGAAGGACTTCAGCACAACTTAATCAGGTCTTAAAGTTTCATTTGATGAAGATGGCTCCAAACTGGTTGAAAAGGAATCCAAGAAGATCATTTTGAAGTCAAAAAGAAAAGGAGAGATGTTTCCTTTGGACATGCGACCCATCCAAGGAAAACCTGCCATCTGCTTACTGACAAAAGCTACGAACGATGATAGTTTGTTATGGCACAGACGTTTGTCTCACATGAACTTTCGTGATATTAATAAACTGGTACTTGGTGATCTTGTGCGAGGATTACCGCTACTCAAGTACGACAAAGACCGACTGTGTGATGCATGTGAGCTAGGAAAACAAAGCCGGAAGAGTCATTCTACAATCATTAACACAAAGATCATAGAACCATTGGAACTTCTGCACATTGATCTTTGTGGTCCATCTGCCATCGAAAGCGTTGCTCACAACAAATACATTCTGGTTGTGGTAGATGACTTCTCCCGCTTCACATGGGTGTTCTTTCTCAAGCAAAAATCTGAAGCAGTGATCAACATGATTAACTTCATCAAGCAGATAGAAGTTCTTCTCCGAAAACAAGTTCGGATGATAAGAAGTGATAACGGCACAGAATTCAAAAATAAAGTTCTAGATGATTTTCTTGTCGATAAAGGAATCTCGCATAACTTCTCTGCCCCCTACACTCCTCAACAAAATGGAGTGGTAGAAAGACGAAATCGCTCTCTTTGTGAAGCTGCTCGCACAATACTCTCTTTTGCGAAACTTCCTCTATACTTCTGGGCTGACGCCATCGCAACTGCTTGTTACACTCAGAACCGATCAAACATCACCAAACGATTTAATCTCACTCCCTATGAAATCATCAACAAAAGAAAACCGAACGTGAAATTCTTTCATGTTTTCGGATCTAAGTGTTTCATTTTTAACTCCAAAGAGAAACGAGTTAAATGGGATGAAAAAACTGATGAAGGTATTTTTCTGGGATACTCTCTTACCTCAAAGGCCTATCGTGTTCTGAACAAAAGATCTCGGAAGATTGAAGAAACATACTACATCACCTTTGATGATAGATACAATTCAAGAGCAAAGCATGTTACTACAAAGACTGAGGAAATATTTCCCGAATCAAATACGTCAACAATTCTTCTTATGGATCTATATGAGGAATTCATAAATTTGTTCGATGAACAAGAAAACGCAAAGTCAGCAGAAGCAAACGCAAGAGATAACCTAAGAGACGAATTGATAAAGCTTATCGAAAGTACTGTCAGTGAAAACGACACTTCACATGACAACTTCACCGATGTTCCGATTCCACACAATGGTCCAACTCCCAATTTCGATATACCTATCCAAGAGGAGAACCCAGCTCCTATCCAGGGGGAGAATCCAGCTCCTATCTAGGGGGAGAGTTCAGTACCCATTCATGGGGAGGATATGACTCCTGAATCAGAGTCAACCACTCTATCAGTTGAACAAGATCACTCTGACGATAGAAACGATGCAAACTTCCAGGTGGAGAATGAGATTGAAAACAATGACCTCGACACACAGTCAGAGGTACAATCGGAAGCAGAAGAAATTATTCCAGAAATCAATCCTGAATATGACCCAAATTATCCTCCAATGATAAAATGGACGAGAGATCATCCAAAATCTCAAATCATCGGAACGACATCTGCTGGCGTTCTCACTCGAGCTCAAGCTAAAGAAAAGCAAGCCGCATTATTTTCAAAAGTGGAATTTTGCATGTTTCATTCGTTCATCTCCAAGATTGAACCTAAAACGGTTAAAGTAGCACTTGATCATGCTGACTGGGTCCAAGCAATGCAAGATGAACTAAATAAATTTGAACGCAACAGGGTGTGGAGATTAGTTCCGACTCCGGAAAAGGCTTCAGTTCTCGAAATGAAATGGGTATTCCGAAACAAATTAGACAAAGAAGGGAATGTCATTCGGAACAAAGCAAGACTGGTAGTTAAAGGTTACTGTCAAGAAGAAGGAATTGATTATGAAGAAACATTCGCACCGGTTGCCAGACTGGAATCCGTTCGGATTTTTCTTGCTGATGCAGCACACACGGGTTTCGATGTCTATCAGATGGATGTCAAATGTGCATTTCTGTCGACCCAACTTTCTTTCGCAAAAATGAAGGAAGTCATCTGATGATTGTTCAAATCTATGTCGATGACATCATTTTCGGATCTACTCATCCTAGCCTAACGGCTGAATTTCGAAAACTGATGGAAACTAAATTTGAAATGAGCTCGATGGGTAAAATCAATTTCTTCCTAGGCCTTAACATCAGACAAAGCTCGGAAGGCATTTTCATCAATCAGGAAGCTTATACCAAGTCTCTCTTAGAGAAATTCGGAATGAAGGGAGATTCTAAAGTCAAAGTTCCGATGGCTTTCGGAACCAAACTCAGTCCTTCACTAGACAAACATGCAGCAGACATCACTCTTTACCGACAAATGGTAGGTTCACTTCTTTACCTTACTTCAAGTAGACCTGACATTATGTTTGTTGTTTGTTACTGTGCTAGATTTCAGGCGAATCCTAGAGAGCCACATCACAATGCTGTGAAGAACATATTCTGATATCTCAAAAGAACAACCTCTCTTGGATTGTGGTATCCGTCAGGATCTGGCTTCTTCGTTCAAGCATTTTCTGATGCTGATCTTGGTGGCTGCGGATTGGATCGCAAAAGCACTTCAGGAGGATGTCAACTTCTCGATGGAAAACTCGTAAGCTGGCAATCAAGGAAACAGACTTGCGTGTCACTCTCAACAGCTGAAGCTGAGTACATTGCTGCTGCTTCATGCACCTCTCAGATAATTTGGATTCAAAACCAACTGAGAGACTATGGAGTCAGTATGAAACGTATTCCTCTTTACTGTGATTCCGAAAGCGCGATTCGGATCTGTCACAATCCAGTGCAACATTCAAAGACTAAACATATTGCACTCAGATATCACTTTATCAAAGATCATGTTGAAGACGGCAACATCGAGATTCATTTTGTTCGCTCAAATGATCAACTAGCAGACATCTTCACAAAGGCCCTTCCTGAGCTGGCATTTAACAGAATTCTTCAAGGTCTCGGAATGATGGAAGCTGAATCTGTTCCGAAATCTAACTGAGATTCCGATTGATTCCGAAATTCGGAATGCCTCGGAATCGGAATTTAGACAAGAATGATCCGGAATGCATGTATCCTTTCTGAAACTTTGTTTTTTTTTTTTGTCTTATTTTTTATATTTTAATTTTTTTTTAATTTTTTTTATTTTATTTTAATTTTTTTTCTCTTCAAAACATCAAAAATATTTTCCTTCACATTTTTTTTGGTGTGCTTTACTTTCTTTATATATATCAAAATATCAAAAATATTTTCTAGTTCTTTAAAATTTTGATTTATTTTCATATGTTGTGTGTTTTATTTTTTTCTTCTTTTTCTTTGTTTTGTTCTTCTTACTGTCCGATATCCTTGAGAATGCAGATACAGAATTTAAACAGAAATCCATACATAAGAAGAAAGACACTATTTATTAAAACTGGAGAAAGGAAGATCGGTACATCAAAAGACAAAGATAAAACAACTACTTCCTACAGCTTGTAGTAGTGCCACATAGGAGGATCCCCAAGATAGAAAGCCTGCTAGATGCGAAGCTCACTCTCATCAACAAAGAGGCGGGTCCCGTCTGCCAGTCCCACATGGAACTGGTTCTGGGGAGTTGTACGGGTGATCACTGCCGGCCACCACCCCCTCCTGTGCCAGACCTCAACGAGGTCAAACTGTTTGAACTCCACCAAGATTCTTGGTGGGACAGGCTGCAGAAAGGGGTAGCTCGTTTGAACCGTCAGTGGTCCACCACCCTCGTCATCATTGAGAGTGGTCATCTTCACCTCATATCGGTGATTCCAAACTCCCATGACGACCCCGCCATAGATGCCACCTGTGTAGTCGCCTTCATGCATCTTGACCTCGACTTTGTCAAAGCGGTTGTAGGGACGACGAGCCATTTGATATCTCTTCTGATGGTAATTTTTTTTAGGGTATGGATTGTTGCTACTAACAATGGTTCCTTCTTATAGGCAGAAATGACACCGGTTAAGCTTCCAATTGTGGATATTTAATTACTTTTTGAAGTAATGATGCAGTCTGCAGTCATTATTATGTGTCATTAAGGCAGAGACGGCTGATTAGCAACTGATTGGACGTTTTCCACACTTTTCGCCTGAGCAATAAATGATTTCTCATGATAGCCAAGTCCTCGTTAGCATTCTTCAGCAAAAATACATTTTTTTTTGTAACTATTTTTGAATTGATGGATTTCTTCTTTCCACGGTTTCTAAGTACCTAAATCGAATATCTATGATTATTGAAATATAAACCAATTTCAATATAAGATTTTGGAAATTCTAGTCAAAGATCGCAACTCATTTTCACCATGAGAAGCTGTGAGACTCAAACAATCTTTCTTGACCCTTCTATCAATTCTCCACACTTAATTCACTTCCATATAACTGTAACCCTTATGAAGGTTTTTAGCATTACCACTGAAAACTGATGGTTATCCAAACTCTGTGTTCATGATTTCGGAATTGCTTCTACCACAATTTCGAATGAAACCCAAATATCCAAACACGCTAGGGAATTGACGAAAACTTCAAAGGAAATCTCAATATTTTATTTTTGCTTGATCTTTATGAAATTTACTCCACCAAAGTAATTTCTATCCAAAGAGATCCATTTTTAATTTTTTTTGAGATTCCAAAATATTTCCCTAGTCAGACAAAATTCTCCTTACCCTCACTTGTTTTCATGACTTCTCTGGTCAAACAAGTCATTTCTTCCGATTTCGAACATTTCTCACGTTTTCGAAATCTGAAAGAAAGTTAAACCCACCTCATTAAGCTAAAAATTTAAAAAGAAACCTTTCAATGATTCTTATCAGTCAATTGATCGTAATTCAACGGGATACCACAAAATCACTTTTGAATCTCTCATGATTCCGAAGGAAGAGATCACTGCCTGGGATCAATCAGTTTTATGTCCTGATTGAACGTACTTTCTTCATTGGTTTCGTCTCCCCCTTGTTTTGGAGAGGCAACACCTTCCGAAACACCCTTTAAGGCGGCTAGAAGATTGAAGACATGATGAAGCTTAAGAGTGAGATGTCTGCGCACCTGAGGAGTGAGAATTGGATCAGTGTCTTCAACAATTCGATGAAGGAAAGAGTCAATTTCAGAGACACCGTTGCGAACATCTTTGTTTTGAGAAACAGCCGAGGTGAAAATGGCAGACTTGTGTCGAATATCCGACTTGAGAACCTGGATTTTGGTTTCTTTGGCTGCTAATTTATCCATCAAGTAATTTTCCGTGGCCAAATCCGTTTTCAGTTGGTCAAACTTTGTATCCATAGAGGTTACCCATTCGGAATATTCTGCCTTTATTTCCGAACGTAAGGTGGAAAGCTCCTCTCTTTCGTTCTTTAGAATGCTCCCAAAGTTGGAGATGACTTGTTGCATCGTTTCATTGTTTCGGACATGAGAGTCTCGGAAGTCTTGAGTAAATTTGAGAACATCTTTTTCCAGCCTGCCAATAGAGGTGGCAGAATTTTGCATTTGGGTTTCAGAATTCTTTATGAGGGAGGAGAATTCACGCATGAGTTTGACATTTTCGGTGATTAAAGTGTCCACCGAGTCTTTGTGAGCATTCAACTGGGATTGCCAGTCGGAGTGTGAGGGATTCGCCTGGGATTGAAGAAGTGAGTCTAGTTTCTCGGAGATTTCCTTGAGTTGATCTGATGCCATCGGAACAGAAGAACTGGGGTTCTTGAGTTTAACAGTGGATGGAGATTCAAGAAAGTCTGAAAGATCATCCTGGTCATCATTAACCAGAATATCTTCCTCGTCATCAGCATCTGAAGGAGGGTTGACATGAGGCGAATTTGGAATGCTGGTTTGTTTGGGTGATATGGATGGAGACTTTTGAGTGATTGGGGATCGGAGGGGTGAACGTTCAGGAGTTGATTGTGGGCTAGAATGAGGAGTGGTTTTTGGTGTGGGGTCATGAGGCGGTGATAGTGGAGGAGGAGAAGGCTTGGTAGGAGGAACATCGTCAAGATTTTCTGTGATCGGAACATCGTGTGGAGAAGTCGGAATATGTTGAGTATCAGAGAGTTCGGTTTCTGAATCAAAAGACTGGACAAGCTTCCGAAGCCTCCTTGGTCGTTTGGGCTGTTTTTCGGTGTCAGACGCTGCAGCTTTACCTTTTCGTTTAACCGTTTTCTTTGGATTTTCAAGTCCGTCAAAAGCGTCTTGATGTGCTTGGTCAACATTACGAACTCCCGATGGAGATAATAGTCTGTATTCAGCGATGCATTGAACGTCTTTCGGAACTCGGTCCAGCATCGTGATCGGAATTGATCCAATGAAATCGAAATCCTCTGATTTAGTGGTTGCGAACTGAGTGGTGGACAACGTCGGAATAACCGCTAAGACAGAATCGGTCATGACATGAAGATGATTTTGCTCAATAGCCCGTTTCACCACAATGGACCAAAATCGAGCACAAGAGATTTCAGAGTGACGATTCTTGTAGTTCACGCTCTCAACAAATTGGCTCCATAGAATAGATCCGTAATCAAGGTTGATATCATGATAGAGGCCATAAAAGATAGAGAAAAAGAGCTTACTTGCACTGTCTGTGCCTGTCGTGCGTTCAGAGAAGCTTTTGAACAAGATTGTGAAAAGAAAGTTCCACAGAGGCGGTAGACCCTTCTTTGTGAACTTGGAGAGTTGCGTTATATCACCCTTGTAACCTAGTTGGTAGAAAAACTGTAACACCCGGTTTCTCATACAAAGTACACCCAAAAATTTTCAATAAATTACACATTTAAAATGGGTATACTTGTAATCAAACCACGGATCAAGATGTTATCATCACAATAATTACACAAAAAGGTCCCTACTAATTTAACCAAGCATTACAAATAAATCTACTTCAATCAAGGACAGGCTCTAAATTGTCCATCTTTCTTTATCACATGCCTTCCCCTACCACTGCTACAGATACCTGCAAAAACAACATACAACTCAAGTGTAAGCTTATAAAAAGCTTAGTGAGTAATCATTATTAACCAAGTCTCAACGCCCGATGTCTTCTTGAACTCATTCTCAACAAACTTTCTCATTCGCTCGTTGTGACTAAATTCATTTTGGATGGACTATCTCAGTCCCTCACTGTGATTAACACACTTAGCCATTTATACCAAAACAATATTAACACCTTATGAAACTCATATAACTTTTCTCTTTCTGCAATGAACAACTCATCGACAACATAATTCAATTAAAAGAATCAATAGGTAATTACTAACCTGTAACACGTCTCATCATATATATACAACTATTAACCTGCAAAACATCTCATTATACATACCAAGGGTTAAAACAACACATATAAACTCATTTCACTTCAACTCTATTCCACCCCAAACTTTATTCCACTTCAAACTCTATTCTAGCTCATCAGCCCTCATGGCTATATAAATTGACTCAAAACTCTTTAATGTGACTACATTAACATCTACTCAGTTTATACAATCAATATTTATACTCAACTCGGTTGTTGTTATTCACATATAACAATTCGCTCTGCTATCGGTTTATAACAATAATAACTTAACATATATATATATATATATATATATATATATATATATATATATATATATATATATATATATATATATATATATATATATATATATATATATAGTCTACCATAAGGTAGATTTCTACTCAAGTACATAAGAGTACTCACCTGATATTGGTTTAGTACATGGAATCCCAAGCTACGCATACTAGGCTCTTGTCCACTAGGCTTGGTTGTATCATAACTGCCCAAATTTCAATACTCAAATTCAAGAACAACCTCAATCATACTCAATATTCATAACAACCAAAGATTATGAATCATAGATGAAAGTTACAATCAAAAGATAGTAATACCATTCTAGTTATAACTTTCAATTTCACCACTTTGACCATACGACCTTAGAAACGCAATAATCAACCCTTTACTAGCTCAAGTCTAAGACAAGAACTCTTTTATACTAACAATTTCAGATAGTTTCACTCTAACATCATCAATTTACGAGTGGTTCATCAAGACTATATGAAACCACCTCAAATCAAGCAAAATCACCATTGGAATAAAACCAAATTCAAGGAGGATTACCTTACAAGCTTAAAGGATAAATCTCTAGCTTCAATTCGTGATTTACCGGCTTAAATCTTGACTTAGGAGGTTTAAGAATCGATTTCTAGGGTTTGGGAGGAGTTTTGGTCGGAAGGATTTAACCCAAATGAAAGGAATTTCGCACTTTAAATACTACACAGACCCGTAACCCGACCCGGGCTGTAGAACCCGACCCGGGTTCATTTACGCAAAATTCACGCTTAATACTCCTTGTGTGCAGCACGGTCCGGGTTATCCAACCCGACCCGGGTTCCTATCGAGCACGACCCGGGCTCATCAACACGACCCGGGTTGCCCTTTTTCCAATTTCGATTTTGCCCAAACTCGACCCGTGTCTTATAACTCGACCCGGCTTGACCTTGCAAGAACTCAAGTTGTTTCTTTTACCCTTTTTAACATCCAACTTCTCCTAGATGTGTTTCAAAACATCTAAACTCGTGTTTTAATTTATCTAATCTCATTTATATTGTAATCAACATATCTCTACCATAATTTAAAAAAATTAGGGTATTACAAGTTCTTACCCCCTTCAAAAGATTCCGTCCTCGGAATCTCTTAGAATGGGCACGGTCTATGTAATCTACCTCATCATCGTAATCACACATCACATGCAATCACGTATATATATTATTAGACCTCATCATAATATAACTAACGCCCGTTATCATTCTCATAAGATGATCTCTATAATTGCATTAGTTATCATTATCTCCACGTGGACAACCACTCACAATATATATAAGAACTGGATAATAACAAGTTTATCCAGAAACAACCCAAGTAGCATAATTAAACAAAATGTACATGTATTAATTTAGCTTGTCTCATATAACTATTTGGAACTCAAATTTCATTTCAAATTTTCTCGAAATGATTTACTCTAACTCAATAGGGAAAAACGGTCTCACCGATTCCAATCCATTCCCTGTCAATTTACTCATCCAATCGCAACATGCTAGTTATTGATTCCTCCTACTAACACGTTCTCATCGATTAGGGCAAGAGATATACTCATATAACATAAAATACACATACATCAAAATGTCTCACTCACGTCATAGGACTCATAGATACTAGGATAAAAATCCAGAAATAATTAAATACTAGTAATTATCTCAAGTTTTACTCATGCCTCCTCTGAATTTGGTATTTAACCCTCAACACTTTGGTCACACAAGACCCTTTTTAGTTGTCCCTTCACCATAACTGTACACTAATTCGTCAAAATCTCATATATCTTGCTTTCATTTCAGCACATATATTAGGTGTTTCACCCAATATACAACATACAATCCTCAACCACGAATGACTCCTCTTCATCCCAGTCCAACAACATACCTCATGTCGTTTCTCATAATGTACTCGCTTATTATATCATCTCTTATGTGGACAATCCACATCACACTCTCACTCAATCGATAATCATTAGATCTCTATTTCTTCTCGTCATTTCTCTGTCATTATCATCTCAATTTCCAATTCATCTGATTGACACAACATAGGTCATATATACGGCTCACCGAAATTTCTACACACGATTCAAAGTAATAATATCAAACACCGTAATCTCTATGGTGAAATCCATATCTCATTATCCGATTTACTCATTAATCTCAAGAAATAATTTAAGATTATTATAGCAAAATTTTATTACTCATCGTTTCATACGAATAAATAGTTTTGTCATATTCATACTCACGCATTTATTTCACTGGCAGTAATTGGTTTGATTGCTAAGGAACGAATCCTATCAATCACAACCACAATTACTTTCTTTCTCTTTTAACTCATATCTTCTCATTATATATTTATAAAACTGTATTTCGTTCAACATGTAAGAAATCTCACACATACTCAACACGACTACATGATAAACACACATACTCACAATAACATTTCTCAATAGTATTACTCATTGTATTATCTCACAATACCTCTTTACTGTTACTCAGCCTCTGATTCGTCCTCTTCTAAACCCGTAGGTTTCAAGCCACTCAAGCTTACTGCTACATTCATATCTATCCATATGCAAGGATAGTACATGTCACATTACTCTGCATCATCATAACGTACATGCCTGTCTACACACAAGCACAACACTATAGCACCACTCTGGCTCAACTCTTGGTACCCCGTACCATCATTTGGTCTCATCATTCATAGTATCTTACAGTACCCCGTACTGTTCTCCAAACTTACTAATCAACACTATATTATAGTACTTCGTACCGTTCGTCGACCTCATTGCTTAACACTCTCTCACGGTACCTCGTGCCGTTCTCTGTTATCAGCACTCAACGCTGTGTTGCGGTATCTCATACCGTCCTTTGATCAAATCATGGTACCTCGTACCATTTTCTGATTTCAATCCATCTCCTCTTCTACTCTAGGAATTCTCCCTTACGGTCTCAAGCCATATAGACTCACCGTCACTCCTCCTTTCGTTTGAGTCACAAAGATCCTCACTGCTCTAACCACAAGATACTCGTCTTGTGGTTCCATAGAAATGTGTGACCTCAACCTCAGCTACTCAATATGTAACCCCACGTAATATGTGGTCTCAATCACATTTACTCATTTTGTGGCCCAACAAAGTATGTGGTCTCAATCACTTTACTCGATATATGTCCCATAAAATATGTGGTCTCGACCACTTTACTCGATATATGATCCCACAAAATATGTGGTCTCGACCATATTTACTCATTATGTGGCCCCACAATTATGTGGTATCAACCACTTTACTCGATATTTAACTCAATCTCTAGGCCAATAAGGCCTATATGAACCACTCTAGGTTCTCTCAATTATAACCACAAGGTACTCTTTATGTAGTTACTCAAATGTCCTCTGACATCTCTGTCACAATTATCTCATTATGTGACTATTTCAATTCACAAAAACTCAATACTCAACGGATATAGTGTGCATTCATCCACACACTTACCATCTTTCTCAACTCACACTCTTTTGGCTATCTCAGCCACTTTTTTTTGATCAACCATAAACACTAGTCATGTGGCCCCACAGAATATGTGGTCTCAGTCACATAAGTACTCGTGTACAGAAATCTCATTTCATCTGTGAAACAATAAGCAATATATATATATTTTTTTCATTAGCAAGATCTCTCTTCTCTTAACTCGGAATCTGCAACCATATTAGCTTTACAAACACTAGCTAATTGTTAGCAATATCAACTCAATCATAATACCATATGCAGTAATACTCATAGACTCGATTGCAATCTCGCATATACTCATTTTAATAATCTATTAATCTTAATTACCTCATGTTGACATTTTTCCAAACGAAACTTTATAACACAATCATATCAACATTTACTCTAATTATACAACCAATATGCACTTTTAACTCGGCCACTTTTACATACTCATAACAGTTTACTCAGTCAAATGTTACAACAATAATCACAATATAGCAAAATCGTATATGAACTCAATTACAACATTTCTCATTGTTATAATAATCAATGCAAGAACATGTTACCTCAGTCACGCTAATATCTATTCTTCTCTGTTAATCATTATTTATATATATTCATTATACACTCTCCTCCATAGTTGCTAAGTATTCGTCAAGCAACCACTTATAATCTTAATTATAAAATCACAAAGCACTCGTTATGTGATATGTAAATCTTACCTCAAATGAACACGACGTTCTCATCTCGATGTCGGTTACTCATAGCAACAAAATCTTGTTTTCTCATTAGTTGAACCTTGCGTACATCGGATCTCAACTCTCGAATGTACTCGGCTACACTCACATGTCTCAATTCTTAGCTCATGCTCAGCTTATACTCATACTCTTTCTCATCATTAGTTGGAATTTCACCTCAACCGGGATCTCATCTCATCATCAGTTGGAATCTCGTCATTCTGGAATTTCATCTCACTTAGTATCTCATCTCGTATTCAGTTGACATCTCATTATCAACTGAAGTTCTCGTCTTCTCATTAGTTGATATCTTATATCAACCAAAATTTCGTCTCATCATCCTCTGTAGGTCCAACCGAATGTGACCATTTTATCAACTCATCCTTCATCTGTCTCAATACCTGTATTCACACATAGAATATAACAAATAATAAATATGATAGAAGAGTTATACTCAACTCATACTCTAACGTCTGTAGCGGTATCTTTTCCAAGCATGTGATAGGGGCTCTCTCCTCCTTGGTTCAAGTCTAGGACTCTATACTCAAAGACCTAGTTCACTTAAACCATGCTCTGATACCAACTTGTAACACCCGGTTTCTCATACAAAGTACACCCAAAAATTTTCAATAAATTACACATTTAAAATGGGTATACTTGTAATCAAACCACGGATCAAGATGTTATCATCACAATAATTACACAAAAAGGTCCCTACTAATTTAACCAAGCATTACAAATAAATCTACTTCAATCAAGGACAGGCTCTAAATTGTCCATCTTTCTTTATCACATGCCTTCCCCTACCACTGCTACAGATACCTGCAAAAACAACATACAACTCAAGTGTAAGCTTATAAAAAGCTTAGTGAGTAATCATTATTAACCAAGTCTCAACGCCCGATGTCTTCTTGAACTCATTCTCAACAAACTTTCTCATTCGCTCGTTGTGACTAAATTCATTTTGGATGGACTATCTCAGTCCCTCACTGTGATTAACACACTTAGCCATTTATACCAAAACAATATTAACACCTTATGAAACTCATATAACTTTTCTCTTTCTGCAATGAACAACTCATCGACAACATAATTCAATTAAAAGAATCAATAGGTAATTACTAACCTGTAACACGTCTCATCATATATATACAACTATTAACCTGCAAAACATCTCATTATACATACCAAGGGTTAAAACAACACATATAAACTCATTTCACTTCAACTCTATTCCACCCCAAACTTTATTCCACTTCAAACTCTATTCTAGCTCATCAGCCCTCATGGCTATATAAATTGACTCAAAACTCTTTAATGTGACTACATTAACATCTACTCAGTTTATACAATCAATATTTATACTCAACTCGGTTGTTGTTATTCACATATAACAATTCGCTCTGCTATCGGTTTATAACAATAATAACTTAACATATATATATATATATATATATATATATATATATATATATATATATATACATTTAGTCTACCATAAGGTAGATTTCTACTCAAGTACATAAGAGTACTCACCTGATATTGGTTTAGTACATGGAATCCCAAGCTACGCATACTAGGCTCTTGTCCACTAGGCTTGGTTGTATCATAACTGCCCAAATTTCAATACTCAAATTCAAGAACAACCTCAATCATACTCAATATTCATAACAACCAAAGATTATGAATCATAGATGAAAGTTACAATCAAAAGATAGTAATACCATTCTAGTTATAACTTTCAATTTCACCACTTTGACCATACGACCTTAGAAACGCAATAATCAACCCTTTACTAGCTCAAGTCTAAGACAAGAACTCTTTTATACTAACAATTTCAGATAATTTCACTCTAACATCATCAATTTACGAGTGGTTCATCAAGACTATATGAAACCACCTCAAATCAAGCAAAATCACCATTGGAATAAAACCAAATTCAAGGAGGATTACCTTACAAGCTTAAAGGATAAATCTCTAGCTTCAATTCGTGATTTACCGGCTTAAATCTTGACTTAGGAGGTTTAAGAATCGATTTCTAGGGTTTGGGAGGAGTTTTGGTCGGAAGGATTTAACCCAAATGAAAGGAATTTCGCACTTTAAATACTACACAGACCCGTAACCCGACCCGGGCTGCAGAACCCGACCCGGGTTCATTTACGCAAAATTCACGCTTAATACTCCTTGTGTGCAGCACGGTCCGGGTTATCCAACCCGACCCGGGTTCCTATCGAGCACGACCCGGGCTCATCAACACGACCCGGGTTGCCCTTTTTCCAATTTCGATTTTGCCCAAACTCGACCCGTGTCTTATAACTCGACCCGGCTTGACCTTGCAAGAACTCAAGTTGTTTCTTTTACCCTTTTTAACATCCAACTTCTCCTAGATGTGTTTCAAAACATCTAAACTCGTGTTTTAATTTATCTAATCTCATTTATATTGTAATCAACATATCTCTACCATAATTTAAAAAAATTAGGGTATTACAAAAACCGTGGAAGAGTAGAAGGCGGAAGGGAATCAGGATCGACAATATCAGTTTGATCAGTAAACCCTAGCAATTTTCCAAAGCGGGACTTGGAAATGCGCGTCTTGATGGATCCTACCTCAAAACTAACGACATCCTCAGCCTTGTTGTAGAATGCAGACGAGTACGCAGAGGAGAGATACACTATTGGAATCTCCTCTGAAGCAGTTAGGGCTTTGCAGATCCGGGAATATTTAAGACACTCGATCATCGGCTGAAGAGCTTCATTATACTTGGTAGAGTTAAGATCGATGATCATGTTCTGATTCTGTTTGATCTTCAGCATCAGAGAGGAGGATGTATTTTCATTTGCAGAAGATGAACCAGCCATTTGAGAGTTCTTGAGAGTTCGCGAGAAAAAGAGGGCTTTGAAGATGGAGAGTTCTTGCGTGAGAGAAGAAGAGAAGAAGGAAAAGAGTAACCCAAAAAACCTTTTAAGTACCCTTTGGAGATTATTTGGAAAGAGGAAATCCCGCTTCAGTTGATTTCGTTCCCCAAGAATCACGCTGTATCATCATGAGTGGCCCCCAAAAGTCGCATTGCAGGTGCGTGAAAAGCGAGAAAGTAGCTGCTATGGAGATGACGTTGTAACAGTCACGTCTTGATTACCTCATCCAAAATTTCAAAATTTTGATGAGTAAAAAGAAATGCCAGGTCATCAACTTGAATCCTTATCATAAGATCAACCAGAGTTAGAAAAATCAAATAATGATTTTCGTGCAAGAGTGTGCCAAAGATAAAGAAGAAAATCAAAATTTATTTGGTAATCTGTGATGTCAGAAGGACATAAAACTGATTGATCCCGGGCAGTGATCTCTTCCTTCGGAATCATGAGAGATTCAAAAGTGATTTTGTGGTATCCCGTTGAATTACGATCAATTGACTGATAAGAATCATTGAAAGATTTCTTTTTAATTTTTTAGCTTAATGAGGTGCGTTTAACTTTCTTTCAGATTTCGAAAACGTGAGAAATGTTCGAAATCGGAAGAAAGGACTTGTTTGACCAGAGAAGTCATGAAAACAAGTGAGGGTAAGGAGAATTTTGTCTGACTGGGGAAATATTTTGGAATCTCAAAAAAAAAAAAAAAACTGGATCTCTTTGGATAGAAATTACTTTGGTGGAGTAAATTTCATAAAGATCACGCAAAAATAAAAGATTGAGATTTCCTTTGAAGTTTTCGTCAGTTCCTTAGCGTGTTTGGATATTTGGGTTTCATTCGAAATTGTGGTAGAAGCAATTCCGAAATCATGAACACAGAGTTTGGATAACCATCAGTTTTCAGTGGTAATGCTAAAAACTTCATAAGGGTTACAGTTATATGGAAGTGAATTAAGTGTGGAGAATTGATAGAAGGGTCAAGAAAGATTGTTTGAGTCTCACAGCTTCTCATGGTGAAAATGAGTTGCGATCTTTGACTAGAATTTCCGAAATCTTATATTGAAATTGGTTTATATTTCAATAATCATAGATATTCGATTTAGGTACTTAGAAACCGTGGTAAGAAGAAATCCATCAATTCAAAAATAGTTACAAAAAAAAAAAGTATTTTTGCTGAAGAATGTTGACGTGGACTTGGCTATCATGAGAAATCATTTATTGCTCAGGCGAAAAGTGTGGAAAACGTCCAATCAGTTGCTAATCAGCCGTCTCTGCCTTAATGACACATAATAATGACTGCAGACTGCATCATTACTTCAAAAAGTAATTAAATATCCACAATTGGAAGCTTAACCGGTGTCATTTCTGCCTATAAGAAGGAACCATTGTTAGTAGCAACAATCCATACCCTAAAAAAAAATTACCATCAAAAGAGATATCAAATGGCTCGTTGTCCCTACAACTGCTTTGACAAAGTCGAGGTCAAGATGCATGAAGGCGACTACACAGGTGGCATCTATGGCGGGGTCGTCATGGGAGTTTGGAATCACCGATATGAGGTGAAGATGACCACTCTCAATGATGACGAGGGTGGTGGACCACTGACGGTTCAAACGAGCTACCCCTTTCTGCAGCCTGTCCCACCAAGAATCTTGGTGGAGTTCAAACAGTTTGACCTCGTTGAGGTCTGGAACAGGAGGGGGTGGTGGCCGGCAGTGATCACCCGTACAACTCCCCAGAACCAGTTCCATGTGGGACTGGCAGACGGGACTCGCCTATTTGATGATGAGAGTGAGCTTCGCATCTAGCAGGCTTTCTATCTTGGGGATCCTCCTATGTGGCACTACTACAAGCTGTAGGAAGTAGTTGTTTTATCTTTGTCTTTTGATGTACCAATCTTCCTTTCTCCAGTTTTAATAAATAGTGTCTTTCTTCTTATGTATGGATTTCTGTTTAAATTCTGTATCTGCATTCTCAAGGATATCGGACAGTAAGAAGAACAAAACAAAGAAAAAGAAGAAAAAAATAAAACACACAACATATGAAAATAAATCAAAATTTTAAAGAACTAGAAAATATTTTTGATATTTTGATATATATAAAGAAAGTAAAGCACACCAAAAAAAATGTGAAGGAAAATATTTTTGATGTTTTGAAGAGAAAAAAAATTGAATAGCTAAAAAAAAAATTAAAATAAAATAAAAAAAATAAAAAAAATTAAAATATAAAAAATAAGACAAAAAAAAACAAAGTTTCAGAAAGGATACATGCATTCCGGATCATTCTTGTCTAAATTCCGATTCCGAGGCATTCCGAATTTCGGAATCAATCGGAATCTCAGTTAGATTTCGGAACAGATTCAGCTTCCATCATTCCGAGACCTTGAAGAATTCTGTTAAATGCCAGCTCAGGAAGGGCCTTTGTGAAGATGTCTGCTAGTTGATCATTTGAGCGAACAAAATGAATCTCGATGTTGCCGTCTTCAACATGATCTTTGATAAAGTGATATCTGAGTGCAATATGTTTAGTCTTTGAATGTTGCACTGGATTGTGACAGATCCGAATCGCGCTTTCGGAATCACAGTAAAGAGGAATACGTTTCATACTGACTCCATAGTCTCTCAGTTGGTTTTGAATCCAAATTATCTGAGAGGTGCATGAAGCAGCAGCAATGTACTCAGCTTCAGCTGTTGAGAGTGACACGCAAGTCTGTTTCCTTGATTGCCAGCTTACGAGTTTTCCATCGAGAAGTTGACATCCTCCTGAAGTGCTTTTGCGATCCAATCCGCAGCCACCAAGATCAGCATCAGAAAATGCTTGAACGAAGAAGCCAGATCCTGACGGATACCACAATCCAAGAGAGGTTGTTCTTTTGAGATATCAGAATATGTTCTTCACAGCATTGTGATGTGGCTCTCTAGGATTCGCCTGAAATCTAGCACAGTAACAAACAGCAAACATAATGTCAGGTCTACTTGAAGTAAGGTAGAGAAGTGAACCTACCATTTGTCGGTAAAGAGTGATGTCTGCTGCATGTTTGTCTAGTGAAGGACTGAGTTTGGTTCCGAAAGCCATCGGAACTTTGACTTTAGAATCTCCCTTCATTCCGAATTTCACTAAGAGAGACTTGGTATAAGCTTCCTGATTGATGAAAATGCCTTCCGAGCTTTGTCTGATGTTAAGGCCTAGGAAGAAATTGATTTTACCCATCGAGCTCATTTCAAATTTAGTTTCCATCAGTTTTCGAAATTCAGCCGTTAGGCTAGGATGAGTAGATCCGAAAATGATGTCATCGACATAGATTTGAACAATCATCAGATGACTTCCTTCATTTTTGCGAAAGAAAGTTGGGTCGACAGAACCTTGCTTGAACTTGCATTACTTGAGAAACCGAGTTAAAGTTTCATACCAAGCTCTTGGAGCTTGTTTTAGACCGTAAACAGCTTTATCTAACACATAGCAATGATCGGGATGTTTACTGCTCACAAACCCGGGTGGTTGTTCAACGTAGAATGTTTCTTCTAATTCTCCATTCAGAAATGCACATTTGACATCCATCTGATAGACATCGAAACCCGTGTGTGCTGCATCAGCAAGAAAAATCCGAACGGATTCCAGTCTGGCAACCGGTGCGAATGTTTCTTCATAATCAATTCCTTCTTCTTGACAGTAACCTTTAACTACCAGTCTTGCTTTGTTCCGAATGACATTCCCTTCTTTGTCTAATTTGTTTCGGAATACCCATTTCATTCCGAGAACTGAAGCCTTTTCCGGAGTCGGAACTAATCTCCACACCCTGTTGCGTTCAAATTCATTTAGTTCATCGTGCATTGCTTGGACCCAGTCAGCATGATCAAGTGCTACTTTAACCGTTTTAGGTTCAATCTTGGAGATGAACGAATGAAACATGCAAAATTCCACTTTTGAAAATAATGCGGCATGCTTTTCTTTAGCTTGAGCTCGAGTGAGAACGCCAGCAGATGTCGCTCCGATGATTTGAGATTTTGGATGATCTCTCGTCCATTTTATCATTGGAGGATAATTTGGGTCATATTCAGGATTGATTTCTGGAATAATTTCTTCTGCTTCCGATTGTACCTCTGACTGTGTGTCGAGGTCATTGTTTTCAATCTCATTCTCCACCTGGAAGTTTGCATCGTTTCTATCGTCAGAGTGATCTTGTTCAACTGATAGAGTGGTTGACTCTGATTCAGGAGTCATATCCTCCCCATGAATGGGTACTGAACTCTCCCCCTAGATAGGAGCTGGATTCTCCCCCTGGATAGGAGCTGGGTTCTCCTCTTGGATAGGTATATCGGAATTGGGAGTTGGACCATTGTGTGGAATCGGAACATCGGTGAAGTTGTCATGTGAAGTGTCGTTTTCACTGACAGTACTTTCGATAAGCTTTATCAATTCGTCTCCTTGGTTATCTCTTGCGTTTGCTTCTACTGACTTTGCGTTTTCTTGTTCATCGAACAAATTCATGAATTCCTCATATAGATCCATAAGAGGAATTGTTGACGTATTTGATTCCGGAAAGATTTCTTCAGTCTTTGTAGTAACATGCTTTGCTCTTGAATTGTATCTATCATCAAAGGTGATGTAGTATGTTTCTTCAATCTTCCGAGATCTTTTGTTCAGAACACGATAGGCCTTTGAGGTAAGAGAGTATCCCAGAAAAATACCTTCATCAGTTTTTTCATCTTTAACTCGTTTCTCTTTGGAGTTAAAAATGAAACACTTAGATCCGAAAACATGAAAGAATTTCACGTTCGGTTTTCTTTTGTTGATGATTTCATAGGGAGTGAGATTAAATCGTTTGGTGATGTTTGATCGGTTCTGAGTGTAACAAGCAGTTGCGATGGCGTCAGCCCAGAAGTATAGAGGAAGTTTCGCAAAAGAGAGCATTGTGCGAGAAGCTTCACAAAGAGAGCGATTTCGTCTTTCTACCACTCCATTTTGTTGAGGAGTGTAGGGGGCAGAGAAGTTATGCGAGATTCCTTTATCGACAAGAAAATCATCTAGAACTTTATTTTTGAATTCTGTGCCGTTATCACTTCTTATCATCCGAACTTGTTTTCGGAGAAGAACTTCTATCTACTTGATGAAGTTAATCATGTTGATCACTGCTTCAGATTTTTGCTTGAGAAAGAACACCCATGTGAAGCGGGAGAAGTCATCTACCACAACCAGAATGTATTTGTTGTGAGCAACGCTTTCGATGGCAGATGGACCACAAAGATCAATGTGCAGAAGTTCCAATGGTTCTATGATCTTTGTGTTAATGATTGTAGAATGACTCTTCCGGCTTTGTTTTCCTAGATCACATGCATCACACAGTCGGTCTTTGTCGTACTTGAGTAGCGGTAATCCTCACACAAGATCACCAAGTACCAGTTTATTAATATCACGAAAGTTCATGTGAGACAAACGTCTGTGCCATAACCAACTATCATCGTTCGTAGCTTTTGTGAGTAAGCAGATGGCAGGTTTTCCTTGGATGGGTCGCATGTCCAAAGGAAACATCTCTCTTTTTCTTTTTGACTTCAAAATGATCTTCTTGGATTCCTTTTCAACCAGTTCGGAGCCATCTTCATCAAATGAAACTTTAAGACCTGTTCCGACAACTAGTTGCGAAACACTGAGTATGTTGTGCTGAAGTCCTTCAACATATGCCACTTTCCGTATCGAAATTTCACCATTTGTGATCATGCCATAGCCTTTAATGTTGCCGGTTGCATTGTTTCCATAGCTAACTTTTCCTCCATTCGTTAGCGAGTGATATTCTCGTAATTCCTCCTTCCTCCTTGTCATGTAACGTGAACAGCCGCTATCAATGTACCATTCTGGATCATACTGTTCGTCACGTAAAACCTGCACAAGTTAGAGAGATTTAGGAACCCAAACCAATGTGGGTCCATGTGAGAATTTATGAGAGATAGGAAAAATGCATGATCTTTCAACCAAAAGGATTTTCGCATAGATGGTTGATTTTTCTTATTTTCAATTCGAAACACTTTCATTTTTGTGGATTGCCATTGTTCTTTAGCAAAACGAGATTTCGTTGGAGTGAACGTGTTGGAGACTTGATAATAATGGGTTTTCTGAGTGCGAGAGTGATAAGTAGGAATTGAAGGTTTAACTGACTGAGATGAGAATTTTGGTTTAAAAATAACTGTTGGGTGAATCTTGTTGGATTTGAGATCCTGAGTGGTTTCAGGATAGAGTTTTGCCTTCCCATTTGAATCATTTGAACCGAGAACACGAGTGGGATTCTTTGTTGTTGGTGTTGAAACCGAGGCTTTGGGTGTTGGTTTTGGAGTAAGTCTAGATTTCAGAATTGGAATTGGATTGACTCTCTGGGTTGTGTTTAAGTCGTTTTTGTTTCTCCAAAACTGTTTTTTTCTTTCTTTCAAATTCTTTTTGTACCTGGCATTCATTTGTTTCCTTTTGGCTATCAGCTCTTCAGGAGACTTATGAATACAAGATGTTGAGCAATGATTAGAGTCAGATTTGAAAGAACTTGACTTGGAATTTGAAGAATTGAATTTCAAATTCTTTGTACCCCATGGACTATTTTGAGAAACAGAATTTTTACAATTCAACGATCCAGAAATGTAGTTACCACGGGACTTCCATGAGGTCATTTCGGAAAGACCTTTGGTCTCATCTGAGTTGTCAATTGGTTCCGACCAAAAGAAAGAATCACATACATCGGAATTATCTTTATCGACTAGGACTTTAAGTTCAGTTACATCTTTTGTATTTAGGTCTGGTTTAACAAAAACTTGATTTGGTACTGTCTGAATCTTTGGAAAAACAGTGGCCTGTTCGTTTAAAGTGTGTGATCCTTCACTTTCAACAATTCTCGCAAAAGCAACTGAATTTTCAGAAATGAGATTTTTCTTAGTTTCATTTGTATTGGATATAAATTCCGAACAGTCAATTTCATCCTCAACTGATATCTCACTCATATCACTTTCATCAAAATCCGAAATATTCTCCGAAAGACGTTCAATGCATCGCTGAATACAGACTGTTATCTCCATCGGGAGTTCGTAATGTTGACCAAGCACATCAAGACGCTTTTGACAGACTTGAAAATCCAAAGAAAACGGTTTAACGAAAAGGTAAGGCTGCAGCGTCTGACACCGAAAAACAGCCCAAACGACCAAGGAGGCTTCGGAAGCTTGTCCAGTCTTTTGATTCAGAAACCGAACTCTCTGATACTCAACATATTCCGACTTCTCCACACGATGTTCCGATCATAGAAAATCTTGACGATGTTCCTCCTACCAAGCCTTCTCCTCCTCCACTATCACCGCCTCATGACCCCACACCAAAAACCACTCCTCATTCTAGCCCACAATCAACTCCTGAACGTTCACCCCTCCGATCCCCAATCACTCAAAAGTCTCCATCCATATCACCCAAACAAACCAGCATTCCAAATTTGCCTCATGTCAACCCTCCTTCAGATGCTGATGACGAGGAAGATATTCTGGTTAATGATGACCAGGATGATCTTTCAGACTTTCTTGAATCTCCATCCACTGTTAAACTCAAGAACCCCAGTTCTTCTGTTCCGATGGCATCATATCAACTCAAGGAAATCTCCGAGAAACTAGACTCACTTCTTCAATCCCAGGCGAATCCCTCACACTCCGACTGGCAATCCCAGTTGAATGCTCACAAAGACTCGGTGGACACTTTAATCACCGAAAATGTCAAACTCATGCGTGAATTCTCCTCCCTCATAAAGAATTCTGAAACCCAAATGCAAAATTCTGCCACCTCTATTGGCAGGCTGGAAAAAGATGTTCTCAAATTTACTCAAGACTTCCGAGACTCTCATGTCCGAAACAATGAAACGATGCAACAAGTCATCTCCAACTTTGGGAGCATTCTAAAGAACGAAAGAGAGGAGCTTTCCACCTTACGTTCGGAAATAAAGGCAGAATATTCCGAATGGGTAACCTCTATGGATACAAAGTTTGACCAACTGAAAACGGATTTGGCCACGGAAAATTACTTGATGGATAAATTAGCAGCCAAAGAAACCAAAATCCAGGTTCTCAAGTCGGATATTCGACACAAGTCTGCCATTTTCACCTCGGCTGTTTCTCAAAACAAAGATGTTCGCAACGGTGTCTCTGAAATTGACTCTTTCCTTCATCGAATTGTTGAAGACACTGATCCAATTCTCACTCCTCAGGTGCGCAGACATCTCACTCTTAAGCTTCATCCTGTCTTCAATCTTCTAGCCGCCTTAAAGGGTGTTTCGGAAGGTGTTGCCTCTCCAAAACAAGGGGGAGACGAAACCAATGAAGAAAGTACGTTCAATCTGGACACTCCGAAGAAAGACAACCCGATCAAAACCTCCTTCTCTTCTATCGGAAAAGACACTGAAAAAGGGGCTACACATGCTACTCAGAATCCCGATTCTGATTGGTTCAAAAGGATGAACGCTGAAGGCGATGTTGGTCAATCCTCTGCAGATCCATCAAAACGCAAAGGCAAAGAGATATTGGAAGAACAAGTTTCTGATCGGGATGCTGCCAAATCAACTAGGGAAAAGGAAATTGATGAAATTCTCAACCTCACTCGCAAGCTTGATGCTGAGGAAGCTGCCAAAAGAGAGTCTGAATTACTCTTGAAAACTCAGATGTCATTATTTCCTCCCTGGCACTATAAAAGGATGACATTGGAAGCAATTACTGAGCCTGTGGAGAACTAGCTTCAACCAGTTACCTCGTATAACACAAGCAATGACGTAAACTCTCAGCTTGACTTTCCGATGACGGCAAAAGCACTTTTGTTCCGAGGGTTTGAGGAACTCAAAGACACTCGTCTTTCTAATTCGGAAGTGAATGATTTGTTGTTCACCTTCTATTTGAAGAACGCGCTTCCTCAGCATTCAACCTGGAGTTTGAAGAAGATTGTACAGTTGACTCCCCGTCTTCCTGAGGTTATCGTTCCATTAAAAAACGCAAGATTTTTGGCATTCAGAGGCGATGATAAAGAGAAGATGGAATTTTCTCTTGCTGATCTACCATTTTTGAATCCATTCGATTGGATATCTCTGTTCAACATCTTGTCAAGAGAACCAAAGTATCATCCTCTTTTTGATCATCTCAAAAGAATGATTGGATACTACATTCTTGAAGTTGCGAAGTTGGATGTTGAAGTTGCTAGTGTTCTGGACAAGATTCCTTTGACTGTAAAACGTCCTCCTCCCAAAAATCTTAGTAAGCGTAAAATCGGAAAAATTGTCAACTCAAATTGGAGTGTGGCATACAACTCAAAGGAAGGACTTGAGAATATTAAAAGGATATTCTATCTTTCGGACAAACATCTTCACAGAACACCAGTACTGGAACACATTCTTCACATCACCAACAAACTCCAATCCAACACCTTTGATGATAAAACATGCATCAACGATATGTTGAGATGGTACATAGAATTCCGAAAGAGGATTCTGGCCATGATTCCGAGGGTGTTTGATAGACAATCAAATGAAGTGAAACCTGAAGAATGAAGACAAGTCGCATTTTTGACTCAAAGGGGGAGATTGTTGAGTCATAAATATAGATTGAGTCAAAGATGCTGATCGGATTTATAGCCAGATTTTTTGCCATTAGATTTGCTATCGGTTATGGAATGGGTCTGTCCTTCCATACTTAGTTTTTGTATAAATAGCATGCTCGTACCCTGTTTAGGGTTAACTTTTTGTAATCCTTTCTACGGCGCTCATACAGAATAGTTCACTTTGAATTGTTTTTGAGTTGCTTATTAATCATTCGACATCAGTTCTTCATATTGTTTGTTCTTGATCTTGTTTATTTATATTATTCCGCATTATTTGAATCTCGATCCGACTCTTGTATTTCAACACAATGTAAACATTCTTTTAAAAATAATTCACTTTGTGAAATTAAAATGTCCTAATATTTAAACTCATACAGTGAAGTATTCTTAAAAAATGTTTACATTGTTCATTATTAAAAGGTTTTTTTCTTCTGAGTTTGGATATTAATACATTAAAAATTCAAAACTGAATTCTTTTTATTAAAAAGTTCATAATTTGAGTTATTAAAAGCTTTGAATTAATATTCAGACATTCAAATTCACAAAAACGAGTTTTTATTAAATAATTATAATGTGAGTCATTAAAAGGAGATTTTTTGTGAGTTTGAATATTAGGACATTTAAAATTCACTAAGTAAAATCCTTATGAATATGTTATTTATTTTGAATTCTGATAGAAATTTACATGTAAATTTTACAGCAATTAGACAAAGTCCAAAAATAAAGGACATTGTTTCTTTAAAACAACCCATTCTAATACAAATAGACAGTAGTCTTGTCAAGAAAACTAGAAAGAAGAAAACATGTTGGTTTATATTTTAGGTACATTTTAATAAAATTATTTATTATTAACATATATTAATTTCTAACAAGTTTTTTCAATAAATTTCAAGCAGTGACAAGAAAGAGAAAACAGACATCCAAACCAAAAAAAAAAGGAAAAGACTGGCACAAAGAAAAGAATAGTAGAAAAAAATACCCATAGATCCAATCAAACCAACATCGCTAAGAACAAGAATGAGCACAAAAACACTGTATAATTTTATCAAATCAATGAATATAGACAAAAAAAACAAGGAGAGAAATAGGATTTGACACATTGTTACGAATGTCAGTAGATAGAAACCAGGAAAGATTTCAAGATATGTAGTGAACTAATTCAAACCAGAGGACATGAAGATTCACTTACCAGAAGGTTCAATAGAGATCACACAAGAGTTAGTTGGTCCACAACTTAATTAGAATTCCGATCGACAAGAAAAACTTATATGATATTGAACACTGTGATCTATATCTAAAAGAATTTGTTGAATGGAAGGTCCAATATGGCAGAAAGCCCATGAGACCAGCCGACATTGAAACAAGAATCAGAAAATCGAATGATTCCGGAATACTCTTCAAGATTAGTTTGTTATCTTGTTTGCAAATTCTTTTTGTGAACAAAACAAGCTTGGAACATGCAACTTAACAATTTTACCTCATTTATTTGGAGAAAACATGAAAGACTTGTTAACTGCCTGAGAGTATGCAAGTATCAATGGAATGAAATTGATCGCGGGACTACTTCTGTGGACTACTTACTGTTTTACTGGTAATCTTTTTTATAATGGTATGTTTATTCAATATATTATTCACGTTGCAGCTTGCTTACTTAGAATTCATGACAAGTTTCAAGAAAGAAGAAAATGAAAGAGAAGGTCTTCCTATTAACTACTGGAATATTCAAAAGATGACAAGAAAAGAAAAAGTACAAATCTTAAAAGGCTCTTTTGGTAATGATGATCATTATTCAAAATCAAATGAACAATCATCTGATGAAGATGAATATATGATAGTTGGGGTAACTTTTTATTGTATTTACAATGTAATTTTTAATTTTTGAATATATATCATTATGTGAATTCACAATGTGATTTTCTATACATGTTAATCATTTTTTCAGTTTTATACTCACAGATCATAATATATTTGTGATTTTAGAGTCACATGCTTACGTTGTGAATCAACTAAAACAAGTATATTTAACAAAACACATTCACAATATAAATTTTAAATAAATATTTTTTATATACGTTAATATATTTTTGGTTTTAGAGTTACATGCTTACGTTGTGAATCATCTAAAACAAATACATTTTACCAAAACACATTCACAATTTGATTTTTAAATAAATAATTTCTATATACATTAATTTATGAATCTGTTAGTGAGTTTTGTTTTAAAGATTTAAGTTATATCATTGTTTTTGCAGGAATTGGAGTTGAAAGTTAAAAGAAAGTATGAAAGGCTGGTTGAAGATAAAGAAAAGCTTGAAAAAATGATAAAGTTTTTTTGTTTCAAAGTTTCCTGAGAGTGATAATTTGAAGGAGGTTGATAGACAAATTGAAGAAGTATTCTTTAGGAAAGAAAGTGAATTTGAAAATGATGAAAATAAAAAAGATGTTGAAGATGAAGTCCAAAGGAATGAAAAATAATATAAACTTGGAGTTCAAACAAGTGAAAAAGAAGTTGAAGTTTAGACGAATAAATTGGAAACTGAAGGTGAAAGGGATGAAAGCAATCTGAATGAAGGTGAAATGAATCAAACCAATGTGAATGAAGGTGAAACGAATGTGAATGACATTAAACTTCAAGCAATCACTCCAATTAACAAAAAGAATTTGACCAAGAGATTTCTTTGAAGATCCCAAGGTTGTTGAATTCGTAGATGCTTTAGAATTTTATATGAATAACAATGACTTACAAAATGCACCCAAAATTACTAAAAAATATATATAAAAAACACAAAAATAACTTGTAAAAGAAACATAAGAATTTCAGGAAACAAATGTAATACAATGTGAAAAAGAAAAAAGTATTGTTCAGGAGGAAAATCATGATTCAGAAGAGACGATGATGATTTAAGAGTTCAACAATTAAGAAGAGATGTTGAGAAAAGAGTTACAAAACCATCTCCATTTTTATCATCTCGTTACTGTCAGAAGTTTGTTTCCATGGAGAATTTATTAAAAGATGCAGAAACAAAATTGTCAAACAGAATATTTATGAAGAATGGTTTTTCTAGGTAAAAATTCACACTTAATATTTTGTTTTATTACACTAACATTCACATTTGCAATATCCTTTATTAACTTATTATTCTTTTATTAGATAATACATCAAGTGAAAAGGTATTTAAAATGAAGAATGGTGTCATTGTCTTAAGAGGAATGATAGACTTTACAGGCTAGTTTGTGGGTGCACACAAATGTCATTGATGCCTGGTTAGTTATTTTAAAATTTGAAGAAAAAAGTCGTACAAACAAACCATTGTTCAGATACTTCTTTGATACAACAATTGTGGTAAGTTCAAAATAAAATACATAAAATTTAATTGTGAATCTCCTAGTAAATGCGTGTGATATCAGATGCTATTTAGCTTTTTATTGAATTATATATTCACATCTGAGTTTACTAATTAACTTGTAGAAATTCACATTATGAATTGTTTAATATGTTTTTAATGCATAATTTTAAATGATATTTATGGTATTGTAGATTCACATTTAGTAATTAACATTTTGTTTTATCTTATTATAAGTTAAAATCTGAACTTAACTTGTCCTTTTTGCAGAGAAAAAACATATATGATGCAAAAATACCTTTCACTGAACGATTTAAAATATTTGAGTCGAATATAAAAGAATCAATGAAAAAAGACAATGAGCATTTATCATCTGATAAAGTCCATTTGGTAATTAATTTTTCTATTTCTTCAAAGCAAAAAATATTAGCTCTTTAGATCTATATAAGTACTTCACAAATTCATAAATTCCATTGTTAAAAACAAGTACTTTTCCCGGTTCATCATGAAGATCACTACTACCTAATCAGCATAAACTTAAAAGAACCATCAGTTGAAGTCATTGACAACAAGAATTCACAACAAAGATAGAGAAGGCTTATCGTAATGCACCTGAAGAACTGGTAAGCATAATATAAATTTATAGGATATACTTATTGTTAAATTAACATAGATATACAAAAAAATCAATCATTGGATCAAACTTAATTCTTATTTGTAGAAACTACTCTTCAGTGAATATTTGATGAATGCGAAACATAAATCTGCATTAAAGCTAAAAGATGTTGTCTTAGAAAGACTGAAAATGTTTTGGAGAACCAGGAAGAACTATGTTGATTGTGCAGTTTTTTGTATGAGACATATGGAGGTTTATATAGGCGATTGCATAGGAAGGTGGAATTGTGGATTTAAGAAGGAATCGGTAGCAGGTTATCAAGCTCTTCACCTGAATGGCCTGTGACTTAAATACTTAACAAAAATTGTTCTATGTGAAATAAACATTTACAAGAAAAGAATTATAAAATAATCAGAAGCATTCACAAATAAATCTAATAAACAAATTGATGCACTATTGAAGAAGGGATGAGAGAAAAGAGAATATTGAAGAATATAGAAGTGAATTTTGAAGAAAAATGGTTGTTTTTTTTTTGGCCAAGACTTGTGATATATGGACAAATATAGATGTTTGTATTTGAATATGCATGAAACAATGGTTATTTTTCAATTTAGGACTACTTTTTTGTTTGTATGGATGAAACAATGGAATGCAAAACTATATGCTTGTTGATGTTAATCCTTGAAATGTATGTACTCTTTTTCTTATGCTTGAGGTAAAGTGTAAATGTAGTAATACAATACCTAAACAAATAAATGTTTTGTAGACAACAAGATAAAAGTCTTCATGAATAATAAATGAAAATTTAAAAGATTCACAATAAAATCTTCTAGACAATGAGATAAGAAAATATACACATGAATCTCCTAAACAAATATCAACTAAAAACAATATTAGGTGATATTTAAAACCAACTTCAAAGAATCTCCAAACAAATATCAACTTAAAACCCAAATTCAGTGAATCTTTAATCCTCATGAATTAATATACGAAAATTTAAAATATTCACAAAGAAATTCTTCTAGACAATAAGATAACAAAATACAAATATGAATCTCATAAACAAATACCAACTGAATAACCAAGTTCAAAATGTGAATCCTTAATGTCCTCATTAAAGGATTCACAATAAAATCTTGTAAATAATAATACAATTTAAGAAAATACATATGTGAATCTCATAAACAAATATCAACTGAAAAAACAACTTCACATGTCAATCCTTAATCTCCTCATAAATTAATATATGAAAATTTAAAAGATTCACAATAAAATCTTGTAGACAAAAATATAGTTTAAGAAAATATACATGTGAACATCCTAAACAAATATCAACTAAAACACAACTTCACATGTGAATACTCAAAATGAATTTTAGATTTTAAAGTATAACAAAATAAACAACACATTTAAAAAAACAATAACATCCACTCAACAGACAAAAGAAAAAGAAACAAAGTCCAAAACAAATGTATTCATTCATAGAAATAAAATTTCAAACAAGGAATCTAAAATTCACATGAAAATTTTCAATATCAAACCATTCAAAAAATTTACTAAAAAAAATAAAGTTCTAATCTTATTCAACCCTTTCTAAGTTCCCTTCTCTAAGAATGCAACTCCTAGCATTGTGATAAGGTTTTATGACACAAAGTGCATTCACTTAACCATTTTTTAGAAGCCTCAACAACTTTCTCTTTATTACTTTTAAGTCTCTTTCCAGTTCCACAACCTTTGTTTCTTATCCCTACTGGGTTGTGAATCTTTATAACATCAGGTACTGTAACTCCAATTATTGCCTCAATCTGATCCCCTTTACTAGATGATGCAGTAGATAATGTACATGAAGAAATACCATTGTTAAGCTCTTGAAGATGACTTAGAAATTTGCTGAACTTATCTTCATCATGTACAAGCTTATTGATGGATGAACGAATAATACCATAAGCATCTTGAATCAATGTTTCAATTTTACCTCCATACTGAGAATAAGAATATCTCTTTTTTCAAAAATACCATAACCAATTATGTCTTTTTGCCACCGCCTCAAAATGTATTTTGATGGAATTTGATCAATCTCTTTCATAATTAATATGTAAAACATATGAATGCATAACACTCCTTGATGGACATAAAGCATGCAGCTACAATTGATGGTATCATCCTTTGTATTAAAGACAACCTGCAATGATTATAAATAATCAAATTCAGATGCATTAGTATACAACTCTTTACAAGATTCACAAGAAAATTTTGTAAACAACAACATAGTTTAATAAAAATACGCATGTGAACGTTCTAAACAGAAACAATTTCACATGTCACATTAACATTTATTACATAAAAGTAATAGAAATACCTTGTAACGGATATCAAGACAAAGATCAGGAATAGTGTTACGATAATAAGCATCAGAATCTTCACCGGCATTAACTTCATTATCACCATTCTTACTCTTCTTCTTATATTTCAAAGAATAAACTTCAACATCATCCACAATAACCACAAACTCTTAAATGCAATTATATACTAAATAGTATATTTCTCTGTATGATCAAGAAAATAGTGCGTGTATAACTTCTAATGCATGTCTTTCAATAGGTAGAGGAGTCATTGGCTTAGAGAATCTAGATGAGCACTGGAAATCTAACAAAGATTGATTATGTCTTTGCTTTACCATTGCACTTTCAAATGACACCATGAAATTCATTAAATTGGAATCAGAATTCAAGAAATTTGAGAAAGCATAATTCTCACTCTCTGATCTAGAAGTAGTTCGCATCAACCGAGAGAGTGGAAAATCTCTCAAATATGCTGGAATCCATAAATTCCTAATCTGAAATATACGATTTAACCACTTGTTATTCTAAAGATCAAATTCCTCCATCATAACCAATTACTCTCAGATTCTTCTAGATAGCTTTTAGCATCCCATACAATTTTATGAAAAGCCTTTTTGAAATCTGGATGGTTAAAAACATTGGGAGGAACCTGAACACAAATAAACATATAAAAGATGTTATAAAAATATTTGGTACAAATCTTTCAATAACATAAGATTCACATTGAATAAGCTAACATTCAAATTGAAATAAGTTAACATTCACATGTGAATCTTTGAAATCCGGATGGTTAAAAATATGGGAGGAACCTAAACACAAATAAACATATAAAAGATGGTATAAGTATATTTGGTACAAATCTTTCAATAACATAATATTCACATTGAAATAAGCTAACATTCAAATTGAAATAAGTGAACATTCACATATGACTAGCATAGATTGTTCTAAAACAAAACCAATATCCCATGAGCAGATAAAAACATTAACCATTTACGATTTTTTATCCTTAGCCTCATCATCACTAGGTTTTGTTAATTAACCCACCATTCCTAATTTTTTTTCTAACCTTCAAACTTGTAGCGAAAGAGCTTTATCAGACTCTAAAATTATCAGTTCCGAGAAGTTTAAAACTATTAATCGTGTTAGTTCATTTATCAGAAGGGTGAATGTATTGAGGGTCATCAACATTTAGAGAATCTCCAGGTCTGTGAAAATGACAAGTAGAAGTAACAGTCGCAGACATGATAAATCAACATATAGATCCCAGAAATATATAAAGATTAACACATTCAACAGTCAACAGTAGAATATATATACATAAGAAAAAAAAGAAACACATATGATATACATCCAACAATGGCAAGAAAAACAAGTAACATAATATTCACATTGAAATAAGCTAACATCCAAATTGAAATAAGTTAGCATTCATACATGAATTTTGTGTATCAACCACGATATAAGATAGCATTCACATGTGAATCTTTGAACAAAATAATTATAACACAATTAGTATAGTCAAGTTATAATATCAATAAAAAGCATATGTACCTTATCAGAAAGTTTCATAATGATGTGCCACATGCATAGCCTATGTTTGGATTGTGTAAAAACAATATTTACAGCATTCTTTACTACTGCATCTTGATATGTTACAACCATTCTTGGTTGCTTTCCAAATGCTTTAAGAAATGATTGTAGCAACCATACATATGACTCAGTTGATTCACTAGCTAATAAACCAGCATCAAAAGTCACACAACGCCTATGATTGCCAACTCCAGTAAAGGGCACAAAAACCATAAAATATCTACAAAAAAATTTAAATTTCACATGATAATTCTACTTTAATGAATGTTAGTAAATAAAGTTTGAGAAAATTATTTGTTTGTACAAAAAGTTGCATCAAGAGATATAATATCTCCAAATTCTCATAATTGCGTTTGGAAGTTTCATCAACCCAAAAAAGACCCGTAAGATAACCCTTCTCAATCTTGTGCTCAAAGGAGAAGTTTGGAACATAGTTTTTTCTTTTTTCCATTTTATCAACAAGATTTTGAGCATCAATGTCACCGATCTTGCAATTTAAATCCCTTTTGAAATTTTGAAGTCAATTGTAATACCACCTCTAGCATCATAACCACCTTTAATATTACTTAACACTATATAAGCTCTTGTAGCACCTAGGTTAGTAGTACCAACCCTATGAATGAATGATTGTTCAACAAAATCAAGTTTCATATTATTCCTTAACAAATACAAGTTCTCTTTGGAAAATAGATTATGGTTGTGCTCTTCAACAAAATCATATACATAGAACATTTGAGGAACCACGAAGATTCTTAAACTTCACTACTAGAAAATAGGCTTTTAATGACATACGAACTATGACATACACTGATTTTATGACACACAAAACTGTATGTCGTAAAAAAATGTCATCTTTTTTTAAAGTCTAAAGACTTTATGACATACATAATTGTATATCGTAAATATGTGTCATCTATTTAATATATTTACGACATAAAAAATTGTTGTCGTATTTTGCTGTCATAATAAAAAAACTTAAAAACACGGAGGGCACTTTGATATATTTGTATGTCGTTAAAAAAACAAACTGTCGTTTTATTTCCGTCTAATTTATACCGATCGATCTTCACGCTTCTCTTATTTTCGCTATTTACTTCTTCCCTCTTCACTCAATTTCTCTCTGTAAAGTAGGCGATTTTTAGGGTTTTTGATGGGTATCGATTCAAGTCGACTTGCTCCCTAGCCATTCTCGCTTCTCATAGAATCGAACGGTTGAATCGACATCTAGGGTTTCGACTTCTGAGGTATGTGTTTCAAATAACAAAGCTAGATTCATCTTTTCATGAGTTCGCCCTTGCTTCACTAGGGTTTCGACTATGATTGGTATACGGCTAAAAACCCAAAATATGAAGTAACCCTAGATCTACGAACAAACGTTCTACTTATGTTTTGTGGTTTGTTAGTTTTTGTACTTGAAGCCCTAATCTATACGTGAATATGAGTTTAGTCTTGAAATATCAATGGATAGAGCTATTCTTTTGGTTTTAATTGTTTGTTCTGTTATTCTATTAGTTTTTGTTCCATCGACAAACAAATAGAATGTTTATATATGGTATAATTTCTTTGTTATATTGTTTTGTCCAGTCTATAAAAGAATTGTGAGATTTATATCTGGGTGAAGTTTGAATATGGTGTGAGCTTCCATCTTATAAATTTAATGTGGAATTTGTGCCTCCAAAAGTGATATTTTCTTATAGGTTATGGGCTGAAATGTCATTTGAAGAAACTTATCATGGTGGAGACTTATTTAATCGAAGGCATGGTGAAGACATGATTTGGTTTGTGTTTTTTTTGGCGCTTGCATCAAAGAACTAATTATTAAATTCAAAAGGGCCAAGATAATTGAATTACAAAGTAGTGAAGATCATTCATCTTTGACGGCACGTTTACAGTTGCCACATACAAGGTGTTCGACATTTTATATTCAAAGGTGCTTGGTGGACACATTTAATATTCATCTTTGACGACACACCAGGGTTGCTTACTATAGTTTTGTCTCAAACAACTTGTTGTCAAAAGTAATAATTTAGTTTTTAGTATGATAAATTTACTTTTTTACCCTTGCTAAAGTTGAAGTATTTTGGCAGTTTGTTTCTTGGATATGCAGGTATAGAATGTCATTAAAAAAGTTCAGAATGATCATCTCTAATTGATCAAAGCTGGTAAGGTTGTAAAATTTATAAAATGCCATTTTTTAATTTGTTCTCATATTTATCATAATTCAAGAGAATAACATTGATGATGTTTTGATTTGTTGCTAGGTATGTAACATTGAGCAAGAGGGTTGTATGATTCTTTGTTTCGGGTTCCTAAGACAAATAGAAATGAGGAAACCTGGAATAATATATTTTGGGATGACATAAGGTGAAATATTTATCTCTTTATTTTACTAATAGTTCTTTAGGTGTCCATGTCTTTCATGTAGCCCAAGAATCGGCTAATCAAGAAATTAGAACCTATGTGGAGTATTGCAGTCATATAAGAATATGAAATGATGATAACTTTCTGAAAAAACGAATAGAAAAACTTAAGTTTTCAGCTTAAATTCTTGTGCAAAATGAACAACATACGGGTTCTTATAAATCATATTGCTGATAGAACTCATCTAGTGAAATGTCTCTCTTTCTTTCAACATTTCCTTGATCAAAAGCTTTTTGTTGCAGGTGTCATCACATTTGGTTCAGAACTTGCAGTCTGCAGGCTATATGAGGGTTGTCAACTGAAATGTTTATTTATTTGTAGTCTGCAGGCCTAGGTGAATTAGGGAGTTTAAAGAAATAGCAATGTACTTTTAATGGTTTGTTTCTTATAGCATTCTATAAAATTAGTTTATTATTTTATATTTGACGACATTGTGATAATGGATAATATTTGTATTAATGATATTTTATTACATATTATGAGACATTGAATTTAATGTGTGATTTAATATTAATACTAGTAAATCAAATATATATATATATATATATATATATATATATATATATATATATATATATATATATATATATATATATATATATATATATATATATATATATATAATTTGTTTAGAAAAATTTATGACTTGCATTGTAAGTCATAAAGGTTTGTCATTAATGTATGTCGTAAATTTACGACACACAAATGTGTGTCATCTGTCATTTATGACAGGGGCTTCCTTGACATACATTTGTGTGTCATCTGTACCATTTAATGACACGCATTGCGTGTCATTAAAGGCCTTTTTTCTAGTAGTGCTTTATGATAGCAGGACATCCAATCTTCTTAGAAGTGGTTTTTTTAGAAGACTCATTATCATTGATAGAGTCATGCTTGAAGGTTTCTGTAAAAACCTCTCTACTACAATTTAAGTATCTTATACGCATAGTACCATCATTATATCACTTTTGATTGGAAAGATTCACATCAAAACCAACTTCATGACCATATTTTGTGTAAAAATCAGCAACATCAGCCAAAGTAGTAAACAAAATACCAAGCCTCGACTTCTTATATTTTATATTATAAGGAACAAGACTAAAAGCTTCATGATCATCTGTTCTGATTCAGAAGATTCACCATTTTTATCTACAAAAACAAACTATACACAATAAACATTATAAATTGAAATAAATGTAGTTGTGTAGATGGATTAAAATTTATATATGTAGATTGACTATATTCACATGTAAATCTATATGAACATTTGAATTGTCACTGTTTGAATGTCTAGAATTCATACTAAAAGAAGATTGTTCACGAACTACAAAATCAAGCAAAGGACTTCAATTAATTAAGATAATAAACACTAAATAATATAAACAATCAAATTACATTAACATAAAATAAATAAAAACTTACTAGCTTGATCATCAATGTTTCCATTAATAACCGAAATAGAAGAACTCATATCACCGAATAGATGAACTGCAAACTAAAAACAGAGAAATTTATTAAATTTAATCAAAATATTATCAATTAAAGATTCAATGAACAAAAAAGCCTAAAACATATACAGAAAATAAATAATAAGCTAAAACAGAAGGAATAATACAAAAAAATAAAAGGAAAACAACGAACATAATATCTCACATAAAAAATCATATTTTTAGTATAAAAACGCGTAATCGATTGCTTTTTGCAAATCGACGAAGTATAATCAAATAAAAATTAACTCAATTTCACAAAGAGATGACTGATTAGAACAACGAACCAAGAAGAAAGAACGAGATAACATATAACGATGATAAATTGAATCGAAAACTGAAATCCAATACATATTGTACATACCTGAAGATTGATACTTGAAATCAATTGAAGCTGATTTGATTACATCCTTATCTTTTTCCGTTAAAATTTCTTTTAACATATTTTTGTGTTCTTTGGACTGAATATAGTTTTCAATTTTCTCCAGTCCCACAAGATACAAATCTGATACATCATCAGAGGAAACAATGGATTCACACCTGTAACAATCAGCATCGGTTTTGTCCTCTTTCAATTCAAGAAAGGGTAAAATCATTTTATGTAAACCCATGCCTATGTCACAATCCAAATACAATTGAGTGATATTAAAATATAAGCGTTTTGCAATCAAACAAAAAATCTTTCTCTGTTTCAAAAGAACTAAACTATCTCTCTTAAGATAAATGACGTCGTCACGTGATCTAGATAGCTCTAATTCCAATGCCTCTATTCTTATCCTCCTCTCTTAACTTTTAAAAGAAGCCTTGTTAAGTTGATTAGTTAGATTAGAATTACTTAGACGAGTTCTTTTTAAGCTATCACTGAAATTTGAAACAGTATATCTTAGGTCATCTAATTCAGAATCATATCTAGATGAAGGAATATTGAGAATTTTAAGAATTGAATGTACGTTATCAACTATTTTCTCGCACTCTTTCACCTGTTTCGAAACTGTCTTCGCAGCGAAGCAGCTTTCAGAAGTCTGACATTCATCTGTAGCATATCCCCTTTGTTCCGGAACCCCGTTCTGAACCATCAAATACCTGCCATGTGTAGGTTTCCTCACCTCGTCGTCTTCTGAATCCGTCGACCATACTTCAACCGTACCATCTTCATCATCCTCCTACAAAACAAAAGCCGGTTTTGTAGTAGATGTGTCTTTCTTCTGAAGCTCTTCTATATTTTAAACATAGTAAGCTTCATCTTTCTCCTTTTCTTTCTTCTCGTTTTGCTTCCTGAGCAAGCATTCTTTGGCAAAGTGATTTTTGCCATGACAATAGTGACACTCATATCCAGAGTCACCTTTTATCTTATTTTGTTCATCATGCTGAGTGTTCTTGTAACCTTCTTCTTTTGACTTCTCAGAACTCGAGTTTCCCTCCTTGGCCATGTTTCTGAACCGAGAAAAGTTCTTTTTAAAGAACTTCTTTCGATTGGACACCATCAGAACCTTGTCCTCTTGAGAAAGCTCACTATCTAAAAGATCAGATTCAGAATCTTCTTCCACAGTTTTCTTTCCCTTCACAACCAACGCCAGGGAACCCATACTGGACACGAGCTTTACTTCTTTTGTGACCTCTTCTTCGTGAGATAGCAGAATTCCTACGAGTTTAGCCAAGGAGTAACTCTTGAATTGTTTGTGTGCTTTCACAGTGGACACTATCGCTTTCCATTCCGTTCTCAGACCATTCAGAAACATGACCTTCTGTTCAATGTTACTCTGCTCAAGCTTGTATTTATGCATTCTTCTTAACAAGTGATTGTAACGATTGAAAGTTTGATCCAACTTCACTTCGGATTTCTGAGTAAAGGATCCGAACTCCGATAAAAGGGTTGTTTGAACAGAAGGTTCAAGGCCAGCATCTCCAGAGTATAACTCTTTCAACATATCCCAGATACCTTTGGCTGTATCACATGCACTTACGAGACGAAACGTATCCGGAGGAAGTGCGAATCTGATGATTCTGATTGCCTTGATATTGCTTATCAACGAGAAAGGCATTGAAGCCACCCAATGTCTTTATTTTCCTTCTTTTACCGGTATGTTCGTACGTCTCTTCTGTCATTGCATGCCATATATTGGCACCATGTTCTTCAATGCCAAGAACATAATCTTCAAAATGGAAAGCCCAAACTTCGTAGTCATCTGGGAAAAGGATTGGAATCCTTGTTGTAGATCCAATGCTGCTCAATAGATTGAATGATAAAGAATGAGGATCATCATGCGCCATTTAACCTAGAATTCACACTACAAAAGTATACAACCAGATGTGTAAATATAAATCGAGTTATAGAAAAGAACTTGAGATTCAGATCTGAAGTCTACTATCGATTGATACGATAAAGACTACAAGAACATATCTACGTTAAACCCTAATTTAAACTCGACAGAAGAATAGCGAATTGATTACACTATCTTCTGCTCTGATACCAATTGCGAGAACAAAAATAAGATCGACAGGTTCTATAAATCGAATGTAAATAAGTTAAACAAGAATCAAAGATCAAAATTGTGCCAAATGATTGTATTCAAAATACTCTAGAACAATTCGATATGAACTATTCTCTAAGAGTAAAAACTAGGGCGATCATGAGAGCCGTAAACCCTAAAGTTACATGCATGCCTTATATATATAGGCTAAACCTAATAAAACAAAATCACGGAATGGACAGGCCCATCCGTAATAATAAGGCTAAGCTAATTACAAAATTGACACAAAATAATATTACTCCAACAGACCTCAATGAAGTTGTATATCTTCAGCAACTACCTAGTTTTGAGGATGTCTTGACCCAATCATGGCTATCGCCTCAACAAAGCAGTGTATGGACTTAAACAATCACCAAGGACATAGTATGATACACTGTCTACCTTCTTAGTCACGTCTGGATATAGAAGAGGAACCATTGATGCAACATTCTTTGTTCGATCTCATCAAAAGCACATCATGATAGCTCAAGTCTATGTTGATGATATCATCTTCGGTTCCACTGATCAGGCCATGATTGACGAATTTGCCAAGTTAATGACTGACAAATTTTATATGAACTTGAATAGGGAAATGAACTTTTTCCTAGGACTTCAAATCAAGAAAACAAGTAGAGGAATCTTAATTCATCAAGAGAAATACACCAATGAGCTGTTAAAGAAATTTTCTCTTGAGAATTCCTCCACTTCCAAAGTGCCCATGTCAACCAATCACAAAATCTCGGCTGATCCAAATGGTGAACCGATAGATCATAAGATCTATCGATGAATGATTGGATTTCTTCTCTACTTAACAGCAAGTAGACCCGATATTATGTTCGCAACTTGCATTTGTGCGAGATATCAAGCAGCACCAAAGTTGTCTCATCTGAATGTTAAACAAATTTTCAAATATCTCAAAGGCACAAAGGCAATATGTCTCTAGTATACAGTTAGTGATGATTTCAAGCTTCAATCTTTTACAGATGTTGATCATGCTAGATGTCGTCTGGATAGAAAAGGTACCTCTGGAGGATGTCAATTTCTAGGTGGAAGACTTGTGAGCTGGTCTTCAAAGAAACAAAATTGTGTTGCTCTTTCATCAGCTGAAGCAGAATATGTTGCAGCTTCTAGCTGTTGCTCACAAGTTCTCTAGATGAAGACACAACAGCCGGATTATAGTTATAGATTTCTTCAAATTCCCATCTACTGCGACTCCAAAAGTGCTATAGTAATCTCTCACAATCCTATTCAGCACTCAATGACAAAGCATATCGACCTTCATTACCATTTCATCAAGGATCAAATCCTACAATGTAACATTGAACTATATTTTATACCCACTGACGAACAGATAGCAGACATTTTCAAAAAAGCTTTAGATACAACCAAATTTCACAACTTTTTGGAAATGTTAGGTACGATGAATCCTGATCTAGGATTTTTCAAGACATAATTAACTTGGAACTTTTGGTTTAATTTTATCATGTATAAATTTCTGCTATTTAATTTTAAAACATTAATCCCTGTGCTTCACTAGTATAATTTCAGTTCATACAAGCATTTCAAGCATAATTTACTTTTCAATATTAGTCATCAAATTTTGGTAGCCCAAACATAATCTTCGGTCCAGCACAAAATTTCGAATCATTCAATTTTCGGCCCAAATGACGAATTTTGGGATCAACCTCGTTTGAATGAAATCTTCGGTTCCTCATAAATTTGCGAATCAACCTCGTTTGGATCTAATCTTCGTCCTATCAAGATTTTCGGATGAACCTCCCTTAGCTCAAAATTTCGGTCCATAATAAAATTTCGGGGCCATCTCGATCAACTCCAAATTTAGGTACATTTAAATTTCGGTGCCAAGAAAATCAAGTGTGATTTTTTGTAAATCTAAATTTCGGTACAAGGATTTTCTGAGGAACCTCGTTACAACCTAATTTTCGGAAGACAATTTTCGGTGTCGAACAACAACAATTTTCGGTCCAACACAAATTTCGGCCCACATCATGTGGATTCAAAACTTTGGTATACAGCAGATCTTGTCTAATTTTGGTTAATAATGCGGCAAGTAAGGCACACTATTTCTAATCGCTTAACTCTATGTATCGTTTCACATTCTCATAAAACAAAAACAACCAATTTAATGTATAGAATGTGAATTAAATGTTGTTGCATTAAATAACCAATAATGAGCATTTAGTTTTAATAGAATATTTTTAATGTCTCGTTATACTTATGTGACGTGTCACAACCCGATTGGACCATTTGTTTTCATCATGACTTGACATTAAATGCCAAGCCACCACTTTTTCTGGTATGTCCACTCACCTATCATGTCAGACAGTTTGTAAATTTCAAAATAAGGTATATAAAAGTCCCCCCTTCATTCTCCCTTATTTCTCATTTCAAGCTCCTCAACACTTCTCTCTCTAAAAACCCCAACGGATACCTTCTTCTCTACTTCTTCTCCAAGTAACCTGTGATCTAGGGTTTCTTTCTCAACCTTGAGTCGCCGTCGATCTAACCTGCGACTACTGCTGCTCCCTTTCATCGCAAAAGACTACCGCTACTACTTCTCGTCGTGTTCTCTGGTTCTTCGATGTTTACCGCTGATCGTATCTTAAGGGTTCACTGTTCATAGCCGCAGCTGCACTTCGTCACTTACGACCAATTGCCGCCTCCGGTACTCTTTTCAAGTGATATTTCTTGCTCTAAGTTCTTGATACTTTCAGTATTTTAGACCATTATTTGCTTTGAGAATCCTTGAAAACCTTGAATCATGGTTGTATCCTCCAAGAGTGGTTTCGGCTCTTGTAACGCCAATACATGTTTTATTATGTAATTATAATAAAAGGGTAAATTGGTCATTTTACCTTGGAAGGGTAATTTGGTCTTTTGACAGAAAAGGATTTTGTTTGTAATAATATTTTGAGTTTTGGACTTAAAATGTTATAAAAGCTAGTTTTTGTCATAAAAATGTGTAAAATGTGGCAAAACTTCAAGAATAACAACTCCAGGGACTAAACTGCAATTTCTGGAAGTATAAATAGTGGGACAAGCTCTCCCACATGTGCAGAAAATCTGGAAGCATCGGGAGAGGGTTTTGGAGTGATCGATTGCAGAAACTTGGAGTTTTCTTGAAGAATTAAAGCTAGGAATTGGATTCTAGGCTTGGAATTGAAGACTTGGAAGCAATTGAGGTAAGTTATTAAGTTCTTACCAAGCTTTTGGTGTGTGTTCTTCAAGCTTGAACTGAAAACTGTAATTTCAGTTGGGAATTATGTGATAAGTAGCTTAATACTTCCAGTAAGTCATGCTAAAAAGACTTAATTCAATGAATATGGAAGTAGGTTGCTATTTTGAAAGAATTGAGGTTTTGATCAAGAACCCTAGATTGTGAATTCTTGTGATAAACCTGATTCTAATGGCTTTAAATGAGTTCTAGATACTATATTGACTGAAAGAAATCAATAGAAGCAAGTTAAATTCAACAATTTCGGTTTTTGGACTAAAATTGTGAAAACGGGAAGTTTTAGAAATGGGTTGGAATCACCAATTCCATTGTCTAAAACTTGATATTAATGAAAGGTTTTGGTCTTGGAACATTGCCTAGCAATTAAGTCGAGTAATAAGGACTTAATAAGGAAAAAAATGGAATTTGTAGCATGAAAAACGGACAAGAGAAACTGCACAGCGGCAGATAGGGTCGCGATCCCCATGGAGATAGGGTCGCGATCGATAGGGTCGCGATCCACATGGAGATAGGGTCGCGATCCTGCGCCTGCATGAAAATGAGCAGATTTCTCCTGCTCTCTGTTAAGGCTTGGTCCAACTTTGGGACTTGATGCTAGACTTGTCCGTTTGACCTCAAATTTTGAACATATGTCTAATATGGTGTGAAACTTCATACAAAATTATCGGAATACGTATACGACCTCCCGAAAGTACTGTAGTAGAATACGCGTATTTCGGGAAGTGTATCAAATTTTTATACCAATGGTTAATGCTTGGAATTGGTCTTATACTAGACTCTTGTGCATTAGAACCAACTGAAATGGTATATTAACCTATAATCATTGTGAAATGAATGGAATTATAGGTACGGGACAAAATCTTGCGGATTTCATTTCAAGGCAAGAAACGACAAAAGCTAGTAGTAGCAAGCCTTCAGGTGAGTAATCTCACTGATATCATATATGATATATGATGATTGAACTGTTACAGATTGAAACGGCTTCGAGGGACGAAAATGACAAGTGTAAAGATATATGTAAAAGACAATACAAAATAAGCCGTGAGTCTGAGAAAGACAAGAACGGAGCTGTGAGTCAATACATATATATATATATATATATATATATATATATATATATATATATATATATATATATATATATATATATATATATATATATATATATATATATATATATATATATATATATATATATATATATATATATATATATATATATATATATATATATATATATATATATATATATATATAATCTGTGATATGACAATACCAGATAAGCCGTGAGTCTGTTATAGACAAGAACGGAGCTGTGAGTCAGTAATGCGACAATACCAGATAAGCCGTGAGTCATTGCGATGACAAGAACGGAGCTGTGAGTCCACTTAAATAAGGCAATACCGGATAAGCCGTGAGTCATTGCGATGACAAGAACGGAGCCGTGAGTCTAGGCAATAGCGGGTAAACCCGTGAGCCATAATTGATTGTGAAATAGACTGTTGATAGATGGTGCGGCCACTTGTGACTATGATATTAGATGTTATATCCAACAGGTGCGGCCTATATGGCTATGACATTATTAGATGGAAATGGTGCAGCCTTATGGCTATGATTCCGGGTTGTTGAACCCAAACTGGTGCGGCCTGCGGGCTATGATTTATACGCTGAAAATGCTTTGGTACGGCTTGTATAGCCATGACAAACGATGCGACTTATATAGTCCAGAAACATGATACAGTCTGATATGACTAAGAAATAGGGGACAGAAACGATAATGGAGAATTTGAATGTTTATTCTCTTTTATATACATATGGCCTTGATGGCAGACAGAATTGATATGATCGGTATGCAAATAACAGATTAGATGTGATAAAGTGATTTGATAATCACATGGTATACGTTCCAGCCTGTAAGGCTATGAAGTAGGATGCGAAATCCTAAGAGATACATGATTAGCCGGTAAGGCTAGTGCTTTGGATTCGAATTCTGAACAGATACATACTGTCAGTCGGAAGAGACTATGAAATGGAATTTGATTTGAAAAGATGATTAGAAAGATAATTGTCGTATATAGTGATCTATATATGAATGTATTTCTAATATGTGTTATTTGCAGAATTGATTACTCACTGAGCTTTATAGCTCACGATATTTGTTAAATGTCCATGCAGGTTAGCATGATCCTGATAGGGGAAAAGATAGAGTTCGTGACTATGAAGTGGGACTCATAGATGCTGTCAGTAGCAGCCTGGCTTTAAAGGAGATTTGGTATTTTATACTCTCCTTGATACACTTGTACCCGTTTTTATTAAAATATACCCCTTTTGTTATGGTTTTATGTAATGAAACCTTTATTATAAATGAAAAAAATTTCAGGGGTGTTTTTGTTTTAAAATCCGGGTGTTACAAGTTGGTATCAGAGCCGTGGTTTAAGTGAACTAGGTGTCTATAGAGTAGATTCCTGGACTTAAACCTTGAGACAATAGACACGATGTACCGTTAGGTGTATATAAATTGTTATTATACATATATAACCTAACTATTGCTGACTTCTAACGTATAAGAAGTATGAGCAGCGAATATTACTGGGAGGAATTTAGGGCGTGCAGCTTTAAGAAGTGAACCAGCCCTTTCTCAAGGCTCCATTGAACGAGGGGCAACGAGACAAGTAGCAGAAAATCCACATGACAAGCAACAGTAGTTGCTGTGGTCATTGAAGAAATTTGGGTGCTCACCCGGACTGATATTCAAGGTGAAAGAAAAGTAGCTGAGACTACAAGAAAAGCAGAAAAAGATTAGTGGACGCTTCAGGAGAAGTTACCACAAACTGGGTCCAACCTTAAAGGGAAAGGACCAAAACGGAGCCACTATGTATTGTGATCAGTGCAGGAAAGACACTAAGAGATTAGTAGAGTTGAGACTCTACCGTTGAATTGCTGAAATTGAAGAAAGCAGGAGCATATTGCTCGAGTCTGTTGGATGGAATTGAAGTGTGTCTAGCGCGGATCTATAGAACACTTTCCTAAGAAATACTCACATACTAAATGTGGAGTAACGGGTGATGAACCCAGGAAAGAACGGGGAGGAAAGAAAGAAGAAATGAATGGTCAAAAAGGACCAGTGATATCATGAGCATTCCAGCAGATTGTGGAAAAAGCTCGTGAGTAGACTGATATGGTCTTAAATATAATTGTTTTGAATATACTCCCTGTATATGTTATATATGATCCATGAAGCTATGCTGTGGATCGATGACTTTGACGTCTTGTCTGAATATTTCATCAACGATTATGGATGAAATTTTGGAATTAGCTATAGCAAATAGCAAATATGTTCAAGATATTGAACACCTGGAAGGTAGTCTACCTAGGATTTACGGGACCATTTTTCCCTATAAATCTAGAGCCGATGCTTACCAAAGAATTTGAAGAAATCGTGCATATGAATTGGTTAGCAATGAATGATGCTAACATGAATTGTAGAAAAATGAACATTATGGTTCAAAAATCAGAAATGAAATGGACGAAAATCCATGGTAAATAACCGTTGTTGAGAATACCGGTTATTTTCCTTTGCTTAAACTTGGAAAAGAGTTAGTAAAGGAATGATGTTGTAGTTGGCATACGTGGTATGGGCCAAGCTAAATAAAGCGGTGATAGTAGTGTACTACTTTAAATAAATTTTCGGATGTTTCTTTTGAAAAGAACTTCCAGGATTTCTGCCAGATTGGCGAGAAGAGCTTATGATTAAACTGGTCTTGGGAGCCGTTTCTGTTATTTAGGCTCTATATTGATAAGCCTCTGCAGAGATGGCAGAGTGGTAAAACAATTGGAAGAAATTGTTTTTGAATTGGGTTCCCATATGGCCGAATATGTCATCGTGTGGAGCCCTATCTTATTTGAAAAGAAGAGAGGTAAGTTAATGTGTATGTACATTGACTACTGAGAATCTGATATTCTCGAGACCAAATCGAAAATGAGGTACATTTGTACCAGATATTGGAGTTAATTCACTGAGATAAGTGATATGTAAAATTCTCCAAGTATGAAAATTTAGCAAAAAGAAGTTTTATATTCTTTGGGCATGTTAATAATGTCAGAGATGATAAAGCAGATTCAGTGGAAATGATGTTGTGATTAAACAGAAACCGTCTTGGAATTTGACTGAAATTAGTAATTTCCTTGGATTGGCAGATGATTATAGGAGAGTTATAGTAAACTACTCCTTGATTGCTGTTCAGTTGACTAAGGTTGACTAAGAAAAGTGAAAAGTCTGAGTGGTAGAAAGACCACAGAGATCTGGTAAAGGTTTGGAATAAACCTTGTGCGAAATTCTGACGTTAGCATTGATGCTAAGCGGATAAATTGGATTATAGGAATGCATTCGGATTTGACTGTGGATGCATGATGTTGCAGTAGCAACTATGATTTTGGACATTGAAGCCTTGGAGACACTATTTATATGGTGTAAAGCTTATTGTTTATATGGATCATAAAAGTTGGAAATACTTAGTTGATCAAAAAGAAGCTAAATATGAGATAATAAAGATAGATGGGTTACTTAAGGATTTCGGTTTTGGAATCTTGTACCATCTCGGAAAGGAGGATGTGTCTATAGATGCCTTGAATTGAAAAGAGTAACCTTTGAAGGTTACATCCACATGTATGAATGTGGCAAATTGATTACCTGGGCTGATTCGGGTAGCACAGGAAGAAGTGTGCAAGTATGGAAACATGAAAATCATCTTGAAAAGGTGTATTTTATATTAGATATGCTGTATACCCGGAACAATACCAGATTAGATAGGTCGATAAAACCTATGTATTGGTGGCCGGGACAGAAGAAAGGTATTGAAAGATACATGAAAAGTATTTGACTTGTACGCAAAGTAAAGTCAAACTGTTAGAAGCATGCGAAGAAATTTACCCGTAGTTGGCCCCAGAAAAGAAAGGGGACAACATTGTTATAGACTTTACAATAAAGTCTCTGCAAGTAGCGTAGATTGATGAACAAAATGAGCTGATGATGTAGACTTTAGAAGATGTGCTTGAAAATTGCACAGAAGACCCTAGTAGAAGATGAGAAAATTTTCTATCTCTGATAGAATTTGCAAGAAATAGCCGCTTACATGCTAATAGTTTGATGGCTCATATGAAGTATGGTATGGAATACCGTGTTACCCTCCAATTCATTGGAATGAAGATGTGGAAAAGCCGTTGGCTGGACCCGAAATTGTAGCACAGACGGAAGAAAAGATCAAACAAATTCGAGAAAACTTGAAGGTAGCTCAGAATCGACAGAAACAGTACGCAAACAAACGGGTGAAACCGATAGAATTCCAAGTAAGAGACATGGTAATGCTCAAAGTATCCCCTTGGAAAGGCTTAATTCGTTTTGGGAAGAAAGAGAAGCTGAGTCCTCGCTTCATTGGACCTTTCCGCATATCCCAAAGAGTTGGAGCAGTGGCGTATAGATTGGAGTTGCCTGATGAACTTCATGGTATACATGATGTATTTCATGTGCCCCATTTGAGAAAAACTTTGTTTGACAAGTCTCAACAAGTACCTCTTGCTGAAATTGAAGTGAATGACAGGTTGAGATATCCGGAACAACCCGAAAGGGTGTTAGACCGTAAAGTAAGACAGCTGCGAAACAAGAAGATCAGCATGGTAAAAGTGCTTTGGCGTCATCACAGAGGTTCCGACATGACGTGGGAGACCGAAAGTGAAATGAGGGAGAAATACCCTCAACTCTTTGTATGATTTCGGGGACGAAATCTCTTGAAGTAGGGGAGAATTTGTAACGCCAAGACATGTTTTATTATGTAATTATAATAAAAGGGTAAATTGGTCATTTTACCTTGGAAGGGTAATTTGGTCTTTTGACAAAAAAGGATTTTGTTTGTAATAATATTTTGAGTTTTGGACTTAAAATGTTATAAAAACTAGTTTTTGTCATAAAAATGTGTAAAATGTGGCAAAACTTCAAGAATAACAACTCCAGGGACTAAACTGCAATTTCTGGAAGTATAAATAGTGGGACAAGCTCTCCCACATGTGCAGAAAATCTGGAAGCATCGGGAGAGGGTTTTGGAGTGATCGATTGCAGAAACTTGGAGTTTTCTTGAAGAATTAAAGCTAGGAATTGGATTCTAGGCTTGGAATTGAAGACTTGGAAGCAATTGAGGTAAGTTATTAAGTTCTTACCAAGCTTTTGGTGTGTGTTCTTCAAGCTTGAACTGAAAACTGTAATTTCAGTTGGGAATTATGTGATAAGTAGCTTAATACTTCCAGTAAGTCATGCTAAAAAGACTTAATTCAATGAATATGGAAGTAGGTTGCTATTTTGAAAGAATTGAGGTTTTGATCAAGAACCCTAGATTGTGAATTCTTGTGATAAACCTGATTCTAATGGCTTTAAATGAGTTCTAGATACTATATTGACTGAAAGAAATCAATAGAAGCAAGTTAAATTCAACAATTTCGGTTTTTGGACTAAAATTGTGAAAACGGGAAGTTTTAGAAATGGGTTGGAATCACCAATTCCATTGTCTAAAACTTGATATTAATGAAAGGTTTTGGTCTTGGAACATTGCCTAGCAATTAAGTCGAGTAATAAGGACTTAATAAGGAAAAAAATGGAATTTGTAGCATGAAAAACGGACAAGAGAAACTGCACAGCGGCAGATAGGGTCGCGATCCCCATGGAGATAGGGTCGCGATCGATAGGGTCGCGATCCACATGGAGATAGGGTCGCGATCCTGCGCCTGCATGAAAATGAGCAGATTTCTCCTGCTCTCTGTTAAGGCTTGGTCCAACTTTGGGACTTGATGCTAGACTTGTCCGTTTGACCTCAAATTTTGAACATATGTCTAATATGGTGTGAAACTTCATACAAAATTATCGGAATACGTATACGACCTCCCGAAAGTACTGTAGTAGAATACGCGTATTTCGGGAAGTGTATCAAATTTTTATACCAATGGTTAATGCTTGGAATTGGTCTTATACTAGACTCTTGTGCATTAGAACCAACTGAAATGGTATATTAACCTATAATCATTGTGAAATGAATGGAATTATAGGTACGGGACAAAATCTTGCGGATTTCATTTCAAGGCAAGAAACGACAAAAGCTAGTAGTAGCAAGCCTTCAGGTGAGTAATCTCACTGATATCATATATGATATATGATGATTGAACTGTTACAGATTGAAACGGCTTCGAGGGACGAAAATGACAAGTGTAAAGATATATGTAAAAGACAATACCAAATAAGCCGTGAGTCTGAGAAAGACAAGAACGGAGCTGTGAGTCAATACATATATATATATATATATAATCTATGATATGACAATACCAGATAAGCCGTGAGTCTGTTATAGACAAGAACGGAGCTGTGACTCAGTAATGCGACAATACCAGATAAGCCGTGAGTCATTGCGACGACAAGAACGGAGCTGTGAGTCCACTTAAATAAGGCAATACAGGATAAGCCGTGAGTCATTGCGATGACAAGAACGGAGCCGTGAGTCTAGGCAATAGCGGGTAAACCCGTGAGCCATAATTGATTGTGAAATAGACTGTTGATAGATGGTGCGGCCACTTGTGACTATGATATTAGATGTTATATCCAACCGGTGCGGCCTATATGGCTATGACATTATTAGATGGAAATGGTGCAGCCTTATGGCTATGATTCCGGGTTGTTGAACCCAAACTGGTGCGGCCTGCGGGCTATGATTTATACGCTGAAAATGCTTTGGTACGGCTTGTATAGCCATGACAAACGATGCGACTTATATAGTCCGGAAACATGATACAGTCTGATATGACTAAGAAATAGGGGACAGAAACGATAATGGAGAATTTGAATGTTTATTCTCTTTTATATACATATGGCCTTGATGGCAGACATAATTGATATGATCGGTATGCAAATAACAGATTAGATGTGATAAAGTGATTTGATAATCACATGGTATACGTTCCAGCCTGTAAGGCTATGAAGTAGGATGCGAAATCCTAAGAGATACATGATTAGCCGGTAAGGCTAGTGCTTTGGATTCGAATTCCGAACAGATACATACTGTCAGTCGGAAGAGACTATGAAATGGAATTTGATTTGAAAAGATGATTAGAAAGATAATTGTCGTATATAGTGATCTATATATGAATGTATTTCTAATATGTGTTATTTGCAGAATTGATTACTCACTGAGCTTTATAGCTTACGATATTTGTTAAATGTCCCTGCAGGTTAGCATGATCCTGATAGGGGAAAAGATAGAGTCCGTGACTATGAAGTGGGACTCATAGATGCTGTCAGTAGCAGCCCGGCTTTAAAGGAGATTTGGTATTTTATACTCTCCTTGATACACTTGTACCCGTTTTTATTAAAATATACCCCTTTTGCTATGGTTTTATGTAATGAAACCTTTATTATAAATGAAAAAATTTTCAGGGGTGTTTTTGTTTTAAAAGCCGGGTGTTACAGCTCTGCCTCCGGTACCCCCTCCTTAACCATTGCTTCTTGCAATTACCCGGCTCCTAGCGACCCAACTTCTTACAAGGACCATCTACAGGTCGTGATTCACATTCTAACCTATCCTCCTCTTGCTAGAGCCATGTTTGCTCCTCCCCCTTCCATCACCCTTTCCCTGTTAGAGCAATCTGTGGTCACTGCTACGAAACGTGACAATAACATCTTTGTCACTTTATCCAATGGAATGGTTGTAACCTTGGATAAGAAATTCTTTGCGTCAGCCCTTGACCTTCCATTTCACGAAGCACAGTTTGCCACCCCATCTCAATCCGAGTTGATAACCATGTTCTACTTAATGGGTTATGAATACCCACTGGAATTTCCCACTCAATTTCGAAAATGTCATATATCACCATTATGGCATTGTGTTATACATTTTTGCATTCGGTGCTTAACCGGTAAGACAGGTGGTACAGACCAATTTAGTAAAAGGATGATAGAACTGGTCTGGGGTATGTACATAGGCCGACAAGTCGATATGGAAGCCATTCTGTTTGAAGATTTCATCTGTTATCTTTCGGTATCACAAAAGGTTCCAAGAAAGATACACTCTGCCCGCTTCTGGGCCATGTGTGTTGCACAATTATACAGAACTTTTGGAGTCCCCTTGCCAGAAGCTGCTGATGGCATTCCATTGGCAATGCCACCATTCAAAGGCTATTCACCGAAGTATGATCTGATTTTTGGGGTCATCAGGAGACTACCAGAAGCCTTCTTAAATTTCAGTGATCGTGAGAGTACATTTGTGAAACAACATCTAGCCCTCACCGAAAGGATCCTCTAGTCAAAAAGGGGAAAACAAAAGCAGCAACTTCTCCTTCCAGGCAACCAAGAGCAAAGAAACATAAAAAATCGGTACACATTCTCCCAACTTCAACTTTAATTTCTTTCATGCAATTTTCGGTATGTTATTCACTTAATAATTTTCAGACTTAGTCTTTAGCTTACAATTTTTGGTGTTGATCTATTTTGTCATAAATTTCAGTTTAGTACTGAGGATTTAAATTTTTGGTATTGGAACGCGTGTCAAATTCTCGGTATGCACATAATGCTCAAATTTAAGTTTTCGGCATGACATGTGATAATCTAATTCTCGGTATCACCCAATCAAATTACAATTTTCGGTATAGCCCATTGATAATCCAGCCCAATTTTTGGTTTAACTCATTAAAACTCAATTTTCGGTATAGCCCATTTTTAACAATTTCGGTATAGACCAATGTGCTCTAATTTTCGGTTTCACCCCCTTAGTATCAAATCTTAGTGCGTAGAATTCAATATTTGGTATCATTTGTCAAACTAACAACTTCTGCTACCAATGACAAATTATTTTCTTCTTCTGTGCACACCGTTTACTTATTTTATAATAAGTCACAACAAAATGTCATGTTATCAATTCATTGATTATCGTTATTGACATTTTGGAAATCCAAATTTTTATTTGGTCAACTTGCTTGAATCTTCGATTCATATCAATTTGCGAAACAAAAATTTTAATTTTTAGAAATCCAAAATAAGCTTTTGGTCATGAATTATGCATCTATGTGATTGTCATTAATTCTGTTTCCCGTGGTATGGTTACCTAAGGTATGTGTTATCTTTGTCATAATCTTTAAGGTATTTAAGTATTTTCAGACTCTCACTGACTGAGAATATGATGACTCGGATTCTGAAGCCAAAAAACAGAAAAGGCTAGAAAAATTAAAAGAGGCCCAAAAGAACAAAGAGGCCCAATCAGAAAAATTACAGATTCCTGGATCTTTCCTTGAAATGAAATTCAAAAATGCAGTGGGTGATCGCCAAGATGCACCAATGCTTCAATGTCAGACAAACAAATGCCATGATGTTACGATCAATGGGAGAAGAAAACGATGGCGATACGGAAGAAGTTCAGACATGGAGGGCTCAATTATAGACCGAGATTGACACCATTAACAAGTTCATCGCATTTGAACTTTAGAAAATGGTCGGCGACTCCGGTTACAAATTTGACGAGAATGAAAAAGTTTGGGAAAATGTGGCCAAACACATCGTGCCACCAACCTACGACGTGTTCTTGGCCCAAGTAAATGAGAAGAGGAAACCGAAAATCACAAAACCTACCTCACCACCGAAATTCACTGCCGAAATCGTAATCAATCACCTCCTCGCCAAGAACACTCCTTCCAAGCGGAATCAGGCGAGAACATTATCTTTTCAAAAACTGCCTCTAAAACCATTCCTGACTTCCTTGATGATCAGGATGTGAACCGTTCACCAAACTTGATATAGATATTGGAGAATCAAACTCCAATTCTGAACGCCACCATGAAACTCAAATTCCACAATCCCAAAATCTACGGGTCCAAAGCCCAAAGCCGATGTGGTGGATAAGAAGCTCGATTCCCTTATCTCTTTTGTAATACCATATTATTAATTTATATAGATTTTGTGTTAATCTTAGTATAATTAAGATTAAATAAGTTGTTATATGAGTTAGGATGGTTAAAAACCCAATTGAGTGAAGTTTGGACTTGTAAAATGTCAAATCAGAGCTACACGGGTCATGTAAGGCCACACGGGTCGTGTAGAAAGGCTTGATTACCAAACAGTACCCTTTTTCAGGTCTACACGGGTCGTGTACCTTCACACGGGTCGTGTAACTTTTGTTCTAAAATTACCGAGGCGAGTTTGGGTCTCACACGGGTCGTGTGAGGCTACACGGGTCGTGTGGGTCTTTGCAAATTCAGGATGGCTTGCTGTAGGTCTCACACGGGTCGTGTGAGCCTACACGGGTCGTGTCGCGCATCAGGGGTGTTTTAAAATACGGGTTTTCCTTCATTTGGGTCATTTCCAATTCAACCAAAACCCTCTCTAAACCCTAGAAATCGATTTCTAAGCCATCTAAGTCGAGATTTAAGCCTATTATTCACGAACTGAAGCTAGGGATTTGTACTTGGAGCTTGAAAGGTAATCCTCCTTGAATTTGGTTTTGTTTCAACCGTTGAATACTTTGATTTGGAGTGATTCCATGTGGTCTCGATGACCCACCTGTGAATCGATGATGTTAGAGTTAAATTGTTAGATTAGCAAGTCTATAAGAGTTTAATTTTAGGCTTGAGCTAGTGATATGCTTATTCATTTTTGTTTATGAACTTGAATGGGTCAAAGTGGTGAAGTAAAGAGTTATAACTAGAGTTTTATTGTTGTTTGATTTTGACTTCACTATGTGAAGTCAATTACTGGATTTTTTTGATATAAATTATGAGTGAGATCATATGAGACTTGAGTATTGAAATTTAGCTGTTATGTTACAGCTAAGCCAAGACAGGATCAGGCACGAGGTTTTGAAGTTCCACGTACCGAGTCAACCTCAGGTGAGTAGTTATTGTTAAATAAATTTACATATTATTGAGATATAATTGTAGATAAAAGGATATATCATATTAGATTGATTTGAGTAATGAATTAAAGAGTAGCAGTGTTTGAGATACACTGAAGATTGAGTTGTTCAGTTGAGATTCATTGAAATGGAGAGATAGAAAATATAATTGTGTCATTCTCAAATTACTCACTGAGCTTTCAAAGCTCATAATTTGTTTGCTATTGTTGTTTGTGTTAGGTTCTGGTAATACAGGTCATGGAAAACACATCACGGAGGGTTAGCTGGATAAATATGGACCTTGGACTTTTGACTTTGAACTTGTTCTGAATGTTTTGAAAACATTTTGGATGTTTCTGGTTTTTGGTAAAAACGATGTAAATACGTGTTGTATATAGTTTATGACTTAAATTATGCTTTCAGATAAAAACTTTGTAGAATTTGTTACTCATCCTTTGGAATTACACCATAACCTTGTTTGTGTTTAAATTAAGTTATTGGTGTATCCTAAGACTGAGAAATCGGGCGTTACAAGTTGGTATCAGAGCCTTGGTTTAAGAGAATTAAACCTTGAGATGGGTTTAGACTTAAACCAGTGAGGTAGAAAAGTCCTAAAGAGTCCCGAGTAGCTATCATTCGTGGTGTATGAACCGAGTTGATTATGTAACCATATTGAGTATTATGGTGACATATAAATGAGTTGAATATACACCATATTGAGTATTATGGTGACATATAAATGAGTTGAATATACACCATATTGAGTATTATCGTGGTGATTTCTAAATGAGTAAATTTTCTTTTCAGATAAAATGAGTTCTGGAAAAGAAAAGGAGGGAGGTGATCACCGAGACGAGCATTCGGGATCACAAGATTTTAGACTGGGGCGCAAGTCTGAAGACGAGAGACCAGACCGCCTGAGTTGACATCAACCTTACAAGAGTTAATTGCTGCAGAGGTAGCAAAAGCCGTTAAAGACTTATTGCCTACCTTAGTAAGACCTCAAACGGAGGTGACTAGAGATGATCGAAACCGACCTCCTATCACACCTGCGGTTGGGGAGGGTCGGAGAGAATCAGTTATTACACATGCTGAGACTGGAGGATCGAGTGAACCAAAAGGCTGTAATTATGAGACATTTCGTAAATGTAAACCGAATGATTTCTTTGGTACTGATGATCCCGTTGTTGCAAGAAATTGGCTAACCCATATTGAGAAAGTTTTTCGTACGAGTAAGTGTGTGGAAAAAGACAAGGTTGAGTATGCTACAAATTGTCTTCACAAAGATGCCCAATTTAGGTGGGAGAATATAAATCTGGATATAGAGAAGGGGTTGGAATCAGAACCGACGTGGGAGGAGTTTAAAACCAAATTTATGAAAGAATATTGCTCAAATACTGCAATGTAAAGTCTGGAGGAGGATTTTCTGAGATTACAGCAGGGAACACGATCGGTGCAAGAGTATACAACAGAGTTCAATGAGAAAGCCAGATTTGCTGCTCATCAGGTGGACACGGAAGAAAGAAAGGTTGATAGGTATTTGTGGGGACTGAGGACCCAGATACGAGAATTCTTACAGAGTTCCAGCTTTACAACTTATCAGCAGATTGTCGAGGCAGCCAAATCTCGAGAAAAAGAACTACGGAGGCAAGATAATGAAAGAAAGGGGGACCAAGGAAGCGGAGGCCGGAAGAGAAAATGGGAAGGAAAACCGGAGGGTAGTTCTCAAAAGCAGCCAGTTCCGAGTTATCAATATCGAGGTGATTCAAGAAAAACTGAGAGCAAATGGTGTGAAAAATGCCGTCGAAAACACGCTGGAAACTGTGATACGAGTACCCCGTCTCTTATGTGTTATCAGTGCGGGAAGACAGGGCATATGGCTCGAGACTGTTTGGAGAAGAATCGTGTGTGTTTCAATTGCGGGGAAAGTGGTCATATTCGCCCGGAATGTCCAAAGCCGAGAACTGATTTACGTCGCGAGACTTCGAGGGCGGGACGAGGCGATAATCGAGGCGATAGACGAGATAGAGGCGGTGGGAATGTCAGAACTCGAGCTTTTCAGATGACCGTGGAAGAAGCTAGAGAGCGACCAGATGTGATCACAGGTATCTTTGAGGATGGCATTCTTTCTTTTCGCCTCAATAACCGTAGATATCAAATTCACACAGATCAAATTAGTGCATTAGTTGGTCAAGATTTGAGCAACACTATAGACCAAAGGCTAGTTATGACTCCAAGGCATTTTGGAGCGCCATAACCGATCTTAACACTTACACTGCGAGCTCAACCAAAGCATCATCCACCCTGTCTTGAGGGTATCCCATCATATTCTTGCTTCAATAATATACCCATGTGAGGATTGAAACAGAGTCAATTCCCTCGAGCTTCCTTTTTCATCAAATGATCGTTAATCCTAAATCCAAGCCTCATTTTGGGAAATGCATTTGTCATAGGCTCAAGCGCACCGCCTGATCTTTGGACGGGAAAATCCATTGTAGTGGTTTGCTGACTCTAATTGTTCAGACTCCAGCCATTGGTCTCCAATCCTCCCCTGACAAACCCGTTCTATCGGGAGGCCATTTCCTCATTACTCCTGTTTTGGAGTCGATGTCTATGTTCAAGGTGGACACCACTGGTTCACGCCAGGGCTCACCGGTTCATCAAACTGTGTATCAAAGCTAACACTGCATTTCACCTAGAGCTTGCTTCTCCAACTAAACGTACCGACTGGCTATTGAAAACCATCCTCTTTCCCTAAGATCTTGTTGCTCCTATCAATATCCCACCTCAAAGAGGTGGTTCAACTCCATTATCTGCTCCCACTTCGAGGAGGAGCCGTCTAGCATTTTCGTAATCTATTGGTTGGGCTGCCCACTTCTTGATTGCTTCAATATTAGCTGGATCTACATGAATTCCTTCTTTACCAACCACGTGGCATCAAATCCATGAAGACAGCTGGTGCGTCCGTTACTCTAAAAGGCATGACTAAGAACTCATGGTGCCCGTACCGGGTTCTAAACGTTGTTTTATGGATGTCTTCTTTGTGAACTCTTAGTTGATGATACCCAGACCGAAGATCGATCTTTGAAAAGTACGAAGCGCCCTGCAGCTGATCAAATAAGTTGTCAACTCGAGGAAGGGGATAGCGATTCTTGATTGTCAGCTTCTTTAATTCACTATAGTCGGTACACATCCAAAATGATCCGTCTTTCTTTTTGACAAACAACATCGTGGCTACCCAAGGTGAAGAACTCGTTCGAATGAACCCCTTGTCTAGAAGTTCTTGAAGTTGTCTGGATAGCTCTTGCATCTCGGATGGTGCTAGGCGATATGGAGTTTTCGCTACTAGTGTTGTTCCAAGGAATCAGGTCGATTCAGAATTCAACTTGTCTATGCGGGGATAGACCAGGCAATTCCTCTGGAAATACTTCGGGATAGTCCTACACCACCAGGATATCTTTGATTTTCTTTACCTCTGGTTCCCTTTCTACCACGTGGGCCATGAATTTAACGCAATTTTCATTCCAATACTTGTGAATCTTCATGCTTGACACGATATTCAGACTTCTTCCCGACTTCTCATCTTGTATGATAAGGGTTTCACCGTTCGGAAGAGGTATTCTAATGACTTTTTCATAACAACCAATATTCGCCCTGTTCTTGGATAGCCAATTCATACCCACTAATATGTCAAAACTACCAAACTCTATGAGAATTAGGTCGATACTAAAGAGTTTGTCGGCTAAGTCTAAAGTACAACCCTAAATTATATCATTAGCCCTAATTTCATACATATCACCAAGTTTGATAGAATAAGCATTCTCGATTGCAAGTCAATTAATGGTCTAAAGTCTAAGAAAATGAAACTTCTATCTACTCCCACATCAAATATTACTGATGCAAAGTGATTGTTTTGGAGGAACGTGCCTGTTATCACTTCAGGATTTTGACGAGCTTCTTCTGCACCAATCACAAAAGCAACACCCCTAGCCTGCCCACATTGGTAATTCTACATTGCCGGGTTCTGACCATTGTTATCGGGCCTCTTGTTCATTTTAGGACAAACATTTTGGAGGTGATCGATACTCCCGCACTCGTAACATGCCCTTTTTCCATCCTTATTCTGCTTACAATACTTCGTGAAATGGCCTATCTGGTTACATTTCTGGCACACAGGACAAGCTCCTTCATGATGGAAATTGCACTTGTTGCACTTTGGGTCCAGTCCTATGTTCTGCCCTCGTTCCAGAGCCTTCTCCAGTCTCTACTCCTGAGTTTTCACTGGTCCTTGTTCTTGAGCTTTCACCATGAAATTTCTTGAGGCTTTTTGCTTCCTTCTTGACTTACCTCCAGTCTTCTTTTCTCCTTGATTTTCTAGCTTCCTCTTGCTACTAGAGTTTTCTTTTACTGAAGCTCCATTTCGAATCACATCATTAGTCCGTCTATTTGCTAGAACTACTGCACTCTGAATGGTAATTGTGTTGGCTGAAGTAACCATTCCCCGAATCTCTGGCGCCAAACCCCAAATGTAGCGGTCAATCCGTTTCTCCTCAAGAGTGACCATGTGAGGTACCAGTTTTTCAAGTTCATGGAAAAGGACTGTATATTTCTCTATCTGGGTTCCTACCATAGAATGGTTCCAGAATTCAGACTCTATCTTTTGAATCTCATCCTTGGGACAATACTCTTCTATGAGCAGCTTCTTCAAATCCTCCCAAGTTAGCTGATATGCCGCCGCACGACCTCAGGTTTGCACTTGGGTATTCCACCAGGTCAATACCCTATCTTTGAGTAGACAAGTTGCATACTCCACATTGTGGTATTCTAAAAATTTGCTAATGTGAAGGACCGATTCAGTACTGTCAATCCATTTGAGCAATCCGATCGCGCCTTCTTTTCCATGGAATTCCTTAGGCTTTCATGCCATAAAGGACTTGTAGCTGCATTCCCTATCGTTATTACCCTGGTTTACTCCTCTGTTTCCTTGGTTAGCATTAAGACTCGTAGTTACTTGAGTGACAATGTTTGGATTGCTGCTATGAGTTGTTGTGCTACCAATTGAGCAACATCAAGTGTTTCGTTATGCAGATGTCCGCGAGTAGACCTTCTTGGAGGCGTGGTTCTAAGACACAATAGAAGAAATACGTATAAACATTTAATTAAAATAATATATAATATATGGTCCATAACCATTTTCGAACTATGTATGTTGTCCGATTAATTTATTACATTATTACTATGCATATAGATTTTGGGACTCCACAAAAGATCTTTTATTCCACCATAAAAAATATATTTTAGGGTTTGATCTCGCATTGAAATTTGCAAACATAACATAATTTTTTTCATAAGCACTTGAAATAGTTTTAATACCAAAATAATACATCATCACCAAAAATAAGGTTTTTAGTTTTTCCCTAAAAGACAACCCACTTGGGTTTTCACTACATAATGAAATAAAACACAGAAATATGAACTAAACACGGATCACCATCCCAACAAGAAACATCATACATCATGATCAATAACAACCCTCCAAACATACAACATGTAGTCACCAAGCAATCTGCAACTCCCTCTGCGGCCGTGGCAGTATCCGTACCTTGCGTTGCTTACTGATACAGGATATCCATCCCTGATATCATCTCATCCAAAATCTGTTGATGCCTAGCAATCACCATGCGACTCTGACGTAAGTCCGCTGCCATCCACTGGATCATTCGTGACTCTTCCGGGGTCATACCTGTCGGACAGGTATTCCATTGTCTTGCTGCGGTAGGGCTACTCTCGGTCGTGGTATGCTGAGTCCTGCTCCACCAGATGTCATCCGCACGGGCATGGGGACACTCTTCCTTGCGGTTCTTCGAATGCAAAGCCCGTAGAGTGGTGGTTGAAGCAACACCGATACAAGTGATGTCTTGCGTTGTTGTCTCGAGGCATTGTCGTTACTAGTCTCTAGTGAGTCTCCCGTGTCTTTTGAGGGGTCCTCTTCCGCAGAGGCGGGTGGGTCACGTCTCGAGATTGTCGTAACATAGCCGTACTCATCGGTCGAAAGGGTAGGGAGAGATGATGACGATTTTGACATAGTGGACTGAGGCGTAGATTTTTTATGAGCTATAAAATGTATAATAATGAATGCCAATAGTATGCAATGCTTACACACACCTAAATAACCCCTTTTTAAATTTGAAATAAAATACCTTGGTAAAAAAATTATATTAGGTTGAACATAATCCCATTACAATTAGCTCAAGTCTTGTATAAACTTTTCCTCAATTAAACATAGGTATTCAGGCTATGTTTATTTGAGGTCGAATAACAATTCCCGACCTAATTATATTAGTCGTATGTTCGATATTTCAAAATTTATATGTTTTGGTTGTACATTAGGTCGGGAATTATATTATTGGACCTCAACTAAACAGAGCCTGATCACCTATGTTTAAATGAGGAAAAGTTTATACAAGACTTGAGCTAATTGTATGGAATTGTGTTCGACCTGATATAAATTATTTTTTACCAACAAGGTGTTTTATTTCAAATTTAAATAGGGGTTTTTTTGTGTGTTTAAGCATTGCATACTAAATGCATTCATTACTATACATTCTATAGCTCATTAAAAATCTATGCCTCGGTCCACTACATCAAAATCGTCATCATCTCGCTCTATCCCTTCTGCCGATGATTCTGGCTACGTTACGACAATCCCGAGATGTGATCCACCCGCCTATGTGGAAGAGCACCCCTTAGAAGACACGGGAGACTCACTGGAGACTATTAACAACAATACCTTGAGTCAGCAACACGGGGCATCGCCTGTATTGGTGTTGCCTCAGCCACAACTCTACGGGATTCACATTCGATGCACCGTAAGGAAGAGTGTCCCCATGCTTGTGGGGATGACATCTGGTGGAGCAGGACTCAGTATACCTCAACCGAGAGCACCCCCACTGCTAGCAAGACATTGGAATAAATGTCTGGCACGAAGGTATGACCCGAAATAGTCTCGAAGGATCCAGTGGATGGCAGCAGACTTTCGTCATAGTCGCATCGTGATTGCTGGGCATCTGCAGATTTTGGCTGAGATGATATCATAGTCGCATGGTGATTGATGGGCATCAGCAGATTTTGGATGAGATTATATCAGGGATGGATATCCTGTATCAGTATACGGCGAAAGCTACCAATACAGTCAGGGCCACAGAAGGAGTTGCAGATCGCTTGGTGACTGCACGTTGTATGTTTGGAGGATTGTTATTGATGATGATGTTTCTTGTTGGGATGATGATCCGTGTTTGGTTCTGGTTTCTTTGTTTTATTTCATTATGTAGTGAAAACCCAAGCGGGTTTTCTTTTGGGGAAAAACTAAAAACCTTATTTTTTGGTGATGATGTATTATTTTGGTATTAAAACTATTTCAAATGATTATGAAAAAGATTATGTTATGTTTGAAAATTTCAATGCGAGATCAAACCCTAAAATATATGTTTTTTTCGTTGGTGGAATAAAAGATCTTTTGTGGAGTCCCAAAATCTGCATAGTAATAATGCAAGAAATTAATCTGACAGCATACATAGTTCGAAAATGGTTATGGACCAAATATTATACATTATTTTAAATAAATATTTATACGTATTTCTTCTCTTGTGTCTTAGAACCATGCCTCCAAGAAGGTATACTAGCGGACATCCGCATAACGAAACACCCAATGTTGCTCAATTGGTAGTACAATAACTCATGGCAGCAATTCCAAATATAGTCACTCAAGTAACTACGGGTCTTAATGCTAAACAAGGAAACCAGGGTAATAACGATAGGGAATGTAGCTACAAGTCCTTTATGGCATGAAAGCCTAAGGAATTCCATGGAAAAAAGGCGCGGTCGGATTGCTCAAATGGATTGACAGTACTGAGTCGGTCCTTCACATTAGCAAATGTCCTAAATACAACAATGTGGAGTATGAAGCTTGTCTACTCAAAGATAGGGCATTGACATGGTGGAATACCCAAGTGCAAACCCAAGGTCGTGAGGCCGCATATCAGCTAACTTGGGAGGATTTGAAGAAGTTGCTCATAGAAGAGTATTGTCCCAAGGATGAGATTCAAAAGATAGAGTCCGAATTCTGGAACCATTCTATGGTGGGAACCCAGACAGAAAATATACAGTCCGTTTCCATGAACTTGCAAAACTGGTACCTCACATGGTCACTCCTGAGAAGAAACGGATTGACCGCTACATTTGGGGTTTGGCGCCAGAGATTCAGAGAATGTTTACTTCAGCCAACATAATTACCATTCATAGTGCAGTAGTTCTAGCAAATAAACTGACCAGTGATGTAATTCGAATGGAGCTTCAGTAAAAGAAAACTCTAGTCGCAAGAGGAAGCCAGAAAATCAAGGAGACAAGAAGACTGGAGGTAAGTCAAGAAGGAAGCAGAAAGCCTTAGGAAATTTCATGGTGAAAGCTCAAGAACAATGACCAGGAGCGGAGACTGGAGAAGGCTCCGGAACGAGGGCAGTACATAGGACCGCACCCAAAGTGCAACAAGTGCAATTTCCATCATGAAGGAGGTTGTCATGTGTGCCAAAAATGTAACCAGACAGGCCATTTCACGAAGTATTGTAAGCAAAATAAAGATGGAAAAAGGGCATGTTACGAGTGCGGGAGTACTGATCACCTCCGAAATGTTTGTCCCAAACTGAACAGGGGGCCCGGTAACAATGGTTAGAACCCGGAAAGGCAGAGTTACGAAGGTGGGCAGGCTAGGGGTGTAACTTTTGTGATTGGTGCAGAGGAAGCTCGCCAAAACCCTGAAGTGATAACAGGTATGTTCCTCCTAAACAATCACTTTGCATCAATAATATTTTATGCGGGAGCAAATTAGAGTTTTGTTTCCTTAGACTTTATACAATTAATTGATTTGCAATCGAGAATGCTTATGCTATCGAACTTGCTAATGTGTATGAAACTAGGCCTAATGATATAATTCAGGGTTGTACTTTGAACTTAGCCGACAAACTCTTTACTATCGACTTAATTCCCATAGGATTAGGTAGTTTTGACATATTAGTGGGTATGTATTGGTTATCCAAGAACAGGGCGAATATTGGTTGTTATGAGAAAGTCATTTGAATACCTCTTCCGAATGGTGAAACCCTTAGCATACATGGTGAGAAGTCGGGAAGAAGTATGAATATCATGTCAAGCATGAAGATTCACAAGTACCTGAAGGAGAATTGTGTTGCATTCATGGCCCACGTGGCAGAAAAAGGAAATCCGAAGTAAAAAAATCAAAGATATCCTGATGGTGCAGGACTATCCCGAAGTATTTCCAGAGGAATTGCCCGATCTACCCCCGCATAGATAGGTTGAACTCCGAATCGACCTAATTTTCAGAGCGGCACCAATAGCGAAAATTCCATATCGCCTAGCACCATCCGAGATGCAATAGTTATCTGAATCAACCTAATTCCCAGTATCAGAAAACTCCATGGTGTATTGTGATGCATCTCACCAGGATTTAGGTTTTGTGTTAATGCAAAAAGACATGGTCATTGCGTATGCTTCCAGATCACTCAAACTGCATGAGAAAAATTATACAACCCAAGATCTAGAGTTAGGAGCAATAGTTTTCGCTCTTAATATTTGGAAGCATTAGTTGTATGATACTAAATGCACCATTTATATCAATCACAAAAGCCTCCAGCATATTCTAGATCAGAAAATGTTAAATATGCAACAAAGGATATGGGAATAGTTGTTTAGTGATTATGACTGTGAAATACGATACCACTCAGGCAAAGCTAACGTGGTAGCCGAAAGGAAAGATCGAAACCTTCTCGAGTGCGAGTTTTCAGAATGGTGGTACAGACAAGCTTGAAATCTCAAATCATTAACGCTCAGGAGAAAGCTTTGACCGAGGAAAATCTGCAACGTGAAACTTTGCATGTTTTAGAAGTGAGATTTGAAACCAAACCTGACAGAGTACGCTATTTTAATAACAGAGTTTGGATTCCAAGGATTAATAATCTAAGAGACATAGTACTAGATGAGTCTCATCGATCTAGATACTCAATTCACCCTGGAGCGGATAAGATGTACAAATATCTAAAAGAGTACTATTGGTGGCCTGGAATGAAAAAGGATATTGCATTGTATGTTGGGAAGTGTTTGACATGCTCTAAGGTCAAAGCTGAGCATCAGAAACTGTCTGGATTATTACAACAACCTGAAATTCCAAAGTGGAAATGGGAGAAAATATCCATGGACTTCATCACCAAACTCCCTAGGACTTCTAAAGGCCATGAGTCGATCTAGGTTATAGTAGATCGACTGACGAAATCTATGCACTTTCTCCCTATCCGCGAAGATTACAACATGGAAAGACTGCCTCAAATCTAATTTGACAAAATTGTGGCGTTACATGGAATACCTTTATCTATCATTTCTGATAGATATAGTCGCTTCACGTCGCAATTTTGGCATGCAAAAGGCTCTAGGCACTCAGATAAGTTTAAGTATAGCCTACCATCCTTTGACAGACGGTCAGACGAAGATAACGATACAGACCCTGGATGACATGCTTCGGGCATGTGCCATTGAACTCAAAGGAAATTGGGATACTCATTTGCCTCTAATCGAGTTTTCCTACAATAACAGTTACCACACGAGTATCCAATGTGCTCCGTACGAAGCATTGTATGGCCGTAAGTGTCGTTCTCCATTATGTTGGTATAAAATCATAGACAGTCAGTTCACTAGACTCGACCTCATTCAGGAAACAACCGACAAGATTGCTACCATTAGAGATAGGCTTAAAACCGCTAGGGATCGTCAGAAAAGCTATTCAGAAAACCGTAGGAAACCTTTAGAGTTTCGAGTCAGAGAGAAGGTGCTTCTAAAGGCATCGCCTTGGAAAGGGCTTGTAAGCTTTGGAATGAAAGGAAAATTAACCCCTAGATATGTCGGACCATTTGAGATCATTGAAAGGATTGGTCCGGTGGCATATAAACTCGAGTTACCCCAAGAGTTGAGCACTATTCATGATACATTTCATGTCTCAAATCTTAAGAAATGTTTAGCTGATGAATCATTGATAGTACCTTTGGAAGAGATTCAAATCAATGATAAACTGAATTTCATCGAGGAACCGATAGAAATCTTTGACCGAGAGGTAATACAGCTCAAACGAAGTAAGATTCCGATTGTGAAAGTTCGATGGAACTCGAAATGCAGGCCGGAGTACACTTGGGAGCGTGAGGACTTTATGAAGGAAAAATATCCCCAACTATTCCATGCGTGATAAATGATGACATTAACTGAATTTCGGGACGAAATTCTTTCGACTGGGAGATATTGTGACAATTGTCAAACTCAAGTCATTCCTCGACTCAAATAAGTTGCATTGAACATGTAGACACATCATAGCATTGACTTAACTTTAGAAATTAGGTCAGGGCCTCGTAGAAACTTTGTCCCAACTAGAATATAGGACTAGTATACTTAACTTTCATAATTCATTTGAATTGTTCAACTATTGTAGAAAATGCCAATGTCCGATTTAAAACAAACTACAAACATCATGTATACCTGGAAAAGGGTTATGAAACCCTTAAATAATTTGAAATCTCCAAATTTAAGTTCATTATGGTTGTCAAAACTCTAACAAATTCCCAAAACCCTAAAAGCCCTAAAAACTCAAATTTATAAACTTGAACATCTAAAACTCCATAAAATTCTCTATGAACATTATAATACCAAGTTAAAATAATTAAATTATGGAATATAATTAAGGATAGAAAAATTAAATTATCAGCAGTATCCCTAAGTTATAAGTTAAATTAACAATGATTAAATCATAAATCAAAACTTAAATAAATTTTATAAATATTTGATCATATAAACATAATATTCATACAACGAAAGTCTTAACAAGATCAAATCACATAAACATCCATGAACAAAGTTTAGGATCATGCAGTTCATATAAGTTATAGATACTTTAAATCTTAAATAAAATATACCTCGGCTAATCTCCTTCTTTGCTTTCTGGTTGATACCACGATGTAGAGGATGAACAGGATACAAAGTAGAATCCTCTGATGATTCACACCCAGGATCTCCAAAAAACCAGACAGACAAAGTTTTCCACTTGGGAAAGGAGGCAAATAACTCTAACCCTAGAGAGGGAAGAGTTTTCACAAAAGGGAGGGGGAGGAAGGGATTTGGCGGCTCAATGAGAGGCTTGGGATGCCTTAGGGTTTGACCCTAAGGCCCTTATTTATACTAGAAGGCTCCTATGGTTTCAAACTTAAGGAACTTTCTTGCAGTCGCCCCCTGGACTTGACTGAATTAATTAAACCTTTAATTAATTACAATCTAATCCCTGTAATTAATTTTTATAAATTAATTTCAAATTAATTTATCAATTAATTACTGATTCAGTTTCTAATTAATTTATTTCTCGATAAATTAATAAACCAATCATTCCTTCTTATTTTCTGTCACTGTTTATTTTTCTAGGTCATGAAGGTAACCCAAAAGGACTCTGCTATCATTATAAATATTACCAACAGTTAATGCCCTTAGACAGCATTTCCAACAGTATCCTACTTGGACAAGTCATCAACTCTGTATTGTCTAATATTATCTGATAATCAGTAGAGAGTATGTCTTCCAATACATCTGCCGAACTCTGATCAAAGATAAGAGACGACCCTTAGATAAGTGATCAATTATTCCTCCATTCTTCTAGATATCGTAATGAACCTGGGTCATAGATAAGGTCAAACCCAAAAGTTCAAAATCATGTTTCCCGATAGTGATTTATGATGAGTCTGTTAAACTACTAATGAACACATCAATCTAGTCAAGGCTTGGCCAAGCGCTTATTGTCAGAATCAAATCATTGAGGGACCCACAAATATCGCTTCTCCTTGTTAGGGTAGAAGGAACAGATAAACTCTAACTAAATAGTCTCTGTCTATTTCATCATATCATACATGGACATACCCTTTATAACTACCAGTTACGGACATCGTTTGAGCAGACCAATACACAACAGAATCATATAGCAAATCCTCATGTATCACGGCTTGAAGAATAAAAGATATTATCGTCTTAAAATTACTTGTGACTTAATCCATGAAGTAATCTCTAAGTGCATGTTGTTCCAATACTTGAATCTCTATCAAGTACTCATGAGTGTTACTCGCAATCCCCATGTTATGTCTAATCTCTATAGACAATCTACCAACACTCTATGATAGTCTTAAATAACTACTTACTTCCAAAAGTACGACTGACTATGGAGGTTGGAGTAAATTAATACTCGTTTCGAACATCGTGGTACTTTCTGAGTATATGTCTTGATTTCCCATGGTCATTGGGTTCTTTAGTCAATACGACTGCACCCTCATTGTCATAGAAGATTTCAAGGGGATCACTGATGTTGGGGATAACGCCAAGATCATCGATGAAGTTCTTCAACCATGTAGCTTCCTTTGCAGCTCCACTAGCTGCTATATACTCGGACTCGCACGTTAAGTCAGCCACTGACTATGCTTTGAACTTTTCCAAGCTACTGCTCCTCCGTTCAACAAGAACACCCACCCTTACTGTAAGCAAGAGTCATCTTTGTCTGTTTGGAAACTTGCATCACTAAACCCAGTTACTCTTAGCTCATCTCTTCCTCCATATACCATAAACATGTCTTTAGTCCTTCTTAGGTACTTAAGAATGTTTTTCACTGTCGTCCAATGACTCTCACCAGGATTGTCCTAATACGGCTCACCATGCTCAAAGCATACGAGATATCAGGTCGAGTACATATCACGACATACATGATCGATCCTATAGCCGAAGCATATGGGATTCGACTCATTTTGTCCAGTTCTTCACTAATATTGGGACATTGTTCTTTACTTAACTTTATGCCATGTTGCATGGGCAAAATCCCTTTCTTGGAATCATGCATCTTGAATTTCTTGGAATCATGCATCTTGAATTTCTTGGAATCGTGCATCTTGAATTTCTTTAAGATTTTATCCAAGTATGTACTCTGGCTCAGTCCTATTAGACGCTTTGATCTACCCCTATAGATCTTTATACCAAGTATATATGATGCATTTCTCAGATCCTTCATAGCGAAACACTTTCCAAGCCAAGTCTTCACACTTTACAATGTTGGGATGTCGTTTCCTATAAGGAGTATATCATCTACATACAATACTAGAAATACTACATCACTCCCACTGGCTTTGACATAAACACATAACTCATTTGGGTACTCATGGAAGTAGATGTTCTAGCTGCGAGAAGTTTGTTTAAGTCCATAAATGGACCTTTCAAGCTTACACACTCTATTTGGGTACTTGACCTGTACAAAACCCTCTGGTTGTGCCATATACACTTCCTCAGACAGTTTTCCATTAAGGAAAGCAGTTTTGACATCCATCTGCCATATTTCATAGTCATAAAATGCGGCTATGGCAAGTAACACTCTAATAGATTTAATATTGGCTACTAGAGAGAAGGTTTCATCATAACCAATTCCTTGAGTTTGAGTGAAACCCTTCGCAACCAACCTAGCCTTGAATGTAGGGGTGGAATTGGTACGGTACCGATTCTTTTTTCTTCAAACCGTGTACCGTACCAATTATAGTTGGTACAAAATTTTAGCTACCAGTACCATACCAATTCTACTTGGTACCAACTTATTTGGTTACCAACAAGTTTGGTTGGTACAAGTTGGTAGTGGTATATACCAAGAAATTTAGTTATGTAATTATTTTAATTTATTAAATATTTTTATTGAAGTAACATTGTCGTAAAATTTTAATTTCTAAATTTAATGTGGTAATAACTATCGACTAATGTGGCTAAATGACTAATACTCATTCTTTTAAAGTTGTAAACACTAAACTACATGACAATTGAAATATGATTTCGATATATATATATATATATATATATATATATATATATATATATATATATATATATATATATATATATATATATATATATATATATATATATATATATATATATATATATATATATATATATATATATATATATATATATATATATATATATATATATATATATATATATATATATATATATATATATATATATATGAATTGGTTGGTACGGTACTACCGTGGTATCTCAAATTTTATACCATTACCGTACCATGATTACTTAATTGGTATGGTACTACCAACCAAACATGTTGGCTACCAAACATATTGGCTACCAATTTTATTGGTTCGGTTGGTAGCATGTTGGTTGGTTTTTCGTGGTACATATTTTCCAGCCCTACTTGAATGTGTTGGATTAGGTGTCTAAGCCATGACTTGTAATTAAACTTTTATCTTATGGTTAAAAGCAAAGTCCATTTGGGTTGCCCTCATGGGTGGAGGAAAGATAGTTCAGTAGAGAGAATAGTTGATTTATTAATTGTATAATAAATCAATAGAAAATATATATATGGTTTATTAATATATTTAAGTGCTAATATATTAATTAGAAACTATATTAATTAATTGAGATTTAATCTAGAATTAATTGGATTTAATTTGGAGATTAAATTAATTAATTAAAAAGGTGCAGGGACTGGTATGGCATTTATTCAATAGTTGAATAACTGGCCAGGAAAAACCAGGGACCAAAAGTGGCGCCAACTTGGAGGCTCCTCCAAGGGATTGGCGAAACCCTAATTAGGGTTTGGTAAGCCTGGTCCAAGTGGTCAAAAGCCTTGTCCAGTTGGAGGCTCCTTAGGGTTTCAGGTGTAACCCTTGGAGGCTATAAAAGGAACCCCCTGGCACCTCATTCTTCACGCCATCTTCTCTCTGGATTTACTCTGCTGGACTGATTCTTCCATCACCTGGGTGTGACTTTCATCTGAGGCAGGATAATTTTGCTGCTGCTTAAAAGGATCATAAGATCTAAGGTTGGTTTTTCTTGATTCTTCTTTAGAATTGAATTGTATCCTTTAGGTTCTTAGTTCTAATCTTCATAGAAGAAAACATAGATCAATATTAGGGTTGCATGTGAACCTTAGGTTATTTTGTGTTCATTGATTGCATAGAAACCCTTCAGTGGTATCAGAGCTAGCTTGTTTTCTTGTGATTTGATTATGAACTGCTTGCATGATCTTGGCCTTGGTGTTTTTTGCGAAAATCCACCCTTGGTGGCCTTGAATGTTGACGGCTTGGCTAGGGTTTCCTAACCCTAGTCGCCATGCCCTAATGGTCCCCCTTGATTGCTTGATTTACTTGCCATAATAGTATGTTGTTATTTTTGGTAATAAGATCTTATAAAATAACCTGAACTTTGCTTGCCTGGCTTGTTGATTTCGAGAATCACTAGGACCATTGTAGATAAATTAATTTGATTAATTTGGTAATATCTACATTAGATTTAATTAATTTAATTAATTGATTAATTAAAGGCAAATTAAATCTGCTTTAAGAATTAATTAAAATTTTCAAGAAAATTAGAATAATTTGAGAAAATTAGAATTTAATTAATTCTAAAAATATTTTAATAAGATTAAAATATATCTTATATGTATTTATGATTAAAAGTTAATTTAATACATATAAGAAAATTGGTTAGTCTACCGCTAGTAAGCCTCATTCACAAAACTGTCCTATAAAGAGGGTATAAGGCGACTGACTATAAAATGTTAGTCTAATGGGTATCTACTCTTACCCACCGCTCTCCTGGTCAGTCGAGTGTCGTTAGCTGAACGGGTATGATAGAACCACTAAGCCTCTTAAAAGTATAATGCTATAATTGAAAGTACTAGAACCCTAAAACAAATCCCAATCTAGTTACTTTAGGAAAATGTGAATTTGATGCTACCCCATGAAATTGCACATTGCACTTTATGAAACGTTGGTGGAGCGTGTGTGGTTTACCGGCACACCAATAGGGGTTCATAAAGAGTGGCAATGGGTGTCTCGGGTGTTATCATTGTTGATGGAGCGTGTGTGGTTTACCGGCACATCAATTTGAGATGATAATGGATCCCGAGAGCACCAAGCTAATTTGCATGGTTATTCACACCCGGTTTGTGATCCTCGGCATCCCAGTCACAAACGGTGGGGCATATCCGAGATTAAACATGCTATTGAACAGTTCAATAAATCTCATAAGAAACTAGGAATTCCATTTATAATAAGATTATTTTTCCGCGGTGGAATCGGCTGAATCGTCATTCGCCTACCTTTATAAAATTTGCTTATAGATTACGGCATCCCTCTTCTATGTTGCAAATTGTTATAGTTGGATCCTAGCCTTATTTTATATTGGGTTATTATAAGGACCGACAAGTATCTAATTAAACTTACCTTCTTTTATAGATGTCTTCTGCTGATCAATCCGCTCCCCAATCAAACTCCAGTGTTCCCTCAATCCTCTCACTATGTTCCAGGGTTCAATTGAACGGGACAAACTATAATGACTGGATTAGAAACATCAAGATGGCTCTGAGGTATGAGAACAAAGAGTATGTTCTCGAGACCGAGCTTGTCGATGTCGACCCCGAAACTGCTACTCCCGAGGAAATTGCCTCGTACCAAAAACATACTGATGATGCAACCAAAGTGGCCTGCATCATGATCGCCACAATGAACCCCGAATTGCAGAGAATATACGAAGACTACTGGCCCTATGAGATGCACAAGGAGCTAGCGGAAAAGTTCCGCAAGCAAGAGCGCATCGAAAGGTGCGAAGTGGTCAAGGACTTCACGAACAGCAAACCCAAAGATGGAGAGTCCATCTGCACTCATGTGCAAAGAATGCAAGGTTACGTGGAGCGGCTTAGAAAGCTTGCGATGCCTGTACCGGAACAGTTGGCCGTTGACATAGTGCTTAACTCGTTGCCGAGTTCTTATGACCAGTTCAGGCTGGCTTATCATTTGAACAACAATCAGGCTAATATGACTGAGTTGCATCGCATGCTTCGAGTAGCTGAAGACGGGATGAAGGGTAAAAGTGTACCCTCGGTTAATCAGCCCGTTCTAGCCATTGGAAGTGGCAAAGGAAAGAAAAGGAAGGGCCCTCCTAAACAAAATTGGAGGGAAAAGGTTCAGGCCGGGTCATCCAGTAATGGCTCGAGAACCAAGACTTCCCAAATTCCTTGTGTGGCCAACCCCGATGAAGCAAACTGTTTCTACTGCAAAGAAAAGGGCCATTGGAAGAGAAGCTGCCCCAAATACTTGCAGGATGTCAAGGATGGGAAAGTAAAGCCATCGACAGCAGGTATATACACTATCTCTAAAAACTCACCATCTTCTAATTCTTGGGTCCTTGATACAGGATGTGGTTTTCACATTTGTTCTGATATGCAGGGCCTAAAGGAAAGCAGGGAGGTGGAGCACGGTAGACTGAACTTGATCATGGGCAATAGGAGATCGTCCCCTGTTACCAAGATTGGAGTTTATAGTTTAGTGCTTAGTAGTGAAGTTTGTTTAGATTTATTAGATTGTTGCTATTCGCCAGAAATGGCAAGAAATATTATTTCATTTCACGCATTATTCAGACAAGGATTTCATTTTTCTTTTGATAATAATATTGGATCTATTTCTGTTTTCAAAAATGGTATTTTGAATTTTACTGCTTATCCTTGTAATGGTGTGTATGAAACTGTGAAATGTGTTGACAATCTAGGACAAAGTGTAAATTATATTGATTCTACTAGTGACGTGGAAAAGGCATGTCTGTGGCATAGTCGGCTCGGGCACATCAGCAAGAAACGCATCGCCCAACTCCAAAAGGATGGAGTGTTGGAATCATTCGACCTCAAGTCGGATGATGTATGCGAATCTTGTCTGTTGGGCAAGATGACTAAATCACCCTTCAAAGGGTCTTTTGAAAGAGGTGAGGGTCTATTGGACATTATTCACACGGATGTGTGTGGTCCATTCAGATCAACCACAAAGGATGGCACGCGGTTCTACGTGACTTTTACCGACGATTTTAGTAGATACGGTTACATCTACTTGATCAAGCACAAGTCGGACACCTTTGAAAAGTTCAAAGAGTTTAAGAACGAAGTAGAGAATCAATTAGGCAGGAAGATAAAGATGCTCAGATCCGACAGAGGCGGAGAGTATCTAAGTATCGAGTTCCTAGACTATCTAAAGGAATGTGGAATAGTTTCGCAGTTGACACCTCCCAGGACACCACAGTTGAACGGTGTTGCAGAGAGGCGCAACCGAACCCTGTTGGACATGGTTCGTTCCATGATGAGTCGAGCTTCACTTCCCATTCACTTCTGGGGGTATGCCTTAGAGACTGCCGCCCATATCCTCAATCTTGTCCCAACTAAGAAGGTTGCGAAAACACCTCATGAGATGTGGACGGGGAAAGCTCCCTCGTTGGCACATATCAAGGTCTGGGGTTGTGAGGCTTTCGTTAGACGAGAGACTCAAGACAAACTCGCAGACAGAAGCGAAAGGTGTTTCTTCATTGGTTATCCCAAACAGTCCTTTGGATATCTATTCTACAGACCGAGCGAGGACGTGGTCTTTGTAGCTAGACGAGCAGTCTTTCGAGAGAGAGAGCTCGTATTCAAAGAGGACAGTGGGAGTACCATTGATCTGGAAGAAATTCAAGAGTCATCAGATGACGCAACCTTAGGAGAAACTAGCAACCAACATGAGGATGAAGTTCCTGTTGGCCCGACAGATGTATCCTTACCTCTTAGGCGTTCTAGTAGGGTTAGCATGCCACCCGAGTTTTATGGGTTCCATATAACTTCGGATGGGGACACTTTTGTCAGTGATAGGACACTGATAAATTTGGATGAACCAGCTAACTACCAGGAAGCAGTGGCGGGCCCTGAGTCTGCCAAGTGGAAAGAGGCCATGGATAGCGAGATCAAGTCCATGTATGACAATCAAGTTTGGAACTTGGTTGACAATGTACCGGGTCGAAAGACAGTCGGGTGCAAATGGATCTTCAAGAAGAAGACAGACATGGACGGAAAGGTACACACTTTCAAGGCAAGACTGGTTGCGAAGGGCTTTACTCAAACCCCAAGGGTTGACTATGACGAGACCTTCTCACCAGTAGCTAAGATAAAGTCTATTAGGATTATGCTGGCCATAGCTGCATTTCATGACTATGAAATTTGGCAGATGGACGTGAAAACCGCTTTCCTTAATGGGAAGCTGACTGAGGATGTTTACATGAATCAGCCAGAGGGTTTCGTCGATGCAAAGTATCCTAATAAGGTGTGTAAGCTTGAGAGATCAATCTACGGATTGAAGCAAGCTTCTCGCAGCTGGAATCTTTGTTTCCATGAGAAAGTCAAAGAGTTTGGCTTCTCTAGGAGCGAGGATGAGTCCTGCGTATATGTCAAGGCTAGTGGGAGTATAGTCACCTTTCTGGTGCTGTATGTCGATGACATACTGCTCATGGGAAACGATATTCCAACCCTGCAAGATGTTAAGGCTTGGCTTGGGAAATGTTTCGCCATGAAGGACCTAGGAGAGGCTGCCTATATTCTTGGGATTAGAATATTGAGAGATAGGAAGAAGAGACTGATTGGACTCAGTCAGGGTACATACTTGGATAAGGTACTAAAGAGGTTTAGTATGGAAAATTCCAAGAAGGGAGAGCTGCCTATTCAAAGTAATGCGAAGCTGAGTAAGACTCAAAGTCCGAGTACAGACGAGGAAATAGCTGAGATGAGTCGAGTACCATACGCTTCAGCTGTGGGATCGATCATGTACGCTATGACGTGTACTCGCCCTGACGTGGCTTTTGCTTTAAGCATGGTCAGTCGGTACCAGGGTAACCCTGGAAGGGCGCATTGGATAGCTGTGAAAAATATACTCAAGTATCTGCGAAGGACAAAGAACATGGTGTTAATCCTCGGTGGCAGTGATACCTTGAGAGTTGAAGGATATACAGACGCCAGCTTTCAGACGGATAGAGACAGTGGTCGGTCTCAGTCGGGCTGGGTATTCCTTTTGAACGGTGGAGCAGTGACTTGGAAAAGTTCCAAGCAAGAAACAGTGGCTGATTCTACGTGCGAATCAGAGTACATAGCAGCAAGTGAAGCGTCAAAGGAAGCGGCTTGGCTGAAGAACTTTATCGGTGACCTTGGAGTAGTCCCGAGTATTCAGGAGCCCTTGGAACTGTTCTGCGATAATGAAGGTGCGGTCGCCTTGACAAAGGAACCGCGAGATCATGGAAAGTCCAGACATATCGACAGAAAGTACCACTACATCAGGCATAGGGTAGAAGAAGGTCACCTCCTTGTAAAGAGGGTATCATCGGAAGATAATCCTGCAGATCCCTTGACAAAGGCTCTGAGTAGGATTAAGCATAATCAGCATGCTAGGAGCATTGGATTAAGAGATGATATAAGTTTTAGTAATTAGATAGGTTCGAAACTTGTAACAATGTATTGTATTTGACTCTTGTGATTTAATAATAGAGATTTATTATGGTTTACTACTCTTGTCAGTACTTTATCATTGTGTTTCATTTTGCATGTTTTACTTCCTGAATAATTGGATTATTCAAATATCCACAGTCGATTACACTTTAAGGGAGTAAGTGTGAAGTAAGACTGTCATGAATTGGTAATAGATTGTCTAAGGAGTTAGACATTGCAATTGGATTGCTGAACCATTCGTGAGTACTTGGAAATGGAGATTTGAGTATTGGATAAACCCGCGCTCAATGGATTGCTTCATGGATTACATCACGAGCAATGTTGAGACGATAATATCTTTTGATCTTTAAGCTAAGACATATGAGTTATGATTTATTAGACAGGTTGTTCATTGATAATATGAAAACGCATCGGTAACTCGATGTTATAAAACGTATTGTTGTGAGTGATTTGTCTGGTAAAAGACATAAGTATATGAGTCGAAGTTTATTCGTCCCTTGACCCTAACGGGAAACAGATATCTGTAGGCCTCTCGATGATTTTGAAGTTGACTAAAATGGTTGGCCAACCGGGACTAAATTGGTAGTCTAAGAGTCATATGCAAATCGGAAATCGAGGAACAGTGAATCAGACCAGATTGATTTTATCCATGTCTTGAGTCTGAAAATATCTTGTTGGACGGAGGATCATCTGATCACTTATCTTTGGACAGAACTGACTGGGTCAGAGTTCAGACAATTAAAGTCATAGACTTATCCAAGTGGGAGACTGTTGGATTAGGTGTCTAAGCCATGACTTGTAATTAAACTTTTATCTTATGGTTAAAAGCAAAGTCCATTTGGGTTGCCCTCATGGGTGGAGGAAAGATAGTTCAGTAGAGAGAATAGTTGATTTATTAATTGTATAATAAATCAATAGAAAATATATATATGGTTTATTAATATATTTAAGTGCTAATATATTAATTAGAAACTATATTAATTAATTGAGATTTAATCTAGAATTAATTGGATTTAATTTGGAGATTAAATTAATTAATTAAAAAGGTGCAGGGACTGGTATGGCATTTATTCAATAGTTGAATAACTGGCCAGGAAAAACCAGGGACCAAAAGTGGCGCCAACTTGGAGGCTCCTCCAAGGGATTGGCGAAACCCTAATTAGGGTTTGGTAAGCCTGGTCCAAGTGGTCAAAAGCCTTGTCCAGTTGGAGGCTCCTTAGGGTTTCAGGTGTAACCCTTGGAGGCTATAAAAGGAACCCCCTGGCACCTCATTCTTCACGCCATCTTCTCTCTGGATTTACTCTGCTGGACTGATTCTTCCATCACCTGGGTGTGACTTTCATCTGAGGCAGGATAATTTTGCTGCTGCTTAAAAGGATCATAAGATCTAAGGTTGGTTTTTCTTGATTCTTCTTTAGAATTGAATTGTATCCTTTAGGTTCTTAGTTCTAATCTTCATAGAAGAAAACATAGATCAATATTAGGGTTGCATGTGAACCTTAGGTTATTTTGTGTTCATTGATTGCATAGAAACCCTTCAGAATGTGAGTACATTCCCATCCATGTCGGTCTTCGTCTTGAAGATCCACTAAACCTAATGATTTTAAGGCCTGGTGTAGGATCAACCAAGTTCCAAACTTGTTTATCATACATGGACCAAATCTTGCTCTCCATGGCTTCTTTCCATTTGGCAGCCTCATGGGCTGCCATCGCTTCATTGTAGTTGGATGGCTCATCCTCACTAATCAGTGTGTTATCACTTATCATTGTGTCATCTTCCGTAGTAATATGGAAACCATAAGACTCAGGATGATGACTAACTCTACTGGATCTGTGAAGAGGTGGTGGAGATATGTTAATTTCCTCAACAGGAGTCTCATCCTCAAGCTGGAGTGCTAGTGTCAACTATAGGTTCTTCATTGGTTTACTCTTGAATCTCCTCAAGATCTTACTCCCACTAGCCTCTTTGGATATGAGATGTCTTTCCAGAAATACTCCTCTTCGAGCAACAAACACTTTGTTCTCAGAAGTCTTGTAGAACAAGTATCCAATGACTTTCGTGGATAACCAACAAAGAAACACTTCTCTGCTCTGGGTTCAAGCTTGTCATGAGCTTTGCATCGAACGAAGACTTTACAACCCCATACTTTTATATGTGCTAGTGAGGGACGTTCCCCACTCCACATTTTAGAGGGTATAGAGCCAGACACTCAACCGCACTATAAGAAAATAGAAAAAAGCTATTAGTCCCTTTTCTGAAGGAAGCATGTGCTATGAAACGAGATGGGATGTAGCTAAATAAGTAGTTAAAGTAAGCTCCTGGCTAAAATGCCCCACCGTTAGGGCATAAGCCCCCTCTTGCATCTAATAGTGTCATGCAAGACTTGACCGCGTTAGGGGCTTCTTCCTCCTACACTAGGCATCTAAAAAATATTCTCCCGCTTTTGGTAACTGGGTTCGGACTTTTTGCAACCTTCTTAGTTGGGACACGGTTCAAGATGTGGGCTGCAGTTTCCAGGGCATAGCCCCATAAACTTATTAGAAGTGTATCATGACTCATCATAGATCAAACCATGTACAACAGTGTTCGATTTCTCCTTTCAGACACACCATTATGATATGGTGTTCTAGGAGGAAAGAACTGCAAAACTATTCCACAGTTTCTAAGATGATCGTAGAATTCTTGACTAATATATTCTCCATCCTATTGAATCGGAGCATCTTAATCTTCTTGCCCAGTTGATTCTCTACTTTGTTCTGAAACTCTTTGAACACCTCAAAGGTTTCTGACTTATGTTTAATTAGATAAACATACCCATATCTACTGAAATCATCAGTAAATGTTACGAAGTAGCGCTCACCTTGTCTAGTGGCGAATTTGAACAGTCTACAGGCATTTGTGTAGATAAGTTCCAACAGATCCTTGCCTCTTTCACAGTTTCCTGTGAATGGTGATTTGGTCATCTTGCAAAGCAAGCAAGACTCACATAGATCATCTAATTTTAAGTCGAATGATTCCAAGATTCCTTCCGACTGGAGCTTGGGGATGCGATTCTTGTTTATATGGCCAAGACGATAGTGCCATAGACATGACTTATCGAGAAAATTCTCATCAGAATCAACATTCAAAGTTATATTATCATTTCTACCAACGCAAAAAACATTTTCATAAATACCATTACAACGACTAGCTTTAAAACAAAACAACCATTTTTGTAAACCAAAATATTTCCATTATTATTTTCAAAAGCAAATCTGGAACCACCCTTGAACAAATCATAAAATGAAATAATGTTTCATGTCATTTCTGGCGAGTAGCGATAATTCAATAACCTAACCGAACAACTACTATTCAGCATCAGCTCGTAACTCCCGATCCTTGTAACAGCAGCAGTATGTATGTTTCCCATGGTCAGGTTCAGCTCCCCATGCTGCAACTCCCTACTTTCCCTTAGACCCTGCATATCAGCGTAAATGTGAGTACCACATCCTGTATCAAGGACCCAAGAATTGGAAGTCATAGTACTACGCAATTCGATCATAAATATACCTGAGGTAACACACTCTTTTACCATGTTCTTCTTCAAGTCCTCCAGGTACTTATGGCAGCTACGTTTCTAGTGTCCCTTCTGCTGGCAGTAAAAGCAGATAGCCTTATTCGGATCATTGATAGGGGCTATATCGGAATCAACTTTTCCTTAAAGCCTTTGTTGCCCTTGGCTTTTCCCTTTCTTTTGGGATGAGAACCTTTCTTCTGTTTTGCTCCACCATGAATAATGGCTAAGACAAGAGCAAGGGAGTTAGTGCCACGAGCTTGCCTCATGTTGTCCTCAGCAGTCTTTAGCATTCCGTGCAACTCCATCAGGGTCTTGTCCAGGTTGTTCATATTATAGTTAATGACGAACTATTGGTATGAATTAGAAAGCGAGTTCCACACCATATCAATGGCTAACTCTTTAGGCAGCTGGACACCAAGATTTTCCAGTCTGTCTATGTACGACTTCATTTTCTGAACATGTGTACATACAGACGCTCCATCTTGCTGTTTGCAAGTTATCAGGGACTTGACGATCTCAAATTGTTCTTGTCATGCCTACTCTTGGAACATTTTCTTGAGCTGCAGATTGATGTCATATGCCCCGACATTCACAAAGCCCTTTTAGAGCTTAGGGGACATGGTCGCCAACATCAGGAAAGCAATCTTAGTTGAGTCATCGTAATTCTTATCATAAGCAGTTACATCTTTGTCTACAACATCTTGAGCTAGTTTTGGGATATCAACATCAAGAACATACTGAATCTCAAAGCAATCCTCAAGGTCGGGAACCAATCAAGGTAGTTTGGACCCGTAAGCTTTTCCTTTGATAGGACGGAAAGCAGTGAGATGTTTGTTGGTGCGGGACGAGGTGGTGGTGGAGGAGGAGGAGTAGGACCCGAGTTGTTGTTGTTGTTGTTAGCAGATATCTATAAGACAAAAATTTTTAGTTAGTTTGAGTTTAATCCTTAAAATAATTACCCAGATATTATTCACTAATGCTAGGATCCAAAATCTTCTATTTATGATGTCAATAGGGATGACATAATCACATCATAATGGTCATTAAGGTAGATAAAGCTCTTTATCGATTTCAATCACTATGAAATTCCTAGATCTTTGAGATTCATTGACAAGTGTCAATGACATGTTAATCTTGGTTGTGCTCATCTCAATCCATGTCGTGGATCATGGATCAGATGGTGATTCCACAATGCAGAAACCACATAATCCCCAGCTCAATATATGCTTGAGAATCGCGAGTGCCACATCATTCTCAACTACAACCTTAACTGACATGCCGGTTAACCACACAGCTCCACCAGCAGATCATAAAGAGAATGTGCGTTTCTCATGGGTAGCATGAAGAGCTCACAATTATTTTAATTAAAACGGGACTTTTGTTTTAATACTTTAAGTTAATACTTTTAACTTTGAAACATTGCTCTATCAAACCCTTTCGATAACTCCACTTGGCAAAATGTGTTGGGCGGTAAGGGTGGTAAGGAATGAATGCCATTTAAAACCGACCTCATTTGGATTTATAAGAATCCTCCTTCAAACCTCTTACACAATTTATAGTGGGTGAGCATATTCATGGTTTAACCAATGTTTTTGTTTTATTTAATCTTATATATATATATATATATATATATATATATATATATATATATATATATATATATATATATATATATATATATATATATATATATATATATATATATATATATATATATATATATATATATATATATATATATATATATATATATATATATATATATATATATATATATATATATATATATATATATGTATATATATATATATACACACACACACACACACACATATATATATATATATATATATATATATATGTGTGTGTGTGTGTGTGTGTGTGTACTTTTAAACAATTTAAAATGTTTTTTATCAATTAATTCAATTAACACACTTGTTAATAATTAATATAAATAATTCCCTAAATATATGTTCACATAAGGCAAATAGGGCAAGTAAGCAAGTTAGGAAACTTGCAATGCAAGCAAGGGTTGTAACCCTAGCCACCAGGTTGCATGCAAAGGCCAAGGAACCCTCCTAAACCCTAGACAATTTTCGACAAACAGCAAGTAGGCACAAGAAACCAACAATTTTCGAAAAACACATAGGGAGGCACAAAAACCTGTGATTTATCTAGCATGCAATTCAATATTCATGTTTCTAGCAAAAACCCTATGATCATAACATGTTTATTCAAATAATTCTAGCATAATACCCTAGAATTTTAGAACATAAACACATAGTATGCAAACATATTCCAGCAATTTAGATCAAAGTGCACATATCATATGAACAGAGGCTCTGATACCACTATTTGGATTTGATCATATAGACATAATATTCATACAGCAGAAGTCTTAACAAGATCAAATCACATAAATATCCATGAACAGAGTTCATGATCATCCAGTTCATATCAGTTATAGCTACTTTAAATCATAAATAGAATATACCTCAGCTAATCTTCTTCTTTGATTTCTGGTTGATGCCAAGATGTAGAGGATGAACAAGATCCAAAGTAGAATCCCTTTGATGATTCACACCCAGGATTTCCAAAAAACCAGACAGACAGAGTTTTCCACTTGGGAAAGGAGGCAAAGAACTCTAACCCTAGAGAGGGAAGAGTTTTCACAGAAGGGAGATGGAGGAGGGGATTTGGCGGCTCAATGAGAGGCTTGGGATGCCTTAGGGTTTGACCCCAAGGCCCTTATTTATACTGGAGGGCTCCTAGGGTTTCAAACTTAAGGAGCTTTCTTGCAGCCGCCCCCTGGACTTGTCTGAATTAATTAAACCTTTAATTAATTACAATCCAATCCCTGTAATTAAAAATTAATTTCTATAAATTAATACCAAATTAATTTATCAATTAATTACTGATTCAGTTTCTAATTAATTTATTCCTCAATAAATTAATAAACTAAATATTCCTTCTTATTTTCTGTCACTGTTTATTTTTTGGGACATGAGGGTAACCCAAAAGGACCTGCTATTATCAAAAATATTACCAACAGTTAATGAACTTGGGCACCATTTCCAATAGGTGTCACTTTAGCCTTATATACTTTAGATGTTTCGAGTTCTACTCCTTATCTTTCTCATTTCATTAATATACTTGAAGGAATCACCACTATAATTTTTTTTGGAAGTCTTGTCAATGAAACTCCAATTACTACTACCCCTTCATTTCTAACTTTTTATTGGACTATGTCTATTACTATATTTTCAACCATGCAAGAGCCTCTAATTACTTATAGGACTTTTGTCCTTTATTTATATGATGAGTAGAATGTAAGGATATCCGGCTTGCCAATATTTAAGGAAACTTTGTTGGTGGATTCTTCAAATGAATAGAAAAAGGTTCAAGATCATGTTCTGTTTATATGAATACATGGTCCGAGAAAATATAAGAACTCCAGAAGGACAATGAATTATTAAATCAGAATTCTGAGAAGGTTGTGCAATAAATGAAAGAAAATGGAGAGCAATCCAAAAGGGTTTTGGTTTAATCTATTTTTTATCCTTAAAAGCGCAAAGTCACGCTTCAAAAAGCTTTATTTGATGCACTTGGACATATCGAAGTACTTGAGCAGAACATTAAGTTTTATGATCACCAATCTAAACATCAAAAGGTTGAAGACTATGGTAGTGGAATGTTGAAAGCTATTACGGATCATGTAGATTCAGTATTATCTATGTTACAACCTATTCTAATTGTTGTTTCACATATTATGTGAAGGTCTTCATATGTTTTACACATGTGAGTTAAGCTGCGCAATAAAGGGGAGAAGTTTCAAGACCTTTCAGACCAACTCAAAGGTCTTTCAGCCCAAATTTCAAACCTTCAAGTGTTACAACTTTGATGAAGGAAGGGTCTTCCTTTTTCAAACAACCAGTTATTACAACAACAACAATATCTTCTACAACCACAACTCCTATGTTTTTTGCCAATCATGATTTTAGTACCCAATATTTCTATCTTCAACTCCATTTACCAAAAACATAGTGAATAATGTGTCAAAACCAACTTGTACATATTCGACTATGGTTACTTCGATTCCTTTGACAAGTGATATAGGGAATCATATTTTTAAGGAGTTAGGTAAAGAAGAAATGAAGAATTTGGAAGAAGAAGAAAGGCAAATGAGAGCTATAGAGTGAAGTGCAAAAAATGAGGCAAAGATGAACAATTGGCGATGGAAAATTCACTTAACAAAAGAGTCATCCATCTTCAAGAGATTCTTTATAGCTTGACTAAAGTGTTCAAATTGAAAACTAAGCAAAACTTTTCAATTGGAAACTATTTGGAGAACCACTTAGATATGATAATTTCATCAGGGGCATTTGGATACCCTTGAGTAGTTAGTGCAATAAACGGAAGTATGACTGGAAGAAGTTATCAAGATAAAGTTGTACATTTCTATGTTGAATGTGGAACGGATCAAGATGGTATTTGGTTGTTAAAGAAAATTCGTAGGTAAATTTAGTCAGGAAGGATCTGATGTTTAATGTTTTCATTCAATACTTCGAATTTGAAGTTATACGTGATGTGGTCGATGATGCAACCTTCAATACTATTGATTTTCCTTTGATAAATACATCATTTTTTTTCATAAGATTTTGAAGGTTGTTGATCCATAAATATCTGGTAATGTGTCAAAGATTGTATATACTTATTTGATATTTTACTATAGAGACCTTGCATGAAAAGATGTTATACTTTCTCATCATCTTATTGAGAAACTTGAAGTTCAGAATCATGCAGTGACTAATATTTCGGTTGGAGTTGATAGCGAGATCTTGATGACTCATACTTGGGGTGTGATATATTTCAAAAGGATTCCTGGAACATATTGATTCAAAATATGTTCTATCAGATGAAGTAAAAACACTTGTTTTCAATCAATGTGATCATGATCAATATGGACAAATTTTGAGTGAGCATGAAGAATAGCGATGTTATCTGAAAGAATAACTTGGACAAACTCAACTGATGGATTGTTGTATAAAAACGGTGATTGATATGGACCCATTTATGTTTCCAGAATTCTTCCAGAATAGATAATCGAAGCGACTCGCCACAAAAGGGTAGATTATAGGAGTACATTTTATGTTGTCTCGATGTCTTGACATCCGAAGATGTCCTTTGTATCTTTTAGAAGAAAAAGCATTTTTGCAGATCTGAAGTCTTAGAGTTTCGAGTGCAGTTTTGAATGCTCATTTGAACCATTGCACAAATATCAACTAAAGGCACTTCTTTCATACCAAACATTTGTTAATATGAGTAGGTTATTGCAACTATTTCATATGGGTATCTAACATAAATTATTATTGCAACCATTTCAATTAGATAACTTTTTGCAAGCTTGTGTCACTTTTACATTTTAGTTGTAACTACTTTTCCAATCAAATACACGACATATTGATATTTTTCTTGATTGTTATTACATTGCATTTGGTCATTATTTTGAAATCGCATCTAGGGATGTTTCAAATAAAAATATCAATTGGGTTGCTTGGCAAAAAGTTATCTATCCTAAAATGTGACAACCAAAAGAATTTGGCATATATAAGATAAGGATTTGTTACAAGTGTGCGATGTACGAAGTTTGATACTTGGATAAATTGAATGTATTATGGAAGTACGGAATGGTCAAATATGGTGAGAATATGGAAGTGTATGAGTGAAAAGCTTTTATTAAGCCAAGACAAGATATTATCTCAATTAGAATTTGGTTCTAATGACCCAAGGGCAAAAGGGGGAATAAAGTGTGACAATCAAAACTTTTGGTGTTAGTTAAAAGGGTTTATTCCAAAAAAAACCTTATATTTTCTCTTTTTTCCGTTTTAGACCTTTTTTGTTTTTCTTTTTCAAAATAAACCAAAATTATACCTGCTCCTTGTTATTTCAATTGGGAAACCGGCTACATATCCTCACGTCCCTCTCATCTAACATTACGCAATACCATTACACAATACACCGAATATCTAAAACCCAACGAACAAAAAACCGCTTCAATCGCTTCACAATCGGTAAGTAGCATGTATCAATTTAGAAGATCGGTGTCTCTCTGTTGTTTATTAGGGGTTTTCTCCTGCACCGTTTAGGGTTTTTCAAATGCAGAATAAGGATATGACATCTTCAAGGATCACGCCTGTTGGTGAAACAATGAAGGTGGGTGATGCAACCAAGGATCACACCTGTTGGGAGAGACCTGAAGACATTGACACTTTTTCTTGCTGCTGCTTCTTTGGTTTTTGGTTTTTATGCATCAAAATTGATAGAAATACCCCTGCCCTTGCTGCTGGTACAGACGAAATGGACACCTTTTCTTGCTGCTGCTTCTTTGGTTTTTATGCATCAAAATTGACAGAAATACCCCTGCCCTTGCTATTGCTCCTATACGGGCATTCTACTTTACATGTGAGAGAAATAAGAGACTTTGCAGGGGAAGCCATTGAAGTAAAGAAGCTTGTTGATGCAAATACAAAAGAAGCATCAGAAAAAGAAAAAGAAAAAGCGAGTGGCACACCTTCTACAGAGGACTCAATTCTTGAACAAATTAAAAAGAAACCAAAGCTAGGTGTTCTTGGTAAGACCAAAAAAGTTTGGGGAGTTTAAGGAAGAAAACAGGTTGGATGAAGAGCTTGAAACTTATAAAAAAGTGGAAATCAGTATTTGGATAAAGTTGAGAGGGAGAGAGATGCAAGATTGGCTGTGCAACCTAAGAGGAAGGCTGATATAAGAGAAGATGACTGATAAATTGTAATAAAAATGTTTTATTGTTTCAGTTTTTAGAGAGATTGTAACAGAGCAGATATTGTTTGTGTTTGACATGTTGTTTCATCTATGCATGAGATTTATGAATCAGTGCATTTGATATGTAATGTTGTATGCATAAATGTGTTCATCTTATCCATAAACTTGTGTATATTATGCATAAGTTTGTGTATTTTGTGTGTTTTATGAACGAGCTTGTGTATCACATGTGTATGCTTGTGGATCTCATCTATAACCTTGTACTACATCTCACACATAATCTTTCACATCTTATGTAAGATTTTGAACTTTATTGTTCTATAACCTGGTACAAAGGTTGCTATTTAGGCAACATACTCTCAAAGTATGTTATCGAAATAACAACATACTTTCTGTCATATTTTCACAGGTTAACAAATTAAAAGCGACGTACTTTAAAACGATTAAAATCAAGTTTGACATATTCAAAAGGGCTATTCAAAATGACATGTAGGGATGGCAATGGGATGGGTATGGGAGGAAAATCGGCGATCCCAGTCCCATACCCTATTATAAAACCGTATCCCAAACCCGGTTCAGTCCCGTCGGGTACCCGGTTAGTAAATAACCATCGGGTTTGTGGTTATTCCCATGGGTATCGGGTATCCCAATATATGATAATAATATGTTGGAATTTACCTATTGTAATTTTCATTATAAAATTCGATCAGAATCTCATCCAAATAATTGCTTGAATTTTTTAATGATTCTAATTTCTAATAACATCAAAAAGTTTAATATCCATCAAATGTGAATTTTAAAATCAACATCAATAAAGTCTTAAAATTCAAATTTCATGATAACTTAATCGAAATCATAACGCTAACCGAAAAAAAAACATAAATCTCCCGTCATCTCTTCCATTGACCTCATATCATCACCATTCCATCATGATCAACGTTGCGTACTTGCCAAGCAAATATCCTACAACTATATAAAAAACAAATAGACAATGGAATTATAGGACTTGGAAGAACTCAATCAATGGAAGTATAGGACTTGGAAGAACTCTACGTCTCTATGAGGCACGCAAGAATTAGGAAACTATATATCAAATATAATATACTATATAAAATTTAAGGTAAGTAATAATTAGAGAATGGTGAAAATGGTAAGAACTAATCATCTAATAATAAACCTTATATAATATCAAAACATGGATTTGAAATCTCATTTATAAATATAAAATATAAAATATAAAATTATAAATATATAAAATATATGGTTCGGGATCGGGTATATGGGATCGGGTATGGGATCGGGTAATTGGGCGGGTATCACCTCAATACCAAAACCATCCCATACCCGCGAAATTTTTCTACAAAAATCCCATACCCGGTCCCATAACCATTTACCCGGTTCAAAACCCGTCCCAAAAGTTTCGGGTTCGGGCTTTCCCATCGGGTTCGGGTATTTTTGCCATCCCTAATGACATGTTTACGGAAACAGTTTCCATCAAAAGTTAATTTACTAGTAGGCAAATGACCATCATCAATAGGTAATATGATTTACAAAAGTCCCAAATAAGATGCCATTCTAAAGTAGCTAAATGCCTTGGGTTTCTAAATAACCCGTAAGTGTAAAATTGGCCATCATTAACAGTTTCAAAAAGGCCAAATAAGTATCAAACACCTACACCAATGTACAAAAATACCCCCACCCCCAATTGTACTAGTCTAATTCCATTGGTTCATCCTGTAAGTGTAAAATTGGCCATCATTAACAGTTTCAAAAAGGCCAAATAAGTATCAAACACCTACACCAATGTACAAAAATACCCCCACCCCCAACTGTACTAGTCTAATTCCATTGGTTCATCCTGGGTTAAACCGGGTCCATCTACTTTCTTCTTCAGCTTTGCCAGAGTAATTCTTTCTGATTTTTGCCTCACTTTGGGAATCTTCTGAAATTCAAAGCCCGGTACAATAGTTTCTGGTACAAAGTTCACCTCATCAATTGTTGTTTCTTCAATTCCTTCTTCTTCGTGCAATGTAACTGGTACATCAAACAAGCTTTCTGGCATAGTTTCTTGTGTAAGATCTATCTGTGGTGCATCAAACAATGTTTCCTCCTACATAAATTAGGTAAAAAAACTATTATTTTAGTGAATATAACAGCAACGTACATTGGAAGGTTATTATAGTACATACCCTTAGTTCATCAAATTCTTGTGCATCCGTAGTAGCCATTAGTTCCTCAATTTCTTGTTCATCGTATCCAGACTTCCTCAAATCAAGAACTGTTTCTTCGTATGAACTTAGGCGTTTTTTAGTTGGACGCTCCTTTTCAGCCTTATTTGTTTTTTCTTGGTCTTTTTGAAGTACTTTCCATATTTTCCACAGTTGGCCTCCCTTTCTTTCTTTTTGGTATTGGCTCAGCCTCCTTTTGAGGATTCTTACATGACTTTTTATTATGCCCATATTCTTGACAGTTGTTACACTTAACAGTTCTCCTAGATTTGCTGTCTTTCTCGGTAGCATGTCTCTTCCGGTTGACAGCGGGCCTACCAGGAATCCTCCTAGACACAGGAGGCAAAGGCTTGTCATAAGAAGTGGTTGGCCATAGGTTACTACCATTTAGAGGTTGTAAGAAAGTGTTATAACTTGATTTGAATCTTTCAGTTGAAAACCAGGGGCTGATGAAATCCTCAGGATTTTGTTGATTGAAGTACATTGCAGCTATTGCATGAACACGAGGAATTCCTGATAATTCCCATAGTCTACATGTGCAGTACCATGATTGCAAATCTACACAATATGAGGCATAAGCAGACCTTGTTTCAAACACCCCTCCGCCACTTGAAAACACAGACGAAAATCTGCAAATATTACATGTACTAATATTAGTATTATACATATTTTAGCAATATACTTATCTTATACATAATTTAGCAATTTTATTTTATTACCTATATTGTTCACCAAAAGTTTTCAACTTTCTAATGATTGCTGGGCAAATAGGACCATCCCAAGATTGTTCTAGCTTATGCATAGTACACACTCTCTCCATGACACTTAGACGTATCATCTCTAGCATAGTTAACAGTGGCCTCTTTCTTGCATCATTAATCATTGCATTGAAACTTTCACTAATACCATTCTTAAAAGCCTCACATGCTCTATCTGTTTAACAATTAAATCACGCGTTAAGTTTGTTATTAATTTAACAATGACAAATGCAAATTCATGTTTTTACCTTGACAAAAGTATGCGCAACACCATGATTTTTTATCATGAGACATTAAGTACTTGTATGCCCCCACATCTATCGCCTTTAATTTTTCCATTACGGATGTAAATTCAGGTTCAACGGTGCAACTTGCAGCAGCCCAAAACAGATTTTTATACTCCTCTCCATTGTATTTCTTCTTAAAGTTTGCGTATATATGTCGAGCACATTGCATATGCTCTGCATTCGGCATGATCTCCTTCACTGCTTCAAGTAGGCCCTAAAAATAATGTATCAGACATTTAGTTCAACATTTGCAACAGAATAAAAGGGACAAAAAGTTACATACATTTAAATTGGGACAAAAACCTTAATAAAGTCAAAGCGGGACAGATTAAAAGGGACAAAAAACCTTAATTTATCCCAATGTAACAACATACCTTATGTTGGTCCGATATAATTATCAAACCTCCACCTTCTTGCAGTCCGAGATCCTCAATAAGCAGCTCCAAAAACCATTTCCATTTTGGTTTATTCTCAATGTCGACCACAGCCCAACATATAGGATATACTTGGTTATTGGCATCCCTTCCTATTGCTGATAATAGTTCACCCTTTACTTGCCCTTTTAAAAAGCACCCATCCAAACCTATGACTCTTCTACATCCATTAGTCCATCCTGTTTTCAGTGCATGAAAGCATACATAGAACCTATGGAAGTAATGTTTGCCATCAGGGTTAAGGTTTACACCCACTTTCACAGTACTACCGGGGTTAGATCTATCTATTTCTGCAGCATAATCCCATATTTTAGCATAATGATCACTAATCTTCCCATCAATCATTACCATTGCCTTCGATCTTGCCCTATGACATTTACTAGTACTTACAGATAAATTAAACTTTTTCCGTATGAACTCCTTTAATTCCCTAAGTTTTGGCAGATGGTTTGAAAATAATCTCGTTCACAAGATGAGTAGCAATCCATTTAGGAGATACCAAGTGTCCAAAAGTGAAGGTTCTTGCACATAAATGCTTATTGTTTAGGGACTTTACCTGGACTGATCTTTCTGTATTCATCCATGATGCATCCAAACGAAATGGACACTTTTTCTTGTCTGTATCTTTACCACATCTAGCAACCAACCTGGTACTTTCAAGCTTCTCAAATCTTAGTGGGAACCCATTAGCTACAGCATAGTTGACAAGGCATAGCTTCAATTGCTCAAACTCTCGTACTTCTCACCAAACTTAGGTTTCATGACTTGCCATTCTGTGGTGGGATCGTGGACAGTAACTGAACCAAATACGTCGTTCTCATCATCATCAAGATGAACCAAGTTCTCATCATCGTCAATGTTTTCAAATTCATGCTCCAAAAATTCAGATTTTTCTGAACAAAGGTCGATAAGAAAAGAATCCTTAATAGAATCGAATGTTACAGCTATTACCTTTTCCTTTTCGTAATCCATAGCCATATTTGAAAAAATCGAATCATCTTCTGACTCCATTTCATAATGAGGTTTCAATTTCTTACTCTTCTTCCTTAATTTGCTTGAAGATGCCATATCCTTCTTCTACATTCGAAAAACCGAGAAAAACCCTAACCAACGGAGAGAATCGATCTTGTAGAGAGAACCAATCCTATTGATACGTGCGATTACCGATTTTATAGAGAGAACCGATCTTTTTGTCCGCTGGGTTTTGCAGATGTGCGTATTCACGTATTGTGTAATACGTAGCCGGTTCCCCAATTGAAATAACAAGTAGTAGTTGTAAGTTTGGTTTATTTTGAAAAAAAAAAGAAATAAGGTCTAAAACGGAAAAAAGAGAAAATATAAGGTTTTCTTTGGAATAAACCCTAGTTAAAAACCATGTAATGATGACGAAGTGAAACATTTTTATTAGGTCTTTGTTAAGTGCTTGATGGAAAATGGAAAATTTGTTCAAATGTGTGTTATTAGGAAAATAGGTAGATTAAGTCATTTCATTAAGCTCTTAATAGTGTTTACTTATGATATACTTAAATGAACAAGAATAAATATGAAAATTGACAAACGGTTTCTAATAAAGGGAATTAGGAATTTAGCTTTACTTTGTAATGAATAACTCAATATGAGGTTTGAATTGAGAAGTTAATATTATGAAAAATGGAGCCCTTAAGAATATGAAAATGCAGGAAAAGAGTGGAAGCATTTGGAGTTGGGATGAAGGAGTTAGGATGGATTGAAGATAGGCAAAAACTATCATAAATCGAGAATTGGCCAAGTTTAGGCCTGAATATTAGGAAATGCATTCAGAACTGAAGGAACTTTAGTAGGAGTAAAAATTGGAGTTAGTATAAGGAAGTTATGAATGTTGCAAGTTTGAAGATGATGGGCTAAGAAAGTTAGAAATTTGTCTAAGTTAAGAAAGGTTACCAAAAGGGTCTGACACGGGTCGTGTGAAAGGTCTCTTAAGCTACTGACTCCCCCTGACACGGGTCGTGTGAATGATCACTCCAGCCACTGACCCCTTTTGACACTGGTCACATAGATGGCACACGGGTCGTGTGAAATATCATCCCAGCCTCTGACTTAATGACACGGGTCGTGTGACCCTCACATGGGTCATGTGAATCACAGACAACTTAGTGTGCTGTGCACTTTTTAGACACGTGCAAGTGCATGGAAGGGCCAAATCACCTCCATTATTACCACTAAGCACCCTAAATGACTAACAAGTGTATCCCACTACTGTGTGTTCTTGGTGAAATTAGTAGATGTAACCTCAACCAAGCTTCAATCCTAGGTGTTTCAAAGGGCTTTTTGCTGCATTCTCTTCCTCTCAGGGTAAGGAACATTTTAATATGACTTATTTAAGCTAATTCCTTAGATATCTTGATGTTGGGATGAACCCTAATTTTGGGAAAATAGGGTTTCATGAAAATGATGATGGGTAATGGTTGCTAATGGTTAGATAATGATTAGTAAACAAAAGTATGCATCCGATATTATCAAATCTTCAAGATTTAATTATCTCACATGAATGAAATTTGCATAAGTCAAATTCTACAAGAATCATGGATGGATTATGTTTATAAAAGGATAATTATGTCATGTTTAGCAAGATGATGCTATTGAATGAACTAATTGTTCAAGAACATCAAGCAACTATTAGGATAATTATTGGTGGGATTGTAAATATTATAATGACTGGTTTGAAGGTATTGAATTTAGAATTAATGTGATGCTATTAAGTATATTCATAGGAAAGGTTAGGTTTGTCACAACCTTGAAATGGTATGGATACCAATTACTTTTACATAGTTATAACTATGGTCTATTATTGGATTAAATGATTATGAGGACTCCTCCTAGATGAATGAAATGCACTATAAGTATTAATGAGTACATATTGTGTACATATAATAGGTGGTAAGCAATGTGGTGCTCAAGATAAGGGCACTAGTGCTTTAGGAATCGAGTAGCTTCGTCCTCTAATCAAGGTGAGTACATGTGCGTTTTCCCATTCGGGGGTACATGGAAAAGTATTTATACGTTTTTATCTGACTTTCAAATATGAAATGAAATGCATGTTTTTCTACTTAGGTCATATTTATGAAATTTTTTACCATGTCCATGAAGGAATGTTTTGAAAGTGTGATTTGGAATTAGCCTACTATGTTTTGAAAGTGTGATTTGGATTTAGTCTGCTATGTTTTGAAAGTATTGATTTGGATTTAGCCTACTATGTTTTGAAAGTATGTTTTGGCATCAAGTCATGATGTTTATGAAAGAATTTTTTGAGCAAATAGTTTTAATGTGTTTATAAATTTTTGGTATGTTATGAGATTGTTACACCATGTTATGATTAAGTGTTTTGGCATTAGCCATTATGCATTTATAAATAAGTACTTTGATGACAAGTGATGTTATGTTAAATATATTACTGGTATTTGAAATAAGAATGTATTCAGCAAGACAAGTGATTGAAATACACTTGTACCCGGGTGAGGACGTTCCCGTAAGGGAATCTAGAGGAGTTTACTGGGGTGGTACCTTCCCCGTCGCGAAGTAGATGTCCTAAAAGCATAAGACGCTAGGATAAACTGATTTTGTTCTTTCCATCCTAATCTAAACTTGGGGTATGACCTAAGGTGATTAATATGCTAAGTATAAAAATCCAGCTATGATTGAATATCAGTCAAGTTTGAAAAGATGAAGGTTTTACATTGACAAGATTTTTATGAAAATTTGATCATGGAAAGGCTTCACAAGCAAAAAGATGACATGTTTTAAATGTAAAGGTTTAGATAACAACCATTATGATATGATTGTTTATAAAAGTTTGAAATTGATATTTATTATGTTTACCAATGCCTTGAGTCTAAAACTCATATAGCTCACGAGACATTTCGTCTTACGTATTTTATTTTCATGCCATGTATTCCAGGTTTGGGTTCGAAAGAGTAGGATGTCAATATGCTATGCTAGTTGAGCTTTTAGGAAGATTAAACGAAGTGGAGCATAATATAGCACTCAAATTTTGAGATTTTGGTTTAATCCTTTTCTTTGCTTTCTATGGTTTGTGTGTTATGAATTTGTAACACCCATGGTTGTAAATATGTAAACTGAATGTTTTTGTTGGTTTTTGTTAAACCATATTTTGATATTCGTGTCTTATAGACATGAAGTATATTAAAACCATAGCAATATAAATCTTAAAGAAAAATGGGGTGTTACATAAAAAAGTTTGGATGTTTTGGAATTTGAAGCCTTCAGATTTCCAACCTATCTTTGCTTTCCAAAAGGTGGTGGTAATAACTTTTAGTCTTTAGTTATCACGACTATTCATAAGTTCAATATCATGATAGTTGCAATCATGCTAAGAAAAATGTGCTCGACACATGGCTAAACATTGCTTCAGTTGTCGATGACTTGACTGAAGCTGGAAGGGTTAATTTCATAAAAACCACTATATTTTTTTCCGGTTTAACCACTGAACGAATTTTTGTCTAGTTTAATCACTGAGAGTTTGTTTAATTTTTCGAAAAAACACTACATAAAACTTTGGATTCTACAAAAACCATTACTAATTGATTTTTTGCAGTTTAACCACTCAAAAAATTAATTTTTATTATTAAACTATTCAAACTTTGGATTTTTTTCGAAAAACCACATTGTATCAAGAAAAATTATTCGTTCAAATGGTTTTTGTAGCTCATTACCCAACAAAACTTATAGTGGTTTTTTTAAATGAAATAAACTTACAATGGTTTTTTGGAAAATAAAAACAAACTTTCAGTGTTTAAACTAAAAAAAATTTATTTCAGTGGTTAGACCGTAAAAAACCAAACTATAGTGGTTTTTATGAAATTAACCCAAGTTGGAATAGATCTTAATAAATCTCATCAAAAGAAAGGTGGGAAATGACGTGTTAACATTGTTTTGGAAGGATAAATGACTTGGTAAGACTCCCATAAAAGACACATTTCCATGACTTTATTTGAAAGAATCTATTAAAAATTGTTTGGTGTCTTAAAAAGTATCCTCCTCAATCTCTCCTTTATTTTTTGGACTTGACATTGGAAAAAAAGATTGAGATCGGGGGTTAAAGATAATGAGTTCTCCAATTTGAACACATTTTGAAACTAACACGTTTTCACTAATCTTGAGGATGCTTAGGAAAGGAACAAAGATTTTTCATAAACATACTCAGTCAAATCTCTAAGTTCAAAACTGAAACTGACCACTTTCAACCTTGATCTAGATGTTTACCATTGGAATTCTCAACCGCCAATTAAAGTGAATTGTTTCACTTGGTGGCTGCTTCAAAATAATATCCTAACTGCTGCTAACCTTTCCCGTAGAGGTATTAGTTTGCCTTCCATCCGCTGCTCCATTTTCCTAACAGATGACAAACCTTTTGGATATATTTTCTAAGACATGACACCCTTAGGTAATGTTTTAAAACCGGGTTGACCCCGCCAGTTGAATTGTGAACCGGTGAAGATGGTTGGTCAACTATTGATGGTTTTTGCTTATTTCTGATTCGAATTGAACCAGTTGGGTTTCCCATAAACCCAGTTGAACCGTTAACCCGGGATAGGATTGAACCAGCCTGGTTCCTATTTTATTAACCTTATTTAATTTCAAAGTTTAAACCTAATAAAAACAGATTGACTTCAGCCATTCACGATCGTACATAGACTCCATTGATCTCATATCTTGAACATCACCACGTAGTAATGTCGGGTTCAATAACATATATCGTGCTTTTCCTCTATCTCATTTATCTTCACCCTATTTATGGCTTCAATTAATTTTCCTAGACGTTCAATTAATTTTCTACCTTAATATCATAACAAGAACATTTAATTTTCCTTTATCACGATCATGCCTTAATTAATTAATAATTTCATTTAATGTTAATCTTTTGCAATTTCCTCATGTTAATACTTGGAAACACCATTATATTATCAATTTCTATTTTTTTCGGAAACGACAAATAATATATAGAATCAAGAAGGCCAACATTAGCAAGATGCTAAGCAAGGCGAGAAAAATACAAGAAGGACTTTACATAAGAGAGAAGGGGGATGAAATCCAATCATCCCAATTAATATACCAATTTTTCATCTACACTTAATCCACAAGTACACCAATGACTTAATGTTATCAATTTTTCTAGTGGGTGAGTGAACATTCATTTCTCGCTTTCTAAAGTGTCCATAGTAACCCATAGCATATCGCCATTAGACGTTCTTTTTTCAATTTCTAATAGATTTTGATTTGAAAACCCTCTCTATGTAATTAAAACAACACTATAAATATGGTCAAAAATATGTGGATATTACACTACAAAATATTACATCGTGAAGTAAATATCTTATTCCATTCATATAAACTAAAAAATCAGTTGAATAGTCATAAACTGGTGTGAATTACTAGGTAACATTGCCACCTGATTATGTATATTACAATCAAGAAACTCATAAATTATTGCATGTAGTCTAATTGTAAAAAGTATAATGTTGAAAACCAATTTTATAAACTTCATGGCTTACTTTATATTGTTGACATCCTCAAATTATCTGTTTATGTTTCAGTACTATTTTCATAATCAAGAAAATTGAGTCGAAATCAGCCTATTGAAGAATACACGGATTCAGAATTTGACAAAGTGGACCAAGATGAAAGGGCCCTTGCCACTCTTACTATGGCACTATCTCCGGACATTGCTCAGGGCTTTAGAGAGTACAAAAGTGCCAAATCTTTATGGGAGGCGTTGATTGAGGTCTACGAAGGAAACGATGATATGAAACAGAGCATGCAAGACCTCCTTCGCCAAAGATTTAACATGTTCAATCATGTGCTTGGAGAGACTCTCAAGACCCAATTGCAACGTTTCATTACCTTAAACACTGAAATGTCCACTGCTGGTATTACGTTGTCAAGAATTGAAGTCAACAAGAAGTTGCTGAATTCCCTACCAAGAAATTGGGATATGAATGTGGCGGTGATTAAGAAGACAAGAGACCTTGGCAAACTTTCCCTTTCGGAGGTGATGGCTATCATCAAATCTTGCGACATGGATGATAAGCAAAGGGAAATCAATCATGTCAGCTCTTACCAATCTGCCAAACTAGGTGCATCTACAAATAGTGCATTTTTTGCTTTTCCAGCACAACAAGCTTCTTCTTCATCCAGTATACCGATGGCATCTCCAGTCCCCTCTGCTCCAAGTTCTGCTTCTAAATCAACTTCCCCAGCTCCAGCTGTTCCCAAGGGAGCTAAAGAAAACTTAGCTATGATGGCTGGTCTCTTAAATTGTTACAATGCTCTCGTTGCTGGTGAACTTGTTCAGCCAGTCATGGTTGGAGATCTTGATCAGATTCACCCTGACGATGTTGAATAAATAGACATTTCATGGCATATCGTTTTGGCGGTATTCAGGGCGAAAAAGTTTACACAGAGAACGGGTAGAAAAAACTGGGGTGCAAATGGAGACAAAAAGGTGGGGTTCCACAAGACCAAGCTTCGATGCTACAACTGTCATGAACCTGGACATTTTGCTCGTGAGTGCACTAAGTCGAGAATGGAGAATGCAAACACCGAAAGGAATCTGGTGCCGACTGGAACAAATTGCAAAGCTCCTCAACCTTAGAATAATGCAAGGGCTATGGTCGCACAGCAATTCACATGGGAGGACTAGATGCAGGCCTGTATTTGAATGAAGATGGTGGAGCTCACCTAGCCTAGATCGAAGGTGACATGGATGTTGATGCTGCTGAAGAACAGATGATGGATCTATAGTTTGCATTCATGGTCTCTACCACCCTCACCAACACTGAGGTTAGTAAAGTTTCTTGCTCTAAATCTTGTGATGATAAGATTGCTAAATACCATGAGCTGAATGATAAATTAGTTAGAGAAATATTTGATCTTGAAAATGTTGTTTACAATTCTAAAAAGAAATTGAAACCTCTTCAATAAATGCTAGATGCTAAAACTTCAGATTTTAATAAATTGCAAGAAGATTATAGCATAAAATATTGTCACCTTAAATTTGCTAATGAAGATATTGCCAAGTTAATTGCTGAAATTGATGCACTGAAAGTCAGATATAATGATGTTGATTTCACTATTAAAAAATTCGATGCATCAAGTACAGTTATTGAATCTATGATTGAACATCAATTAAAATGGCAAAACAAACACGGTGAAGGTTTTGGTTACAAAATGGTTCCACCACCTTTTAATAATAACTTTACTCCCTCCATTGATAACCAAGAGACATAACAACTTGTTACATCCAGTTCCGTTCAGAATGATAAATCTGGCAACGCTGAGAGTATTGAAATGAACTCTACTGATTCTTCTATCTCATGTGCAGATAAACTGAAAAAGAAGGATGAGGACGAGAAAGACCAGCGTGTTTTTAATTTTAATAAAAACTGTTTAAAGACTGATGTTTCTATTTTGCCTGTTATTGATGATTGTGTGCGACGTGACACTAAAACTGTTAATGTTTTGAAAAATTATTGTGATGTTAATTTTCAAAAATTTAGGACCAAGAATTATGTTAAAAAAATCTGTTGCTTGCTTGTGTGTTTGTGGAAATGTTTTGAATAAATCTGGACCTGGACAAACTTCTACTACTTCTTTGAAAAGACAAACCTGCTTTAATTGTGGAATTGCTGGTCATATTGCCTGAAATTGTCCCCGATATTTGTATGCTCAACAACATGAATAGTTTTGGCAGAACGTGCCAATAGGGAGATCTTATAAGAGAAAACCCTCGAGGTCACGTTCTCGAAATAAAAATTGAAATGCTTCAAAAACCAAAACTCAAACTGCCTAGGACAAAAGGACTAACTCAAGTAGTAGTCCAAATCAAATGCAAATGTTCCCATCTGGTCTAAAGATAAAAGATTTAAATCAAATTATAGATGGGTTCCCAAAGGCAGTATTTCAAAAACTTCTGATATCTCACCATTATTTGATAAACGTGACATGAGCTTAAAATCAGTTCCTTATATCGATAGTAAGGGTCAACCCAGTTTCCGTATGGACTGGGTCCCTAAATCTAATTAATTCTACAACTTGTGCAGGAACAGCTATGGAGGAATATCATCAGAACCTGGTATGTTGATAGTGGCTGTTCTAGGCACATGACAGAAGACATGTCCCAGTTACACGATATTGACAATTTCAACGGTGGATATGTTTCCTTCATGGGAGGAGAAAAGGGAAAGATCACTCAGAAGGGGACCGTGAGCAACAGCGTGTTGAAATTCGAGAATGTAAACTTTGTTCCTGAGCTTAAGCATAGTCTGCTGAGCGTTTCACAAATAAGCGACAAAGGTTTTTCAACCCACTTTACAAAGAAAGAATGTCTGATCTTAAAACTCAGTGTTGTCATTCCTGAGAAGTGGATTATTGTCAGATCAGAATGCAAAAGAAACGCTTACATCATAGACATGAATCACAACACTCCTGAAAACATCACCTGTTTGTTCTCAAAAGCCTCTGAACAGAATGCCATGTTATGGCATCGCCGTCTTGGTCATGCCAATGCTAAGAATTTGAATCGTCTCGCTAAAAACGATCTTGTCCGAGGGCTTCCTATTAAAGACTTCATCACCTTTGAAAAATGTGTTGCCTGTGCTCGAGGAAAACATCATCGGAAGCCACACAAGCCCAAATTGGTCAACACCATTGACTCGCTCCTTCAACTGATTCATATGGGTCTCTTTGGCCCTGTCAACGTTCTCAGTATTAACAAAAGCTCTTACTGTTTAGTTATTATTGATGATTACTCACGTTTTACTTGGATTTTCTTTTTGAAAAATAAGAGCAAAACTGCAGAGTTGGTCATGAGATTCATCACCCTCATTAAAAATCAAACGAATCAGAAGTTGAAGGCAATTCGATGCGACAATGGGACTGAATTCAAGAACGCGGTGTTGGATAAATTTTGTGCAGATAAGGGAGTGCAGCGTCAGTATAGTGCTGCTAGTATACCTCAACAAAATGGTGTTGCTGAGCGTCGGAACAGAACGTTAATTGATGCTGCGCGTACCATGCTCGTCGATTCCAAACTAAAGGTGTTCTTCTGGGCCGAAGCAATTAACACAGCGTGTTATGTCCAGAATCAGGTCATTATCAACAAGCCTCAAATGAAGACTCCGTATGAAATTCTCTATGACCCAAACCAACTGTTGCACATTTCCGCACCTTTGGTTGCCCTTGCACCCTCTTTCATCTTGAAGCTACTCCAAAGTTCAACTCTAAAGCTAATGATTGCTACTTTGTGGGGTATGCAGGTAAAACTGCTTATCGGGTGTATAACAAGGTGACCAAGCAGATTGTAGAATCGTTCGACGTGCGGTGGCTAGAAGAGAATAAGACTGATGCTCGAGTTGGGCCCGACTGGTTATTTAATTATGCTGAATTGTTTAGATCGTTTAATGTGCTTTCTGATGATGTCTCAGGCACACAGCCAGGTCTAAGTGGAGTCAACAAAGATGAAGATGTGGAAATCATTGTCAATCTCATCCAACCGTCCGTGATTTTTGAAGATCCTATTCTGAATGATGGTGCATCTCCTGTTTCCACTACTATGACTGATGAAGCTCCTGCTGAATCATCACAGATTGTTGGCGAACCACCAGCTGTTGAAGAATCTGCCATTCGAGAAGATGTTATCAATTCTGAACCTACTGACTTATTCGATTCTACTCTCATGGATTCTATTTTCCCAGACAGAATTCCTGATGAGTATGTGGCAAGCACTTCACATGATTTCAAAGATTCCGACAGAGGTGCTTCAGGCTCAGGGAGAGTTGAAAATATAACGAACCTTCGAGTTTCTTCTGCTTCGCTTGAGCATGCCATTCCTTCAAGAATACAACGCGATCACCCAATTGATAATGTCATTGGCTCTCTGGTCAATGGGGTTCAAACCAGAAGCCAGAGCGGTCATGTCAACGAGTGTCTCTACTCATGCTTTATTTCTCATATCGAGCCGAAAAATGTGGAGATGGTACTCAATGAACCAAGTTGGGTGGACGCCATGCATGAAGAGCTGAATCAATTTGAGAAGCTGAACGTTTGGCAGTTGGTGGAATTACCCGAGGGAAAAAAGTGTCTTGACACGATATGGGTATTTTGCAACAAATAAGACGATTCTTGAGTAATAGTGCGAAATAAGGCAGGCCTGGTTGTACGTGGTTTTCGTCTAATTGAAGGTCTTGACTACACAGAAGTGTATGCTCCGGTGGCGAGGTTGGAGGCGATTCGGATTTTTCTTGCGTATGCTTCATATATGAACTTTACTGTGTATCAGATGGACGTCAACACAACGTTCTTGTACGGTGAAGTGAAGGAGGAGATTTATGTTGATCAACCTCCGGGTTTTGTCAACTCCAAGTTTCCTAATCACGTCTACAAGCTGGATAACGCTCTTTATGGTCTTCATCAAGCTCCCCGTGTGTGGTATGCTACATTGACCGATCATCTGTTACAACATGGTTATACTCAAGGCATGATTGACCAGACTCTGTTCATCAAGCGCGAAAAGACAGACCAAATTGTTGTCCAGGTTTATGTGGATGATATTATATTTGGTTCTACTAGCGAGGTGTTGTGTAAAGAGTTCGAGCAAGTGATGAAGAAAAGGTTTGAAATGAGCTCGCTTGTTGAAATGACGATGTTCCTGGGGTTGCAAGTGAAACAAAGTTCAACGGGTATTCTGCTTCACCAAGACAAGTATGTGGAGGATATCATCGAGAAGTTTGGATTCAAGGATGCTAAAGATGCCAATACTCCGATGGCTGAGCGACCACTGCTTTCTTTAGACCCAGATGGACAATCTGTTGATCAAACATACTATCGATCAATGATTGGATCTCTGATGTATCTAACGGCTAGCAGACCGGATATCGTCTTCGCAGTCTGCCAATGTGCTCGACATCAGGCTAATCCTAAACTTTCTCATCTAACTGCTGTTAAGCGGATCTTTCCATACCTCAAAAGGAGACAGAAATTGGGTCTCTGGTATCCTAAAAACCGTGAATTTGATCTGTATGCATTTTCAGACAGCAATTACGGAGGATGCGACATTGACAGAAAGTCCACAAGTGTTGGATGTCAATTCTTGGGAGATAGGCTGATCTCTTGGCAATGCAAGAAGCAGCAAACCGTGTCAACTTCTACAGCTGAAGCTGAATATGTTGCTGTCTCGGCTTGTTGTTCTTAAGTCATCTGGATGCAGCATCAACTTCTTGATTATGGTATGAACTTTGTTGATACTCCCATATTTTGTCATAATGATGCAGCTATCCAAATAGTCAAAAACCCTGTCCATCATTCAAAGACCAAGCACATTGACATCAAAATTCATTTTATTCGAGATTGCTACGAGCAAAAACTGATTCATTTGGAACTAGTCCAGACAGATAACAATGTGGCGGACTTGTTCTACAAAAGCTCAGTTCGATGTGCTTGTTGAACTTTTAAAAATGATTCGTTTCGATGACTGTTTAATCAGTTCTTGTAAATTTTGTATATATTTTCTAGTTAAATTTGTTCATGTCTTTATTTTCGAAAATTCTTTTCCATGCACAAATTTAGGGGGAGAATTAAAAACAATAAAAAATTACAAAATTTAAAAATACAAAAAAATGTTTTTCCGTTTATGTCTTTACTTTTCAGAAAATTAAAAATCCAAAAATATTTTTTTACACAGTTTGCACGATCGTCAATGTTTCTGATCCATACTAATCAGGAATACAAATCCAAATCTTATGTAAAAGATGTGTTTCACTATCATCGTGATTCACTAAGACACTCCTTACCTGTCGACGACGCACTGAGCTATACCACTCACTGCTGAGACAAAATACTTGTGCTGATGATTCTCATTGGTACACCATAATAAGTATGAAGCACTAACAACTTTTCTCTCAAAGCAATATCAAGTTTTCTGCAACACAAACTTCTAGACACTTTGAGTAAAGCCACTCAGAGTCGAGAGTTACAAATTATGTGCCGATGGTTAGATTGCGTACCATAGTCTATCACACGCACCAATCCATTCTCAACTACCTCTATCTTTCTGTTGCAAGAAATAGACGACTCATCACTTCAAACCAAGTGGTGATGATATTTCGAAATTTTATGCCAGTGATCTCTGCTACAACACCAGTAGTAGGTGTGAGGCATCAACAACCATTCTTACCTACAAATCTTCTAATTCAAGACTTGGATGGTTCGGTGTAACAAACCATACATTGATGACAATTCGAAAGTCTAGCTGATGGGTATATCTTGAACCAAGATATATTACACGCTCATACCACTCTTGACCTAAAATTCTCTTCTAATGAAGATGTTTGTGATTCAATGTGGCCTTACCTCACATTGATAAAACATCGAAACTCTGGGTCAGTGGTCGTTGTTGTCTACCACAATAACTGTGAGACCCCAACACTTCACCGGAACCAAAATTGGCACTAGGATGGTACACTCCGCATAGTTTGGATACCATTGAACGTCTCGCCAAGAGCCAAGTCAACTTGTTGACTTGATAACTGCATTGAGATCTTTGATCAAGGTTATGCAGGGGCCAAAATCAAAACGGCCACGAGTAGTTTTGCGATACTTAAACAATCGCAGTGCGTTCCTCCGGGTTCACACAGATACTGCGAGAAGTCTCGTCCTGAGCCAAGGCTGGGTCCTTGAACAAATGTGGTGAGAGTTTTATAACTCCATGACCCACAGGATTTGCGGTCATCGTTCCTATCTTGAAGCACCAGCAAAAGTGAAGTTCGAGAGTTTCAACACACAAACATCCTATCCCCAGAAGAAGGTGAAGCATAACTCCACGTGACAAGCTGTGTTGAATTCCTCCTCAATCAGTTCGTTGCTACAATTGCACCTTTAGTGATCAATAAGAGAAGTGAAGATTCAAACTCCAGTTCAGTCAAAGTCAAATTAAAAGTTGGATATGCTAATTCAAGACCTATGCTGAAGCCTGTTCGCCAAACACGCGGTTAAAGATAATTCTGAAGACTGTCCAATACCGAAGATGAAGTTGTCTCTGCAACGTGCTGAAAGCTATTAACATCTACACTCGTTACTCGTGTAAGGGGAGATTGTTAGAATGTCTCTGCAGTGTTCAACTAAAGCCAATATCAATGCAAGCAGTAAACCAAGGGGGAGATTGTTACGACCTAAAATTGATGGTTTATGCTTGGCATTATATTGCTAAAATCAAGTTCTAATGGGCTGCTGGGTGATTTCGGTCTGGACCGAAATCTCTATTGCATCTCGGCTGGGATGACCGAAAACCCCATGGATTTCAGTTGGGCTTTAGCCTGTTTTAGGTGGGCTTTTCATCCGTGGGCTTAGGGTTCACTAGGTTTAGGCGTAGGGTATTTAAGGCTATGTGAGCTGTCATTATCCTAGTTGGTTGCCTTGAAGTGTGTGCTAAGCTAGAGAGAGAAAGCTCTTGCATTCAAGCAATCAAGAACCTTATGTACTAAACTATAATCAATATAGTGTGCATTGAAGGTTGATAATCTCCTTGTTCTTATTGTTTTGATTCGATTCACTCATTGGGTTTCTACACCATTGAGTGTTTGATTGATACCTTGTGATCTAGTGATAAGTTTTGGGACTTACAAGAAATGTTATGGAATTTAAGCAAATTGTCTTGGATGAAAACTTTTGGAAGAATTGTTTGATTACAGTGAATGTGATGACTTATTTGTTAAGGCTTTTACGTTTGTGTGATTATGATGAAAAACCAACATTGGGTATGTTTTTTAGGGACTGCATCAGGCAAGGAAAGGGGTTAAGGAATTGTTTAAGAAAAATAAAGGATTATACAAGCCTTATACTAACATAATTGATCATCATTGGGATAGGATGTTGCATAAAGTATTCATTTGTGTGCCTTATTGGTTAAATTTAACATTTCAGTATGATCATGAGAATCTTTGTTCTAAGATAGAGGTGTTTCAAGGTATTCTTGATATGGTTGAGAATAATTATTCTAGCAGTGAAGTTTTAGATCTTACAATGTCTTTAGGTAAGTTTCGTGACAATGAATGTATTTTTGGTAGGTCTAATGGTATTGCTTCTCGTACTATTACTCGTCCATGTAAGATTTAAATATTATGTGTTATTATTAAATATATTATTATGATATTCAGTTTTTACTAATCATTTCTTTTTTAGATGAGTGGTGGAAGTTATTTAGTGGAGATAATATGATATTGCAAAAGTTCACTATGAGAATATTAAGTCAAAATACATCTTCTTCAGGCTGTGAATGTAATTGGAGTTAAAAGGATTCACACGAAAATGAGGAATAGGTTGAAACATCAAATGTTAAATGATCTTGTATTTGTTCATTACGACTTGCGTTTACAAAACAGGTACAATATATTTCAATAGAATATTTAACTATTAGAAATGTCAATTTATTTTTACAATTTATGCTTTTTTGGTGAATGATGTTGCAGACGCAAGGCTAAAAATATGTATTATGATCTGATTGACTATGAATGTATTGATAAGACAAACTTCTTGGTGGTTGAAGAAGAACGGAAATGAGAACTTGACTATAATGATTTAGAAAATATGCTTGACGAGTAAGAGCAAGAACCGGCTTCTTAAACGCAATGTTGTATTTTTTATTTAAACACATTTTAATTTAATGTTGTACTTTAGTTTGTTATTAGTCTATTACGTGACATTAATAATCCTTATTTGATATTGTAGAAAAAGAAAGTTGTCATGTTCTTGTTGATGAGGATAATGATGGTAACGAATTTTGTTTACTAAGCGATCGTGAGCTTGATGCATATAACACCCCAATGTATCAATACCCATGATTTGGTTTGATTGTGATGCATTTGGTATCATTTGGAAATATATATTTTTAGTATGGTATTTATGTATTTTGATTGATTTATAAACATGTCGTTATGTGGCTTTTAAATGTTTGAACTTATCAATATCCAATTCTAGGTTTAATATATATATATATATATATATATATATATATATATATATATATATATATATATGTGTGTGTGTGTGTGTGTGTGTGTGTGTGTGTGTGTGTGTGTGTGTGTGTGTGTGAGACCTCGTCACGACACCGGTTCAACTAAACAACCGGTTTTTAAAACATTGCTCTTGGCGATATGGTCATGTGCATCTTCTTGTTGTACCTAACAAATTGGGCCGATTTTTAATTTTCAAGTTCTGTTCAATGGACTGGTTAATTTATGTGGCACCGGACCTAAAGTTCTCAAGTTTGTCACATGTGTTGTCTCAACTATTGTGTGGAAGGCGAGAGATAACAACATTTTCAAGAGGGCCAATTTTAACCCCTGTAAAAATAGCGAATGATATACAACTTAACTTATTGTTATGGTTGAAACATAATACAAACGGTATACTTTACATCGAAATACTTGGTTCTAACTCTTTGTAACTTGATATGCTTGGTCCTTGCTTAGATTTCCCTTTAATATAAAAAAAACTAAAAAATCCATTCAGTTTTCGATTTGGATTGAAAAATTCCCAAAACTAGAACCTAAAATCCAAACTTATGAATGCATGCTTGTTATTTTCTTTTATTTAGATACGAGTGACGTCATTCACATTCAAATTTATAGTTGCCAAAGAAGTCAACAACAGATAGAAGAGGTATAAGTTGCCGATTAGATCCGAAAAAGCTAAGATCCACCGTCAAATTTAAAGATCCGGCAGTGACGACATCTCAGCCATCCATCGGACTCATATTCCGCCCAGTGTTGTGCATGACATGGCAATTAACTGCTTTTAAAATCCGTGTTTCAAGTCCGAACACTCCTATACACACCCAAGTACCTTCACTCTCGACACGCTCCAACCCAAAAGTTGCCCCCTTTCTTATCGGCACACAATTGAACTCAACATCTCTCCAGAAAACCTAAAATTTAGCCCTAATTTCTGTAAGTTTTTCGGAAATTTACCTTTTTGATATGCAACTCATTATGATTCTATTTGATTTCATACGTGCGAATTGCATTATTCTTGTTAGGGTTTTATTTTGCTACGCAACAAGGTCAACTTATTTTTATCTCATGTTTCTGCATCTTTTGGTACGAAATCATTTTGTTTGTGACTTGTAAGCGTGTATATGTCTATGTAGATTTCTTCGACTTGCTAAAATTTGATGCATGTATAATTCAGTCCATGTGCGCATTTTCGTTTGGTTTATGATGCTTAGGGTTTCCGGAACTTGCGTCAGACTTCTCCTCATGTGAGCCGTTAGTTTTTCATGTATGTCGTTGGAATTATTTTTTGTAAGTGGAGATTTTTGTCTGGTTAAAGTTGGTAAAAATTGCTAAAACGGCAAGTTTTCTCGCATTTGGTATGCTATGTTATTGATGCGTGTGGGTGATGTTAACGAATTAGTTAAACCTGCTGTCTTTTAGGTTTCTACTCAACTTTTTTTGCTTGTTGAGTGTTGATGCGTGTTAGTGCTCTCTTTCTAAGATCTTACACAGCTACTCAGCTGGTTTAATGCTGATTCATGTCTTGTTTTTACTTAATGTTTGTAATCAAATGTCCAGATATGGGGGAGGAAGATACGGCCACTGAAGTTGTAGAGGCAGTGGCGAATGGGACTGTCTCTCAGGATAAAACAGCCATAGATGTGAGTGAGAAAAAGGAGGAAAAGGAAGAAAAGGAAAAAAAGGAGGAAAATGAAGAAAATGAGGAAAAGAAGGGAGTTGAAGAGATGGATGAAGATGCAAAAGATGAAGAGAAAGATAAAACTAAAGAAGCTGATGTTGAAAAGGAAGATGCTGAGGTAAGCAAAGATGCCAAAAAAGAAGAAGAGAAGGAAGTAAAAGATGATAACAAGAAAGAAGATGAAGTTAAAGAGGAAGATAAAGAGAAAGAAAATGAAGAACCAAAGAGTGAACCAATGGAAGTTGACAAAAAAGAAACTCCAGAAGAGAAAACTGAGGATAACTTGACAAATAAGAACACAGAAGTTGCTGATACAAAAGAAGTAGAAGACAAAAAGGAAGAAGTCACAGAAGAGAAGGTCTCAAAAACATTTTCAAGAAAGAAAACTGGTGGTGAAAAGAGCAACAACAACAGTGAGACAAAACCATCAAAAGGGAAGGAAAAAAAGAAAGAACCAACACCCACAACTCCTGTTGCTGTGACAAGTGAGCGACCTGTACGCGAGAGGAAATCTGTTGAACGATTGGTTGCTGTTATTGATAAAGACAATACAAGGGAATTTCATATCGCAAAGGTTGTTTTTTTTCTTTCTAAATTTAGAACTTTTAAACTCTTTTTGTCGTTTATGTCTTTAATGACTTGCGTAACTTCCTGTTTTGACTTGTTTTTAATGTTGTAATGGCATGCAGGGACGTGGTACCGCACTTAAAGATATTCCAAACGGTAAAGTCTTGAATTTTGTCTTTGACTTTCTTGATTTGGTATCAAAGATTCTTTTGATTGTGAACTAATATGATCGATACGTACAAAATATACATATATCTTAGGGTAATAATGTAATATACTATTTGACTTGTTTTTAATGTTATTGACAAATATTTATTGATCTTAGTAACGTTTCTAATTGGGCAATGTTTGTGATTCAAAACTTTATGCGAGTAGAAATCAAATATGTTTTCCACGTATAGAAAGTTTATCGAATACGTATTATATAAAGAAAATGGTAATCAATAATTACAATTCCGATTTATAGTCTAAAATTTATACCATTTTTCAGTTGCATTCAAGTTCTCAAAAAGGAAGGCGACTGATGACACTCTGAAAGTGTTCCATACCATTTTATTTGGAAGGAGAGGAAAGGTAATTAAACTTCATCTCATGAATATCTACAAATCCATTTAGTTTTTATAAGTTAAATTTTAATGGTTAAAATTTATCATAACAGATGTCTTAATGTCTATATGCATTCTGTGTTTGACTTGCAGGCTTTACAGGTCAAGAATAATATCTTGCGGTTTTCTGGATTTGCCTGGCAAGAGAATGATGTAAGACACATTTTATTAAAAAAAACTCATAAAGCATAATAAATAATAATCAAATGTATTTATTATCATCACAGGAAAAGCAAAAACTGAGAGTGAAAGAAAAGCTTGACAAGTATAATAAAGAGAAGCTCTTGGAATTCTGCGATTTACTCGACATGCCAATCGGCAAAACTTCTGCAAAAAAGGTTTGTTTAGTTATTGTATCATTTGTGTTATTTTCTTTTATTTTTATTTATTCATTAAATACTTTGTTTTGCAAACAGGAAGATGTTGTCATAAAGCTGATAGATTTCATGTTAACTCCTCATGCCACAACTAGTGAGTTAGTTTCAGAGAAAGAACAGGTTTGCAATTCGGATGAAACTTTTACTTTTTACTTTTTACTTTTTACTTTTTACCATTATATTTTTTACTTACAACTCACCTCTTGTATGACATGTCATTTATTCAGTCAAGCAAAGGCAAAAAGCGCAAGTCAAGCGGCAAGAAAAGCATGTCACCTTCAAAACGCTCATCTAAGGTAGTATCATATTTATTAGAGTAAATTACATTTTTGGTCCCTGTGGTTTACACCAAATTACAGTTTTGGTCCTAGTTTTAAAAATCTTGCACTGACGGTCCCTGTGGTTTCCGAATCTCTCACTTTTGGTCTGCGTGGTGTCTAAATCTTTCACTTTTGGTCCCTCCCTCTGTTTAAACATAGGGACTAAAATTGAAAGATTTGGAAACCCGGACCAAAAGTGAAAGATTTGAAAACCAAAGGGACCACCGATGCAAGATTTTTAAAACTAAAACCAAAACTGTAATTTGGTGTAAACCACAGGGACCAAAACTGTACTTTACTCTATTTATTATGTTTTCTTGATGATAATTTATATTTAAGTTTATCAATCTTATAAGTTATAACCATTTCATTTGTTAATTCAGAAGCAGAAAACTAAAACCACTTCTGAAGACGATGACAAGAAGGATTCAGAAACAGACGAATCTGAAGAAGACGAAGACGAAAAAGACGACGAAGAACATGAAAATGTAAACGGTGCTTCGGAAAAATCGGAAGATGAAAAATCCGAAGATACCGCAAGTGAAGAAGAAGAAGAAGTATCTGAACCGGATTCTGAAGAAGAAAACAAGAAACGCAAACGAAGTTCTTCAAAGAAATCATCTTCCAAAAAAGAACCGAAATCTTCTTCGAAAAAAACCACAACACCGAAAACCAAAACCGCAGCCAAATCATCTACAAGTGGTTCAAAAGCTAAAGAACAAACCGATTCTGGACCGAAAACTTTCTCAAGGAAGAAAAAGAAAGATGCGGTTGAAGAAAAGCCCGTCACAACCCCGAAGAAAGCCGCGGCTAAAGAGAAAACTGGTAAAATTAAATTTTTTTATTAGGGTTAATTTCGTAAAAACCACTACAGTTTGTTTTTTTTTCAATTTAACCACCGAAAGAAAATTTATTTCTAGTTTAACCAAGAGTTTGTTTAATTTTTCAGAAAAAGCACTTTATAAACTTTGAATTTTTTTCCAAAAAAACCAACCCCGTATTCAGAAAAATTATTCTTTCATTTTACGACTTATTACCGAAAAAACGCGTAGTGGTTATTTTGAAAATAAAACAAACTTACAATGCTTTTTTTGAAAATAAAAACAAACTATCAGTGGTTAAACGCGAAAAAAATTCTTTCAGTGGAAAACCAAACTATAGTGGTTTGTATGAAATTAACCCTTTTTATTACCATAATTTAAAAAAATATATATATACTGAATTCTTTTTATATGATTGGCTACTTCTTTGACAAAGTGAAAAAGTCTACAAAAGAGAAAGAGAAACCTAAATCCGAAAAGAAGATAACTGACGATGAACTCAGAACCGCAATATGCGAGATCCTCAAAGAAGTCGACTTTAATACTGTGAGTTATTATTATTATTATTATTATTGTAACGAAACATGATTATGTTCATTTATGTCAAATAAACATTGATTTTTTTTTTTTTTGTTTTTGTTTTACAGGCAACATTTACCGATATTCTCAAGCAACTTGGTAAGTGTTCCATTAATTTTGAATTGTACGCGAACATGTAATAACTTTTGTGATTATATTATTTCAGCAAAGCGATTTAGTACGGATTTGACATCGAGAAAGGCGTCGATAAAGTTTATGATTCAAGAGGAGCTGACGAAGCTTGCTGACGAGGCGGACGAGGAGGATAAAGAGGAACCCGAGAAGACTGGAAAGCAAGAAACCTCCGTGGAAGGTGTGAAGGCATGAATGAATGAATGTGAAAAGTTGTTATTGGTGAGTTTTATGTTTTGTTGTTGCTTGCGGTGTAAGCAAGTATGTAAGTTAATGGTAGGTGGGCAGTGAAGTTTGTGGAAACACTGTAGAGGTAGAAGAAGAGTAGATGGATCATGGATGGATGGATACATGAGAGTATAAATTATAGGGAAATTTGTCTGTTATCTTGATGATGGAGATTTCATAATTTGGCAAATTCATGGTTGCTATTTAGACTAATGCTTTGTGTTGTTTTGAAAGGTTTGTTTTTTAATCAGGGATGTGTGGATAATGATAATCATGACTTGTTTGACTAGTATCCACTAAAATATAAAAAACTGTGTTTTACTTTTCTTGAAGATTGGGATAAAATGTATAGAACAAAGTTATTTTTTATACAGGAAAGATTGGTAAACATGAGTAAACAATTGGGGTTTGGATAATGATCGGAGTATATAAGTATATAATCATTTTGGGCCAACTTCGGGCTTCTTTTGTGTAGACTGTTCAGGAAATCTAATAACCCGCAAAGAGCTAATTGTCTATCACATTCCGATTGTCAATCATCCATCATAACAATTACAATTTACTTTTCCAAAGTTATATTTCATATGACTTTTATTCATTCATCAATATCATCTTCAATTTTTGGTTGGTTATAAACATATATAACATGCTTTTTCAGAACAAAATGGGCTGAAACACTATATAAAATGATGTAGCAAACTTTTATCATTTTATGTAAAACACTATATAAAACGATAAAAGATGTCGACTAACATGGTAAAAAATAAGTTCACTATGCTAAATAACTTAAAAGCATAACTGAAAAACATGAAAAAAAAAATTAAAATCAGACTAAATAACAAAAATGGTCATTGTGCTTTAGAAAAAGTCATAGGTCCAGTCTATTTTTTTAGGCGGATGGATATGTGGTTTCAATTTCTTACGTGGTTGATCTCAAATTCATATAAAATGACTTTTATACTATTTTTATTATTTTTATCCTTTTTATTTGATGACAATTTATATTGGCCGTTATATTATTATTATTATTATTATTATTATTATTATTATTATTATTATTAAAGATCCCACCCACCATTTTTCCTCTCCCTTCTTCCATCCATCGTGCACCACCACCATCGCAAATTAAAATATAACTTTTGATGGATAAACTACAAGTCATTATAGCAACACCCACCTCCACCACCATCACACACTAAAATATAACACACCAAAATATTACTTTTGATGTATAAACTACAAGTCATTATAGCACGATCATGGAGTACTCCCCATAAAAAAAAAACAACAAAATTCCATGAACACACTCATAGCAAGCAAAAAACATAGCCCTTTTTGCATCCTCAAACTCTTGAAGATATCACATGCTTTAGCCCAAGAACATGAAACTCAATTACATGCACCTCTATGAATATTTACCAATTTTGAATTTAACACAATAACATTTTTACCAACTAGTGTTATATCTTCCGGAGTTGGATATTTTAATGTACTAAAATGTCAAACTAATATATTTTCATTTGTCAAAATTTTGTGACTGGATACATAAAAGACAAGTTATGTTCTTTTTTTCGCACTAAATAGCAACATACTTTTGTTTGTCTATGGCATGATGCAAGAATGATATCCTAATTTCTATTCAAAATACATGGATTATGTATTTTAAATTCTTTTTCATTTCCAAAAGAAAAGATAAGATTTTTTAATTATTTTAAAATCTAATCCACATGCCAAATAACTTTTAGAAAAAAGAAAATACTAAACATAAATTCGATCTAAAAATACAAAAATATGTGTGTGTGTGTGTGTGTATAGAAGTTCAAATAAGATAGTGGAGATTTTGTGAGATGGGTAGACGCAATTTTAACTACTCATATTGGAGATAAAAAACATTAACATAGCCAAAAATAATGAGAAAAATTAAAAAATTATAATAATTTTCGCCAGTTTGTGTAATAGAATATTGCACATATAGTATAATATTCTATTAAAATATTACAAAAACGCTAATTTTTTAATTTTTTTGAATAAAAAAGTGACAAAAATAATAAATAAATATAATTTTTTTTTCAATTAGTTTGCTTTTTTTAATTATTTTTATTTTTACACCCAAAATAAATGACTAGGATTGCGTCTCATCGTCTTTTATATATATATATATATATATATATATATATATATATATATATATATATATATATATATATATATATATATATATATATATATATATATATATATATATATATATATATATATATTGTTAGAACTTATTTTAGTTGGTTTAATCTTTACATTTAAAAGGGCTTAAATTGCATTTTATTGGACTGATTTGGGTTTTCGGTCTGGGACCGAAAACTGCCTAGTTCTCGGTTGTACTGGACCGAAATCAATAGATTTCGGTGGGCTGGGCTGTTGTGTTTTCGGTGGGCTTAATCTGATGGGCTTAGGGTTTTAGGCGTAGGTATTTAAGGGTTTTGTAGCCGTCATTGTCATGTTGATTGTTTTGGGAACTGTGCTAAGCTAGAGAGATAGAGAAATTGTTCAAGCGATCATACACCTTATGTACTAGTCTATTCTTAATATTATCGAGTGCATTGAAGGTTTGTCACCGGGTTCTTGATTGTTTCGTTACTAATACACAATTGGATTCCTCACAATTGTGTGTTTGATTGATACCGTTCTAGATCTAGTATTGTTTGAGACTTACAAGTGGTATTAGAGCCTTAAAACCTTGTGTTTTTGGGTGTTTTGATATCAATTTCTTCGAAACCTTTGTTTGGATCTTGGTGTTCTTGGTGTTTTTTGGAAGATTTTTAGTGTTTTGGACTTGACGTTTTGGATCTTGTGTGTTCTTGGTGTTCACCATTCTTCTAGAAAAACAAGTGTTTTTAATCCTTAAAACTCTTAATTTTCGCAAAAACGACGTTTTTCACATTTGCATCTTTTTTAAGGTTTTGAAACATAGAACTTTGAGGATTATTTGTATGTTGAGGGTTTGGGGCTTGGAAGAGTGATTGTAGGCTATTAGAAGCTTTAGAGACTTCAAAAGAAGTAAAGAAGTCCCCAAGAAGGGACGTGGATGTCTGTTGAAGGATTGAAGAATGGTATGGACGGTGTTTTTGAGGTGTTAAGGCTTAGAAGAATGGTGAGGGATGGGATGATTTTTATAGTGAAATCTTAATGAATTTAATAAAAAATTATGATATAAAGTGAAGGAATAAAATCCTTTTAGATTGGATCTTCAAAAGACTTTAAATCTAAGGAACAATATAAAAAAGAAATAATAATATAAAAAATACTAGAAAAATATGAAAATTTTGGTTTGAAATTAAGAAAGTTGTCAAATTTTCGGAATAAATCAAATCCGGGGAAAGGAAATTTGAGTGCAAAACTACATGAGGTTTGACTTAAAGTGCCTTGAGATTGTTATAGCCGATTCGAGATGGCCGGTTTCCCACAGAAAAAAAAATAAAACAGAGCAATCATGGAGCAATTTTCTTCTCTATCTTCTTATCACTTACAACCGAAAATTAAATATGCAGCTAAGACTAGAAACTAGGAGACCAATGATCTCATGCAAATAACTAAAAAGAAACGTGATCCTACTTATTATGCACCACAAAGCAACTACCGAGGGAAACAAGTCCCACAATTAACAACTTCTCCTACATTATTGGTGTTCCTTTATTCAGCCTTTGACCGTTGAATTGTTCTGTCAATTTAGTCTAAGAGCCTGGCAGGTCTTCGTCTTTCTCTTGTGGGCCGTTTCTGTTGGACTGTATCACCTGGGTCTCTTGTTGGGCTGGTTGTCTGGTCGGGTGTTGTAACAATTGCCCCTCCTTTGCAACAAGCTCGTCCTCGAGCTGTAAGGCGTAAGTGTCTTGCGCACAGAATTCTGGGAAATGGGCTCGAAACTCATGATAGTTTTCCCAGGTGGCCTCTGGTGGTTCTTGATTGCTCCATGTGACTAATACCTGCAGGTTGCCAGACACTTCTCTATGGTTCAATATGCGGACAGGAATGAACGAGTCTGTTTCGGTAAATGACAAATCTGGTAGCGGTGTTGGAATTGGGTTCCCATAGGCCTGACGCAAAAGTGAGACATGGAATACCGGGTGTATCCGCGAAGATGGTGGAAGTTGGAGTCGATATGCAACATTACCGATACGTCCCAGTATTTTAAAGGGCCCATAAAAACGCTTGCTTAGTTTCTTTGTAGCTCTGTAATGGACCGATTGTTGGCGGTAGTCCCGTAAACGTAAATAAACCATGTCGCCGGTGTGGAATTCCTTATCGGCTCGGTGAGTGTTGGCCAAGTTGGTCATGCGTTGTTGAGCGCGGCGTAGGTTTTCCTTCAACAATGATCGGAGACGGTTGTGTTCTAGAAGTTTTGCATCGATGGAGGCTGTGGTAGAATGACCCGGAATGTAGCGATTATTGTCGGGAATTGGTCTACCATATAAAGCTTGGAAGGGGGACATATTAATGGCACTGTGATGGGATGTATTGTACCAATACTCAGCTAGGTACAACAGTTGACTCCATGTTCTTGGCTCATCACTAGCAAAGGCACGCAGGTAGTTTTGGAGGCATCTATTAACGACTTCTGTTTGACCATCGGACTGGGGGTGGTAGGCAGTAGAGTAGCGGAGTTGAGTGCCCAACTGTTTGAATAGTTCACGCCAAAAGGAACTTAGGAAGATAGGGTCACGATCTGTTACAATGCTTCCTGGAATGCCATGCAGCTTGTATATGTTTTGTAAAAAGAGTGTTGCCAATGACACTGCACCAAATTTGGGTGGTAAAGCGAGAAAATGAGCAAATTTGGAAAACCGGTCAACAATTACCCATATAGATGATTTCCGTTGGACAAGGGAAGATGAGTGATAAAGTCCATGGAAATATCGGTCCAAACTTGTGACGGAATCGGCAAGGGTTGTAATAATCCGTATGGTTTGTGGGTGGGATACTTCACCTGTTGGCAGTTGCTACAATTGCGGATATATTCTGTGACGTCTTTTTTTAACTTTGGCCAACAAAAAGTAGCAGATAGGCGACGCATGGTAGGAAGGATGCCGGAATGACCACCCAAGGTGGAAGAGTGGTATTCATGCAATAACTGTTGACGTATGTTTGTATCCTTAGGAATGAATAGGCGGTCTTTGTCATACAGTAAGCTATCCCGTTTGTTGAAATTTGTTTTTCCGGCAATGGGATCGGTTAGTTTGGTGATCAATTTACACCCTTTTTCTGTTTGGAAAAATGAACGCAGGTCGGTGAGCCATGTCGGGGCCGTAATGGAGACCGCTAGTACCGTGGGGTGGTCGATTCGGCTCAATGCGTCGGCTACCTTGTTGTCTTTTCCCGGCTTGTAAATGATCTCGAAGTCGAATCCTAGTAGCTTTGTTGCCCATTTGTATTGTTCGGGGGTTTGAACAACTTGGGATAGAAGATGCTTCAAACTGCGTTGGTCAGTAAAAATACGAAATCTCTGGCCAAGTAAGTACTGCCGCCACTTTTTGACGGCTTCGGTAATGGCGAAAAGTTCACGCACGTAGGCTGAAGCTGCTTGCATCCGGGGACACATCTTTTTACTGAAAAAAGCTATCGGACGATCATTTTGAGAGAGAACCGCGCCTATTGCGACATTGGAAGCGTCAGTAGTAACATCAAAAGTGGTTGAGAAGTTTGGCAGTGTGAGGGTAACCAGCAAGGACATTGCAGTTTTTAATTGATTGAACGAATCGAGGGCTGCATGTGACAATTCAAACTTGGCTTTTTTCAGCAAATCAGTGAGGTTTGAGGCTATGTGGGCATAATTTCGGACAAAGCACCGGTAATACCCGGTAAGGCCGAGAAACCCACGGAGTGTGGTGAAATTAGTTGGAGGCGGCCATGCTTTAATGGCTTTTACCTTGTCTGGGTCAGCATTGACTGTTGGGAAGAAGGAAGAGTTTTTATTGATTAACTGAGGAGTGGTACAATGTTTCAAGTTCTTGCATGGCTATTTATAGCCAAGTTTATTACCTACCAACTAATTTAAAACATTTATTTGACTTTGAATACTTCAAACTTCCAGAATTCTAACACAAGATGTGGTAAGCACTTATGTAAGCATCTAGAAACCATTTAAATTTCTGAATTATTATTTATCATTTTCCCCCTTAATTCAGAATCTTCAAACCTTCTTGACTCCAATCAAGATTCTCATCTCTTTGTGTTTTGTCTTCGCTAATGCTTTGGTAAGGATATCTGCCTTTTGCTCCTTACTACAAACATGATGTACTGTAATCTCTCCATTTTCAACACATTCTCTAATGAAGTGATAATGTATATCTATATGTTTGCTACGCCCATGGAACACTGGATTCTTCATCAGATCTAATGTTGATTGATTGTCAACAAACAAGGTAACAGGTGGTACCTTTTGTTTTGTTATCTCAGTCAGGAGTCGGCGCAACCAGATACCTTCACAAGCTGCCTGAGTTGCAGCCATAAATTCTGCTTCACATGAGGACAATGCCACAACTCTCTGTTTCTGAGATGCCCACGCGACCAGATTACCATTCACATAGAATGCCATTCCTCCTGTGCTTTTCCTGTCATTCACATCGTTTGCTAGATCGCTATCTGAGTAACCTGTGACTTTTACTCTACTTTCTCCTTTCGTGTAAGTCAAACCATGATCGAGAGTGCCTTTCACATATCTTAGTATTCCCTTTACTGCTTGTAGATGCTGTTCAGTTGGATTTTCCATGAACCGACTAACTACTCCGACTGCAAATGAGATATCAGGACGTGTATGAGTCGAGTATCATAAACCTCCGACTATACTTCTATACTCGGTGGGGTTCACTAATTCTCCTTCTCCTTCTTTGGTGAGCTTCAGTTTGTGCTCCATTGGACTCTTAGTGGGGTTGCAGTCCATCATTCGTGTCTTCTTTAAGATGCTTTTGGCGTAAGCTTCTTGCTTCAGTGTTATACCTGTTTCCTTTTGGCTCACCTCAATTCCCAAATAATAGGTTAGAAGTCCAAGATCACTCATCTCAAACTTGGCTTTCATATCTGTTTTGAAAGCTTGAATACTCTTGTGACAACTTCCAGTTACTAATAAATCATCAACATAAACTCCGATGATTAAGACATTTTCACCTTCCTTCTTCGTGTAAACAGAGTATTCTTGAGCACATTTGGAAAACCCCAAGCTTTTCAAATACTTATCTAAGCAAGCATTCCATGCCCTTGGTGCTTGTTTTAGACTGTACAATGCTTTTGATAGTTTGTACACTTTGTTGATTTCATCCTTCTTCGTGTACCCTTCAGGTTGAGACACATACACCTCTTCTTCTAGAGTGCCATTCAGAAAAGCTGATTTCATGTCAAGATGACGTACACGCCATCCATTTGAGCCTGCGAGAGCTAGGATGACGCCGTACAGTTTCGATCCTGGCCACTGGTGCATAGACTTCGTCATAATCAACTCCTCGTTTTTGGACGTACCCTTTTGCCACAAGCCTCGCTTTATACTTCACAATCTTTCCGCTTGGATCTCGTTTCACTTTGTACACCCATTTTAACCCTATAGCTTTGCGATCCTTAGGGAGATCGACCAAACTCCAAGTCTTGTTCTTCTCAATTGATGCTAATTCAGCATTCATAGCTTCAATCCACACTTTTCTCTTGCTTGCTTCCGTGTACGAGACTGGCTCGTCATCATTGCGAATCATCATTAATTCTTCAATTTCTTCAGTTTGGTCGTATAAGTCTGTGAATAAGCGGAATCGTTTGGGAGCACCACCGCCTGTGGAGCTTGAGGCGGAGCTTGGAGACGGAATTGGGGAATTTTGGGTGCTCGGTGAATTGGGTGTATCCGATAAGTTGATGGGTATATTTTGTGAGTTTATCGAGGAGTCTTGTGGAGAGTTTATGGGCTGGAAACTTTCTTCGGTCTGATCACTGTCACTTTGTGGAGACCCAAGGTTTTGTTCCGGTGTTCGTGGTTCCGACTCGAAATCTTCATTGTACAAGTCGTCTAGGTTGAAACCTTCGACGGTGAAGCTCATACCTGGTGTGGCTTTAATTTTTGAGCTCTTCTCCCACACCCAACCTTCTTGTTCTTCGAAAACCACATCTTTACTCACATATATCTTTCCGGTGTCCGGATCAACCATATGCCTTTGATCCCTTCTCAACTCCCAGATGAACCAATCGCTTACTTCTTTCATCTAGTTTTGTCAGGTGGCCTTTGGAGACTTTCATATGTGCAACACAACCAAACACCCTAAGATGTTCAACATTTGGCTTTCTCCCTGTCCACATTTCGTATGGAGTTGTGTCTTTCAATGCTTTCGTGTGAGCTCTGTTTAGAACATAAACAGAGTGATTCACAGCTTCACCCCATAACGTGTCTGGCATTTTCATGGTTTTCAAATTACACCTAACCATCTCCAATACCGTTCGATTTCTTTTCTCCACCACCCCATTTTGTTGTGGAGAATATGGGGATGTGTAATGTCTTTCCAACCCTGTTTCCCTGCAGTATGTGGTGAATTCTTTCGACAGAAATTCACCACCACGATCAGTTCTGAAAACTTTCATCTTCTCCCCGGTTTCAACTTCTACTAAGCTCCTGAAGTTCTTAAAGAGTTGAAGAGCTTCATCTTTTGTCTTTAGCAGATAAACCCACATAACTCTGCTATAGTCATCAACTAACAACATAAAGTACCTATTGCCAGATGGTGTAGGGGGTGATACTGGGCCGCACAAATCGCCATGAATTAGTTCAAGCTTCTTCTTTGCTCTATAATTCGTGTGTGTAGGGAATGGACTCCTTGTCTGTTTTCCCACGAGGCACCCGTCACAAGGTTGTTGAGGAATGTTTAGTTTTGGCATTCCTTCAACCAGCTTCTTCTCCGCCATGTATTTCATTGAATTAAAATTTGTATGACCCATTCTCATATGCCACAACCATGTTGGATCACCTATTCGAGCGGTTAGACACATCGAATTGACTTCTTCCAACTCTATCTTGTACAGTCGATTTGGAGATCTTCTAACCTTCATCAACAACTTCCCTGTTGCTTCACGGACCCATAAGAATGGATCTTTGATCCTGATTTCATCACCACCCTCTGCTAACTGTCCCAAACTTATGATGTTGCTACATAAGTCTGGAATGTAATAGACTTCATTAAGCTTTCGATGTTCACCATTCTTACATTGAAATACGACTGAACCTTTGCCTTCGATCTTCACTTGTGATTCGTTTCCAAACTTCACGTAACCTTGAACAGTCTGATTCAAGTCACGGAACTTATCTTTATCACCGGTCATGTGATTACTGGCTCCTGTGTCGAGATACCAGATACTTGATTGCTTCACCTCATCATCTCGTGTTCTCAACTCTGGGAATACATTTTCTTCATTTAAGAAAACTTCACCATTGTCAAACGAAGCTAACAATAGTGCTGGCTCATTGACATCTTGTTCGCGAATCAAGTTGCTTTCTTGTCTTCTTTCACGTCTTGGGTTTGTACATTCTGCTGCATAGTGGCCGAATTCTTGACAATTGTAGCATTGGACCCTACTTTTATCTTGATTATTTAAAGTGCTATGGCCTCCATCTTTCTGGTAGTGTGATCCACCTCTGCCACGACCACTACGACCACCACGACCACTACTGTTTCCTCCTCTTCCTCTGCCTCTGCCTCGTGAACCTCCAAATCCGCCACGATTTGATTTTGATCTGGAGTCACCTTCTCCCTTCTTATTATTTCTCTCTGACCACTCTTGGTGTGTCAAGAGAAGTTTTCGATCATCATTATCACCATGGCCTCTCATTCGTTCTTCATGTGCTTTGAGCCTTCCGATCACTTCTTCCACAGTCATCTTGTCTAGATCTCCAAATTGCTCAAGTGTTGAGGCGATTTGGAGAAATTTGCTTGGTACTGCCCTTAACAACTTCTTTACCACATATGACTCCTCCACCGTGTCTCCCAATGCTCGCATGGTACTCACGATATTGTTCACCTTCACAGCGAACTCATCCACTCCTTCTGATTCCTTCATGTTCAGTGATTCAAACTCAGCCTTTAGAGTTTGAATTCTAGCGGTCCTCACTCTTTCTTCTCCCATAAACTGTGTCTTCAAGGCTTCCCATGCTTCCTTGGATGTTTTCTTTTCTGCCAATCCAAGTAGCAAATCTTCTGGAATGCTCTGATAAATGGCCGCGAGAGCCATCTTGTCTTTCTTCACATTTACTGCCGTGTTTGTTGTTCGTGGCTCAACAGCATCCCACACACCTTGGGCTTGCATGAACACTTTCATCTTGATCGCCCATGCAGCATAATTCGTTCTTGACAACATTGGATAGTGGAGGGTGACCTGTCCATCCTTTTCACCATTGTTTCCTGCCATCTCTTCTCGAGATTGGTACTTGGGCATAAACAACAATATAGCCCCTTTTTTAAATATGGGGGCCAAAAGACAATTTTCTGAAGTTTAGGAGGTAAAATGAACTTTTTCAGAAGTTCGGGGTTAAAACTGAACTTTTTCGGAAGTTCTGGGGCTAAAATAAACTTTTTCAGAAGTCCGGGGTTAAAACTGAACTTTTTCGGAAGTTCTGGGGCTAAAATAAACTTTTTCAGAAGTTCAGGGTTAAAACTGAACTTTTTCAGTTTGCTACAGTGACGCTACAGTGATTGATACAGTGACCGCTACAATATCGTCTTCTCCGGTCGTCTTCTCCGGCGAACTGGTTTTTCCGGCAACTATTCTGGCGAACCTTTGACCGGACTTTCGGAGGTCTTCCGGTGGTCGAAAAATTCCGAAAAATATTTATTGGGAATCGTGAGAACGAGACCTTTCCAATGGTGTGCTCGGAAATTGATTTAGAGACAAAAAATATTTGACAAAAAAAAAACAAGTGGCTGCCCAGAAGCTACTCTATAGCTCTGATACCAAGTGTTGGGAAGAAGGAAGAGTGTTTATTGATTAACTGAGGAGTGGTACAATGTTTCAAGTTCTTGCATGGCTATTTATAGCCAAGTTTATTACCTACCAACTAATTTAAAATATTTATTTGACTTTGAATACTTCAAACTTCCAGAATTCTAACACAAGATGTGGTAAGCACTTATGTAAGCATCTAGAAACCATTTAAATTTCTGAATTATTATTTATCATTGACGCCCTCGACAGAAATCACATGAACCAAGTATTGGATCGTGGTTACAGCAAAAGTGCACTTGGAGAGCTTAGCTCGGAACTGATGTTGCGTCAATGTTTCTAAAACATGATGAAGGTGTTGGTAGTGTTGTTCCGTGGAAGCACTATACACTAGGATGTCGTCGAAAAAAACCAAGACATATTGTCGTAAGACGTCTCGAAACATATCGTTCATGGTGGCTTGAAATGTCGATGGGGCATTCGATAACCCGAACGGCATTACGAGGAACTCGTAGTGGCCGTCTACAGTGCGGAAGGCTGTTTTGTGTGTGTCTTTGGTGGCAACCCGGATCTGATGATACCCTGCTCGTAAATCAATTTTCGAAAAGATTGATGCACCATGAAGTTCGTCTAAAAGCTCATCGACCGTCAGAATTGGAAATCGATCTTTGATGGTGACGACGTTTAGTGCGCGATAGTCGACGCAAAAACGCCACGTCCCGTCTTTTTTTCGCACAAGAAGCACCGGTGAGGAGTAAGGACTCTGACTTGGTTTAATGATCCCGTCATGCAGCATTTCAGAAATCAATGTAGTCATTATTTCCTTCTGGTATTGCGGATATCTGTAGGGCTTCACATTGACCGGTGGTGAGGTTGGTAATGTGGGAATATGATGATCTTGGGTTCAGGAGGGGGAAGGGTTTTGGGTGGGTCGAAAATATGGCAGTAGGTTTGTAGGAGTTGGGCAATAACGGGGTCCTCATGTGATGGTGGTGCCGGCTGTGGTTGTGGGTCAGTAGGCTCGAAGTGAAAAAATAGTGCGTAAAGTGATGAGAGGCTATCGTTTTGAATTAGGGTGTGGAGGTTGCTAGGGGTTACTGGTTTGGATGTGGGCTCACCTGTTAAGGTTATAGCTTGGGAGCCCACGTTAAAAGTGAGTTGTGGGATGGAGAAGTCGGCTAAAATAGGGCCCAAGGTGCTGAGCCAAGCTAGCCCTAATATGAGATCAGCGCCTTCAACAGGAAGTACAAAGAAGGGTATTGTAAAGGGTTTTTTGCAAGATGTACCGTGAGGTTGGGACATACTCCATCACAGCGTAGGTGATCGCCACTACCCACCATGACCGGAAATGACGGTATCGCCACCTAATGCAACTTTAAGCGTGAAACGATACGCGGTTGGATAATATTGTGTGTGCTGCCTGAGTCAACGAGTATAGTTACCGGTTGGTTTGCCACATACCCGGTAATACGAAGAGCTTGGGGAGACGAGAGCCCAAAAAATGCTGCTGTGGACAAGAAGAGGTATTGTGTCTCGGGCATGGCTAGAGCGTTAGTAGTGACGGGGAGTTCGGAGAAGGTTTCCAGGTCCGGTCCGTCTTCGTTATCCACAATTAAAAGAAATTGTGGCGGATTGCATTTATGACCGGGCCCGTATTTTTCTCGGCATCAGAAACAAAGACCCTCTGCGCGTCTCTTTTGCAACGCTTCTGGTGATAATCTAGTGAAGGGTAATGGTGGTTTAGTGGTTGGTGTCGCAGTGGATATTTTGGTGTTGTTTAGCGACGGTTAGGGTGACTGGGGCAGTGGCTGGGTTGACGAATTTTGATAGGGTGGTGTAGGGCTGTTGTATGGACGAGGGCTTGGGTGACGAAATTTTACAAAATTGATTTTATCCTCAATTAGCTTGGATAAGCCATATGCTTGGTGTAGGGACGTTGGGTGATGCAGGGAGATTTCATTTTGAATATCCGCACAGAGACCAGACAAGAAACAATTTAAGAGGGCTTCTAAGGATAAACCCACTACACAGTTGCTGACTTTTTCAAATTCGGCTTGGTAGGCGGACACGGTGGATGTTTGTCGAAGCTTGAAAAGGGTGGCTTGGTGGTTCTGATACGTTGATGGCCCAAAACGAAGCTCAAGCGCACGGGAGAATTCTTGCCAGGTGCTGAGAAGGCGGTTATTTGCAAGGTGCCTCGCCAGTGAAATAGAAAACAGACAGTGAAAGTCGACGTGGTGGTGGAATGGAATAATATTCGAAGTAGTTATTGGCTTGAAAAAGCCAATCTAGAGGGTTACTACCGTCGAAATCGGGAAGTGATATTTTTGGCGTTGGGGTTTTAGGGTAGGGCGGCGGCGGCGGTGGAGGTGTTGGTGGTGGGTCTGGGGATTTTGAATCGGGAGATGAGAGGATGTTAACGATGTTAGCCACCGTTTCTGTTTGTTTCGCCATGCTATTGGATTGGGTTGCCATGTGTGTCAGGAGTGTATCAAGGCGGTTCGCGGTGGCGGAGGAAATCTGAATGAGCGTTTGAAGTTGATCGTGAAAGGTGGGTGGTTCGTCAGTGGTTGTATCATTCTTTGGAGGCATGGTTCTCTTAATGAAAGCACCAATTTGTTATAGCCGATTCGAGATGGCCGGTCTCCCACAGGAAAAAAAATAAAACAGAGCAATCGTGGAGCAATTTTCTTCTCTATCTTCTTATCACTTACAACCGAAAATTAAATATGCAGCTAGGACTAGAAACTAGGAGACCAATGATCTCATGCAAATAACTAAAAAGAAACGTGATCCTACTTATCATGCACCACTAAGGCTAAAGGGAGTGGTGGCCAATGGCCAACGGATGGCCAAGGGGTTTTTGTGGGCCAGACTATGGTTGGCAGGCGTTGGCCATTTTGTAAGGAGTGGTGGCCAATGGCCAAGGAAATAATAAGACAAAGGAAAAATGGTGGTTTTTTGGCTATTGGCATCTCGCCAACACCTTGGCGATTTGTCTTGACGAGTATGATGGCGAGGATAGGCGGAGTGGGGATGGCGAGTGGAGTTGGCTCGCCAAGAGGGTTGGCGACCTCTTTGGCGAGCATTACTCCTCCTAGTCTAAGCAACTACCGAGGGAAACAAGTCCCACAATTAACAACTTCTCCTACATTCTTGGTGTTCCTTTATTCAGCCTTTGACCGTTGAATTGTTCTGTCAATTTAGTCCAAGAGCCTGGCAGGTCTTCGTCTTTCTCTTATGGGCCGTTTCTGTTGGACTGTATCACCTGGGTCTCTTGTTGGGCTGGTTGTCGGGTCGGGTGTTGTAACAGAGATAGTCAATGTAAAACTTGGGGCACTCGAAGGAGTATGGATGTGCTACTGTGCTTCCATTTGCATTTTATTTTATTTTTGTTTTCGTTTACATTTCCATTTTATGTTTAGTTAAATTAACTAAATTTATTTAACTGAAAAAACTATTTTTAAAATAATCAATAATTAATTTCTAATATTTTATTTTGATTAATTATCTTTAATTAATCTATTTTTTTATTTTTTATTTTATTATATTTTCTCTGTTTTTCGAATATGAACGTTTTCAAATTGTTTGGCTTTTGATATTGAATTTTTTATGTATTTCTTGAAATTTTTTTAACATCTTTATATATCATGTTCACCATTTTTAAAACTTGCACATTTAATTTAAATAATCGTCAATGTAGTATTAATCATTACTAAAATTAGTTATTTTACAATAAAATATAGGGATATAAATGTGATGGTAAATCGATTGATCAAACAAAATATACACAAAATTTGATTTTAAAAGGGCTAATAACATAAAAACCACTATAGTTTTGCCAAAATCTGGTTTAAGCACTATATTTTTTTAGTTCTAAAAAAACCACTCATACTTTCAAAAAAAATTCGTAAAAACCACTAATATTTTCAAAAAGATACATTGCGACCACTATAATAAATAAAAGTCAAAATTGTATCCCGCCAACTCGAAAAAATTCTTACCCCCGTTATATTCAAAATTTAATGGATTCATTTGGACACCCTATCCAATCACAACGTGGTCGAAGAGCTGCACTTACGAAGACCAAAATCACATGTAGACAACTTTATGTATCATTTTCACTGCAATGAAGTTCCAATATTTGCTTTAAATGTGAATATGAAACTGTTCACATAATGTTTCGATGAAAATAATCCTTAAAAGTTATAAAATAAAACAAATAGTGGTCAATGTTTAATTTTTTGGAAGTATGAGTGGTTTTTATGGAACAAAAAATAATATAGTGGTTAAACCGGAATTTCGACCAAACTACAATGGCTTTTATGTTATTAACCCATTTTAAAACGGTATGAAATACGAGATGATACAATTATAATCAATAGAAAATTGTTAGATTGCTATGTATTATCGATTAAAAATGGATGCTACTATATGTATCATCACCATACTAAAGCCGGGGGTATATTTAGTAAAACACACACTCACACACAAAAGGTACAAAAAGAATATGGGGTACGAATAAAATCACCGTTAAAAATATTTGTTATTATTCATTATTTACCGAATTGTTTACAAATGAGTTATTATCGATATTTTATAATAAAAGAGTATTAAGGTTGTCATGCGACATTATATTATGCAGTCTCGTTCTTCTTTTCCCGCCTTTTTATTTATCTGATATGTAAACTTGAGTAGATTTATTTTACTATTTTAATATGTCTGTCTGTTCCGTTTAAATCCTATTAATTCAGGAAACAATTACAAGAAACAAGGGAATTCAAATCCATAATCTCAATTTGTTCCTATGACATTTTGCTAGAGAGAACGAGAAATTTGGGATTCATTAGACTATCTTCAGTCCACCTTTATTTTTTACTCTATTTTTGAAGTAAAAAATGGTATAAAAAGTTGAACATCTCCAACCCACCTCTATTTTTCACTGTTTTTACTTTAAAATGTATGTTGCTAGCATATTATTTTTTCTTCATTTACAAAAGTTGTTAAAATCTCTCATTCTATTTATTAACTTTTAACATATAATTATTCTATCTTTTTATTGTAATAGTATTCTAAATTATGTTATCAAATACTTAATAACAAAATAGTTTATTCGTATATAATTAATTTGAATAAATTATGATTTTATTAATACAAAATTTATTAAATAATAAAAGTACATTTAAAATAAACTCTTAAATAAATATTATACATGCATTTATAGTAATATTACACATACATTTGAAAAAGTTAAAACATATTTATGCGGTCGATTTTTGTTTTTTCATAAATGGTCGACTAACACATTTCTAAGATTGAAGTGAGATTCTTTATTTTTAATACATTTATATCGAGCAAGAAGTTGTTGGAATCGACCATCTTCATCCGTCGTCATGTCAACCTCTGTCGCCGTCACTTCTCTCGCAACTTTTTTTATAAAATATGTTATCGTGCTTTAATATTTTTAAATATACGTAAACTTTTATATGAATTCGATATATAAATATTAAATTTTTATAATTATAATTAATTAATATCATTTAATATATAACATGATTGTAAATATTTGTTATTATATTTAAATAAAATAGAAACGCATAGAATTAAAAACTAGAAGATTAAAAATGACAAATGAAACATTAATTCTATTTTTAGTGTAAATGAATAGTATTACTTTATATTTAGAGTAATATTATTCAAATACTTAAAAAATAGAGTTGGTTATAGAGTTGAGTTGAAGAAAATAAAGTTAAAAATAGAGTAACTTTTAAAAATAGAGGTGAGTTAGAGATACCCTTAACGAGATGGGTTGGAGATACCCGAGGTGTTTGATGATATGTCTTAAAGAGATTTTCATGCAAGCCTCAACACTTTAGTTTTTCTTTCCTTTTTAGGACAATAGGACATTATACATTGAAATATCAACCTAATTATTTTACTAAAAATTACAGGCCATTAGTCTGCCACATACCTGTTTTCTTAAAATTATATTATATTATACGGCTTTTAACAAAAAAAAAGGAAGCAAAACCTGCAACAATTTTAAGCAGGATATACAATTAGTTGATATTTTCAAATATCACAGTTTCAACCATTTTGGTCTTTTATGACTTCAAATTTCACAAAAACCATCAGATTACAAGGTTTGATTAACTTATTTTGAAATCAGCAATTACTTTTTTATTTGGGAGCTTTTATTTCTCTTTTTGACAAGATTTTGCAGGTTGATAGTTCATTCAACTACATCAAATTTATTTGTAGCAATGGATCGAGTGTGGATAGGTCTATTTGAAGCTTTTTTGGTGATGTGCACCTTCAAGGATCAATACCTTTTGCTTATGGGTTGTTACTTTAATTTATCAGTTGTTTTATTTATGAAAATATACTAATGAAATAAAGAATGAGATGATTATTGCCTTCTTGGTTCGTGCTTCTTTGATTTTAGAGTAAATTCAGTTTTGGTCCCTGTGGTTTACATGACTTTTCAGTCTCAGTCCAAGTTTAAAATTTTCACGAAATTGGTCCCTATGGTTGGCATTTTTTTGCAGTTTTGGTCCCTCCTACCGTTACCACTTAACTTTTTCTGTTAAATGGTTGTAAATTGATTATTTTACCCCTAAATTTATTTTTTAATTCATGTATTTAAAAGAACATGTGTGCCTTTGGTATTTGCTTTGTAACAAAAGAACCAAAAAACACTCGATTATGTTATAACAATCCTTTAATCCCAAGTAAAAAGAGACTAAAAGAAATAATGTTGATTTTAGGTTTTATACATTCATATAATCTACCCATTTTTCAGTTTGTTGTTTCTTTGCTTTCATCACTATGGACCTAATATATTCACAATTGTATCTTTTGTTTATTATGTAAGCTTATAAAAATGGTTAATTTGACAACTAATCAGATTTTAATATGCTATAAAAAACCCACCATTAGGAACTATAGCTTGTTTTAATAACTCGTTACTTCGTCTTCTCACCCAAACCCTAATGACCAAAAATGAAAAAACAAAAACATAAAGAAAGACAAAATTACCATTTTTCCTTAGGGAAATTATAACACATTAAATTACCAATTTCTCCTCACATTTTCATGCTCTATGACCTCCAACTTGCTAATCTTTATAAAGCTTAGACCCAAGAGATAAGAATACTTTCGATAAGTATTAATCTATATATTAATTTGCGTGTTTTCCTTCAATAGTGTAACGTTTTTTTTCCTTGCCTTTGTAACGCGGGTTTATATCTGGATCCACTTTGGATCCGTTTTTTTTTCTGCCGCCCCAAATACGTTACCATGTTTTATTCGTTTCCAGAACTCCCACCGCTTCAACTTTATTCTCTGGACTCCATCTCCCACCGTTTCACAACTGCAACTGCGATTCTTCAGAGGTAACCAAAATCGTTTTTCTGATGTTCAATCGCTAATAGATCAACCATTTGTGTACGACTCACTGAATGCGACTCCGATTGGCGCATCTACGAACACCGCCTTTCTGTCTACCGGTTTCCTGCTTTATTCTGATTAATTGATATGGAACTCGGTGATTGTGGAGTACGAATTTGATGTGGGTCGCTTAAAGCTTTAGGTAAAATTGAGGTGGCTGTTACAAGCAGCAACCCCTAAAATCTATTTCTTCTCCGAAATCGTTGTTACATGTGGCAGGGGTTATTCCGGGGGTTTTAGTACGCAATCTCTAGAAAGAATCTACAGATTTACGAGTAATTGAGGTGGATGTTACAAGCAGCAACCCCTAAAATCTGTTTCTGAAGACTGGATTAGATAAGCGCATGGCGGAGAACACCATCGCCAACAATAAAGTAACCACCAATCTTCTCGCTGTGATTAACAAGGTATATATAGTTCATACTGATACTTATAAGGTTGCATTTAATTGCATCCCGAATAACAATCTGTTGTGTTCAAAGTTAGCGTTTGGGTTCTAGGTTTTTTGAATTTCTTCATCTGGTTGAGTAATCCATGATGAAATTAAAGCTTTTAGGTTCACTCGAGTTTGTGGGAAACGGATCGAACAATCTCTGTAATCGCCATTTGACTTTTTTGGGGTTCAATTATGTATCAAAGGTTTATGGAAATGCTGAAGGTATGCGTCTTTCGTGATTCTTGATTGTTAATTTTTTTTATCCTGAACTGTGAATGTGTTGTCGCTTAATCGAATTTAAAAGCTTATCGCAATTGAGTTCCTTGAACCATTTTCCCAATTTTAGTATCGTCGATTCTAATTATAGATACTGATAGCGAAGAACATATATAGAAATTTCATCAAATTAAACTTCATTAGTTACTTAATTTCATGTTTTAAAGATGAGACACTAATGAATTTCCATATGTGTAACACAGGTGACGCATTGAATGCCCTAAAGACCCAATTAACCGATCCGAATAATATTTTGCAAAGTTGGGATCCGACCCTGGTCAATCCGTGTACATGGTTTCATATTACTTGTGACCCTGGGAATAGCGTTTCTAGACTGTATGCTTACAAATTTAAAATTCTTATTCTTTTATTGCATTCAGTATTTTTATCAAGAAATTTATGTTTTCTAATGTTTGTCAAACACAGTGATCTTGGAAACGCAGGCTTGTGTCGTTAACTGGTTCCACAGCTTGGTCACTTTTCAAGGTTACAGTACCTGTAAGTCTTTATTTCCATGTATCGGATTTGTTAATTGTAGCATTATACTTTTATTTCCATCTTATACAACTTTTTACTTTGAAAAATCTATCCTACTAAGATAAAAATAAAGTATAAAGGTATAATTTTGTAGATTTTTCTGTACACAATTCCTTTATAAAAATAAAGTGAAAGTACAACACTGTAACAGAAACAACAAAAAATGAAACAAATAAATTAAAAGTACGTTGCTATTTTTGCATGTAACCTTATTTTTGTTTTGTATGGTTTTTTTGGAACAGGGAGCTTTATGGTAATAACATCACTGGAAAAATTCCGGAAGAACTTGGAAACTTAACACAATTATTGAGTTTGGATCTTTACGTAAACAAATTAGAAGGTGACATTCCGGACACATTGGGCAACCTTCAACAACTCTGTTTCCTGTTTCCTGTAATATTCAAGATTCTTAATTATGAATTTATAATAATTTTCTTTTAAATCATAAATTATGAGTTTTTGTAAATTATAATCACCGTGTTCTTTGTTTTTTTTTTGTGTTATCACATCTAATTTTCCAATCATTAACGGGTCATGAGTGGCAGGAAAATTATGTTCCCCGTTTTCAAAAACCACAGCATCGTCATATGCTGTATAGATGTTTATACATTTTCCTTAGGTCTGTCTCACAAAAGTTCTTAATTTTCCTTTCAAAATTTTGGTCTATAAAGATTTATGGGGTTTTTAATTAGCCAAAGCTCTATTGTGTTTTAGTATGTTATTGGAATGTTTGTTGTTGCATCTAACTTCTATTATTACTTAAACATATGATTTCCAAATCAAGGTTTATTTATTTTTTCTGTGATTTCTAAATGAATATATTTTATAAGTCTTTATGGTTTATTTTATGATTTGTGTAAGTTTGAATGTTTCTGGTTTTAAGTATTGATTCGTTCATAGTGCACTTTTTTGCAGCTCTGTACAACATGTGATGGCAAAGGAACAAGTTTACTAAAAGGCAAAAGGGATTTGTAGAAATGAAGACTTACAGGGATGAATGTAAAAGTTGACATCGTGTTTGTTCATCTTTAAACATCGGTTCAGAATGTTCCTTGGAATAGGTCGGAATTTGTAATTTTCTCATGTTTCCCATATTGAAGGAGTTTGTTTGTTATCCAAAAAAATGACTACATGAACGCCAAAAGTGTCGGCTTTTGGATTGGCCAAGTTATTTGGAATCAACGAGTCTTAATAAAATACAAGTAGAGTCGTTTGGAACAGTGTATGTCCATATTCTTTCCTAAATAGAAGTTCCTAACACAAATTTGAAATATACTTTTAAATAAATTGAATTTATACTAGCTGCAAATATGGGAAGCCAAGATAAAGCTCAACAGGCTATGCTTGAGAAATATCAAAACCGAGGAACATATGAGGGTATGCTTGTCTTTTTCTATTATTAATCCCATAGAACCACAACTATTACATGTTATCAATTTCTTTTTCTTTTTTAATTTTTTTATTATATACAGACTTTAAAGAAGGAATTGGAAGTCTTGAAAAATGAAGTAACAAAAGCTGAAGCGGTTACGGCTGTAGTCGGAAAGAAGTATGATGAGATAAGCAAAAGGGAAAGAGAACTGCAACCACAATTCAGAACTGCAGATTACATGTCAGGTTCATTTCTTTCTATAATAGCATCGTACTCTTATTTCCCTATTAAGCCCGACACACCTGAGCGACTCAACGAGCTGGGCCGCCTACTAAACTGACGAAACCCGTGCATCGCACGGGGCCCCACTAGTTTGATGCAAATAGTAAAACAAACACACATTCGATAAATCAAATACAAATTGATATAATTTGCCTATATTTCCTAAAGTTGTTGGTCCTTTTAGTTTTTGTCATTATTTTTTACATAAAATTCATCCTCGAAAGCTAATCACCATAGAAATCGTTTAGTGAGTGCTACGGGCTAAAATGGGCCAAAAGCCCAGTGTAACTATCAACTAGGGTTTGTTCATAACCTATACATTTCATCTATAAAAACTACGATTTGTTCGCTTCCACTTTCATCATTTGATATAGCAATCAAAGGTCTCGGCGGCAGAATTCAAAGGTATGTGTTCAATGCTTGTCTACGAACAACTTCCTGTTTTGTTTATCAAGTGATGAGGAAATTAACTGCAACAAAATGATCGAACGATTTGTTCGTGATTACTAGTATTTAAGTCTCTGATGCTCAACAATCAATCCATCTTTTGCTTGTTGATCTTACTTTTACCTTCTCAAACACATGATCTTTTGTTATTTTACGCCAGTCGTTCGTGGATTTGGAGAACTGATGAGCAATTTATTGGTCCGTGTTTCTGAATTAACCGTGACCGACAACTCATTAACCAAACTCTGATCTCCTTATTTTGTTTATCATTTTGTTTCTTATACATTGTGGAAAATTGCTTGCTCTGATGAATTATGAAACTATCACATGTCAGACTTCAGAGATTCTGTAAAAGGAATCAATGAGATTATAGTTCTTAATACTGAGCAATTTTTGTTGTCGTAGGTTATTGATTACACTCGACATTCTTAAAATCAGAAAGAGATTACAAAAACATACACATATACTATACATATACATACAATCATTAAGGGCAGTGACGAGAAACTAGGAAAGTCATGCACCACTCTGATATTTCACTGTGATTGATAAACTTTCTCCATACCCATATTTTGTTTCCGAGCCCTTAAAGATTTTAATATTTTTGTTTGATTAACAAATCTTTATTGTTTAATTTGTGTGGGTCGACATTAATTGATCAAGAGTGAATCCAGATGATGGGATTTCTCATTGGAGAGATTAAACCATGATGCGGACCGTACAGCTTTTATTAGCATTTGGGGATAAATATTTGGTTTCTGATGGTTCCTCTCATGATCAATAGCTTTTATAAAATTTGTTTTATTATCAAATGAAATACAATTAATATTGGAATCGTGGATAAAACTTATTTTTTTGGCATTAGAGGATACGAATCATACGATCATCGGGCTTCTTTTAATTAACTATTGGTTTTTATATAGACAACTTCATAAATTGTATTTGTGGTTTCACAGGATATCGTGTTTGGTTCCTAATTTTAAAAAACATGTAGTCTTTGTGGTTTGAAAACTTTTGTTAAATCATCGCTGGTTCCTAATTTTAAAAAACCTGTAGTCTTTGTGGTTTGAAAACTTTTGTTAAATCATCGCTGAGTCATATAAAATGACTAATATAAAATGACTAATGTACCATTTTTAATTTCTTTTATATTTATTTAATTAAAATTTATTTTTAAAAATAAAAAAGTAAAAAGAAAAAGAAAATAAAACACACATTTGGTGGAAAGTAAAAATCAAGTAAAAAATATTACATTTGGTGGTATAACATTCGATTCGACAGTTTGGGTTCCTAGATCGATCTGTATATTGGAAAATGGTGCTAGTGGGTCGATTTCAACATCAATTTTTTCAAAAACAAAACCTAACTTACAAATAAATACACACTATAGGGACCGTGATTTACTCTATAAAATTTTAAGTTGGTATAAAAGTTTTGCACGAACATCTATTTAGGGATTAAATCCGACACTGGATTTGGGGCTCGGGACCTTTCTAGACAGAGGAAGCGGAAATGAAGCCAACGCCGGCGGAGCTATACGTCGAGATGGAAGATCAATCGTCGACGATGGAGATGGATGTAGATGATGCGGAAGCACTCGATATCTTCAGAGAAGGCCCATTAGACTCCGCCGACCACCACCGCCTCTCCGATTCCGATTTCTTCAACTCCTTCGACGACGATTTCAATGATGCCGACATCAACTGATGCTAGCGTTTCAAAGCTCTACGGACGGTAACAGTTCCGATCATCTTGTTTCTTTTGCTCTATTTGTTGTATGTATGTGTCCTGTACGGCAAATAGACTTCTTAAAACCGATCGGATTTAAGTAACTGTAATTTGTGGCTAGATTACTTTATGCTTAAATCTATTGCTTAATTCAGCATCCTGTTTCTCTTGCCCATGATTTCTTGTGCATCTATGAATCACTCCTTATTGAAATTATGGATTTGGTTCAGGTGCAAGTAGAAGTTTAGGGTTTCTGCTTCTAATGAGATTTTTTGAATCATTCCTTATTGAAATTATGGATTTGGTTCAAGTGCAAGTAGAAGTTTAGGGTTTCTGCTTCTAATGAGATTTTTTGAATCATTCCTTATTGAAATTATGGATTTGGTTCAAGTGCAAGTAGAAGTTTAGGGTTTCTGCTTCTAATGAGATTTTTTGAATCATTCCTTATTGAAATTATGGATTTGGTTCAAGTGCAAGTAGAAGTTTAGGGTTTCTGCTTCTAATGAGATTTTTTGAATCATTCCTTATTGAAATTATGGATTTGGTTCAAGTGCAAGTAGAAGTTTAGGGTTTCTGCTTCTAATGAGATTTTTTGAATCATTCCTTATTGTAATTATGGATTTGGTTCAAGTGCAAGTAGAAGTTTAGGGTTTCTGCTTCTAATGAGATTTTTTTTGTCAAATTGGTGGATAGATTTTTTTAGCGGTTTGGTTCATTCGATTTGATAAGGTTGTGTTTTGTTTTTTTTTTTTTTATTTTTTATCTTTAAAAATAAATTGTAGTTAAAGAAAATGTAAAAGAAATTAAAAAGAATACATTAGTTATTTTGTATGGCTCAGGGACGATTCAATAAAAGTTTTCAAACCACAGGGACTATTCTTGAGGTTTTTGAAAGTTAGGGACCAAACTCGATATCCTCTGAAACTATAGGGACCATTTATGAAGTTTTGTCTTTTATATATGTTTTTGAATACCGTATTGATACTTTTGTTTAAATTTAATCTTGTATAAAGTCTTAAATGAAAATTTATAATCCTTTTAACCCTCGGTTTTCATTATTAAAAAAAACGAACCAACATCAAAATTAAACAGGAATTAAAATTTTGAATATTGGAATTTAAAGAAACTGGTGGTTTTAGGGGTGGCAAAATATGAGTGTTTTTGACTTGTTTAGTGGATTTTAATTGTATATACCTTATAGATCGTCACCAACTTGGTGGATCTTTATAAAAGAATTCAAAGCTGTCAAACAAAATTTGAAATAAATAAGTTACTTTCATACTCCAAGTTCAACAGAAAACTAATGATAATCTAGAATTTTCAATTTGTGAAACAAATCATAGTAAATTCTTGGACAAATAATTACATAAATAAAATAGATTTTTCTAATCTTGCAAAAATTACATAAATAACAAAATTGAAAATACCTAAACTTTTCGTTCTTTTACACCTTCGAGTCTACACACGTGTACCTTCAAGCCATTCAATTAATACATTTTACTCCTTAGAGTACCCATCACATGATCACATATGATGAGCGCCACATCACTTTCACCTTACCATCACACACCATCATATTTCCATCATACCATACTAAAAATACCTATCTAGGGATGAGCTTTTGACCCGAGGAACCGGATCGGACCGGAACCGAAACTGAATAGGAACCGGAATCGTGTATTCGGTTCGGTTCTCGGTTCTTCATTTCCCACAAAATCGGTTCTCGGTTCTTCGGGTCTCGGTCCGGTTCGGGCCGGGTCCGGAACCGAACACATTTCTTAATAACACACTAATTGTATAACCGAACCGGAACCGGAACAGGACCGGAACCGAACCGGGGTATTCGGTTCGGTTTCCGGTTCTTCGTTTCTTATAAAATCAGTTCTCGGTTCTTCGGTTCTCGGTCCGGGTCCGGACCCGTTCTCATCCCTATACCTTTCATACCATATCATTTTTTCTAAATAAAGATAATTCAATAATAATAAAAATGGTAATTTGTTATTGGTTGGTTATATATGTGAAGGGTAAATTAAAAAAAAAAAAATCTCATTGGTCGTGGTCAACCGTGAAAGCCATCACATTCCATCACGAATTTGCCCATCAAACCACACCCGGGGTGGTGTTCACGGTGTGATGAGGAGCCTAGTCAGCCATCACGGAAGATATGTATTCCAAATGGTCTCATACATACCTTCAAGTCCCATAATGTCTTTTCAGACCATGCATCAACATCTAAGGTATATTACACCTTTTGACAACTATGTATATAATAGGGTTGTGTCAAAAAATATTTGACATATGTATGTAAAGGCCAATACACATAACATACATAACGATGTTTATTTAACATTACCCATATAATATTGGACATGTGCAAATAAGCCCTTTGATAAATTGATATTCCATATGTAGAATAAACAAATTATGTGACTACCATAGACCACATGACACCTCCCTTGGATAAAATAACTGATGCCCATGTATGAATTATAATACTAAGTAGTGCCACCCACTTTTATTCGCGTTAAACAAACCACATGAGAACAGCCGATTCGAGATGGCGAATCTCCCTGAACAGAAGAGAAAGAGACAGATTTAGGGCAATTTTCTCCTATATTTTGAAAACAATTTACATAAAGAAATAAATAATCAAACTCCAAATTGTAGCTAGCATCTAGGAACAGAAATTGAACCATCAACTAACCTAACAAAAGGAAAACATTTGCTAAATTAAAGGAAGTGGTAGCGGAATCGAAGGAATATCGCCGACTTGTGGAGGTCATGGTTTGACGCTACTTCTTCTGGTGTTCTGTTAATCCAAGTAACGACCGGGTAGTTTGGTTGTCTTTTGGGCTGAGCTTTAGGTTGCTTTGTTACTGCTTCTTTGGCTTGTCCCTTAGGGCAAGGAATTGGGCTCGTAACAATGCCCTCCCCGTGAGAGTGAACCTCGTCCTCGAGGTTGAGCGGAAATTCTGGGTATTGCCGTCGAATCTATTCAATATTTTCCCAAGTTGCTTCCATTATATCACGGCTCGTCTACTGGACAAGAATTTCTATTTTTCCTGAAGTCGTTTTGCGGTTAGCCAAGGTTGTTGCTGGGTGTAAAAGTCTGTCATCAAACTTCTGGTGGGAGGGGGTGATTGCTCTGATGTAGCAGTGTCGCCAAAGCTGTCACGTAACAAAGAAACGTGGATGACTGGGTGGATGCGGGCACCTTCAGGTAGCTGTAACCGGTATGCTACACTTCCAAATTTTTTGAGGATTTTGTATGGCCCATAGATACGTTTGGTTAATTTTTGTCCGTCTCGGTTAGCAACTGAAGTTTGGCGGTAATCTCGTAACCTGAGAAGGACTAAGTCGCCGACATCAAAGTGTTTATTCATTCGATGCTTGTTGGCCTTTGTCGTCATCTTTGTGCATGCTTTAGTGAGTGATGCTTTAAGTTCACTGATGATGTGCTGATGTTCGTCGAATGAGGTGTCGATAGACTCATTTGTGGAGGTGCCCGAAACATACTCATGAATTGTAGAGACTCGACGACCATAAAGGGCTTCCAAGGGGGTCATGTTGATCGAGGAATGAAAACTGGTATTGTACCAGAATTCTGCGAGATATAGATAACACGACCATATGTTAGTAGGTATCACTTACAAATGACCGTAAGTAAGATTGAAGACAACGGTTGACAACCTTTGTTTGACCGTCGGTTTGTGGGTGATAAGCATTGGAGTAACGGAGTTGAGTGCTTAGTTGGTTAAACAATTCCCGCCAGAAGCAACTGAGGAAAATCGGATCACGGTCCATGACAATAGATTTAGGAAGACCGTGTAGTCGGTATATCTCGTGTAAGAAAATTGTGGCGAGGGAAGCTGTCGTGAATTTGGTTGGGAATGGAAAAAAATGGGCAAATTTCGAGAGTTTGTTGCCGATTACCCATATAGTGATTTTACCGTTAGAATTCGGAAGATGGGTGATGAAATCCATTGAAATGTCCTCCCACACATTCATTTGCCGGTACCAGTAGTGGTTGAAGCAAGCCATACGGTTTATGAGTCGGGTATTTGACTTGTTGGTAGACAAAATAGTTTTTGATAAATTCAGAAACGTTGGTCTTTAGACGAGGCCAAAGGAATGTTGAGGCGAGTCATTTGATTGTTGCTGTGACACCCGAGTGACCGCCTAGGGGGTTGGAATGGAATTCCTACAAAAGTTTTGTTCGAAGAGCAGAGTATGGCGGGATTAGTAGTTTGGTACCCACATAAATGAGACCGTCACGTAAGGTATATGAGGGGTTCTGGTGTGATCTATCGTGTGTACTCAAAATCATGGCTGCTCCCTTGGGGTTTTTGTAGAATTCACGTATTTCAGCCATCCAAGCTCTTGTCGGTGTGGAAAATGCTAGCAAAAATGGGTTAAAAATTTCTACTTAAAGCATCAGCTACTCTATTGTCTTTTCTGGTCTTATATTGTAGCTCAAAATCGTAACCAAGGAGTTTAGTGACCCACTTATGCTGCTCCGGAGTTTGAATGACTTGGCTAAACAAGGGTTTCAAACTGTGCTGATCGGTGAAGATCCGAAATTTCTAGCCTTAGAGGTATTGACATCACTTTTTACGGCTTCCGTGATAGCATAAAGTTCACGAATGTAATTAGAACGAGCGGAAGGGAGCCGCGCGTTGCTGCGGTTAAGGAAGTCAACAAATTAAAACTACAGGGGTCAAAACTGTAATAATGTTAAACTGGCAAACAAAACTATAGGGACCAAAATTGTAATTAATAAAAATTAAAACTATAGGGACTAAAACTATAATTATACAAATTAAAACTACAGGGGTAAAAATTGTAATAAACTAAAGTGGTAAAACTACAGGGGTAAAAATTGTAATAAACTAAAGTGGTACTGTTCATTGGAGGCAACAATTATATATATATATATATATATATATATATATATATATATATATATATATATATATATATAATTACTTTGCAGTTTTTGCAGACAAGTTTTTGCTAAAGGAGTGAATGGGTTGAACGTTTTGCGAAATAACCACGCTTATAGTATAACCTGAGGCATCGGTCGTAACATCAAAGGGCTTGGAGAAGTCGGGTAGAGCAAGGGTAAGTAATGTTTCCATGGCTGTTTTGAGGTCAGTAAAAGCCTGTTGAGCCAAGGGGACTATGTAAATTGGGGATCCTTTGAGGGTATCAGTGAGAGGTGAAACGATATTGGCATAATGTTGAACAAAGTGAGGGTAATATCCGGTAAGGCCGAGAAAACCCTGTAGGGCTGTGAAGGAAGTCGGTGTTGGCTATGACTGGATAGCTTGCAATTTTTCTGGATCAGCGGATACGCCCTTGGTTGAGATCAAGTGTCCCAAAAATGTATTTCGGTAGTGGCGAACATACACTTGGTTAGCTTGGCGTGGAAGTGATTTTTTTGCAGAAGTTCAAAAACCTGGGAAAGATGTTGGTAGTGTGAGGTAATTCTTGGACTGTACACAAGAATATCGTCAAAAAAATACGATAACGAACTTCCGTAGTACGGTACGAAAGACGTCATTCATGGCTGCTTGAAACGTCGAAGGAGCGTTGGTGAGACCGAAGGGCATTACTAGGAATTCATAATGCTAGTCTACTGTTCGTAAGGCGGTTTCATGGATATCTTTGTGTGTGACCCGTATTTGGTGGTAACCGGATCGGAGGTCGATTTTGGAGAAGGTCGTGGTACCATGAAGTTCATCGAGTAGTTCGTCGATTGTGGGAATTGGGAAGCAGTCGCATATTGTGACTGCTTTTAACGCTCGATAGTCAACACAGAAGCGTCATGTACCATCTTTTTGCAGACTAGGAGAACGGGAGAAGAGTAGGGCATTTGGCTCGGTTGGATAACGCCGTTAGCAAGTATTTCGTTGATTAGGGACGTAATAATGTGTTTTTGAAAGTGAGGGTAGCGATTGGGTTTGATGTTAACAGGTGGTGAGTTTGGTAGCGTTCGGATGTGATGATTATTGGGGTCGTGATGGTGGTAAGTGAGTCGGGGTGTCGAACAAGTGAGAATAATGTTATAAGAGTTGTTGAATGTTAGTCATTGTGGGTGGGGGTGGATATGGGAATGGTATCAGTGGCTTAGTGTTGGAAGACCGGAGAGATGCTATGACATCCTTGCGAAGCATTGTGTGGAAGGAACTGGGGACACCCGTGATGAAAGTGACTCACCTTTGAGGGTGATGGATTTACCATTAATAGTAAATGAGAGGACTGGAATTGCGAAATCAGCTTGTATGGGTCCCAAAGTGCTTAACGAGACCATGCCTAGGATAATGTCTGGACCTTCGGTTGGAAGTGAGAAAAATGGAACCTTGAATGGAGTATTGGTGCCATAATTGATAAAAAAAATGTAATTTTCATCAGAAAATACTTTAAATAGGTCAAGATCATCAATATTACACGTGATTTAATAGAAACTAGCGGGTGACCCGCGCGTTGCACGGGTCGTTGGGATAGAATTTCCAAAGTACAATGCCTTAATAAAAAGAAATAAAAAGAACATTGTCATAATAGATAGAAAGAAATAAAAATGTAATGCTACTATAAAAAATAAATGAAAGTATGTCGCCTTAAATAAAAATTTACTGAACATCTATTCCTTTGTTACCTTATGTACCAACTTTTCATGCCACCACATGTAATTGTATCTTCCTGCTCTACTTTGTGTAACTTCCTTATGAATTGAATGTTGTAGTTTTGTTATTGATGGGAAATACATTGACATTTTGGGCTGCTGCATTCATTATCTTGCTTCCTGTGGCACTGCTTCTAGTAAATGCAATCTGTTTTAAGAGACATAATGTTATAAAACGTGATTTCACATTTATAAAAAAAATGAAGGGTAGAGTGTAAAAGATATAGAAACAATACCTTACCAACATCAGGGTGAGAAACCAAAGGGGTACCTGCTTCTGGACCTAATCCAGTCAGAATATTAAGAATACCAGGGGGAGACCTACGTCCCTGCATACTTCACGTAATTCCAGGCAATTCCTGGAATGGAGTAGCAATTTATAAAAATAAGGGTCTGATTGGTGGAATGGAATGGAATGAGATGGATAGGGTAATGGAATAAGCAAGGTAATGGAATGAACCGTTGAATTCTAGGACATAAGGATTTTTTAAAAATAAATGAAAGTAGGTTGCTATTTCTAGCATTCAGACAATTGAAAATTTTTACTATACCTCGGATGTTCTCCTTTCGATTGCAACTTCAAGACATTGCATAACACGTTCTCTTTTCGCCCCACGGGGCTTCCATCAATGTGCCGAATATAATATTCCTACATCAATATATTTGTTTATTATATTTATAGCATTCTATTTCTATTTATTACAATATTGTACTTTGAAAATCTACTTAATTATAGCATTGTTCTTTTAATTTTTCTTCTTATCAAATTGTATTTTGAAAAATTCACGTAATTATAGCATTGTACTTTTATTTTTTTTTCTTATTAGGAAATTGTACTTTGAAAAATCCACACAATTATAGGATTGTGCTTTTTTTTTTAATTTTTTTCTTATTAGGAAATTGTTCTTTGAAAAATCCACCCAATTATAACATTATACTTCTATTTTTATTTTTTTTGGAAATTATACCTTGGAAAATCCGCCCAATTACCATTGTAGTTCAATTTTAATATTTTATGGAACATGTGATTTGAAAATTCTACCCAACTATAGCAGTGTACTTTCATTTTTTTCTTATTAGGAAATTGTACTATGAATAATCCACCCAATTATAACATTGTACTTTTATTTTTTTTCTTATTAAGAAATTGATTTTTTTCTTATTAGGAAATTGTACTATGAATAATCCACCCAATTATAGCATTGTACTTTTATTTTTTTTCTTATTAAGAAATTGTACCTTGAAAAATCCACCCAATTTTTTTTCTTATTATATATATATATATATATATATATATATATATATATATATATATATATATATATATATATATATATATATATATATATATATATATATATATCATTCTGAAATAAGGATCTTGAACTATATATATAACCAAAGAAATTAGAAAAGAAATTAAATAGATAAAAAAATAAAGGCATACAATGTAAAGTTACTTAAATAACCTTTACCTGATCAATTGCACATGGAATCAAACATCGGAGTTTATCATTGCCTTTAAATAAGTGAGGAAATGAACTTGGGAATGATTGAACAGCCTGCACAAGAAGCATGTTGAAATTAATAAAAAAAAAACACTTGTTATAAAATTACTTAAATACCATTTTCTTAAATAAAAAAACGGATGATCACAAGGTCGAAAATGGTTAGCTTTTGTTACTATAATTATAAATTCAACATCACAAGATTTGATTGATTGTGATTTTGAATTTTTAAAAATTTTTGTTTTGCCTTCAAGGGTAAAATGGGAATATTCTAACCTGGACAGGTGGAAAACTGATCTTTCCAATATGGTCTTCACCAGTGAAACCAAATATACCAACAACATGCATAACTCCAACAAAGAAAAAATTATTAGAATAATAGGCTTGAATAAATGCCATTTTAAAAAGCGGTAAATGAAAAAAATAGCAGTACTTTCATTATTTCCTTTCTTATAACATCTTACATTTATTTATTACAGTATTTTAGTTTAAAAAATCTACCCAATTATAGCAATTTTTACTGCTATAAATAGGTAGATTATTCAAAGTATAATGTCCTAATAAGGAAAAAACTAAAAGTACAATGCTATTAACACATAGAAATATTAAGTGGGAAATGAGATTGCTATCACCTTCTCCATGTGGCTAGAGCATGAGGATCGGAAAAACCTTATTTTAGTTGTCCAAAATATAAGAACTACACTAAAATACGAAATTTAGCGCACAAATATTGAATAAACCGGATGTCAACGTATCCTAGGTATCATAAAGGTTCTGATTGGTGAACTTCTTTCTTAATATGCGGGCCCACATTTTGAGGGAACAACAAACTATCCAACTGGCTATCCACTCCATACTCTGACGACGCCTGCAATACCACCAACACATTACTACCTTTGCACAGTCAAAGTCAAACACAAACACAAACACAGTACAACCTGTTCTGTTAGTAAAGTAATTACCCGATTTTTAAATACAAATCGCAATGTTTGAACTTGTCTACCGGAACATACTCTTAAGTAAAATCCAAGGCTGTCCACACCAATGAGATCCACCTCCTGTAATTTTCCCCACATAATTAGCAACAAAAATATTATGAAAATAAAAAAGAAAATGTAAAAGTTACCTCCACTTGAATGCTCTTACATCTCCAACATAAAGATTTTAAAGCACGTGTCATTTTATCTCCACCAGATTTTACACGAGATATTATTTTGTCAGCTGAATGTAACAGCATCTGGTTGTGACCTGCTAAAATCTTCCACTTCAACATAAGCCTATAAAAAGGGGCAAAATGGTCAATCGGCGTAAGTAGTATATTAAAGACACTAAATACCTGATTTCCATGTGATGAAATTAGTTGCAATTAAATCATTTCCAACTTATAATATGAAGTCCCATTTCCAAAGCTTTCATCCTTTTGCAATTCTTCTTTTGAATTCTCTTCAACAAATGCAGGTCTTAAAAGGCCATGAATAGAAATTCGAGAAGGAGGTTGGTCCATGTAGTTTATAGGAACATCTGATACAAACTGAAGAACAGAAAAGGTGAATTTTTATGGATTTATAATAAAATTTTTACAGTAAATAATGCTTACATCTGCCAGTTGTTTAGCAAAATCCATTGGATGGGATAAACGCATAGTTTCCAATTTTGCCCAATCTCCAAGGGACCCATCGGAATCTTCATCATCTTCTAGAACTGAAACCCAATCCTGCAATATATAAGCATGATTAAGCAATTTGAAGTTATCAATTATCACCTTTCCATAGTTGTCACTCTCATCATCTTCAAAATCACTATCTTCATCCTCAAAATCAGAATCATCGTAACCATAAAACAAAGAAACACAAACCCAATACCAAAAGTAAACAAAAGCCCTGGAGATTCAAAACGAAGAATCATAAAGGGGTTTACGGGGTTGCTTGCTCACCTGCAACAATTTGTGGATCCATGGTTTTCGTTTCCAGATTTTTTATTGAACGCATGCTTGGGGGTAGGATTTCTCTCCAGAATTTCTTATGCAATTCGAATCTTTCTTCCATTCAGAATGTCTTTCTGCCGCCACAGCAGGCGGGTTGCTTCCTCTGTCGTCGCCTGGGACTGGGAGCTCTTGGCTCAATTCGATCGTCGTGTTCATACATGATTCGGGTACTTATTGTTTTACTTCGATATTTTGAGACCATGCTAGGGAGGGACTATGGGATTGGGGTTGTGGGATTGTTTGAGATCTTGAGTGAAACTTCTGGCTTTGTTTCGGAGCGAAGGATTACCACCATCAATGGAGACTGGAGAGAAGAGGGTGGAGGCGGTGGGTAACAAATGGAAACCAATCACTAACAACTGAAAAATGGATTAGAATTTCACATTTTCGGCAAAAATGGATTAGAATTTCACATTTTCGGCAAAAACGGAAAAACTGAATTACGATTTTAAATTATTCAGTAAGGTTAGGTCAGTCTTGTAGTTAATAAATGCTAATTTCGCCAAAACCAAAACTAATCAGACCGAAAGAAATGGAAACTTCTTGAACTTGAGTAGCAGGGTCGAAGTGATTTTCATCAAAAGAAGGTCGTTCCAACATACCAGCTCCTCCTCTTGAAGATCCAAACCTAGCCTTGATTGATCCATTTGAATTTGAAACTGAAACCGAAGATATAGATGCCGAAAGTACAAAATAACAGAAAAGCAAACAACAGTAATGATCAAGCTGAGATTCAACAAATCAATCAGAAACGCACATTCTAGATAAAGACAAAAATTTCATTGCAAGATTTGAAGAACCATATACCAGGAAATCCAAATCAAACCCAAATGGAAACCAAATCATATATAAATGAAACCATAGAACCCTATACTTGTGTTGGAGTATCAAACTGAAATCAAATCAAAATTGAAATCAAACCCGATGAGGAATTACAGCGATGGCGGATGTTGGTGAGACGGCGGACAACGGTGGACTTCAGCGGCGATGGTCGTCTGCAGATTGCAAAAGCGGTGGTCGATGGTCGGCTCCTCGATGGCTGATCGTGAGATTGAAGTTATGTGGCTCAAACCAAAATTAAGAACCGTATCATTGCCAATCATCAATCTTAAAGCAAAGGCCAATATTTACAAACAAAATTGATAACCTCAATCTATCCTAATTTGTGCTACGATTCGTAAAAAAACACCCACCCCGTTAAAAACCCCAAACCCCCCCACACCCTGCCAATCCTTCGAGAAATTCATCGAGTTTTAATATAAAGAGTAATGAGTAAAGAGTTGTGGGATACCTCTTCTAATCGGAAGTAGAAGAAGGTTGAGGGTGTGAGCAAGGAAGCGAGTGAAGACTTTGTTTATTTCTACGGTGGCGAGGCTAGGATTTCTGGAGACGGCGACAAGAGTAGTTGCCGTGGTAAACCAAGGAGAGGACATCCACCTACAAGGCATGGTGTTGGTGAAGAAGCAGCGCCGGAGAAGAAGAGGCTCAATCGGCAAATGCAAGCGGTGAAGATGGAAATTCATCACAGACAATGTAATCGAGAAACATCTATATTCGGTGAAGCGGATCCATATACGACCCGGATCTCGATGGGGACCCGCGTGACAAACCACAAAAAAGAAATTCTCATGTAACGTTCATAAAAATTACGGAATTTAAGATATAGAATAATATAAAGAATACTAAAACACATGCCATTTTACCCAACCCACATATCTATGGTGATAACCCAACATTCATGAGATGATCCAAAACTCGATAAGAGAGTCACATTTATGTTTGTGTTCACATGTGGCCATGGGAAAAGTGAGAGGAAATTTTAACTTTTATTGTATGTATCCTTCTAGCAACAATAATCTTACAACTTTCACGACTTCTTATTCAGATGGTGTTAAACTACGTTTCACCCTCCTAAGCTCTATAATTATCAGTAGGATCTTCATAAAATTAATTTGAATTGATTTCATGATATAAATATATATTATGCGTGTTATTTTTGAAGTATCAAATAATAAATTGACTAACCTTTGATGAATAGATAAAGAGGAATGATTTATGGCTTATAATCTATTATAATAAGTTTCCGTATTTTTACATCTTGAAAGAATTGAATTTTGTGTCGGTTCCTAAAAAGTCAAAATATACTAAAATCAAAAGTTAAAATTCCAAGAAAATTTATAAAAAGTTGATATATTTGCATCATTAATCCTACTCACTTTAGTGTTATAGTCAAAAACCATTTGAAAAATGGAACAAAATTGAAATGGAGTGTTTAAACCATTTGAGAAATTTTAAGTACCTAGTCACAACAAATTTCAAAGTTGGTTACTGTTTAGTTATATTGGTTGAAAATTATTAGATAAAATGATGGCAGATTTGGAGAGTTGAAAAGAAAAGAATAAATAAGCATAAATCAGAAGAAAAAAAAGATAATGAATTTAAGCAGTTAGGTCAAGTAAATAACAAGCAACTGGCTGCCCCTTAACTTGATTACTTCTTGCTATAAGTTGGTATACTTTAGGCACAATGCCTTGACAGAAAAAGTTTTATAAGTAAAATCACATGACAGGAAGAGTTGGAAGTAGAATGCTATAATAATCCAATAAATGGAACTATGCTGCTTTATTTAGAGAAGAATGTCAGAACCTAAGATGCATGGAGGATTAGGGCACATCCAATCATCACCATTGTTCTTTACTTTACCCCACATGTATACACCTAATAACAAAAATGCAATCATTTATAATATAATATATAATAAAACGTTTTGTATATAAAAGAAATAATAAATACTCACAAGCTACATTCTTGATTTCTAATAATAATATTAAAAGATTATAAAAAATTCACAAATAATTGATAAGCATACAAGCAGTACAAGTAGAGCTAATAAAATCGTATGAAATGACTACAGTGGATGGTAACGTCTTATGCTTTATGAAACATCAACACTCGTATGTAATATTGGAACTTTAAAAGCAAAGATATGACCTTGCAAACTTGAGTTTGTATTATGCAAGACAGCAAACAGATTCACATAATATGTCTACTTTAGTTCACTTGCCTGGAAATAAATTAGCAAGACCTTTCAAAATCCCAAAAAAAAAAAAAAAAAAAAAAAAACTTACCGTTGCTTCCATCATATGGATTGTGTCACTGACCTACCATATTTATGAAGATCCTCTTTCATACTATCTAGAGCTTGTGGTTCTTTTTTGCATTTAATGCTTCAGAGATTGGCTCGAAGTCTTTAGCAGGGATTTTAAATGCTCATAAGCTATATATATCTATTGAATTCAATTTGTAGAGTTCATAAGGCATAGTTCTGTAAGTGATTGTATGCAAAAAAGAAAGATCAGTTCATTTGTAGCATGTGACTCCATACAACATAGAACCGTTACATCATTACGATGTTTCATTAGTGATACATCTTGAAATGGTGTGGATTTGAATTTTTTAAATATAAAAAATAAAATATAGAATGATAAAAAAGAAGCGAGCTTTAAGGATTACTTTTGACTATGTTTATCCAATTACAATATGCCAACCTCAATCTTTACATCACAGTAGCAAGCAAACATTTTATATCCAAAATCCATGCTTTTGATCTAGGAATTTGGGTTACTAAATCTCTTAGTTCTTATGTAAAAAGTAAATATGCTAACATAAAAACTTGCTGTTGAAATTGCTTACATTAAAGTAGACCACTACCTAAATATTAGTCTTCCATATTATGAAGCATGAGTCAAAGGAGATTGGATATATGCTGAAGTAAATATACTAACGTAAAAACTTGTTGTTAAAGCCATCCATGTATTGAAAAAACCAACACCGGTAAAGTTTTCTATCATCAAAATTTTTGAAACAACACATCACATTGCAACATCTTCACAAAGAACCAAATAACCACATCACATTGCCAGCTTATGAGTTTCCCATCTAAGAATTGACAACCTCCGGATGTACTATTGCGGTCAATGGAACATCCCCCAAGATCCGAATCTGAGTATGTTTGAATGTAGAATCGAAAATTTGCAGGGTACCAAAGGCTATATGAGGTAGTATGATGTAGATAACGAAATATAGTATTCACAGGAGCCAGATGCAGTACTCGTGGATCATATTGATATCTTGCACAATTGCATACAGAAAATATTATGTCTCGCCTGCTAGCTGTAAGATCAAGCAGAGATCCAATCATACTCCTGTAGTTCTGAATGTCGACCTTCGGTTTATCCAATGAAGGGTTCAGTCTGGTTCCTACAACCATATGGATTGACATTTGAACAATTAGTCATATGGAAGCGCTCAAGGAGGCTTCGGGTGTATTTTTATTGATTAATATAATGGTGTATTTTTATTGATTAATAAAAATGCATTCTCTTGATTGTTTGACTTGCAATCTAAGGAAAATTTTAATTTTCACCATCATGCTCATCTGAAATGTACTTTTCATCAGATTTTCAAATTCTTTTGTCAAAGAAGGATCAGTAGATCCGAAGATGATATCATCTACATAAATTTGGACCAACATACGATGCTTACTAACTTTCTTTCTATAGGATCCATTGAACCTTGCTTCAAATTGGACTGCTTCAAAATTTTTTGTTAAGGTTTCATACCAAGCATGAGGGGCTTGTTTTAAACCATACACTGCTTTATCCAAAAATGTAACAATGATCAAGATGATCTTTATTAATAAATCCAGGTGGTTGTTCAACAAATACAATTTCCTCAAGACCACATTTCAAAATGGCACATTTGACATCCATTTGATAGAAATCAAAGTTTTTGTGTGTAGCATAAACTAAAAAGATCCGAACAGACTCAAGTCTGGGAACAGGTGCGAAGGTTTCTTCATAATCAATACCCTCCTGTCGACAATAACCTTTAACACCAGCCTTGCTTTATTTCTGATTACTTTCGGTGTCAAGCTTATTGCGATACACCCATTTTAGACTTACGATCGATGTGCTGGTTTTGGAATAAGTCTCTAAACTTTATTTCTTTCAAACTCTTCCAATTCTAGTTGCATCGCTTCAATCCCTCAGGGTGAAGCAAGGAAACTTTGACGTTCTTGTCTTCAATTTTGGAAATAAAAACATTGAACATGCACAAGTTCGAGTTTTTGTTTACATTGAGTTGTTTTTTATGCAGTTATGCACGAGTCATAAACCTATCATGAACATCACCGATGACTTGTGATTGTGGATGACTCTTCGTCCATTTCTCCAAAGGTGGATAGTTTGGATCAAACTCAGGTGGTCCTTCGGCTATGATCTCGTTAGTGTCCGAAGGATAACCTGAAATGGGTGAAGAGTCACCATTTGTTTCATTTTGTTCATTAGTTTCAGTTGAAATTATTGGAGAAGGAATAGGATCGGGGTTAAGAATTTGCTCCCTTTCAACTGGAACATTGATAGGTTGCTCCTCCTCAATCGAAGCAAGCGGTTCATTGATCATTGTTGGTGGAACTGAAACTTCAGACTCCCCTAGACATCTGGATATAGATAGCATATGTGAGATTTCATGCGAAGGGGTGTTGTTGTTAGAATACTGAAGCTTCCCCTCGAGTCCAGAAGGATGATTAGATAACTCCCCCTCGATCGAAGAGGGATTATGATCACTGCTTGTTGAAGTATCTTGTGGACCATCCGAGAGCTTGGTAGATTCTAACACTTGATTGTATGGTATTTTTTAGCATCCGCAACTCTAACAGGTGGATCAAAGAGAATATTGAAATCAGCTTCAAATGATAACAATGGCAATGCACCCGAAGCAGATTCAGGAAAAATTGGAGACAAAGGGAATTCAGTTTGGGATTTATTGATGTAGTAGTCATCGAACGAGAGATTGAAAGTTTCTTTAAATTTTTGGTCCTCTTGTTCATGACCCTGTATGCTTTTGAATTGGAAGAAGAGCCCAAGAAAATGCATTCGTCCGATTTGTCTTTAAACTTGGTTAACTGATCTTTCAGATTCAGTATGAAGCATCGACATCCGAAGATGTGAAGGAATTTGACATTTGGTTTTCTTTTGTTGATGACTTCATATGGAGTAATGTTGAATCGCTTGTGGATGTAGGATCGATTTTGAGTGAAGCATGCAGTTGAGAGAGCTTCGGCCCAAAAGTACAATGGTAAATTTGCAAAATTTAGCATTGTCCCTGCAGCTTCGCACAAGGAGTGATTACGACGTTCAACAACACCATTTTGTTAAGGTGTGTAAGGTGATGAGAAGTTGTGTGTAATTCCCTTTCTCTCAAAAATCCATCCAAGGTTTGATTTTTGAATTCAATACCATTATCGGTATGTATCGTTTGAGCTGTTCTTTTGAGAGTAACTTCCAGATCTGTTTCGGAGGAACAAAACCCAAGTGAAACGTGAGAAATCATCAACAATCACAAGAACAAATGTGACATCCCGAAATTTATACCTAGAACTATAAACAGTTAATTCACCGCAAACCTCTTTATAACCAAACCTTTTGAGCTTCAATGCATACTTTGGAAAATATAGTGTCATTACGATTAAAATAAGATACGAGATAAAATCTTACTTCCTATAATGGAATATCTCAAGCACAAACTAAAACCCTAGTTAATACGTCTGAAAAACTGAAAATAATTATTAACCATTTGTGAAACAAAACAAGCAATCTAACCTCAGAGTACATGTTTCCCTGATTCCTGAAATATAAATAACATTCAAAACGGAGCTCATATGCAAAAGTTACGACTGTTATAAGAAAACAAGCCAAAACAAACCAGTGTAACACTGATTTTCTTTAACTACATAAATCGTTTCGATCTGTTGAGGAACTTGCGCACCTCATATGGAAATTCCGAGAACATTATTGGACTCAGACTATGGTCTATTATTGGATTCTATACTCGAAATATTTTTAGTAAAAATATTTATAAAAGTCAACTAATCGGATACTGCAGATAAATGAACGCAATATTTAAACGCGATTTCCCGATTTTCTGCAACTCGAAAAAATTATCTATTTAGGTTTCTAGAATCAGTGCACTCGGCTCAACAATTCTCCGGTCTCAAAAATAATACTAATTATAAAATCAGAAAGCATAGCGTAATGATTATGTAAGCGCTTACATCGTGAATAGTGACGTGAATAGTGACGAATAGTGATTTTCAACCCTATAAATAAGATGCATCTTCTTCATTTATTTTCACCAATTCACCAAGCATCTAGCTTTCTTCCTCTCTCCCTTTGCCCCTTTGCCGCTTAAGTCTTCGTTGGTGTTATTTCGCGGTGTTTCTCGAACTCGATTATTCTCGAATCTAAACTGCATTCACGCTTCAAATGTGAGTGTTACGGCCCCTTTGTCTATGTTTTTATATATTATGGGGGAGAATACATGTGCAACATAAACATTTACCAATTTCATATCAAGTTTTATAAATGTTATTATAGCTATATAAAATGTTTTCAATAAGCGAGTATTGTACTATTACGTATATACTTATCAACATACTTGGCTTTTATAACAAAAGCCATTTTGTGATGAGACTTGTCTATCCTACATTTATCAATGGCTTAGATAGTGAGACATTATTCATAACTAAGTAGAAATACCTAGACCCCACACTACTATAACCGTTAATCAAGCAGAGCGAGATACATATGTATAGATCTATACGGGTTGACACCCCCACCTATGGTTGTTAGCTACAACTTCGACTTGCAAATCGATGTAGGTGATACTTATCTTTTTCATTACTACGACGTCCATGAAGCGTTGTAGGGGGGTATATTTCAGTCGAATAGCTCGGTTATAGGACTCAACTATAAGCATTGATGGTTTTCTCATAAACGTACATATCATTTATAAGTATGGTATTACTTATGGTTTTCAAAAACTCTATACAATTCATTTATAAGTATGGCATTACTTACGATTTTCAGCAACTCTTTACAAACTCATTTACAAGTATGGTTATACTTACAAAAGGAATACTTTTAGTTATTTTAAAAGTATCAGTGCTGTGTTTAGTAGAAAACCTGTAACTCTCACCAACCTTGTGTTGACCCTCAAAACTACATGTATTCTCAGGAAATCAATGAGACTTTCAAAAGATGGAAATCTTCACGGATTTCAGGCAACTTAGTTTTGTTATATCTGTTAAGGCATTTCATGTACTCTACTATTATTATTTGTAAGAACCATGTATTCAAACTTCAAGATGAAATACAACTATCCTTTGGTTTATTGTTGTACTTGTACTGTATATTCAATTGCCTGTGATCCAAGAACTTAGTCGCACAGCCCGGCATGTTCCGCCGCCTCGGTCGGGGGTGTGACAGAATGGTATCAGAGCTAAATTGGCTATAGAGAACTCGTATCCTCGAAAGAGGAATACAACTATAGCAACAGGCTTCTAATAAAAGTATTATTATTAATTACACTACTTCTCGACTACTTACGGGTGAGGTGTCTAGTTTGAACTATCGCTTGGGTTTTGGATTCAGAACAACTTTAATGCCAAAATGATCCTGCCCACCGGTACTTCTCATCTGGCCGATCCTTATTTGATAGTCTTGAGGTACAAAACAAAAACTAATAATACTGCAAACCCCACCAACAATATATATAGGAGTTATATATATACTCTGACCCGCGATGAGAACACTATATACAACTATAAATACAATGAGACTAAAACTCTCTAAAACATTTCGTACAAAGTATACTTTTAACATACAATGATATTGTTATAAAGTATAACATACATAGTAGAACAGTGTCATAATCAGAACAATACAAAAGTAATAAGATGAGTTGAACACTACGAGTAGGCCTAGGTAATTATGTAATCATACCTAGGATAGATAGAGCCTGATCAACTATATTGGTCCAATGTGTGACTAACATGTACTTAGGAATAATCGTAGTGAACAACAACTCTAAAAACTTACCAAGATTCATATACAAAGAAACTCTAAAATAGAATATGAAGCTAAAATACTATAGGAATATTTTATAATACTATAGAACCATACATTTAGACACTTTATCTGCCCCTATCCTTGCACAGTCAACCTGATATTTTGATAATACCTGACCAATAACTATTATCGAAAACCTACCATCATTCCTACCAACAGTTCCATTAAACTAATATTGGTAGAAATTCAATCTGAAAGCCGAAGGCGAGCTATGTCACCTGCCAAGTCTTCTGGGTTCTCTTCACTTATGGTCTTGAGAAAATCATGGTTAAAACCACTCATAGCAGAAACAGAAGGCAGAGATTGTTGCTGTGTATGGGTCCCTGATGAAGCTTCTTCCCTCTTCTGAACCTTTCTTTTCTTGTAAACAGCCTTAAAGGCAGCTTGCCTCAATCTCTTTGTGGTATCAGTTATCTTCGAACTGGAACCCTCGACTATTGCTCTTTTCTCGTTCTCTGGACCAAGTATTACGTCTGCTCTACTAGGATTATTATCCAATTCCTGTTGCATAAATACTTTCAGTCATTACAATCTCATGGTATTAAAATTGTGGAGAAAGAAATACAATTCTTAACCTGAGTATGGTTAATAAGAGTTTGTAGACTCATAATCTATCGTCGAGGCCAACTTTTGATGCCTAACTTCCTACAACGTTGCTTCAACTGTGTTGATCCAACGTTGAGTTCCATTGCAGCTTGCAAAATGGGCTTGTCAAAATGCATGGATATTGTTTCCTTACTCAACGCATGTCTAGAACCACTTCCACTGCCAATTACTGTGGTTCTTTGACTTAAGGAATTAAATGCGGTTGTACTATTATAATTCGGGATCATTTGAGCATGATCCTGATTTGCTGATCCAAAGATAAACTTTGGTTCAGTAAAATTAGTACTTGTTGTCGGTAGTAATGGTTGATTTTCAACCATAAACCCAGGATTTTTAAATCCCTCTAGATTCATTTGAATCATCTGAAGGTGATCCTGATATTGAAAACCACCCTTAAATTCAGGATTCGCTGAAGCGAACCCGATAGTGTCATCATGGATCGACTGTATTTGATCCTGATTTTGAATGTGAGTTAGAAACCCCTGATTTGTTAGATCTACTCCACTATGCAGTATGGGCACGTTCATGCTTAGATTATCATTAGTAAGATCATCTACGAATGGATCTGTGTATAACGTATGTTAGATAATCAAGCAAAACAAATATAAAGCTTAACAAAATGACTTAACATAGAAGTATATATTGAGATTGCCCAACAACGATGTCTTTATTTAAAGGCAGTGGATCTTCAGGGAGAATACCCATCAGAGGAAAAACTTCAGGATCATCTTGAAGTTGATCTAGCGGTAATATATCTGGAAAATCTATACCTCACATAATTTAAAACAAAAATCAAAACGCTAGAGAAAGGAATAAGAAATAAAAAGGAGTTTAGGATACTATAATTACCAAACTCCAGTGGAGGTATCTGATTAAACGATAGGGAGGTACCCTCTTCCCTTAAGATATTCAGCTCAGTGTCTGAAAATTTTTCCATAGGAGATCTGTTTTCCATACCTCGATTTGGAAATCTGAGATTATATAAGAATAAACTAGTAGTAACAAAAATGAGACTGAAAGGATCTTAGATACAAATGATGATACATACCCGTTTATATAATATCTTACAGCTAGAACTGAAAGGACAACCCCCATTGTTACTACCGAAATTCAAAACATCTATAGTAGGTGCGACATTTCCATTACCCTAAGTGCCATTTTTTCAACATTCGCTGCTTAAATCCGATAAGGACAGGATAATGAAAAGACTTTTTTTTAAATAAAAAAAATGTATATCTCTTGATAACGAAAATAGTTCAAAGAATTTTCAGTACTCATTTAAAAATGTGAATTTTGATGTGAAAGGTGGATTTCTAAGGACACGGAGTCAGCAAGGAAGGGATACATGTGGATCCCTCCATGTAACTACCATTTTCCTATCTCCAAATTACACCAATAATTACTCTAATAACCAAAAGGGTTTAATAATGTAATCAAAGTTAAGAAACAAAAGCACAAGCAGTTATCATAAACACGATTACTTAATACAAATATGTCCCCAAACTAGGTTACAAAAGACCAATTTTTTTACAAAACTATACAAAAGAGCATGTCATAGTTCACAAAAAGTCCAAAAGTCTTGCCCCAAGTTAAGTCATTCATCCCTCTGCAATCTTCTTGCCCCTGTCACCCATAATACATACAACATAACCATTTTTATGAGCTAACTAAGCTCAATGAGAAATAATTAAGACTTAGTAAATCATTTCATCATTTCTCAACGACTACTAAAACAAAACATCATTCATCTCAATCTCTTTAATTATCCCAGTCACTTAGAGTTCTCAATCACACCAAGTACTCGTTTATGATAGGAAATTCTCAACCTTGTATAACTCGTACAAATTGATTATCTCAATCAATTAAGATTTACAGTTAATTCAATTATATCATAATATGATCATAAATAATGAATTAGAACTACTCACCTGGCATAGGTGCATCTCGTGGTCCACCTGTATCTTACGTACTTCCTTCCATCCTACGAGTATCAAATGTAAAATGAAATCACATATCATATCTTAAACATCCTCAGGCATTTCCAGAATACTTAACTCAAATGATTAAGAAATAAATAGCTAATACAAATCACAATTAGTGAATATCATATGCTATCAAACCGAAACCCCCAATTTCACGGTTTTACTAAATCAACCGTTAAAACATCACAATATTCGCAACGAGGACTCAATACAACATATATTAGCAATCCACTAACAACACATGAGATGAATCGAAGCATACTTTCAGATTTGGACATCTAGAGTTTGAAACCCTAAAACTCAAAATAACTAACCTTGTGAATTAAGAACTAGAGAACGCATTTCGGGTGTTAAATCCAACCTCCACAAACTTTTACTACACAAAATGCTTGATCAAAATGACCAAATTTCGCACCTTTTGCTATGAAAATAACCTAGGAGGATTTTGGTTCGTAAATGGGGTAAATAAGGAAAGCTGTCCAAATAACCCCACTGAAGCAGGTTAGCGACACCAACCTTTAAAGTTAGCATTGTTAACTTTTAAAAATCCGACCCGTGCTCCGAAACCCGACCCGTGTAAGTCTACTTGATGCTACTGGATGCTACAGTAACTAGAACATGACCCGTGTGACTTCTACACGATCGAGCAGAAGTGTTATGTTACGAAATAATTTCGGGACGAAATTCCTTTAATGGGGAGATAATGTGACATCCCGGAAATTTATACCTAGAACTATAAACAGGTAATTCACTGCAAACCTCTTTATAACCAAACCTTTTGAGCTTCAATGCATACTTTGGAAAATATAGTGTCATTACGATTAAAATAAGATACGAGATAAAATCTTACTTCCTATAATGGAATATCTCAAGCACAAACTAAAACCCTAGTTAATACGTCTGAAAAACTGAAAATAATTATTAACCATTTGTGAAACAAAACAAGCAATCTAACCTCAGAGTACATGTTTCCCTGATTCCTGAAATATAAATAACATTCAAAACGGAGCTCATATGCAAAAGTTACGACTGTTATAAGAAAACAAGCCAAAACAAACCAGTGTAACACTGATTTTCTTTAACTACATAAATCGTTTCGATCTGTTGAGGAACTTGCGCACCTCATATGGAAATTCCGAGAACATTATTGGACTCAGAGTTGGCTTTTATAACAAAAACCATTTTGGGATGAGACTTGTCTATCCTACATTTATCAATGGCTTAGATAGTGAGACACTATTCATAACTAAGTAGAAATACGTAGACCCCACACTACTATAACCGTTAATCAAGCAGAGCGAGATACATATGTATAGATCTATATGGGTTGACACCCCCACCTATGGTTGTTAGCTACAACTTCGACTTGCAAATCGATGTAGGTGATACTTATCTTTTTCATTACTACGACGTCCATGAAGCGTTGTAGGGGGGTACATTTCAGTCGAATAGCTCGGTTATAGGACTCAACTATAAGCATTGATGGTTTTCTCATAAACGTACATATCATTTATAAGTATGGTATTACTTATGGTTTTCAAAAACTCTATACAATTCATTTATAAGTATGGCATTACTTACGATTTTCAGCAACTCTTTACAAACTCATTTACAAGTATGGTTATACTTACAAAAGGAATACTTTTAGTTATTTTAAAAGTATCAGTGCTGTGTTTAGCAGAAAACATGTAACTCTCACCAACCTTGTGTTGACCCTCAAAACTACATGTATTCTCAGGAAATCAATGAGTCTTTCAGAAGATGGAAATCTTCACGGATTTCAGGCAACTTAGTTTTGTTATATCTGTTAAGGCATTTCATGTGCTCTACTATTATTATTTGTAAGAACCATGTTTTCAAACTTCAAGATGAAATACAACTATCCGTTGGTTTATTGTTGTACTTGTACTGTATATTCAATTGCCTGTGATCCAAGAACTTAGTCGCACAGCCCGGCATGTTCCGCCGCCTCGGTCGGGGGTGTGACAACATACTTCTTTTATCCTAATGATTCAACTGGGGATGGACCACATAGATCCATATGTAAAAGTGAAACTGGTTCGGTTATCCTTGTGTCGATAACGGTGGGATGCCTTTGCTTCGTCTGCTAGCCATGTTCACAAGCAGAGCAGAGTGTGTCATTATCAAACTTAAGCGTAGAAATTCCTCGAACCAAATCCATTGCCATTAGTTTGTTGATGCTTTTGAAATGTAAGTGAGCCAACCTACGATGCCAAAGCCAATTAACTATCATTTAGGCCACCGTCTGCTATATTTGGATGGCGTTTGCTCGAATCACTTGGAGGACCTGCTCTTGGAAGAATCATCCTTGTCTTTTTTGGATTGATGGATTTATTAATATGTTTTGGGGTTTTGTTGTTTATATTTCCCCGTCTTTTTTACTTTGGTATAACTTTGACGTTTGGATTTGGTTTCTTTGAGGCTTGTCTCAAAGATTTCCTTTTGTCTGTTTCCTTGTAATTTTCCTTTTCTTCAATAAATTTGCCGGGGGGGTCCATGTGACCTTTTGTAACGCCAAAACTTATTTTATTATGTAATTATAATAAAAAGGGCAAAATGGTCATTTTACCTCAAAAGGGTAATTTGGTCTTTTGGACAGAAAAGGACTTGTTTGATAAAAATATTTTGAGTCTTGGACTTAAAATGTTAAAATGCTTTGATTTTTGTCATTTAATTTGTATATGGTGGCAAAAGTTTAAGAAATGTAACTTTAAGGACCAAAAATGAAAATATTGGAGGTATAAAAGGTTGGAACCTTCTCCTAGTTTGTGCAGAAAATTGGTAAGCTACGGGAGAGAAATTCTTGTGCGATTTCTGCAGAAATTGAAGAGCTTTGAAGAATTGAAGTTTGCAAAGTTGAATTATAGCATTAAAAGGGTATAATTGGAAGTTTGGAGGTATGTATTCCAAGTTCTTGGCTAGTTGATCTTGATGAGTTTTGTAGAACTCAAAAACTGTAATTACAGTTATGATTTAGTGTTAAAATTGATGTAATACTTCCATTAAGTCATTATAACAAGGACTTAACTAAAGAAAATGGAAGTAGGTTGTTATATTTGGTGAAATTGAATATTTAGGGTTGTTAGAACTAAGAACCCTAATTCTTCATATGATTGATTGAGTGGGTTTTGATGGTTAAAAACCTTGTTAAAATGTAAGGTTTTAGCCTAGGAACAAACCCCAAGCGATTAAGAACAAAAATAAGGACTTAATGGACCAAAACTGCAAGCTACAGTGCACAAATCGCGACTGGCCAGGAGGCCTGCCCAGGCGCAGTGCGCCCAGGAGCCAGGCGGGGTGCGCCCAGGCGCAGTGCGCCCTGACCCTGGCGCAGTGCGCCTCCAAGGCAGTGGCCAGGCAGGAACTTTGAAATGCTAACTTTTGCTTGGCTTGTCCGATTTAGCTCAAACTTGAACCGTAGGCTTATTATGGTCTGAAAAGTTTGGGAAAATTTTTAGATTGAGTTTTCGACCCCTCGGGGGCACTGTAGACCGATCCGAATGCCTCGGTGAATAGTAAAATTCATATAAAGTTAGTAAACGAAAAGTTTATTAACCAGGCATTGTTTATAACAATGTTTTATTGAACTCTAGTGTATTAGAGTTAATTGAAATGGGTATTAACCTATAATCATTTTGAAAATGAATGAAATTATAGGTACGGGACAAAATCATACGGACTTCATTTCAAGGCAAGAAACGACAAAAGCTAGTAGTAGCAAGCCTTCAGGTGAGTAATCTCACTGTTATCCGATGTGATATTTGTTAAAAGAGCAGCTGCAAGTGGAAATGATTTTGGGGACAAATTTTGATTAAATGTATGATTTGATATACGACAAGACCAGATAAGCCGTGAGTCTACGATAGACAAGAACGGAGCTGTGAGTCAATATATCCATGTAAAATGTGACATGACAAGACCAGATAAGCCGTAAGTCTATAATAGACAAGAACGGAGCTGTGAGTCAAACTTATACAGACAAGACCGGATAATCCGCGATTCATTGCGATGGCAAGAACGGAGCCGTGAGTCTAGGCAACAGCGGGCTAACCCGTGAGCCACATTTGATTTTGTATTGTGTGATAATACATATTTGACTTTGTATAGAGAAATTTTATTCTTATACATGTTATTATTGTTTTGATTACTCATTGGGCTTTATAGCTCACAGTTTTATTGATATGTCCCTGCAGGTGAGCGTGACCCTGCCAAGGGAAAAGACAAAGTCCGTGAGTGAGGACTTAGCATTTGAAGTAACGACCCGGCTTGAAGAATGTATAATATTTATGTATTGTACTTCGTGATACACTTGTACTCGTATTTTGTTAACTAATACCCCATACTCATGGTTTTTATTGTAAAATATTTGGTTTGAAAAACAAAAATTTTTGGGGTGTTTTTGTTAATAAGTCGGGTGTTACACCTTTCCCTTTTCACAAAAAAAAAAACTAAGATCTGAAGTGGCCTTAGATAGCAGACAAAGAGAAGGTGCTCCAACTATTGACTTTAGATCCAAGAGAAACATGGATCCCTTCCTTTTCGATTTAAACAAAACTTCCTTTGTTCATTCTTTAGAGATGATACTTCCATTATTGTTCAACATTAATTCGTTTCCAATTCCCACAACTAATTGTGAAATGCTAACCAAATTGTGTTTTCATCCTTCTACGTATGAAACCCAATTGATATTGAAATGTCCATTGGCAACTTTTCCATAACCTTTGAATGGACATGTTTCATTATTCCTGAATCTCACATTACCAGCATCATCCATCGTCTGATAGTCTCTTAAATACTCCTGCTTCCCTATCATGTGCCTAGAGCAGTCACTATCCATGTACCATTCAGCGTCATACTGCTCTTCAGACATCACCTGAAATTAATCAAGAAGAAGTTGGTACCCAATCAATCTTGGGTCCTCGTGGTAAGTAAAAGAGTCTTCCATCCATTTTTCAATTGTATCTTTGGATTTGTTATCACATGAAAAAGTTATCATATTTTCAGATGTTTCACAAGATGAATTTTCAGAACTTTTTAATGAATCCTTTGAACTTTCACAACTTTCATTGATCATAGAAGAATAAGAAGATTCAAAATTTGAAATGAATGAAACTTTCGGAACCCAAATTTGTTTTGCATTTATGGAAGTTGTGGATTTTGAAGTATTATTTGTTTTTCAGATTTTGACTTCTTTGATGATTTTGAAAGATTCTTGGATTTTGAAGAATTTTTAGACTTTGATCTATAATTTTCATTTAAATCATATCTTTTCCAATTTTGTTTTTCAAATGTAGATTTCCTGGACAAAGAAGTGCACAATGTAGATATACAAAGGTACTCTTCGTATGCCAGTTTGAAATCATTTAGTAAAAGATTTTTATCTTTGAATACATCCAAATTTTTTTCCAGCTAAACATGAAATGTGTCTATCAGATTTTTCCCTTTTGTAAAATTTGTTGGTTTTTGAAAGTTAGGATTTGGAAAGTTTGGTTTTGTGGGTACGAAGGTGGGTTTTGACAATTGATCAGATTTTGAAATTGACACCTTCGCATTCAGATTTGTTGGTTTTGGTTTTGAAATCACAACAGTTTGTTTTGAAGTAGAAGCTCCACTTGTATGATTTTTCAAATATGTCGGTTTTTGAGGAATGGAATTTGAAGTGGAAGCTTCGTTTGCTTTTTGAGGTTTTACTTCTGAAACCTGAATTTGTTTGTAATTCCTTTAATTTTGATGACCTGCTGTTTTTGGAAGATTTGATTATATGCTTTTTATCTTTTTCATAACATAAACGATTGTAAATGTTATGTCCATATAATTCTTGTTTTCTTATATTGATTTTAACATCCACGTGTTCGTTCATGTTGTTTTCAAACATTTTGGCAGATGAGAAGAATCATTCCCGACACGCCTAGGTCGTTATGCTGTCAAAAATAAGAAAATAAACCTCACAGACTCACTAGTATAGCTATAGAAAGGGTCGATCCACGGGAGTTTGGTGGTCAAGATAGGACGATAGCTTACCACCTGTAGTGTCACGCTACATCCAGAGGGACTAGTTCTACTTTTCCAAAAACCAAATCAATCATGAACTAAACTAAACCAAACCAAATCCTAAACTAAGGCTACTTACTGAAATCAGAAACTAAGTTCAAAATCCAGAAGCAAACAAACAATCTAATCAAACCAAACAAGCATCCAAACATCAATAATACCGAAAAACGCAATTAAACATCAAACCGAATGATTACTGCAATTAAAACCAAAACCAGAGATCCAAGGTACTGAAATCCGAAAATAATAACCCTAAACTAAAGCTACTGATCTGAACAATCCAGAAACAATAGACTAGAAGCTAAACTAACTAATTAATAATGAACTAAAAAGTGAAAACATAAGAAATACCAAAAGTGTTGCTGAAAATCTGAATCCTTGAGTCAGATAAGCCTTAAGTCCACCTTAGGGGTCGTTCCTTGCCTGCTGATTTCGACCTAATAACCTCTATTTATACTTGTAAAAATTTAGAATCCGCGGCACGCAAGGCATAGATCCACGACGTGCGTATAACCTTAGCCCCGTTTTTTCGCTATTTGAATTTCAGCTTATCGTCTGACCTTTGACTAGGCGCGACGCGCGTACTTCCTTCCCATGGCACGCATACGACTTCGACTGAAATGGTGCTTAACCCAAACTTCTTCCATTTTGTCTGCTTTTGGTCCCTGTTTTCAATATTTTCTTGCACACAAGCACTAGACAAAAAGTGAGAAATACCAATATAACTATGATATAAATTCACCAAGAATAGGGCCTAACAACGACTAAAATACTTGATATTGATAGGCGTTGTGAAACACCCCACACTTGTGCCTTGCTTGTCCCCAAGCAAGAGAGTTTTTAGCAGATTTTAACTAAGACTCAAACATTTTTGAACGTGTTGAATTTCAAAGTTTATTGTTTCCAGATTAGATTGAAAATAGTTTTTGCAAACTTGACCAGAATATCCTTTGGAATTCACGACTTTTTAGAGAACCCTTGATTACCAATTTTTTGTTCACAAGAAGTGCACGTACTCATTCAGATTCTAAAGGCCGTTAAGGAATTGTCCATGACTTTCGATGTTGTCCGTGTAACGAGCTTTCAGAAATACCATCCCAAACCAGACAATCTTAGGTGGTAAGGTGCATAAATGCCTCTTCGAGGTCACCCATTTTAGACCTACCGGCACAAACAACAAAGGCCACTGATTGACAGTCCCCTCCTAAATTCCAATCCTAAAAATATCCCAAATCTTCTAACTCCTAAAACTCAACTTATTTGACTAAACAGATAGCATGGTAACAACTAAATGGTATTTCTCGAAAAATACCAATGCTATAATATTCAAAAACTATTTGTTTCAAAATTACAATCTATTAAAATTTTGAAAAATTGCTAAAATTTTAAAAATTGACTCGTTTTTGCAAAAATTTCAAAAATAAACTCTTTCGACTGTCCACACCCCACACTTAATACCGTACAACGTCCCCGTTGTACATAAAAATATTTCAAAACAAGGGAGAAAGAGTTACCCCTTTAGACGGTAGATTGCTTGATGGAACTCGATTGTCATAGGTTACAAAACACGAACTCCTCACGATTCAGATTCCCAGGAGTTATGGCGCAACAGTAAACATGCCGGTGAAATGGCAAGTGTAGGGTTATAATGACCCCACACTTGCTTGAAATAACTCCTCAGTAGATTCCCATTGGTATTCACATGCAAACACTCACAAACAAATTAAAATGCAAAAAGAACAAACATATAAACGATAAAAGATAAACACAAAAGATAGTAACAAGTCATGTACAATGTTTCCAAAAGATAATAAGAAAAATACATCAATCATCATGCTGAGTCCCAGATGGACCAGCCTCGTCATCGTGGTCTCTCGGAGGGTATGATGGTATGTCGTCTATCTGCATCTGGAGCATGATAAGCCTCTGTGTCTCGGCCATCTAGCGGTGATGAGCCTTAATATGTGTCACCCTCCGATCCAGATTCCTCACAGCAGCTAGCACGTCTGCGAGCTGTGGTGGTGGCTGGGCCTAAGGTGGTGGCTGAACGGGTGCATCAACTCTCCGTCGTTGGGCAGGTCGGCGCAAGGGCCGCTCCTCCTCCTCATCCGACTCCTCCTTGGGGCCCTCTGCTGCCTCCATCGGCATCTGCTCAATAACGCCCGCGCGCGGCTGGCGGATAATCCTCATGTTCTCCAAGTAACGGACCGATGTCCGCGAGGGTGGTGTCACTGCCATGCTTGCCATGACCTCAGCTGTCAAGATTCCGATAAGATCGGGCCAGGCGGGTGATGAAGTGTCAGCCGGCCATAAGACTGCTGTCAGATACAGCCGCTGCCTGGGTCATCAGTGAAACTGCCAATGAGTACGGCAGGTTGAGGAACCTGCTGGAATTAGAGAGGACCCACATGTAGGTCATGTCCTCCCCAGACACCTTCTCACATCCCCTCCGCTGCATGATGGTGGTGGATATGATACGGTGCATCAAACGGTGTAGCAGGTCGTGGAGCTGGCTTTCCTTGGCTGATCCGGCCTCGAACATGGCATTGGACATCATTGCCCAAATAACCGCGTTATCCTCCCTCTGAGGCTGTCCCCTGAAGCAGGCACGAAGGAAAGGTGCAAAGTGAGCTCTCCTCGTCTCTGCCTCAGTATAAATCCCCGTGCGTCTGGCGAAGTCTCGTAGGTTACACTCCCATCTCTCCCCTCCCAGCCTGAATCGCATCAGTTGGGATCGCGCCTCCTGTGATGCTGGCTCGTATCGGCAAGTTGATAGGAACTCGAGCACTAGCTCCTTGTATAATACATCCTCCATAGTTGCCATGAGCCCGTCCCAGCCCCGGCAAGTAAAACTGTGCTCCCCGTCGGTCCAGGTGCGGTGAATAAAGGGCAGAAGCTCAGCCTAAAGTCTCAACTGGGTCAATATCGGCCGATCCAACTGAATTGCAGCAAGGACCGGTCAGGAACGGAGCTCGTCAAGTCGAGCCTCGTATCGTGGAGTCTCATCCAACATCTCTGGAAATTGAAGGAATGGGTGATCCGGTCTGAATGCCATCTGCACAAAAGAATCACAACAAAAATATTTTGCAAAATCAGTCCTTGCACGTCGCACAGACACGCGCGACGCGGATCAAGAACAAGGCGCGTCACGCCGTACGTCTGGTGCGAAATTTTTTCCAAAACTCCACGAATTCACCTGTTAAACTCAATCCAAGCAACTACAAGGTAGCCGAACTATCGACTAGCCCCCTAGGGTGCGAATTTTGCAAATGCAACACCCTACGAGTCGGCATTGCCGATTTTCTATGTTTTCTACTTTTTGATGAAATCACTCAATTTCACATGCTAAATGGATGTAATAACTTGTACAAATGAGTTCAAATGACATACCTCGATAGTAGATATTAGAAACACGAGAAAAATACGTGAAAATTCATTGGTTGATTGTTGCTCTGTTGCGCGACGTGAGTTTGTGTGTGTGTGCGATGAGTGAGTTCGTACCTTATAAGGCGGTTTCTGTCCGATCAAATTCCGCGACACGCGTAAAGGTAAGCCGCGTCGCGCGTGTCCAATTCAACCCCTGCGCATCGGATTAACTTGCGAACGCACGGCACACTTTTGTGCCATCTGCGTGTCGTGGCCTCCAAATCTTCGAAAGTTCTTCATTTGACCCCACACTTGCCTCGTACCGCGAATACCTACAATGATGATGATTGTACTTTCCTAATTACTCCTAAAAGCACAATACCTAACCTATTATGGATGGGTTGCCTCCCAACAAGCGCTAAGTTTAACGTCTTCAGCCAGACGTTCTTCCTCCTATTCTTCCCGATCTTCTTGCGGCATCATCCTCCTCATCTCGGGTGCAAAGTCATGGACCAATGTTGCCAGCAATGCCGTGAGTTGCGTCATACAATCGCTCACTTGACTGATCCACTGTTGTTGAGCATCCAGAATCTGGAAGACCTTTTCCTTCCTGCATCCTGTGTCCTTCTCATATTGCTGGTGCTTCAGCTCCATCATCTCAATCATATCTAACAGTTGCATCTTATCGACGGATGCGAGCGGATGTTTCTTTGCTTCCCACAAGATCTCTTCTTCATCGCTTCCATTTCCGTGTACCTGCTTCTTACCTTTATCATTTGCCCTTGGTGCCATAAGTGGTCTGTTGTTCAGATATTTGTCATCATACCCTGGCGGTAGAGATATTGGACAGCCAAACATGTTCAGCCTATGCTTCCTTGTCCCAAAAGAGATGTCCATGTCTCCAGTCCTACAGTCCATCACAGCCCCGACTGTGGCTAAAAATGGACGTCCCAAGATTAATGTAGGCGCATCCTCCAAACTTTCATACTCCATCACCAGGAAGTCTACTGGATAAAAGAAATTGCCAACCTTGACGATCACGCTTGTTAGCTTACCTCAGAAAACCTTTGTCGACTGATCTGCCAACTGTAACATCGTTTTCGTGGTTTCCAGTTCCTCATTTTTGTACTTATCATACAGATATCCCAGCAGAACATTGACACTCGCTCCTAAATCCAGCAATGTATTTCTAATGATGACATCACCCACCGTGACAGTGATTAACGGTGAACCTGGGTCCTTTTCCTTCTTAGGCAATGTTTCCAACAGAGCCCCACTTGCATTGATAGTCAACTACACCATTTCTGGTGTTGGCACCTTAAACTTCTCATTCTTCTTACACATCTCTTGAAGAATCTTTGTGTCTTCGGGCGCGTTCTTCAATTCGTCCCATAGAGGCTGGTTTATCGATGGCCCACTTGGCATGCTAGGTATGTCCTGCTTCTTTTTCACCTTTTTATCCTTCTTCTTCTGCTCAATACCAGCTACAACTGGTTGCTCATCCTTCTGGACTTCCATGTCCTCCTCACTTTGGTCACCTTCCTCAATCTTATCCTTAATTTCTTCAGTCTTAATTTCACCTTCCTTTCCTACCAAATCCTCCTCCGTGACCTTCCTCCATTCAGTTTCTACAACATTAACATGCTCCTTACCAGGCCTTTGCATATGGTTCGGGTTCATTTCAGTGCTGCTTGGGAGTTTGCCACTGTCTCTCTTCCATTGATCCTTAGCCATTTGAGCTATTTGCCTTTCCAGATTGGCAATAGCTTTAGCATTCACTTGAGTCTGCTGCTGGCTAGTGTTCATAAGCTCATACATTTTGGCTATCATACTCTCCTGACTTTCTGAGCTGTTGTTGTTGGCATTGGTTGGCCCCCTATTTCTATTGTTACTCCCATTGGGGCCACTGTTATTCCCAGCCTAAAATTGCCTCGGTTGGTTGGAGGACTGTCCTTGATAGTTATTCTGCCTGTTGTTATAGGACTGATTATTGTTGAAGTTTTGAGTTCCTTGGTTATAAGGCCTGTAAGGTCGTCCATTATTATTATACTATCCTTGACCTTGACCAAAGACTTGATTAACTTCCTGAGTCCTTTGTCCCTGTTGATTGCCCTGCTGCTGATTCTGTGGTTTATTTTCAAGAGTGGACATCAACCTATCAAATTTCCTATTTAGCTCCCCGATCTCCTTCTTCACTTCCTTCTTGCAATCAGCATCTGCTCCTACTGCTACGGTTGTACTAACAGGTTTTCATGTCGATAAATTTGCTTTAGAACCATTGCTTAGTTGCTCCAAGAACCGCCAAGCGTCGTCCGGCTCCTGTATCATTATTGTCCCGCTAGACGAAGCATTAATCATGGCTTGGTTTGTCAGGTCCACCCCGTCGAAAAAATAACTTCACCAGCTACCATCGTGGAACGTCATGATGTGGGGAAGATCTCAAAAGCTCCTTTAATCGCTCGAACGCATCATGGAATGCCTCCCCCGGCTTCTGCTGGAAGTCTTGAATAGCTCGTCTAATTTCTATGGTCTTACTGGTCGGATAGAATTCTTGAAGAAATTTGGCTTTCAGTTGTTCCCAAGTAGTGATACTATTAGGTTGTAATGAAGTGAACCAATATTTGGCTTTGTCCTTAAAGTAAAGGGAAATAATCTCAACCTAAAGATATTCCTATTTGTATTCCTAAGAGTGTTTGTGTGACATCCGCCTAAAATGGATTCGGGTCAACCCAACCCAATTGGAAATTTAATAAACCCTACTCGAGCTTACTTGACGCTAATAGGATCAAAACCCATACAATACGATATAAATTGACGTTAATAGCAATATAGCATAGTATAACGTTATAACTATAATCAAATTAAATTATGATACCATATTAAAATCAAATCAAAGTATGATGCTCTAATTAAATTAAAAGAATCAAACTTGAATGCTATAATTAAACTTCAAATCAAAGTAGATTGTTATAATCAAATAATAACCTATTTTTTTTATAAAACTCTATTTTTATAAACTCTACATTAAATTTTATAAAATTTTTATATTAGTTAGTGTATTACATAGAGATGCTTGAGCTAGTGGAAAATTATGAAGACCACCAAAAGCCAAAAGTTATTCCCATTGTCTCCCACTCACACCTCCCATCATCTTTCCTTTCATTTTTCTCCCAACACATTATTCTCATCACCACTCAAACCATATCTATTCTTTCTCTCACTCTCAATCTCGAAATTCCTCTTAGAAATCTTCATATTTCAGCCAAGAACACTCCAATATACTCAAATCTCCATCCCTCTTGAAGCATTCATCAAGGTATGTTGTTAAAAGTCTCAAATTCATGAATGAAACAAATTAAATCCACCAAACTATCTAAAACTCATTTTATGCATAAACCTGATTTTTCTCAGGATCCCATCAATAAAATAATAAGTTCTGGAAATTTTCAGAACATAACTTATTTTTATTGAATTACTATAATTATTGCAATAAAATAGGGCAATAATTCACATAAAATACTTTTTGCAGTCAATAAATTCTGGGAAAATTTTGGAACAACTCATATATTAAGTAAAGTGGATTTATAAAGTTTCATGCATTTATATTATAGTTGGATGCTTATTTTTTATTTTATTTTGTTGTAGATAAATAAATTGCAAAATATAGTTATGTATGTTAAAAACTAGATTTTATATTTTTCTCACCTTATTAACATTTTAAAGACTCCATGACAAAATTTACAGATTTTTGTAAGAATGTTTGCTTATTTTTCCTGATTTAATAATTATTTAATGGTTTAAATTGATAATAAACAGCTACACATATCCAAAAATTATAAAACCTTATCAGAATATCATATATAAGATTTTAATCATAAATAAAAAGTCTAATGAATTTCTCTTAGTATTTTCCTATTATTTATGATTTTATTGATTAGTTAATAATGAAAAACATAAGAAATACTTCCCATAGTCCAAAATATCCAAAATATTTACAGTAGGCTCAATATAATGTTAGAAAACTATGGTTAATTTTCCAGAATTTTTGGGAATCATTTATTATTTTCCCGAATTTTGTTGTTGTTTAATTATTAAAATACTAAATAAAAACTAAAGCAGTTAAGAAAAATATGCAAATTTTACAGTAATTACAATTTTATGAAATAATGATTTTCTGATAATTTCAGAATGTTTCATTACTGTTTAGTATTTAAAACCATTTTCCTAAATATCTAAGCATGTAAAAATGCATTTTTAATGATTATTTCATATAAATAATTGTTTATAATATATAAAATCTGTAAATACTTATAATTTGACTAGTTATTATTTTAATAAGAAATTATTAAAATCTTGCCTAATGTGAAGATATACATTAATTAAGCAAAGTAATTAATTCAATTTAAAATTCATTTAACATATGAATACATTAATATTCAAAACAAAATTTGGATTATTTTTAATTTATCTAATATAAGAATATGTGTCTAATTATTTTTATTAATACTATATTCCCGTTTATCGATTCCTAAGCCAAAACTATTAATTATATTAGGTTCTACGACATTTTAACTCGAGCCGTCTATCGTACAACACGCGCTTTCCTTATTGGACTAATGTGAGTAATCTATCCCATATTTTATAATTTTCAATACTTTTGGGGTGTATCATGTGGTTCTAATATGTTTTCAACTTCATTTTATTATTTTATCACAATTGAGACATTGTTGGGACATTTATACTTGAATCATTATTTGTATAATTATTGTTTGTTTACGCTACATGTACTTGTAGTGCATTATCATTTTTAGTCTAATCTCCATGACTATGCCCGTATTCTTGAGGTACGTTATGGACAATAATAGCGCTATTGGGTTGACCACCCCGTCTTGGGACGCTAAGGTGATTGATCGCACGTGGTTGTGTGTGTATGATGATTAGATGCTCCATCCTATATATATACATATATATGTATATATATGGTGAGGACTTATTGTTGTTGTTATCATTTGTTAATCAATTTTTGATTTATAAACTGTTATCTCAATAACAGTTGCTTGCCAACTTCAAAAGAAAACAAATTTCAAATTATTCAAACTCACAATTTTCTTTAATAAAACTAGATTACTCACCAACTCTCGTAGTTGACCTGTTTTTACCCATGATGCAGATTTGAAGAATGAAGTTGATGAAAAGTAGGGTGTACCTTAGAAACCCACAAGACTATTTAAATTTGATGTAATAAATGTTGTTCTATTTGGATTTGTATTTGTATGTTGTGGATCTTGTTTGCATACTTAGTACTTAATTGAATCTAATCATATTATAACATAGTTGTCATGAGACTTTGAACAATATATCACGCCTTGATCGATTCCGCCAAGGATCGGGGTGTGACAGTTTGCATTAGCTATGGCCAGAAATTCATAGAGATGATTATAAGGATCATCTTGCTTATATCCGCGGAATTCAGGTAAAATGCCTAGAAGTTGTGGCCTAATCTCTACTTGATTTTCAACATTTTCAGGAAAATAGATTGGCGACGCATCATCATACTCCCTGGGTTGGAAGTGTGATGCAACCGATTGCCCCATCGGTTGAGCAAAATACAGAGGTGGAATGAAATTACCGTCATACAACTCATTATTGTAAAGTCGCTACCCCTGTTGCTGCTGCAGTTGAAATCTCCTTGGAGGTCCCCGACCTCAGTTCCATTGCTGTTGTTGCTAGACTGGGTGCTGTGGCATCCATCCTTCGTCTTCCTCATGATATACTAGGTCTGCCTCCTAGTACTGATACTCTGGTTGTTGAGGTTGCATTTGAGATTGTGATTGGATTTGTGGTGGTATAGGTTGAAATGGTGGTTGTGGTTTGAAAATAGGTTGTTGTTGTTGTTGTAATGGTTGTAAAGGTGGTGGTTGGGAAACCGGTACCTGCTGTCGAGGCAATGGGTTGCCATCACGGGTCGGCGCTCCCCAAGCCATCGCAGCGGATACGGGAAAAGGGTTTGTAATGGTTTGTCCTAAAGATTGGACCAAAGGCTGAGTGCCTGATGGTATAGGTGCAGGGGCTGAAGCTGCACCACCACTAGCACTCGTGCTACCGATGTGAAATTCAGAAGCTGGGGGTATAATTAGAGCTCCGCCCGATACCTCGCCCAAGGGCTCATTGGTAACATCTTCTACTATGACACTACTGGGACTCATGTTAATCAAACGCCTACGCACATGATTATTGCGCACGGTTCGCTCAATTTCATAATCAAATAACAAGGGTGATGTATTCCCACCCCGACGGGTACGCATGCACTAGTGCAAAACGCCCGCCAAAACTAAAATGAAAGTACTAACTAAACTAAATTACCAAAACTAAATCCAACAACCAGAAAACAACTCCGTACAGATCGTCTTATCCTAAGCTCACAACTCTCCGGCAACGGCGCCAAAATTTGACACGCCTAGGTCGTTATGCGGTCAAAAATTAGAAAATAAACCTCACAGACTCACTAGTATAGCGGTAGCAATGGTCGATCCATGGGAGTTTGGTGGTCAAGATAGGACGATAGCTTACCACCTGTAGTGTCACGCTACAGCCAGAGGGACTAGTTCTACTTTTCCAAAAACCAATTAAAAACACAATTCCAAAGCCAATGCCAAAAACCAAATCAATCATGAACTAAACTAAACCAAACCAAATCCTAGACTATGGCTACTTACTGAAATCAGAAACTAAGTTCAAAATCCAGAAGCAAACAAACAATCCAATCAAACCAAACAAGCATCCAAACATCAATAATACCAAAAAACGCAATTAAACATCAAACTGAATGATTACTTCAATTAAAACCAAAACCAGAGATCCAAGGTACTGAAATCCGAAAATAATAACCCTAAACTAAAGCTACTGATCTGAACAATCCAGAAACAATAGACTAGAAGCTAAACTAACTTATTAATAATGAACTAAAAAGTGAAAACATAAGAAATACCAAAAGTGTTGCTGAAAATCCGAATCCTTGAGTTAAAGAAGCCTTAAGTCTAAGGGTCGTTCCTTGCCTGCTGATTTCGACCGAATGACCTCTATTTATACTTGTAAAAATTTAGAATCTGCGGTGCGCAAGGCATAGATCCGCGACACGCGTATCACCTTATCCCCGTTTTATCGTTATTTGAATTTCAGCTTATCGTCTGACCTTTGACTAGGAACGACGCGCGTACTTCCTTCCCACGATGCGCGTACGACTTCGACTAAAATGGTGCACCCAAACTTCTTCCATTTTGTCCGCTTTTGGTCCCTGTTTTCAACATTTTCTTGCACACAAGCACTAGCACAAAAAGTGAGAAATACAAATACAACTATGATAAATTCACCAAGAATAGGGTCTAACAACGACTAAAATACTTGATATTGATAGGCGTTGTCAATTCCTAAGCCACTTGGAATTATCATCCTCAACTATTTTTGTTAAATCATTATCAACAAGCAACGAAGCACCATGTGTTACAAAAACTAAGTTTTTAAAATATGAAACCTTCGGATAGACAACAGCAATATTGACTAGTCTTTATGAATTATCCTTAGAATAATCTTCAAAATAGGTACATTTATCTTATGCTTGGATTTTTGTTTTTGCAATTTCTTTGCTTTCCTTTTTGTTGTTGCAAATTTGGTTTTTGATAATACAATCGGTTCACAATCAGAAATTTTCATTTTGGCTTTATCCTCCTAAGGTGATTGTGAGATACCTTTGGGGGCTGATTCAGATACGGAGGTAGATTTCACAATGGATAATGATACACAGTCAGTTTCCTCAATATCCGAGTCAGAATCAATATCACAAACATCAACACATTCATTTTTAATCATGGGAATAGATTTCTTAAAAATTGGTATATCATTTGGCAACAGTTTCAAAAGATCATTAGCAGTCAAATATTTTTCAACTGAAACTAGGCCATGAGCATAGGTTGTATTGGAGACTTCAGCATTAGATACTATAGATTCACATTCATAAGAGATATCATCGACATTTTTAAGATCAAACTCAATAAGTGGCAATAATTTTCTATGTTGTTCTTTAGAGACATCTGATGAATGGTAAATCCTAGTAATATAAGCATAAAGTCGTTTGGTTGTTTCACAGAAAATATTACGTTGTTTTAAAATTACATCCCCTGAATTCAAATATTTGTCTCTACACTCCTCTAATATAGAAATTCTAAAGTTGGCTTTTTCTAAGGCTGCTTTCAAGCCTTCTACTCTCCCCTGCAACTTAAGAGATTCTGCTTCACTGTTCTTTGCCCTAATGTTAGCATCAACAAGCATATTATTCATGAGCATGCAATCATTGGTAATTTTAGCAATAACATAAGTATATTGAGATTCAAGAATTTTAAAAGAAGAAAGTAAGTGATATACCTGTTTCTAAATGGTTTGTCGTGCTTTACCTGAAGGACCAGCATCCTTTGCCATTAAGCACAAGCATTCGTCTGAAGACCCATCATCAGAAGCTAAACCGACATTTTCATCATCATCTCCTCCTTCACCTAGAAAGCTATTACCATCATCAATGGCGATCAAGGTGCCATGAGTTGGCTTTCTTACCTCCTCGTCATCCGAATCCGATGACCATACCAGATACGTTCCATAGCCTTCATCAGCAACCACCAAAGTCATATCCTTTACTTTCTCTTTCACCTCATTCAACTTTATTGTGTATAAGCCTCATCCTTAACCTTGGTTTTCTTCTCGTTTTGCCTCTTGAGCATGCAATCTTTAGGAAAGTGATTCTTTCCATGACAGTAATTATAGTCATATCCAGAATCACCAATTAGCTTCTCTTCACTTTTCTCAGCTCTCGGAGGTGGGTTTCCAGTTGCCTTCGGATGAGGAGAATTATCTACCTTCGGGGAGAAGTATTGTTTTTAATAGTTTTCTTGTTTGTTTTTAGAGGGATAAGAGTTGATGCTTTTGATAAAGGGTTTTCCAGACCCTTGTTGATTTCCAAAAGGTTTCTTGACAAACCTTCGATTAGTAGCATAAAGAGCAATAGTTTCACCATCTTCATCAATCATGTAATCGGCAGGCACATCTTCTCCTTCATCATCATTGGATTCTTAATTCTCATTGCTTGCAACCAGAGCAAAAGATCGCAAGCTTGTGTCTAAACCACGACTTTCCATGACATCCATTTCATGCGATTTAAGAAGATTATACAACACGGCCAGCTTGTATGTTTTGATCATGAGACTTTACCATAAGCATAATCGGATGCCATTCTCTTCCCAGTCCATATAGAAACTTAATTTCATGTTGGTTTCGTGTTTCACCATACTTTTCCAGGTTATAAATAGTATTGCTAAATCTCTCATAAGCTTGATCAATGTTCTCATCCTCCTTTTGTTTGTAGGCTCCGAAATCAACAAGAACATTTGTGACAATACTTTGTTGCAAAACGTCGTCACCGGCAAATCTAAGAGAAAGGCGATCCCAGATCTTTATAGCAGATGTTGAACCTTTGATGTGATGAGCAACGTTTGTACCAAGTCCACTCCTCAGCTCTCGCATGGCTCGCAAGTCATTCTCCATCTTCTTCATGATCGCAGCAGTCACCACTTCAATATCTTCATCTTCAGGAGTACATATTGAGCTTGAATATCAACATGCGGACCCTCAGTAACGGATCTCCAGAAATCCTTATCAAGACCAGTTAAATAGTCTTCCATTCGATCCGCCCAATGTTCGTAGTGGATTGGGAGCTTTGGTAGATGAACCAATCATGTTAGCATAACTAAGTATGTTAGTGTATGTTGTAGAAGAATCAGCCATTTTGAATGAATTCCAAGTTAACGGATCTTTGCAGAAAAAAACGATAAGAGATATCTCGACAATTTGCGGAAACCTAGATCCGAGAAAACAATTCAGATCTAGAAATTGTTAGATGAAAAGAATAGAAATCTCTTAAACGTTTTCGAGCTATAACATGCTCTGATACCACGCGTAGTTTGTAGAATTCGAGTAATGGCAGGAATCAAATAAACATTGAAGAAACAATCACACAATGAACAAGATGAAATATGATGAACATGGTGTCGAATGCTTTGTATTAATAATTCAAGTTTTACAATTAGGGGGAGATAACTCGCACATTCAACCGAGGAGGTATCCTTGATATTTATAAGTGATCAAGGATCCTGTAGTGCAAAAATAACAGACTAATAGTACAATGAAATATTATATTGGTTACGTATCTGTATTATCCAATAAGAGACGTTGTGTGTCAGATACGTGCCTGACATCACAATGTGTTACAAAAGATGCTGTTAGTTAGGATAAGCCTTCGAATCGTCCTGCACTTAGCCTTCGGATCTTCACGCGTAAAAGCCTTCAGACTGATGTCTTCGGATCTGGACTACATCACTTCATCACAAACAAAATATCTTCAACAGCTAATGATAGTCAATATCCAATGTTGGTTTGTTTCTAATAAAACCTATTTTTACACATGGTCAGTTGTATGTTGCTTTATGAAGAGTTAAAAGCAAAGAAATGTTAAAAATATAATCTTTAGATAAGGATTATAAACTTACCAATAAAACTTTTTTGTTATATACAAAGAAGTGTTTGGAAATTTATAATATATTAATCTATTTCTTTATTTATGAAATCATTGGTTTATTACTTATAGTACATGCATTTACATATATTTTTTCTATATTAACAATATTACATTTACTTATTTATATCAAATGGCCAAAATGTAACTTTAATGACTACTAAACAAAGAAGAATCTTGGTTCGATATTAGACATCTTTTAAGAGTTTTATCAAAAGTCATACGGAGATGTTTCATCGAAGGTCACGTGATTAAGCTATAATTATTAAGATCATCAGATATAAAACATATTACTTAGAGAAAAAGACTAAAATAGCCTAATCACATAAGAGTTTTTCTCAAAAGAGCACAAATTAAAGCATTTTCCTCAAAATAGCCAAGCATTTAGCAGGTGGCCATTGCCACCTACCTGCTAACTCTTCAACTCCCCTGCTAAATACTCTGGAACTACTATAAAAAAATTTGAAACCTCATTTTTTTGGAGTGTCGCCTGCTAAATGCTCTACATTAGCTGCTAAATGTTCAAGGTCGGCTGCTAAATGCTCTAGGTTACCTGCTAAATGCTCAAGGTCACCTGCTAAATCCTCCTTGATAGGGTTAGGGTTCTTGGTGCTTCATAAGAAGTGCGATTTACCTGATTTTGTTTTCTAATGTGAAGTGTATTACTAGATGTGCTCACAAACATCAAAAACACAAAAAAAAAAATTATGTTGGAAAGTGTTACTTTTGAAGCTCTAAACAAGGTTGTCGGTAACCTGCAATTTAATTTGTTTCCCCAACTTTTAACGCTCATAGTTTGTTCATACGATCTCCGATTTAGTTGATTTTTTTGTAACGTGAATGTTGTCAGTAACGTGAAATTTTTACTTATATATGCATTGCGTTTTAATTTTTAAGGTTTTTCGAAAACAACAACAATTTAGCGGCTAAGGGCATCAACTGCTAAATCCTTAAGAGGATTTCGCAGGTGATGGACCTCATCTGCTAAATACTCAAGGTCATCTGCTAAATGCTCTCGTCATCTACTAAATGCTCTCCCTCACCTGCTAAATCCTTCCCATCACCTGCTAAATCCTCTCATGTTCATAAACCCTAATTTTTGTGCTTTAAAGGTTTGTACATTAAGCATAAAAATTTGTATATTCACTAATCTAAGGCTTAAAACGTTAAATTATTAACTAGGTAAAAGTAATACATAAAACAGAACATCAAATTCTGCGGAGCCATTTGAGAACGTTTTTCGTCTACAGTAATGAAAAAAGACGTTTTTTTTTTCAGTTTATATACTTGGGCTGATGGGCCGGCCCATCAGCATTTAGCATCCCACCTTAAGGAGTTAGCAGCCCATTGTGAGCATTTAGCAGGAGTCTCATGGTTTGGGGAGCATTTAGCAGGAGAGTTGAGGAGTTAGTGTATATATAGTCCGGACTATTCTTATATATGATACGGTAAACCCAAATCACTGCTTTTATTCGCAATTTACCCGATAATTTATTTTGTAGATTTAAAGGAGTTATACGTATCAGCAATTAATTACTATTTAACTGAGGTATGGCTTTCTGAGATTAACATGCTTCCTATGCAAATTGATATAACGCTATACAAATATGAACTTAGAAACCATTTCACTGACGTATCAGAATTCAGAAATCAAAAACCATTTCATCGACCCAAGATTTTAATATTCAAGACATGCTGGGAAGATCCCAATGCGTCAACCTTAAAATTCCTAGATATCCGTGTTGATTTCACATCCTTTTCTGGTTTGTAGCGATCAAAATCCGCAAACATAACTTCATAATCACCATGAATGAGCGAAGTCTCATAGAAACCATTACCATCCGTGGTTCCCATAACAACTGCACCAAAAAGTTCCCGAATAATCTTGTCCACCACATCACCTGTGGGCAAGTTCCTGAAATTATTATCCGTTAAACACATTCTATAACATCCTTTCGGACTCCATGCAGACCACATAACTATCCCATCCACTGCTGGATGTGCATGAGCTTCTCTCAGAACTTGTTCCAACAATGCCGCCTGTAATTCCACATGATTTTGATGAAAATTTTATGTGTTTGAAGCTGAAAAAAGAGTAGGTTAATTCAAAGTTAAACCCTAATACCTGATTTGGGCCGGGTTGGACATCAAGTTCAGTGATCCAAATCGGAAGTCTTGAACTCGCAACTTTGTCAATGGCGGATCTCATGTATGGTATGTTCACGTAACTGAAATGACCTTCTAACCCTATCGATAATGGCCCGTGATAACCCTCAGCCCTAATCTCTCCGATTTTCCTCAGGTAACCATCAGGCGATGACGACCCATCACCCGGTTCTTCAATGGTATTATATTCATTCAAGAACAAAGCAGCAGTTCTATCAAGAACGCTAGCTGTTGAGTAAAATTTGGAAGAAGCGGTTCCTCCTAACTTACTTTCAAAGAAATTGAAATGCATGTTTTCATTCACAACGTCCCAAGCAATCACTTGACCCGAGTACCGACGCATGACCGAGTTTATCCTCTTGGTGGCTGCAGCCGCTAGTTGTTGTGGTTCAAGATTTGGAACCCAACTCGGTTGATACTTCGGGTCATCCCAGAACACGTTGTGGCCTCTCACTGAAACACCATTTGATTTCGCGAATTGAAGTAATGCATCAGATGCCGAGTAATCTTCTTGGTTTTGGATACGTTCATTGGTGTACCATTTCATTTCGTTTTCGAATGTTGTGTACTTGAATCTTGAAGTGAACCAGTTTTTATAGGCTTGGTTATACAGAATGTTGTTGTTAATGGCACATCCGAATGGGAAACTTGCGAACTTTTGTGCAATGGTTAGTGTTCGGTTTGCTTGGGGTTTGCCTTCACCATCGACTACGTGGATTTTCACCTTACTCTTTCTAACCTGCCATTGGATAAAAGAATTAAATCTTGTATAAATGGAATCAAATCAAACACAATAATATTTAAAAGAGAAGCTGCTTTTGGTTTAAATTTCACCTTCTCAATGCTATGATACTGATGAGATTTCCACTCTTCTTGTGTGAAGGGTTGTAAAGAGACGCTATCGACCCATATATCAATCCATGGGTTTTTGCTCTGTGAAAACAAAAAGCATATAAGTAATATTGTCGCTAAAATCAACGAAACTTATTGCGACGGACAAAATCTGTTGCTACCTGGAAGTATAGTTGGGCCGAGCCAGATTGGTTGACCGTGAGGCCACCTTTAAGCATGGACCAGCAGCCGGATTTAGCTTTCGTCGAACCAGCATCATAGAAGCCTGTTGGTGTTCTAAATGTTGCAACCACGGTAGCATCATCCCCATGGCTTATTTGCACCCATGCTGCATGTTTCAAATTCGATTAAACGGGAAAACACAAAATATTAATATTTATGTAGAAATCAAGTGTCCTATACCAGAAAACGTGTAGAGTTTTTCATGTTCCATAAAAAAGTCCTGGGAAACACTGTCGAATGATCGATTCCTATGAGAAGCAACAATGAATTCGTTTCCAGTTTCTGATCTTCGTACTTGAAGTTTCGTGTTGCCGAAAGAAGTCCAACCCTTTAAACCTTCTTTCAGTTCGGGATTCACGACTATTCCTCCATTGTATTGAGGGTCCTTAGGATTCTCTAAGCACTGTGAAAAGATCAAGAATTACGTTGTTTTTTCTTTTTGGTTCCTCGTAACAAAAAGACAACGATTTTGTTTCAACTTACGTCACTGGTAAAACTATAATCATATGGTGTTGCGTTTGCTATGAATCCTGCGCAACAAACCCATCCAAGAACATATACAAGTATATCCTATAATATTAATACTTATGGTCTATATATAAAAACTTAAAATTAATTAAAAAAACAATCTTATGAATAGTTAAATTAAGTATTAATAGATATAAACAGACAATCTTGGCTTGAAATTTACTCAAAAATAATACAATAAATGTGTAAGAAAACATAAATTCGTCACCTAAAATCAAGAAATAGCACAACAATGTTAAAATCGAATACCACCCCGTTTTGATCTTCATTGTAACACGTCTCGAAATCGTGTACAAACCCTGAAACGAAACACAATGATAAATATGTATTGAAACAAAAAACACATTAAGAGTTTAAAGAAATTTCAGTTACGTATTAATTAGTTAAATTCAACGTGGAAGGAACTATAATACACTTCAAAGCTTCCTTCTTATAATGTACACATTTAGACAATTTACGAGTTGATATAAATGTGAATTTTGTTTGATCAACGGCTATTAGGAATATATATTGCATTGCTTAAAACCTTAAAATGCCCATAAATCGTGATTATATATAATTGGAATAGATTTATTTCACTCTTTGGTAAAAAAGAGTTGCCATACAAGAACGTATATTAACTTCATACAAATATTAAACACTTTTGCCATATTTGTTTGTGATTCATTTATTCTTACGAGAGATGTTAAAGAAATCGCGATTACATAAATGGAATAGATATGTTTTTAATTTACTTTTTGGTAATTAAATAAGTCCCATAAAACATATATTAAATTTATATACAAATGTTAGGTTTTTTTTTTTTTTGGAACGGCAAATATATCCTACTCCTACTCCTAAACTACTCCTTGTTATGTTAGTGTCAGGGTTTGAACTCATGACCTCCTTGTTAGTAATCACCTTGTTAGCCAAGTGGGCTAGCCCCAACTTGTATATACAAATGTTAGGTATATTTAATTCTGGTGCATGTATCTTACAATAGGGTGAGCATGGGAGAGGTGGGATCGGTTTTGGGCTAAAATTTGATTTTTTTCGGTTTTAGTTTTTGGGTTCGGATTCTCGGTTTTTAGGTTTGGGTCTACGTTTTTGGGTATGAAACCTTGGTTTTGTGGTTTAGAATTTTCTGGTTTTTTTGGTATTCTGTGCTCAAAACCATTGTACGTAACATAAGTTGCCAGAAATAAATAAAAACCAATTACAAAATGGTCATTATGATTTACAAAACAGATAAAAACGTAATCTTGTTTTTTTAGAACTTTTTTTGACATGGCTGATCCATGTGGTTTGAAAATGTTGCACTGTAGTTTCTTATGATTACCTCTGTTTATTTTTGGTTGTTTAGTGCATATAAAAAGATATTTTTACCCTTTTTTATCTTTTTTTAATTATATTTTTTGTTATTAGGATTGTTTCACTTTTAGTGGTCTATTTAGATAAGCAGTGTCGTAACGGGCTCAGAGAGAGAGAGAGAGAGAGAGAGAGAGAGAGAGAGAGAGAGAGAGAGAGAGAGAGAGAGAGAGAGAGAGAGAGAGAGAGAGAGAGAGAGATGTACTAGATAAGAACTTCGGTCACCTTCTTCGATAACTTCATCGATGGTACTAACGAGCGAGAGAGAGAGAGAGAGAGAGACATAGAGATGAGAGATTGTTAAAGAGGGCCTGGCTACACCACAACACGCTCATAACGCTTAAATAAAGATCTGAGGGAAGTGTTTGACGTCCCTTTTAGCACCGATGACAGCGTGGATTTGGTTGCAATTGCAGAAGGAAATGGTGCTGGAAAGATCTGGTTCACTTTTACACCTTGTGAGTGTAAACACAAACTTGGTCTCACCAACCCACTTACCCACCTTTGTTGAACAACCAACCCACCATTGTTGAAGAAGGTGGCAAACTTTGTTTTCTCTTTGTTTAAATTCATTGAACCTAGTTGTTGTTTTTAGTCTTTGCTTGGCTATAAATAGAGGTTATAGCTTCATTGTAATGCACCACCATAAAAACATAGAGAGTGTTTTAGAGAGTTAGTAGTTTTTTCTTGTATTTCAGTTTGAGTTCTGAATAGAAGAACATTTGAGTTCCAACAAGTGGTATCAGAGCTTGGTTAAGCTCCCGGGGTAATTCTCTAAACACCCTCGTTTTTTTTGGTCGAAATTTTTTTGTCTCAAAATCGATTTCCGGGCACACCATTGTAAAGTTCGCGTTCCCACGATTCCGAATATATATTTTTCGGAATTTTTCGACCACCGGAAGACCTCCAAAAGTCCGGTCAAAGGTTCGCCGGAATAGTTGCCGGAAAAACCAGTTCGCCGGAGAAGACGACCGGAGAAGACGACACTGTAGCGTCACTGTAGCGACACTGTAGCGTCACTATAGCATCACTGTAGCGTCACTGTAGCAGGTTTCAGGAAATTGCAATTTGGTCCCTGAAGTTTCGAAAAGTTTCGTTTTCATCCCTGTATTTCCGAAAAATTTCAGATTGGTTTAAGGGGGAGAATGTGAGTGTAAACACAAACTTGGTCTCACCAACCCACTTACCCACCTTTGTTGAACAACCAACCCACCATTGTTGAAGAAGGTGGCAAACTTTGTTTTCTCTTTGTTTAAATTCATTGAACCTAGTTGTTGTTTTTAGTCTTTGCTTGGCTATAAATAGAGGTTATAGCTTCATTGTAATGCACCACCACAAAAACATAGAGAGTGTTTTAGAGAGTTAGTAGTTTTTTCTTGTATTTCAGTTTGAGTTCTGAATAGAAGAACATTTGAGTTCCAACACACCTGGGGGTTGTATTACATTTGTCATCAACATCATCCCAATCAAGATAGCATTATGTTTCAGTTTGTGCGATTTGTATTGATTTTGTTTTATAGGGTTGAATTTTTATTCTTTTGTAGTTTTGTTGATTCTCTCACATCCAAACTAAAGTGAATCCTGAATTAATGCGTACTCAAATTTGATTTTTATCGAATCTAAGTTCTGAAGGGTAGGTCCTATACATTAGATATCGTTTTAGTTCCTGAATTATGTTCCTACTGAATAATCTAGATTGGAATCTTTTTGTATTAACAAAAAAGATGGACTGCATACTGTTTGTGTTATTGGCGAGGTCTAGAGAGAGAATTTTTGTGTATTAACTAGAGAGGGTCATGGCTTACTAGCCACATTTTCAATGACTTCATGGTGGTTCTGTATTCAACAATCAAACAATGAAAGAGTAAATAAATAAACGAATACTTTAAACTAATTATATATTGATAATAAATCGTTACAATACAAGAGATTAACCAGAGAATAAACTCTAACTAAGTGAGATACTCTTGGATGACATTCACTTAGAATGGCATCAACTATTTATAACCAAAGACTAATCAAAGCTCTAGTTTTACATAAGACTAGGTCTAGCCATCATCACAATCCCTAACTAATAGGGAGTCTTCAGTTATCTTTGGGAACTCTTCTCTCTAATTGCTCCTAATCACGAAAGTGTCTGATCTATTCTTGTAGCACAAGTCACACTAAAGACATTATACCTTGAAGCCATCAGCGCTAGCACATTCCGAAGTTGTCAGCTCCATAAGATCAACGTGAGTGTTCCACATGTCATCATCAAACTATAGATTTTGACTCAACAATATACTCTATTTGATGATGTCAATACTAAACTATGAAAGCATAAATGAAAAGACTATTTATACATTTAGAGACTTATCCTTTATTGAATACAAATAAAGATGGATTTCTCAAAACACAAACTTTGTACAAGCCTTGACTTCTTCAGATTCATTGATTATTTCTTTATTAACAACGATGTATTCTGTTTGCCTCAGCTCCTCTATTCTCTTGTCTACTTATAACAATAGAAGAAAATGAAATCTGTTGATAATCTCCATCACCTTGCAATAATCCCTAAGCTTGAATATGTGAGCAGATGGAACATTAGGGATGTCACTTGTTCTCATAAAGCACATCCGCTCATTTCCATCAAAATAAAACATACCATGACACTATGCAACTATCAGCTTGTAGCTGGAAGTCTGTTGTTAATTTCCTTGGCGCCATATGGCAAAATTGGAATTTTGAACACTTTTTTATACCTCTTTGATCTTCTTCTCTTATTGGGTACAACCACTTCTAAACTCTTGTCCTTCACGGAAATCAATTACATCTTTTGAACCTTCTTAATCATAGACATCCATACAACATTTGACTCTTATACAATAACCCTTTAAACCCTTCGTCACCCTCAACACCTCCACCCATTCAAAATATCTATACTTAACCAATTTAGTACCCAAATCCACTTGGGGAAACATATCAGGTCCACCCAACCTGGTTATTTGTGCTCATAGAATTTTAAGACTTTTGGGCATTATGCATCTATCTTTCACAAATTCATAGGAAGAACTCCCCCAGAAGCCACATTTGTAAATTTCTTAACCATCAAGTCTATTCCTTCTTTTGATAGCGTTTCCAGGATCCTCATGGATGGATCTTTGTTCTTCCAGCATGCTCTTTATGGGCATAGGCCCTTCCTTTTTCAATACTTTCAACACCAAATTTTCTCCCTTTTACTTTATTTGCTTTATGAGAATCACTTGATTGCAATCTTCAATAATCTTTCTGGCTTGCTCTATAGTGATGTTTGTTGGGCTTTTTACAGATTAACACAATTCAATCAGGCACCAGAAGATAAAACATATTAAATCCCAAATTTGAGCAGATTATTTAGCAAGATCATATCATGTTCATAATAAGGATCATAAGTTCAAAACAATTGCATCAACAACAAGATGGATATGAATTCATACGTTTGTTTGAATGTTAAGGATCCAAAGTAGAATCCCTCTAATGATTCACACCCAAGATCACCAAAAGAACAAGCAGACAGAAATTCTTCATGCTGAAGGAATCGATCCAAAAACCCTTGAAGGGTTAGAGGATTTCGGCAAAGAGGAAAAGGGAGGGAGGAGGGATGGTTGGCGGCTCACTTAGGAGGCTTAAGATGCCTTATGGTTGAACCCCAAGGCCTTTATTTATAGTGTATGGGCTCCTAGGGTTTTAAACTTAGGAGCCTTTTGGCGGCCGCACCCTCTAGACTTGTTTCTATTAATTAAACTATTAATTAATTACAATTCAATCCCTTAATTAATTTATATAAATTAATTTTACAATTAATTTATTAATTAATTCTTGATCCAGTTTCTGATTAATTTATTTATCAATAAATTAATAAACTGATCATTCCTCTATTATTTCTGCTACTGATTGTTTTTACTGGGTCGTAAGGGAAACCCAAATAGGACCTTGCTATTATTAGAAGTATTACCACAGTTGATGACCTTGGACATATTTCCAACAGTCTCCCACTTGGACATGTCGTCAACTTTGTATGGTCTGATACTTTTAGATAATAAGCAGAGAATGTAACATCCAATGCAACTGCCGAACTCTGATCAAGATCACGATCATGAGACGGCCCCCAGATAAGAGATCAATTATTCCTCCATTCTACAAGATATATTTTATGAACCTGGAACATGGATAAAGGTCAATTCCCAAAAGCTCAAATTCTATTTCCCGATAGAGATTTATGATGACCATATCATACTACTTAATTAAACACATCAATCTAGTCAGAGCTCGGCTGAGTGTTTAAGTGTCAACATCAAATCATCGAGGGGCCCACATATATTGCTTCTCCTTATTAGGGCACAAGGAACAGATAAACTTTTACTACATAGTCCCTGTCTACTTTATCATGTTACACACAGGCATACCCTTTATAACTACCAGTTACGAACAACGTTTGAGTAGACCAGTACATAACAAAATCATAGAACAAATCCTCATGCATCTAGGTTTGAAGAATAAAAGGCATTATCATCCTATATTACTTGTGACTAAATCCATGAAGTAATCTTTAGGTGCAGGTTGTTCCAATACTCAAATCTCTATCAAGCACTCATAAGTGTTAGTTGCAATCCCCATGCTATGTCTAGTCACTATAGGAAGTCTAGTAACATTACATGACAGTCGTAAATCACTACTTGCTTCCAATAGTATGACCGACTGTGGAAGTTTGAGTAAATTAATACTCGGGAAGCGAGTTCTAAACATGCTAAAGTGAAACACAGTGTTAAAAAATAATGCAAATGGTAGCTTATTAGCTTATTACCAAATCTCTACATGAAAATCACCAAATCAGATATGATTTTAATACTGTTATATGTTTCTAGTTCTATTCAACTTATAACTAAAATTTTATTTATCTATGTACCCAAAATGACCTTCATTTTGTTTTGTGTAGACATCATTGCAGATTATCCAACCGGACATCCTCCCGATGATATCTCAATGTGTCATGTTACTTTTCTCTCCTAACTAAACTTTGAAATATGGCAGCATTCCCTGAGTATGCGTTTTTACTTCTTATGGCCCTTGGGTTCCTCAGTCAAGATGATTGTTCTCTTGGTATCGAGAAGATTTCAAGGAGATCACTGATGTTGAGGACAACACCAAGATTACCAACAAAATTCTCATCCATGAAGTCTTTAGCATCATTAGTTGATACAAATACTCAAAATGTTTTTGCTGAGTTAGTTAACATTCTCAGATTCGAAACGTTTCCAAAATATTTCATTTTCCATTCACCCACAACTCTGTGTTTTCTCATGTATGCTTTAGTAATGTATTCAACCACCGTCCAGTGACTTGTGCTAAGTTTGTCCTGAAACTGACTTACTATGATCTAAGCATACAAGTCATCAGGATGAATATATGTCATGCCACTTATGATCGATCCTGTAGCAAAAGCTTACGGGACTCGACTCATATTGTTCCAAACTTCTTCAGTATCGGAAGATTGATTCACAATCAATCCTATGTCAGGATTTAGAAAACCCTTTTCTTGAAGTCATGCATCTCGAATTTCTTCAATATCATACTCCAAATGTATATTGGCTAAGTCCCTTTAGACATTTTTATCTATCCATATAGATGCTTGTACCACGTGTAAGACCCGTTTCCACCGCGGTGCGGCCCTTAGGTGTCTGCGGCACGATGTGGGAAGGAGCAGGATACGCGGGTTGGCTGGAGACCGCGTCGTGTATTCCATAGGTCTGCAACGCGGCGCGCAGCAGAAGTGAAAACCCCTATTTCGAATTTAAGCTCCTATATAAAGTGTCCCCATCCCTAGGGTTCGTGTTTTTGGGAGGTTTGCTGGGGTGGAGGCGACTGAATTCTGCAGTAGCTCTCCTATTTTGAATCATTGAAGGTCTTTGAAGATTAGAAGGTTAGAGAAGGAGGTATCGACGTGTGGGAAGGCTTGCAACTGGTAGTGTGCATCCCTTCGTTCCAAAAGCAAGGTAATGGGATCTACCCTTCTGATTTTCTATTTGACCTCGTTATATGGTGTTATTCCTTGGTTTGTGGATTTAAATGGCTTGTATGATGAGGATTGGGGAAGGAAGGACTCTAGTCCCCAAATATCCGACCTTAGACACCTCCCTAATGTCTTTAGGTCTTGATTTAGCCATTGTTGTACCTGATTCAGATATTGCTAGTTTTAAGATTGTATTAGCTTTGTAAAGATTGGGGTTTTGGACCATGGACACGCATGGACTTGCATGTCTATAAGAATGTGGCCTTAGGGTAGTTTCTGATCCCAGGAAGGGTTTAGGACGAACCTTAACCGATGGCCGAATTGATTAAGGGCTTAGCAATGGTTTTAGACAGATTCAAGTCCGAGCCGCAGACTAGACTGGTTAGCGACGCGGATTCGGGTGAACCCCGTAAATGCATGGCGAACCTCCGCGACGCGAAGGGGAGAAGCTGCGCCGCAATCTCCTCTGATGTTGACTTTTGATCAGGAGTTGACGTTTGACCGCTGATTTGTGACAATTGTTGGGTTTGACCTTTAGTCGAACCTATAGGAGTAAGGTTTGTGGTTAATATGTTGTGTGTGTGGGATTTAGGTGATCGGACGAGCCTAGTTTGGGGCATTAGAGATTATCCACACGTTTGTGATTCAGGTGAGTATCCTCACCTTACTATATGATGTTGCACGTTAGGCAACTTGTGTGTTATTTATAGTTATGTGATTTGTTCTATAATTGTGATTATCTGTTGTTGGGCTCAGTTTTGATGTGTGTTCACTCGTCGGTGTTGTATCACGAGTTGGACTATCGCCTTGTCCCATAGCTGTTGTATGATGGGCTGGGCCAAAACCGGGAACCTATAGCTGTTGTATGATGGGTAGAACCGCCCCGTGTCCATAGCTGTTGTATGATGGACGCCCGTAGCTGTTGTATGATGGACGCCCGTATCTGTTGTATGGCGGGTAGGGTCGGGTCATTCTCGAGGATGGGTTGTTGAATGTGTGGGCATGTATGGTAATTTGTGGAACTCACTAAGCTTTGTGCTTACCCGTTGATTTTTAAAACATTTTCAGGTACTAAAGTTGATAAAGGGGGCGAGCTCGGCGTGACGGCAGTGCATCGCATATCTACGACTTGCAGTTATCTTATTAAGTGAGATTTTACAATTACGGGACGGATATACTCTGATAAAATGTTTTGATGATCATCGTTTTAACATTTTAATAAAATCATTTGTGTTTTATTTTTAATTTTAAAGTAATTTTTGGTTGGAAATTTGGGGCGTTACACCACGTGTGTACATTGTATCTCCTGAGATCTTTTATAGCGAAAATATTTCTTAAAGTCAAGTCATTACACTTTGTAACAATAAGAAATTGATTCCTATAAGCAGTATGTTATCAACATACGTTTCATAGGTAGACTACAATAATACTCCCACTAGTTTTGACATAATTAAAGAACTCATTCTTGCTTCTTTACACATTTCATGACTGCAAAGATTCCAACTATGAGGCGCCTGTTTGATTCTCTAGACGAATCTTTCTAGATTTGTACATTTTGTTCGGATATTTGGCATGTTCAAAACCCCTTGGTTGTGCCATATACTCGACCCTTTATGTTTTCCATTTAAGGAAAGCAGTTTTGATCATGCAATTTTCTATGACTCACGAAGTGCAGTTGCGGCAAACGATATCCTCACATATTCATTCTTAGCTACTGATGAGAGTGCCTTTCTCAGTATCAATTTCTTGAGTTTGAGTATTACGCTACTCGGCCAGTTTTTCCATGAACGTGTGTACATTCATATTTATGTTGCTTTCTTTTAAAGATCCAATTACTCCCACTAGTTTTTAGGTCAAGTGTAAGATTGGTCAAACTAAAGCATAGACCGAGTCTCTCTATCTATATCCACTATCTTTGGTAGTAACCGAGATCACCAATGCTTCCATGTAGTTTGATAACTCATCCGTACCAACTTAGTGTTTTACCACTAATTAGTGTATCCTTTTCAGTAATATGATACCATAATACTCATGAAAGTGATCAACTCTACTAGACTTCCAAATAGGAGGAGGTATGTCAAGTTCTTAACTTAACAGGATTCTGATCCCTTAGTTAAGTCCTATTGTTGACCAAAGGTTTCTTCATTGGTTAATCCTTGAATCCCTTCAAGTTTACTCTTACTCCCACTGGTTCTTTGGATATCAGCTCTTTCCAAAGAAAGACACTTCTTTTCGAGACACAAACACTTTGTTCTCGAGTGACTTGTAAAACAGGTATCCAAAGTACTTGCGGGATAACCAATGAAACGACACTAATTCTATCAGGCTTGTTATGAGCTTCGGCTGAAGACATCACAACTCGAGACTTTCATATGTACCGGTGGGAATGAACCTTACTTCATATTTCAGATGGTGTCTGTGCAACCTTCTTAGTCTAAGATGTGGTTTTAAGTTATGTGTGATTTTATGGTCTAATCCATTTGAAACTAATTGGAAGTGTATCTCGATACATTGCGGATCGAACCATTTCAAATAATGTTCGACTTCTCCTTTTAGACACGCTACAATACTGTAGTGTTCTTTGGAAGGAGATGACTGTGAAACGTTTTCTCAGTTCCTAAGATGTTCGTGTAACTCATTACTCAGATATTTTCAACTTAGTTGATTTTCCAATTCACTTTACGAAACCTTTGAACAATTTAAGTTTCTTACTACTGTTTATTCTAATAAACAAAGTCATATTTGCTAAAACCGATTAGCAGATATAATGAAGTATGACTAATCGTGTCTATCGGCAGATCTGGGCAGTTCACAAGAACTAGTGTGGACATTTCCATATAATCTTAGTTTCTTTCACATTTCTACGTGAATTATGACTTTGTTGATTTTTTTTAATTTAATTAAGAGTTGCATTCATCATATGACTCTAAGTCAAACGATTCCAAAATCATGTCCACTTGAATATTTGTGTGACAACCGTCAAAAATCAGTCAACATAAGTCAACAATAATCAAGAGAAGTCGACTAGAGCGCACATTAGATTAACATGTTGAGGTGTAAACTTCATAATCTTTGTATTATACTTGAATATTATTATAATACTACGTGCACTAGTTGGAGACAATTATCGAATAAACACTATAAATGCGTATGACAAATTACGGCAATGTAGAATTTCGATAAACACACAAATATTATTTTAGTATAAATAATATTTATAAAATGATGTTTTCATGAATACGAACCTGTGGATATATAGAACGTCGAAAACGGAGTTCACATGTAAAAGATACAGCAGTTCAGTCGCTGAAAACAATAAACGTACACAGAAATTGAACATTAAAATACATTACGTGGTGCCTTAAACATTAAATATGAAGTAATGTAACATATATTAAGGAACGTAATATGATCTAGTATTTAATTTCATAGCCCGGTTATTTTTCCGGTAAAACGTCATATACCGCGAACCCGGAAGTTACCGCACTTTTATAAAAACTCAAGCTTTTATAAATGAGACTAGTTAGTTTTTTTAAAAGCTAACCTAAGACATCTTTTGTCTTTTATAATGATGGCTAAGCCACCCTAAGATCTTACACCTAAAAGCTAAAACCCATTTCCCTATGACTTTTAGCCATTTTCCCATGCAACCACCACTTCCCCATGCAAAGTCACCTCACCCTCTCCCCCTCCTTCATAATCTAGGCCAAGAAGGGTCATTCCTCACCCTCACTTCATCTTCAAACTCACTTCTCATATTCTCTCAAAAATCTTCAAGAATTTCCAAGTGATTCCAAGCTTTTTCAAGTGTTTGTTCAATCCAAGTGGTAAGTTGTGTTCCTCTTTTGATTCTAAGACTTTCTATATCATTTTCACCTCCTTTACACACACTAATATCCACTAAAATTCATTGGGTACTAGCATTGTTCAAGGGTCCTTGAGCTCCATCATTCATCATCTTCAAGAGCCTTGCATCCAACTTGGTAAGATATGATCATCTAGTTGTTCCAAGTTTCGTAATACTTTCATTAACTCTTTTACACACAAATACTCACGGGAATCCTTTGGATAATAGTTTTGTCCAAGAGTCCCTCGAGCTCCAAAGCCACTATCTTCATCCTTTCCATCAAGATCCTTAGATCCATCACCCAATGTGAGTTCATACCCCTCATTTTCACTTTTATCCAAGTTTTAGGGGGAGAATACAAGTTTAACCATGAATATGATATATTTTGTAAAGTTTATGATATGTTCTTGAAAAATAATATGTTATATGTTATGTTCTTGAAATATGATGTGTTCATGGTTTAGTCATCTTATTATAAAGTGATTGGCACAAAAAAATGGATTTTGGTAAACTATAATACACTTTTAGTTTAAGGAAATAGCCATCTAGACGTTTACACATATTTGTCACCAACAAAACCTTATTCTTTATGTTATTGACAAAATGGTCATGGAAATGATACTTTATATGAATATTTGAAAAAGGATGTGAAAATACACTTATTAAAATGGTCTAAGTAAACAAGATGCCACTATCTTTATGTCAAAACTACTATTTAGTAAAAAGATTGTTATTACGACGTAATAATGACTTTTGGACTTATAACGTCATAATAAGTTTTGGAAATGTTATTTTATAAAGAAGTTGGTATTTAAAACGAAAAGAACTATGTTTTTAGTAATGAGTACAAGAATGACCATTTAGAAAAATCACTATTATTTCCTATAAAATGATGAGGTTTAAAAAGTGTTGCCATCACTTAAATAAAATGACTAAAATAAACTTCTTACCATGACATATTGTATGAACTTTAAAACTATCTTCAACATGTATATATTTAGTGTTTTAGATGTAAGAAATCGTGTATTTCAACTCATCGACATCTTTTAGATCTAAATATACCAATACGACGGGAAACATTTATATAAATTATAAAGGGAATAATTTATGGAACGAACGACAAGAAACAGTAGACATACTAAACATGATTATATAAATTATAAAGGTATAATTTATGGAACGAACGACAAGAAACGGTAGATATGCTAAAGATAATTATATAACAATATAATTATTACACACTATAATTATCATTGACATTTTGATAATTACAAATACAAATGGGTTTTCAGTAACTTATACATTATAATTATCATGGACAAATTTGATAATTACAAATACAAATGGATTTTCAGTACACTTATACACTATAATTATCATGGACAAATTTGATAGTTACAAACATAAGGGATTTTCATTTCAATACAAAACGGTTTTCACTACGCTACGAAAAAGGATATGACATTTGCGTTGGGTAATATTGTGAGACATCGTTTCACGGTACTAAGAAGAGTACACACTAAATTCCTGGATTATAACCTTAATCATGTATGAGCGGGATAGTTGTATATAGATCTATATGGGATTGACAATCCCCACCTATGGTTGTTAGCTACAACTACGACCGACGGGTCAAGGGTGACAAATGTCTTACCACTATTATGACGTCTGAAGAACGCCGTGCCAGGTCACTAGGTCATAGCAAGGTTATAATAACTCGCAAATTAACAACGAACGTCCTGTATTTGGAAGATATATCTCCAAATGGTTTTACTTAAGTGTGAAACTACATGTTATACTTTTCAAGGGCTCTAACAAGAAATTATCACTATTTCACTACGAAACATATATCGCTACCATATTTCAAGGATTTTTACTATTACACTATGGGTTTTCACTATTACACTATGAGATTTCCACTATTTCACTAAGTAGATTTATACTATTTCTCTACGAGCTTTTCACTATTACACTACGAACATCTTCGCTAATACACTACGAACGTTATCGCTATACTACAAGCTTTTACACTACGAACATTTTCGTTAATACACTACGAACATTTTTACTATGCTACAAGCTATTACACTACGAACATTTTCGCTAATACACTACGAAAGTTTTCACTATGCTACAAGCTTTTACACTACGAACATTTTCGCTATTACACTACAAACGCTTTCACTATTACACCACGAGCTTTTACAAAGGAATCACTATATTTCTCACTACAAAAATCTTATGAACTCACCAACGTAATGTTGACACTTGCAAAATTACTTGTATTCTCAGGTAACAATTAGTCCAGTACGACTAACCTCTGGATGGGACGTGAAGACGTCTCTTTTGATTATTTTGATATCATTATGTAATTGGTCTAAAAACATATTGTTGAACAATGTAACTTTCCAATTATAATGTATGATGGTTGTTTATCTACTTATGTTTCAATGTATGCAATGGTTGTGATACTATGATTCGTTCCGCCCTCCGACAATTCCACCATCGTGGTTTGGGGGTGTGACAATTTGGTATGCAATACTTATTTAAATATAATTCTAACAATCATACAAACACAATTATATATCCAATACACTTTTGGATGTATGTTTTCAAATTATTACTACTAATGCAACCAACACATTCATATATACTGCAAGGATAATATTTGAATAAAACAACCATTTTTAAAAAAAACATAAAATAAATATCCTCAAACAATGAAAATATGAAACAATGTTATATGCAACTATCAACTAGTAAAAAATGAAATTATCTAACTAAACACCAAAAACTGCATGAGCCATAATCTCGATCCTGTAATAGCAGCAGTGCTCCTGTTTCCCATGATCTGAATAAGCTCTTATGCATCAGCATCCTGCATCCTACTTAGTCCCTGTATACAACGAAAATGTGAGAAAGACATCATGTATTAAGGAATTAAGGATCAGAAGTTTTTTTGATTTTTTAGATATACCTGAGTTGCCAAACCGTTTGGCCTTGGAGCATATTCCAATATTTCTGTGACTGTATCATAACCTGTGAATTCCCAGCTTGAGACACCTCGGAACTGGCCAAATGGTTGTCGTGGACCGTTTCTTGATATGTCTCTTGATCGGGCTCAATTCTGAAGTAGGTGTATATGTGAAACAATGTATCTCTATGATCGACTCATACAGAGTCAACATCGAATGCATCTTCATGATAGACTTGTCCTGGTTTCCCTTTCTATACATCTGGATGAACAGATCATATTGGCTGGTCAACGAGTCGAGAATGATGTTAGCACTCAACTCCCGATCAATAGGATGACCAAGTCTGCATTGTTCGCTAATGTATCCCTCAATTTTGAGAACATGTGCACTGACGCTACTACCCTCTTTTAGCTTGCACCCTTCAAGTTCTTCGAAGATCATACTTCGTTCTTGTTTAACTGGTTCTTGGAACCTTTCCTCAACTAGGCGTGCTAACTCGTAAGGACCCAGAAACTCGAAATCCCTGCGGATCTCGGGGCCAATGGTCAATAGCATAACATAACGAACATCTTCAGACTCATCAATCAGGAAGTCATGCTGAATCACGTCTTCCTTTGAAAGGGTATATGGAGATATAATAGGGAGAGGATTCTCAATCAGATACGACTTGCCTTCGTACTTTAGAACAAGATTCCAAGTGCAAAGACAGTCTAGATAGTACAGACCATTAAGCTTATCCATATCTAGTAGATACTTCTTAAAGCTTTTAGAGATGGGTGATGGAGGAGAAGGAGGAGAATTGACAGTTGCTTCAGACATCTATAAAATCATAAATTTTAGTTAGTTTAATTATTAGTCCTTTTAAACAATTACCCAATTATTATTTAACAAGACTAGGATCCAAAATCTTCCAGTTATGATGTGAAGATGGATGTCGTAATCACAACATAATGGTCATTAAGGTAGATAAACCTTTTATCGATTTCAATCTCTATGAAATTCCTAGATCTGTGAGATTCATTGACTTAAGGTCAATGGCATGTTAATCTCGGTTATACTCATCTCAAATCCATGACAGGGATGCCATGGATCATGGATCAAACAGTGAACAGGCCATGCAAAAACCGTGTGATCCCCGGCTCAAGATACGCTTGAGAATCGCGAGTGCCACATCACCTTCAACTATGACTGATGTGCCGGCTCAAGATTCATTGACTGATGTGCCGGTTGACCACACAGCTCCATCAATAGATCATAAAGAAAATGTGCATTTTTCATGGGTAGCATGTGATTCACATTTTGTTTTAATTAAAACGGGACTTTTGTTTTAATACTTTTAAGGTAATACTTTTTAACTGATAAACATTGCCCTATCAAACCCTTTCAGTAACTCAACTATGTAAAATGTGATAGGCCGTGAGGGTGGTATACGGTAAATGTCATTTAAAAACCAAACTCATTAGAATTCATAAGAATCCTCCTTCAAACCTTCAAACACATTTAAAGTGGGTGAGCCTAGTCATGGTTTGACCAATGTTTTTGTTTTGATTTAAGTTTTAATAATATATAAGATACTGTTCTAAATATATTAAGGGTAAAGTTTAAACAATTTAAAACTTATGTTTGTCATATTTAATTCCATTAAAAACAATTTAATAATTAAATTAATCAACTTAAATCAAAAGTAAACAGTTTAGGCAATAAGGCACTTAAGAAAACTAAGCAAGTTAGGAAAATTGCAAGGCAAGAAAGATTTTGTAAAACCCTAGCCGCCAAGTCCTATGGAGAATTCCTAAACCCTCTAAAATTTCGACTAACATGTATCTAAAGAACGTAAATCAGGAAAAATTCATAACATGCAATTTTCATGATTTTTGAGCAGTATACCTATGATTTTCGATTCAGGCAGGCAAAACAATTTATATTCAAGTTTTAATCTAATGTGCATGCAACGTAAGAACAATGGCTCCGATACCACTGTTGGGATTTTTACAGATTAACACAATTCAATCAGGCAGCGGAAGATAAAACAGATTAAATCCCAAAACTGAGCAGATTATTTAGCAAGATCATATCATGTTCATAATAAGGATCATAAGTTCAAAACAAATGCATCAAAAACAAGATGAATATGAATTCATACCTTTGTTTGGATGTTAAGGATCCAAAATAGAATCTATCTAATGATTCACACCCAAGATCACCAAAAGAACAAGCAGACATAAATTCTTCATGCTGAAGGAATCCATCCAAAAAACCTTAAAGGGTTAGAGGATTTCGGCAAAGAGGAAAAGGGAGGGAGGAGGGATGGTTGGCGGCTCACTTAGGAGGCTTAGGATGCCTTAGGTTTGAACCCCAAGGCCTTTATTTATAGTGCATGGGCTCCTAGCGTTTTAAACTTAGGAGCCTTTTGGCGGCCGCACCCTCTAGACTTGTTTCTATTAATTAAACTATTAATTAATTACTATCCAATCCCTTAATTAATTTATATAAATTAATTTTACAATTAATTATTAATTAATCCTTGATCTAGTTTCTGATTAATTTATTTATCAATAAATTAATAAACTGATCATTTCTCTATTATTTCTGCTACTGATTGTTTTTACTAGGTCGTAAGGGCAACCCAAATACGACCTTGCTATTATTAGAAGTATTACCACAGTTGATGACCTTGGACATATTTCCAACAATGTTAATATCAGCAGCAATTTCTTGAGCAATCATGGGAGTCTCTTTTTGTTTTTTGGCACTAGATGTAACAAGCTGAGAAGATGTTCTTTTTGTAAGAACAGATTCTATGGGAGCTTGATCATCAAAATCTAAATCACTTGGATTTGTTAATTCCTCCTCGACATGAAACCCCCCTCTCAACTTGAGATGCTTCAAGAAACAAAGTATCCAATGGAACTGCATTATTAGGTTTATCGTTTCATTATTAGTGTCAAGATCATGCTGCTGCTCCCCCTAAGGTATTGTCTCCCCCTGTTGACATCATCAATGGAAAGAGAAATCATGAGTTTATAAAAAAGGGGGAACATATATTGATGTAATGGAAGCATGAGGAACAGTCAAGCTTGGAATTGTAGAAACAGTTAGAGTCAAGAAGTTCTATAAGCTAGCAATCATGTTTTGTATCTCTTGAATGGTGATAGTAGGAAGTGGGTGTATACGAACTGTCGGTGATGATTCAAAAAGGTTTGAAATAGACTTCATATAACTTGTTAACTAAATAATAGATGATATTTGTTATTATGGAAAAGTTGTGAAGGTCCCTTATGTTTCTCTTAGCAGAGTGTTCGTTTGAGGCAGTAGTTCATGAAGGCTTAAAACAAAATGAGAAATTCAGGAAACTTGAAGGAAGTACAGCTTTCATGATCATTTATAGATGATAAGGTGTATTTAATTCCTTGAATGTTTTGAGGTAGGTTAACAAGATCAAAAGAGTATGATTGTTGTTGAAACTTTGTAACTAAGGATTCAACTGAGACTAGAGTTAGCGTTGATGAAGAGACAGTAGGCGTTGAAGAGTGTATTGTCTTAAGGGCTGTGATCTCAACCTGAATATTATCAATCTTGGAGGAAAAGGCTTCTACAACTGTATCAACCTTAGTGGACAACTTGGTAACAACATCTAGAATCTAGCATAAAGTCATTTTTGTGGTTATCTCGCCTACATTGTGGTGTTGCAACATAGGATCATGGACAACAAATGGTGGAACCTATATCCTAGGGTATTTATATTTAGGGATACTGACCATTCTTAGAGATAGTGTATGATAAATATGGTGGGTGATGCTTTCATAGAAGTTGAATTATAATAACCCGCGAAAAAAGTCAAAAAGGGTAAAACCGTCTTTTGACACGTTATAAAACTATTATGTAAAATATTATGTATTTGTAACATAATGATATAAGAAATAAGAAATTATATGAAATTTGGAGTTTTTAACGCGTGAATAGTAAAACTTGACCAAAAAGGGTAAAATGGTCATTTGACATGGAAATGACCAAAAATGTTAAGAAAATGTCAAGTTGGAAGTTAATGGGACAATGTTGCAAGATTTTGGGTCTTAGGACCATTTTTGTAAAGAAAGTGTAAATTTAGGACCAAAATGTAATTATTTTATAAATATTAAATATAAAATAAGAGAGTTATTACTCTCTATGTTCAGAAATCATTTGAGAGGATTCTAGAGAGCACGAGAGAGAGCTAGAGAGAAGAAGAACACGGAAGCTCAAGGGAATTGCCAAGAAACCAAAGGAATCAAAGGTTGGAATTAGTGATTCCAAGGTAAGATTTCATCTTCTTTAACCTAGTTCTTGGGTATGTGCTTGAATTTGGTTCCTTGGGTTGAGTAGAAACTGAAATTGCAGTTATAAATCATGTGGGTTAAGTAGCTAATGCTTCCAATAAGCCATTAGTTAAGAACTTAACCTAAAAACATGAAAGTAGAATGCTATTCTTGAGAATTTTCAAGTTTAGCCAAGAACTTTAATTTCTGCAATTGAGTTATTGAAGTGTTTTTAATGGCTTAAAATGTGTTATTAGTCAAGGGTTTTAGTCTTAGAACAAACCCCAAGTGATTAAGACCTGGAATAAGAGCTTAAAGCCTTAAAACTGCATGCTACAGTGCCAAATCGCGACTGATCAGGAGCCTGCCCAGGCGCCAGGCGCAGTGCGCCCAGGACCAGGGCAGGGTGCGCCCAGGCGCAGTGCGCCCCACACCTGGCGCAGTGCGCCTTCAGTCAGGGGCCAGGCAGGGACCAAAAATGTTAGAAATTTCAAATATTTCAAACGCTAGAAACTATAGCTAGACATGTCCGATTGACCTGAAATTTTAGCCATAACCCTAAAATGGTATAAGAACATGTCGGGAATGGTCAAATCCGTAATCCGACCTTGCAGAAAAGTCACTGTAGCGGCAGTGGCTAAAATCACTATTCATGTTAAAACTTAATTTTGGAATTTGAGCTAGACTTGTCCAATGGACTTCAAATTTGAAACACAAGTCTAATATGGCCTAAGATTTCATTGAAAATAGTCGGAACTAAAATACGACCCCTCGGGATTAATGTAGCAGTATACGCGTATCTCGGGGAAAACGATAAAACGAGTGTATTAATGGTTATACATTTATTATAACCTGGAGTTATGTCATATGAGACTTTAGCATTATAAAGTAATTATATTGAGTATTTATATATATAATACATGTATAGGTGGTGCTTCAAACGTTGTGGAGCACGGGAAAGGAAAAGAAATACGAGAAGCTTAGAGACTTGTAACAACGTCAAGGTGAGTTTTATGAGGATTTTTATAGTACATAGCAAAATATTATTTTCAGAAAGGTAAGATTTCCAAATGTTTATAAATACTAAAGTTTGGAAAATAGTTTTTAATGAAGCTCTATACAAGGGCTTAGTGTTAAAAGCAGATTTTTAAAGTATTGTTTGCAAAGTATTTTGAAAGAAGTTCCTTATAGGAACTAAGATGTTAAAAGCAGTTTTGAAAGTATTTTTAGCAAAGAGTTATAAAAATGTTTGAGTAAGAGTTGTTTACAAATTGTGTTCCATTTTGACCAATTTGAGATGAAATGAAGTAAGAATTAAAGAAAGAAAGAAATATGAGCCAGTTGTCCGGACTAGGATCACCCACATAATCGGGGGATCAGAAGACACTACTGGGATGGTACCTCCCGTCGCGAAGTAGTTGTCTAGATTAAGTATACCCTTGTGCTTGAATTCGTTCCAAGTCACAAAGGGGAGACAGAATGAGCATAACCGAGTGGGCAGATCTGTTCTGTCCCACGAGGGGAGCTAGTTGAATGAATTAATTAACTTAATTCATAAGTTTCAGTTGGTCACGAGAAAATGAGAAAGAAAGCAGTTTTTATGAAAGAAAGACTTTTTAAAGTTTGAAAGTAAAGAAGAAAAGATATTTTGAGATTTATGAAATAAATCAATTTTGAACAGTGTAATTTTAATATTTCAAGTTTTGAACAGAAAAGCTTTTGGGTCTAAACCCATATTACTCACGAGGCTTTATGTCTCACGTATACTATTTTTTTTAAATGCTATGTACTTAGGTGAAAGGAGCAAAGACTGCAGTTGGAACCGGTTTAAATACTGTAAGTTTAAATTATGGTATCTGTATTGAGTCTGTAATACCCCCTCGAGTTAAGTTTGTAAAATAAATAAATAAAAATTTAAGTGGCTATTTTATAGTCACGAGTTGTAAAATATGTTTGAAAACTGTATTTGTATATTAAAATATGGTTTGAGAAAAGGGGTGTTACAGTTTTGGTATCAGAGCCATAGTTTAAGCAAATTAGGTTGGAATACCATCCTTGGCTTAAACTAGCAAGAGTAGTAGTAAGGTGCCTTAGTAATATAGAGGTACACTTAGACCTATAGAAGTTATAGAGTGAGTATAACTGCTATAATAATGCAGTAAAGATAAGGAGATAATATGTTACCGCTTACAAAATACTATATAGAATTGTGTATTAAACCAATGATTTGTTCATCTATATAGTAATGGGAGACAGAAGACAAGCTGACAGGGGTGAGGGCAGTCACACTTCTTCAAGAGGAAGTGAACCACATGTTCTTCGAAATGATGAGGCCGAGCCAAACCCACCACCACAACCTGTCACTATGGAAGCAATTCAGTACTTAATCAATAACTTACGAAATGAACTGAAGCAGGATGTGCATAACATAATAGACAGCCGAATGGGTGAACCTAGTGCCCAATCATCACAAGAAGTCTCCAAAAAGACAACTGAGGAAGAGGTTACTGGAGGGAACAAGAAGGAAGAAAAGGGCTGCTCTTTTAAGTCCTTTATGGCTTGCAAACCGCCCGAATATCATGGCAGTTTTGAGCCAAAGGTAACAATGCGGTGGGTCCGAGAGATTGAACAAGTGATGCAAGCAAGCAAATGTGGAGAAAATGACCGAGTCAACTACGCCTCTCGGCAGTTGAAGGATGATGCTTTGGTATGGTGGAACACCAAATATGAAAGCTTGGGAAAGGATGTTGTATATGGCTGGTCATGGGCGGAATTTGTCTCGTGTCTCAAAGATAAGTTCTATCCCACGCGAGATTTGGAGAAAATGAATGAAGATTTCTTAACAATAAAGAAAGGAGACTTGACAGTGGATGAGTATACGAAGAAGTTTTGCGATATGCTACCTTTTGTGGGGGAATCCTACCCCAGTGAGCGGTCCCGAATTAACCGCTATGTCCGGGGTTTACCATGGAACTATGAGCTAGAAGTAAAGAAAGCTGAAACATTAGATGGGGCGATCAATGCTGCCCGAACTGTGGAGGATGTTGGAAAACGAAGAAAGGAGGAAGGACCTGGTTTTAGTGACAAAAGGAAGACAGTTAGTAACAGTGGAAACATAAAGAAGAAAGGGAAGATGAGTTCAAGTCAGAGCCGACAGGGAAGTGTAAAGAAGTGCGAGAAATGTGGGAAAGAACACGGTGGCGAGTGCCGAGCGGGATCAAATGCCTGCTTTAATTGTGGCGGATTCGGTCACAAAGCGAAAGATTGCAAAGCTAAGAAAGCCAGCGAAGTGGAGTGTTTTTCATGCCATCAGATGGGGCACTATAGTTTCAACTGCCCAAACAAGGGAGGAGAAACTGTGGTGTCAACAGCTCAGAAGAAGACCGAACCCCAGAAGGTGAAGACTCGAGCTTTCCAGATCACCAGGGAGGAAGCGAAGGAGACTCACGATGTGGTCTCAGGTATACTACTAATCAACTCGACACCTGCATATGTCCTGTTTGATTCTGGGTCTACATATTCTTTTGTGTCCCATGGGTTTGGAGCTAGATTAAAAGTCCCATTAGAATTGTTAGATCTAGTTTTTGAGGTAGAAGTGGCGGACGGGAAATTTGTGGAAGTTCAGCATATGTATCGGGATTGCGAACTTGACATCAACGGCAAGAAGTTTCGACTTAATCTCCTTCCTATTGGAATTAAGTCCTTTGATGTAATAATTGGGATGGATTGGCTTGGTGCAAATGGTGCGAAGATAGCTTGTGGTCAGAAGAGGGTATCCGTTAAAACCCTAGGAGCAAAAATGTATGTATATGGGGAGAGAAGAAAGCATGTGCCAAGTATCATCAGTGTAGCTAAGGCTCGAAGATGTATCAGGAAAGGATGTGTATCTTTCCTGGCCTATGTGATGACTGAAGACAAAGTTAAACAGACGTATAAAGACATAGAAGTAGTAAAAGAATTCCCAGAAGTTTTCCCAGATGAATTACCAGGCTTGCCACCAGAAAGGCAGGTTGAGTTCCGAATAGATCTTGTTCCAGGAGCTTCCCCAATAGCCCGAGCACCGTACCGGTTAGCACCAACAGAGATGCGGGAACTAATGTCCCAGTTGCAGGAGTTACTAGATAAAGGCTTCATCAGGCCTAGTTCTTCTCCGTGGGGTGCTCCAGTTCTGTTTGTGAAGAAGAAGGATGGATCAATGTGAATGTGCATTGATTACAGAGAATTGAACAAGATTACTATCAAGAACTGTTACCCGTTGCCCAGAATAGACGATTTGTTTGACCAGTTGCAAGGAGCAGATTATTTCTCAAAAATTGATTTGAGATCTGGGTATCACCAAGTCAGGGTAAAAGAAAGTGATGTAGAGAAGACAGCGTTCCGTACACGATACGGGCATTACGAGTTTTTAGTGATGCCATTTGGTCTTACGAATGCACCAGCGATCTTTATGGATTTAATGAATCGGGTCTGTAAACCATTCTTAGACCGGTTTGTTATAGTGTTCATAGATGACATTCTGATCTACTCAAAGAATAAAGAAGAGCATGCGAGCCATTTGCGGTTGGTACTTGAGACTTTGAAGCGGGAACAGCTATATGCAAAGTTCTCCAAGTGCGAGTTTTGGATGAGAGAAGTGCAGTTCCTTGGACATGTTGTTTCTATCCAATGTATAAAAGTTGATCCAGCAAAAGTTGAAGCGGTAATGAAATGGGAGCCTCCCAAGACTCCAACTGAAGTTAGAAGTTTTCTCGGTCTTGCCGGGTACTACCGGAGATTTATCCAAGATTTCTCCCGTATAGCAGTGCCACTTACACGACTAACCCGGAAAGAAGAGCAGTTCAGATGGAAAGAGGAACAAGAAAGAGCTTTCGCTACCTTAAAAGAGAAGTTGTGTAACGCGCCTATCCTTACATTGCCAGATGGGACAGAAGATTTTGAAGTGTACAGCGATGCCTCGCATCGGGGGCTTGGCTGTGTATTGATGCAAAGAGGGAAGGTTATAGCATACGCTTCCAGACAGTTGAAAGATCCAGAGAAAAAGTACACAACCCACGATCTAGAACTTGCAGCGATCGTATTTGCCTTGAAGATTTGGAGACATTACTTGTATGGTACAAAGTGCAAGTTATTCACCGATCACAAGAGTTTGCAGTATGTGTTCACTCAAAAAGAGTTGAACATGAGACAGAGCAGATGGCTAGAGCTGATCAGTGACTATGATTACGACATTATATACCATCCGGGTAAAGCAAATGTTGTAGCAGATGCATTAAGTAGAAAAGCACCTGAGAAAAGAATCAAGGCAAGGTCGATGCGCATAGAATTGGTATCCAGTATCATAGAGCGGATTAAAGCAGCTCAGCAGAAAGTTGAAGAAAGTGGAAACTTAAAAGATGAAAAGCTAGGAAAAGACATACAGTTTGAAACCAACAGTCAAGGATTAAAGACCTACAGAAACCGCATTTGGGTACCGAAAGCAGAAGGTTTGAGAAAGCTGATTCTAGAAGAGTCGCATAAGTCAAAGTATTCCATACATCCTGGGAGTACCAAGACTTATCAAGATTTGAAAAGACAGTATTGGTGGCCTAGAATGAAGAAGAGGATAGCTAAGTACATCTCCAAGTGTGTTATTTGTGCACAAGTCAAGGCGGAACATCAGGTCCCGCATGGAGATGCTCAGTCATTACATATTCCAGCCGGAAAGTGGGAAGATGTAACCATGGATTTGGTTGTCGGGTTACCGAGGACGAGAAGAGGTCATGATAGTATATGGGTCATAGTAGACCGGTTGACCAAGAGTGCACTATTTCTAGCCATAAAAGAAACTACTCCATTGGAGCAGTTAGCCCAGTTGTATTCAGATGAAGTGTTAAGAAGATATGGTGCACCGTTGTCTATCGTGTCAGACAGAGACCCCAGATTTACCTCTAACTTTTGGAGAGCTTTACAAGATAAAATGGGGACAAGAATTCAGCTAAGTACAGCGTATCATCCACAAACGGATGGTCAGAGTGAACGAACGATCCAGACATTAGAAGACATGCTACGATCATGCGTGATGGAATTTGGAGGTAGTTGGGATGAACACCTGCCATTAGTGGAGTTTGCATACAACAACAGCTACCATTCTAGCATTAAAATGCCACCTTTTGAGGCATTATATGGTAGAAAGTGTAGAACTCCTTTGTGCTGGTTGGAAGCGGGTGAAACAAAACTTACAGGGCCAGAGATTATTAGAGTAACTAATGAGAAGATTGGAGTAATTCAAGCCAACATGAAAGCAGCACAAGATCGGCAAAAGAGTTACTCAAATTTAAAGAAGAGACTGTATGACTTACAAGAAGGAGATTTGGTGATGATAAAAGTGTCGCCATGGAAAGGAGTAGTCAGATTTGGCAAAAGAGGAAAGCTGAGTCCAAGATACATTGGACATTTTAGAATCTTGAAGAGAGTTGGATTACAAGCATTCAAGATAGAGTTACCACCCGAACTTAGTGGAATACATAATACCTTTCATGTATGCTACTTGAAAAAGTATTTTGGTAAAGAAGAGTTAGTAATACCGTATACGGACCTGAGGGTGGAGACTCCTAGCAAACTGATTGAGGAACCCGAAGCCATCCTAGAAATGCAGACTAAAAAGCTAAGGAATAAGGAGATTGACCTTGTACTAGTCAAGTGGAAACATCCCTTAGGGTCAAACTTGACTTGGGAAACGTTAGAAGAAATGAAGCGAAGATATCCGAATTTTACGGATTACGAAAAGATTCCGAGGACGGAATCCGCTTAAGGAGGGGTGACTGTAAGAACCCGCGAAAAAAGTCAAAAAGGGTAAAATCGTCTTTTGACACGTTATAAAACTATTATGTAAAATATTATGTATTTGTAACATAATGATATAAGAAATAAGAAATTATATGAAATTTGGAGTTTTTAACGCGTGAATAGTAAAACTTGACCAAAAAGGGCAAAATGGTCATTTGACATGGAAATGACCAAAAATGTTAAGAAAATGTCAAGTTGGAAGTTAATGGGACAATGTTGCAAGATTTTGGGTCTTAGGACCATTTTTGTAAAGAAAGTGTAAATTTAGGACCAAAATGTAATTATTTTATAAATATTAAATATAAAATAAGAGAGTTATTACTCTCTATGTTCAGAAATCATTTGAGAGGATTCTAGAGAGCACGAGAGAGAGCTAGAGAGAAGAAGAACACGGAAGCTCAAGGGAATTGCCAAGAAACCAAAGGAATCAAAGGTTGGAATTAGTGATTCCAAGGTAAGATTTCATCTTCTTTAACCTAGTTCTTGGGTATGTGCTTGAATTTGGTTCCTTGGGTTGAGTAGAAACTGAAATTGCAGTTATAAATCATGTGGGTTAAGTAGCTAATGCTTCCAATAAGCCATTAGTTAAGAACTTAACCTAAAAACATGAAAGTAGAATGCTATTCTTGAGAATTTTCAAGTTTAGCCAAGAACTTTAATTTCTGCAATTGAGTTATTGAAGTGTTTTTAATGGCTTAAAATGTGTTATTAGTCAATGGTTTTAGTCTTAGAACAAACCCCAAGTGATTAAGACCTGGAATAAGAGCTTAAAGCCTTAAAACTGCATGCTATAGTGCCAAATCACGACTGATCAGGAGCCTGCCCAGGCGCCAGGCGCAGTGCGCCCAGGACCAGGGCGGGGTGCGCCCAGGCGCAGTGCGCCTTCAGTCAGGGGCCAGGCAGGGACCAAAAATGTTAGAAATTTCAAATATTTCAAACGCTAGAAACTATAGCTAGACATGTCCGATTGACCTGAAATTTTAGCCATAACCCTAAAATGGTATAAGAACATGTCGGGAATGGTCAAATCCGTAATCCGACCTTGCGGAAAAGTCACTGTAGCGGCAGTGGCTAAAATCACTATTCATGTTAAAACTTAATTTTGGAATTTGAGCTAGACTTGTCCAATGGACTTCAAATTTGAAACACAAGTCTAATATGGCCTAAGATTTCATGGAAAAGAGTCGAAACTGAAATACGACCCCTCGGGATTACTGTAGCAGTATACGCGTATCTCGGGGAAAACGATAAAACGAGTGTATTAATGGTTATACATTTATTATAACCTGGAGTTATGTCATATGAGACTTTAGCATTATAAAGTAATTATATTTAGTATTTATATATATAATACATGTATAGGTGGTGCTTCAAACGTTGTGGAGCACGGGAAAGGAAAAGAAATACGAGAAGCTTAGAGACTTGTAACAACGTCAAGGTGAGTTTTATGAGGATTTTTATAGTACATAGCAAAATATTATTTTCAGAAAGGTAAGATTTCCAAATGTTTATAAATACTAAAGATTGGAAAATAGTTTTTAATGAAGCTCTATACAAGGGCTTAGTGTTAAAAGCAAATTTTTAAAGTATTGTTTGCAAAGTATTTTGAAAGAAGTTCATTATAGGAACTAAGATGTTAAAAGCAGTTTTGAAAGTATTTTTAGCAAAGAGTTATAAAAATGTTTGAGTAAGAGTTGTTTACAAATTATGTTCCATTTTGACCAATTTAAGATGAAATGAAGTAAGAATTAAAGAAAGAAAGAAATATGAGCCAGTTGTCCGGACTAGGATCACCCACATAATCGGGGGATCAGAAGACACTACTGGGATGGTACCTCCCGTCGCGAAGTAGTTGTCTAGCTTAAGTATACCCTTGTGCTTGAATTCGTTCCAAGTCACAAAGGGGAGACAGAATGAGCATAACCGAGTGGGCAGATCTGTTCTGTCCCACGAGGGGAGCTAGTTGAATGAATTAATTAACTTAATTCATAAGTTTCAGTTGGTCACGAGAAAATGAGAAAGAAAGCAGTTTTTATGAAAGAAAGACTTTTTAAAGTTTGAAAGTAAAGAAGAAAAGATATTTTGAGATTTATGAAATAAATCAATTTTGAACAGTGTAATTTTAATATTTCAAGTTTTGAACAGAAAAGCTTTTGGGTCTAAACCCATATTACTCACGAGGCTTTATGTCTCACGTATACTATTTTTTTTAAATGCTATGTACTTAGGTGAAAGGAGCAAAGACTGCAGTTGGAACCGGTTTAAATACTGTAAGTTTAAATTATGGTATCTGTATTGAGTCTGTAATACCCCCTCGAGTTAAGTTTGTAAAATAAATAAATAAATATTTAAGTGGCTATTTTATAGTCACGAGTTGTAAAATATGTTTGAAAACTGTATTTGTATATTAAAATATGGTTTGAGAAAAGGGGTGTTACATGAATGACCCTGAGCATACGATAACAATACAAACATACACAGTGGAAGCAAAAAATAAAATGGTATCGTACCATGTATAATAAGAACATGCAAGTTGCAACTGTAAATATAATCTAGGAGATCAAGGGTTACCTTTTTACTACAGATCTATGAAGTCTAGGATGAACAGGGCCCAGTAGTAGGAACCTCTCTAATGTAGTACATTTCTCCTCACGAGGATGGATCGCCTGAGGCAAGTTATCCTCATGAAACTTCCTCTTCGTCTACTCTCTCTCTCTTCCCGAGAACGACTCTGACGCCTCTGCCACCCCTACACCCCGGATACCCCTCAGTCACCATCTATACCACCTCCCGCCTCCTTACCCACTCCCCTGCCTTCCCTACATCCTATGCTTACTCGTGCAAAATGTGGCATCTTTAAGCCAATTTAGAAACACAACCTTCATGTTGACTCCTCTTTTCATGTCCCTAAGACTTATGCGCAGGCCTTTAAAGATCCTAATTGGCTAAAAGCAATGACAAATGAATATTCTACTATTATCTCTAATCAGACTTGGGTTCTTGTACCTCGTCCATTGAATGCTAACATCATAAATTGCATTTGGTTGTTTAAAAAGAAGCTTAATTCATATGGCTCTTTGTCGCGATATAAGGCTCGTCTTGTTGCCAACGTACGGAGTTAATGACCATGCATTGATTGTGACGAGACCTTCAGTCCCGTGGTAAAACCTACCACTATTCGCATAGTTCTTAGCATAGTCGTCACTCATAAGTGGCCTATTCAAAAACTTGATGTGAAGAATGCTTTTCTTCATGGTCACTTACAAGAAATTGTCTATATACAACAACCACCAGCGTTTCAGGGTTCCGGGATTCATCCAGGCCGGATCATGTTTGTTTGCTTCAGCGATCCCTCTATAGCCTAAAACAGGCTCCACGTGCTTGGTTTCACCGCTTTGCCATGTTTATCCCACGTGTTGGTTTTGTTCATAGCAGGTGTGACTCATCTCTATTTATATATAGGCAGGGATCTCACATGGCATATCTCCTTCTCTATGTCGAGGACATTATCCTCACTAGGTCGTCTCCACAGTTACTGGCACATATCATCTCCGGTTTGAGCACTGATTTCTCCATGTACGATCTTGGAGATCTTCACTATTTTCTTGGTATATCGGCCACCAGATCCCCAGATGTTTATTTTTGTCCCAACAAAAATATGCCAATGAGATTCTTGAGTGCGCTTCTATGCTCAACCGCAAACCATCTCGCACTCCTGCTGATCTATCGGCTAAGTTTGATGGAATAGGCCCCCCGGCTGTCGACCCCACTTTATATCGCAGCCTTGTCGGTGCCCTACAGTATCTTACATTCACAAGACCAGATATTACATATGTAGTTCAGCAGGTTTGTCTTTACATGCATGACCCCAGAGAGCCTCACTTTACAGCCCTTAAGCGTATTCTTCGATACATACAGGGTACCACAGTTCATGGCCTTCAACTGCTCATCTCCCCTAATTGTGATCTAATCGCTTATTCTGATGTCGACTGGGCCGGCTGTCCTGTCACTCGACGTTCCACATCTAGATATTGTGTCTCCCTCGGACACAATCTCCTATCCTGGTCTTCCAAACGTCAACACATGATCTCTCGGTGTAGTGCTGAGGCCAAGTATCGGGACGTGGCAAACACTGTGGCAGAGACTTGTTGGATCCACAATTTACTTCTTGAGCTGCATTACTCTCCTCAGCAGGCTACCATTGTCTATTATGACAATGTCAGTGTTGTTTACATGACATCTAATCTGGTTCAGCACCAACGAACCAAATTAACCAAACATATTGAGATCGGCATTCACTTTGGTCGCGATAAAGTTTCAACGGGGAAAGTTCGTGTGTTACATGTTCCATCTACCTCTCAATATGCTGATATCTTCACCAAAGGTCATTTGTCTTCTCTATTTCTCGATTTTCAGTCCAGCTTGAACATGCTTGAGTTCCCTCTCGTTCGCACTGCGGGGCTGTTAGCGGAATATTTATTGTTGTACTTCTAGCTTATGTATAGTCCATTTACTTTGATAGGCCTCTTTGTCGATAATGAGAGATTACGTTTATGAGGAAATTACCGTATTTCAAAAACAACTCTATAGAACAACAAACAAAAAGAATTTTCGATTCTTTGATTGATGTCTTGAAAAGAATTGTATTAAAGAATAAGCTAATTGCTATATAAAAAAAATTAATATAAGAAAGTAAATAACCTAATACAATTAGGTACCCAAAAATGGATACTTAAATCGCTACTTTATCCACGAGACCAGCCCCTTTTACCCTCATCAAATGCAACAAAATTTCAAATGTATGTTTTAGCTTATTCCCCAAATTTCATGGTTTTTTTTTTTTTTTTTTTTGTCATTATCTAATAATTTATGGTCTAGAACTTGCAAAGGAGCACGTTGTGTCGAATGTTTAACTTGTGCATTCTTGAACATAATTAAAGTAAATAACTTCCAAGCATATCGACTTAGTTATTAAGTCCATTTGTCTTTTATATCATAAATTTACTTACAGATAAAGTACATTTGAGCCGATTGAAGCGACTTAATATGATATCTCCCTTACAACTAGGTTACCGGAGCCGACTATATAGCCTAAAAAGGACACATTGCCAAACACCGGTACTTCTTTTCTATTTTTCAACTCCATTTTCCCTTGTTTTTTAGATCAATAGGCCTAGGCAACTATAATTGAGAAGTTACTAAAAGGTTCAGGGTTCAAACTCTGGCACTAACATAACAATGAGTAATTTAGAAATGTTACTAACAAGGAGGTCCAGGGTTCAAACCCTGACACTAACATAACAAGGAGTAATTTAGGAGTAGGATAGATTTGCCGTTCAAAAAAAAAATTTTTGAGAAGTTACAAGTAGCATCAAAGTCCAATATCAAACATCAAGGCCTTTAATCAAACCAAGTAGTTTAATTTCATGCCTCAACACATAACATTCAAATCAAACTTTACATCACATGACAGATCTCTCTCAAAGTTTTGCCAAGCAAATCATCCTATACAAAACCCATTTCATAAATGATTATCTTGAACCAATAAATGCATGCCCAATATGTACAGTACAACTCAAGTTTCCTATTGATCCAATCGGTTAGTTCAGTTTAGTCTCTACCCTCTACACCTATGAGCCACAGCCGGCTACATAACATATACATACAATGATACAAATACAACCAAAAAAAAAAACAGAAAAATACAACAAACGTATACATAAAAACAACTAAGCAAAATGGAGGCATAGTAGTTGATCCTCCAAAACATGTGCAAAAAATCCTAATACATCTCACATTCAAACATAGTAAAGTCTAAGTTAATCGGGACAGAAACATCAGCCACAACATAGTTTCAAGTACACAATAGTTCCAAACAAACTCTAAAAACTAACATCAAACAATGTTTTCCACTTGTCATCATGAACCACAACTCCCACACCTCTTTTGCATCTCAAAAGCAAAGCCTCAAAACCTATCAATCACCCCAAAAAACAGTAATTTAAAAATGTTAAAAACACAATAACATGTTTGATATGTAAAAGAGACACAATGTATCTTACCTTTCGAAAGAAGACCATGTTTATCAACTTAATAAAGACTCCACCTTTATGCAACAAAACGACAATTACAGAAGCTTGAGTTTCATGATTTCTTGATGTAATTCATTCTAAAATCAAACACCGGAGAAATGTTAATCTGCGGTTACGCGCCGCCTCTTCCCGTAGTCAGCATCCCGAGATCTTGACCGGTGCTCTTCTTCTTGAGACAATCTTGACTTTCCGTGGGCCCGCGATGACCGGCCCCGGTCCCACTCGTCATCGTACTCCGGTTCAACATCTCTGTACCGATGATGATCACCGTATCTGTCCCGTTCCCTTTCGTCCCGATGGCGGTCACGACCGCGGTCACGAGAACGTTCGCGGTCGCGTTCGCGGTCCCGGTCGCGATCTCGGTCGCGGTCACGCTCCCGGTCGCGGTCGCGTCCACTTTCTCTCTCTTCTCGGTGTTTTCTTTCGGGCCATTCGTCTTCGTGGACATTTATGTCTTTGTCCCTTGTGGGGTCTCTATCGTCTCTAGGTCTTCTATCTGAAGTGCCAGACCAATCTTTTTCTTTTGTTACATTTTGCCAATTTCCTCTCTCACTACCTTCACCGTATTGTTGATCTGACATAGCTTCTTCACCATAGCTAGATTCACCGACTCTTCCACCATGTTCATCACCGCCCCAAGCCATGTTGGGATCCGACCACATCCCCATATTGGGCCCGTCTACGCCACCTGGCATCATACCCATGGGCATCCCTCTACCGAAAAAGGCCGGGTTGACATGTGGCGCTAACCCGGGTAAACCGCCAACAGGTGGAAAAGAAGGGAGCATACCTGAAAAGGGAGGAGTAGGACCGCCAGGGAAGCCACCGTAACCGCCCATTCGGCCCATTGGGCCTCCGAAAGACGGGTCAAAACCTTGACCCATCATTGATTGTGGATGCATCATTGGTGGCGGGCCAAACCCGTTTCCACGCCCACCCATTATACCGCGTCCACCCATCCCGCCGCGTCCACCGGGCCCACGGCCCGCCATCCCTTGACCGTTTCCTCTACCCCAATTTCCTCTCCCGAATCCTCGGTTGTTGTCACCGCCGTTGTTTCCTTGAAAATTCCCACCGGGAGCCATGTTGTTGCCGCCTGGTTTGACCGGAGCATCACCGGGACCGCGTTTCGGTTGACCCGCAGAAGACTGGGCCATCTGTTGGGTTCTGTTTACTTGTGCTTCTCCCATTCTTTTGACACTGTATGGTGAAGCGTATGCAACAACACAGGGGCGGCCATTGAAGACATGCCCGTTCATTCCTTCCTTGCAAGCTGTGGCGGCTGAAGGATCATAAAATTCAACTTGGCAATACCCTTTTGATTTTCCACTAGCTTTTTCATCAAAGAACTTCACCTCCTTCACATGGCCATACTTGCAAAGTTCTGACTCGAGTTCAGAGTCGGTAGTCCACCAATGTAAATCTCCAACGAAAAGGATTGTACCTCCACCACCACCGCCTCCAACAGCACCAGCACCGCCAGCCATGCCGCCGCCATTACCAAAAGCATTGGGTTGTCTAGCTAAACCATCATCTCCAGCATTGTTTAAACTCGCCATGTTTCCTGTATTCCCTACAGCATGATGAGGCTGTTGTTGCCCTGTTCCTATGTTTAACATGCTGTTGTTGTTATCCAGAGTTCTACTTTCTACTTCAGCTGTTTTGGCCGATGACTGCCCTAATTCAACTCTAAGTCCACCAGATCCCCTTCCTGAAATCTCATTTACTCCTACCCCAACATTCGAATTAGCCTCTACTCTACTAGATACAACATCGTTGTTCTCAAATTTCATCTCACCGGCACCACCACCGGCGGCGACATCATCCAGAGCTTGTGGTTGATGCACCGGCTGAGGGACTGGTTCCGGATTCTTCTTCTCAACTTCTTCCTCATTTCTAAAATCATCATTCTTCCGAAGAGTCTGAAGAAAACCCTCACCGACATTAACATCGTTATAAAGATCCTCATAATCATCATCGTCTTCCCCTAAGAAACCCTCATCGACGACGGCGGAGATTGCTTCGTTCCGATGGAATTGCTCGTTCGCATCTCCACCGGCATGGCCTTCGTTTTGATCCATGATTCCCAAATCTTTAATTCCTAGGGCTTTTTTTTCCTTGTATGAACTAACGAGCTAGTATCTAAAATGAAGCTACCATTAAATGAAAATGAAAGTGAACAAGATACTCAAGGAAGGTAGATTTCAGAGATGAGATTGCGAGACCTTACCAGAAACTCGAAGAACCTTACCATATGGTTGCGTGAGAGATATGGATCGGTAGCGAGTTTGATAGTAAAACCCTAAATGTTATTGATTTTTAAAAGTAGGCCATTTGAGGGATGACACTTATTTACGTCTGGAAAATGCTCGTGTCCTACGCAGCGGCCTTAAACCAAAACAGGTTCAAAACAGACCCAACCGGAATGGAAAAAACTTTTGAACAAAAATAATCTAAAATTATCTATTTGTGTTATCGCGCTCGAATAACTCGAAAATAAAGCAGTTTAAATGTTTTTAACTTTTTGAATCGTTTTATTAATTTAATATGTTACTATATTAATTACATAATATTTGTAATTATTTTAAGTTATTAATTAGTTACAAAATCATATATATATATATATATATATATATATATATATATATATATATATATATATATATATATATATATATAGATGTAGGTTCAAATACATTTAGCAATTATTGTGTGATTGTAGGACCAATTCTGGACCAATCAACATCTAGGGGTAAATTAGTCATTATATTAATTAATTAATTGAATTACCCAAATTAAATGCCTACAATTATGGAATGAAACCTAGAAATCCCTATTAACACGTCATTGTGGTTCACCGGTTTCTAAACTCCGCCTCTGCATCTCAGACCTCCGAATCGTCGTCTTCCTCAGCCGGTATCACCACCGCCGACGGTAAAGCCGCCTCCGGTGGCCTTGACCGATCGCCGACAGCAACAATTTCGCTGCTGTCCGTCCTTTTCTCCTCTTCCAACAAAGGGCATTGAAGGCCGCGGGCGACTTCTATTCGAGAAATGGTGGCAGCGATAACGAAGATAACAATGACGACGACGATATGGAATATGAAGAAGACGATGAAATCGATGACAAAGTGTATGATTTCTTTTGGAAGATGTTCAACGATAATATGGAAGATGAAGAAGACGATGAAATCAAAGGACAAAGTATATGATTTTTAGGTCTAAGATTGAATGTTTGATCATTATCCGAGAATGGTTATTTTTTTTAGCACTGTAATTTTTTTATCAAACGACTTTCTCTGAGAATGTCTTTGAGAATTGTTCTTGTTCATTCTCCGAGAATGGTTCACATTAAATTCTCAAAGAATATGGTTATCTCTTTTTTTCTATATTCTCTGTACATATTCTATCTACTATGTATATCAAATTCTCAAAGAATATGGTTATCTCTTTTCAATTATACCCTAACAATTATAACTATTTAATTAATGTATATATTCTCAAAGAATATCGTCCAACAAAGGGCATTGATGGCGTTACCTGTTATGTTGGTTAGGGCATTCTTAGAGAATGATGTTAAATGTTATGTGGGTTAGGCCATTCTCAGAGAATGGATGCGTATATGTTGGTTAATTCATTCTTAGAGAATGGTGTTGCTTAATATGTAGCTTAGGCCATTCTCAGAGAATGGTTGTTGCTTATTCCACTGGAATGTATACGCATTCCTGTGAACTGCATTTTTGCTCTATTCTCGGAGAATGGGTTTACCAAATCTCACTTTTTAGTGCTTACGAAGAATGCGGGGATGCAAGAAATGATATCGCCGGCGTAGAATTGATTTGAAAAAATATACTCTGTTGTTGATTTTGTACGATCTGATTGTTGATCGTGATTATTGTAACCGAACAAATCGTATCCGTGATATTAGCATGTGAAGATTACATTCCGTTGTTATGGGGTTGTATATTTTGACGGTTTTACCCTTATGGGTGTTTTTTAAATTAAAAATAATAAAATTCTTTGTTTTTATTTACAAGAATGCCCTTTGATCACATCCATTGATTTTGTCAATCTAACGGTCCAAATTGAGCCCTACAATCACACCATATTTAACAAATTCATTTAATACTAACTCTATATATATATATATATATATATATATATATATATATATATATATATATTTGATCAACCCGGTTGATCCAATCCACACATATATTTATCATTTCGTTTCGTTACCTAACCAAACGAAATATCTTTTATCATCGTTTTTTGTGGAATTTTGAAATTATAATATATATCTATAATTTCGATTTTTCTTAAAATTGGAGTATAATATATATGTATACTCTCACAATTCATAAAATAGATACAAATGATGAAATACGGTTAAGTTCTTTGTTGTTACCAAGAAGTTACAAACTGTATTTTTCATGATGTTTGTGTAGCAGATCTTGGCTTATAGCAAATACTGGAATACAATAGACCTTCACCAAGGAGTCATATCTTTTTTAAAGATCCAATATTTACTAAGGAAGCAAATCTTTACCATACAACATTTTTGCCTTGAAAATGTCGGTAAGATCACATTGATTCTAGTGCCTTCTCATTCCCCCTTGCCAAGAACAAAAGTCACAAAGTCTACATAACTATATAAACGAGCATACACCACATAAGCATATAATATCTCGTATAGAGTATTAAAACTCACATATAACTATCTGATCAACTATTGAAAATCCAATAGCAATTAGGCACAACACTCACATATCAACCTACAAAATTATGGCTAATCACTAAATTGATCCCCATAAACATTCTTACATTTGTTCCATTCATTTCAACATTTCTATTGTGTTACTAGTCATAAGGGTTCAATACTTGAGCTCTTAAACGCTTAAGAATCTGATTAAAACCATAAGTCAGTAATCAAGTCTAGCTAAAAGGTTTCCATGTGTTAAAAATGGCTTAAAGACACAAGTCTAGCTTTTTGACTTATTTACGAGTTGCGTATACCATTGGATGCATCATGTCCAACAACAAAGTGACGGTTTTTCTCACGCTACACTCAGCATGTAAAACAGGACCCGCCATGTTTTAATCATACGGGTCCTCAGACTCTACACGTTGCATGTATTATCCTACGTATCGTATAGACCGTATTCTATACTAGGACAGACATATTTGGTCATCCTTTAGGTCATATTTAAGCTTTATTAACATATCATGACGTCCAAAAGTCATACAATTCCTTCTAATATCATCAATACTAATAAAACCCAGCACATGATATCTTTCTAGTCTACATACATAACTTCAATAAAGGTTTTAAGAACGAAATATTACCCTCTGTAAACTTGATGACGACTTAATCCATATACACGCATTCCTTCCTTCAAGCTTGTCTTTCACTTCACTCTTTTTTACATGACAACTTGTCACAATTTCACTATACTTTCTATAGGGATACAAGCAAATATATCATCATGATGCTCCCTATTTATAGCTGAAATCTTGAGATTTAAGAATTATATCCCATACAATACACTATTTTCATACTTACCATTGCTTTACATGTACTTTAATAAATTTGTTGTCTGTACTTTTTTCTCTGCTATGGGTTGATATTGCCTTATGCAGAAGATCACCTAACATGAGCTTTAGTTCTTTTATATATTTTTCTTTATTATATCAAATGTCATATACAAAAGTAATTGCTCTTCTTAGTGTTTTGTGTGCCTATTATCTCCTTCGTTATCCCATTCTTAAAGGATTGTGGTAGTGTTGTCATGGTCGTTGTTCATGAATAGTTCCCCTACCCTAATTGACTGAATTTGATCATTCCTCCTACAAATTTGTCCCATGCTTAACTACAAAATATTTTGCTAACATTTAACGAGGTTCCTTTTTTGAATTCATGGATATTTTATATTTATTAGAAGTTAAAGTTTCAATAATTCAGACCATACTTGCTTTAAAATATACGAATGGCCTGTTAAATGTTCAAAAAGGGTGTGTACAGTATTAACAGTCATGAAAATGCTAACGGGTGTATCTATTTCTATCTTTCGTGCATTTCATTTTTATTCTAGCAATTCATGAACATCTCCTACTTCAATACCATATCATGCTTCCAACATTGATCATCATGAATAGGCCTATTTATCTTCATTATCCCTACATCCATCCTGATATTGAGAAGGATATGAAAGCATTTCAGAGGAATTTTAGGTGTTGAAAAGCTAGATGCCTCACTTCCTACATGGATACTGTTTTACGATGTTGTTCTAGAATTGCACCATCTGGTTCAGTATTAAGTGTCCGGCCAATCAAAACTGTTAGGAACCGGACCGGGTACACGCAGCGGAAATACACTATCACACACACAAACTCACGAAAATAAAGCAAGAAGAACACAAGGATTTTTACGTGGTTCGGATTCGGTGTCAATCCTACATCCATGGGCTGCAACTAGGTTTTCTTATATTTATTCTATGAAGATTACAATTACAATTGTTTGCTGCGATTAACAAACGAAGAAAACAATCCTATTTATAGGATTTTAGAACCTAAATGTCGTTCCTTTTTTTCTTTCGTTCAGATGTTAACTTTGAATATTCCTTTATGCTTTTCAACAAACACGTCACAAGACATATAACAATTCAATTTGCAATTGAATTGTAAATGAATTTACAGTTATGGTCCTTGAGCTATAAACAATGTGACAAATTGTTCATGGTTCCACTAAACCCAACAATCTCCCACTTGGAGACATGAACAATACATTAACTTCAGTAATCTTCAACCAACTCAGTACTCCAAGCTTCCAGTTACCAAGAACAAGCTAGACTTAGTCCAATTTTCCTAGTTGCAGCCGCCCCTCATCATCAAGTACTAGAAGGGCCAGTTGAAGCTCCCACTAGCTCCAACTCAGCCGTGGCTAATCCCACCACCAACTCATCCTCTGTCTCAACTGGTTTGAACACTCCACCAGCTCCAGAGATACACCGAGGACCACTAACACTCTCCAAACTTTGCAAACTTCCAACAGGAGAGAATTTTCCAGTCTTAGTCTTCAAAACCCAACGGCTCTTTGTAATTGTACCCGAAACACACCTCGTGCTCCCACTATCACAAAATCCCCTGAATGGTTTAGACTTTCCGACTCGTTCAGCTAACATCCCCTTGGCTCCAGAATTCATGTTTGCAAAATGAACTCTCTTAGCACTAGATTTAGCGAACCAGATTTTGTCATGCTTAACGGGGACGGTCAGACTTCCCTCAGCAGGTACCTCAACCATATACAATGACCCACGCTTCATACCTTGAGCAATCACCGAATTACCATTGACCACCCTCCATGTACCACCACCAAACCTTACTTCCAGTCCTTGTTTATCCAGCTGACCAACAGAAATCAATTTCTTCTTCAGCTCCGGAATTACCCTGACATTCTTCAGGTTCCATGTAGTTCCGAATGAAGTAACCAGATCAATATCTCCCATGCTCGTTACTTGAAGCATCTCGTCATTTGCTAACCGTACCTTCCCAAAATCTCCTTCTTTTAGATTCACTATCGTTTCTCCGTTGTCCATGGCGTGAAACGAAGCCCCTAAATCCATGACCCAAGAGTCTACATAGTTTTCCATACTGAGTATCAATGCATCATCCTCAGACACACTCTCAGCACCAGCAATGTTCAATTCTTTCTTTGGACATTACTCTTAACATGTCCCACCTCTTGGCAGTTCCAGCACTTCACATTCTTCCAAGTTCTAGATGAACTTCTTCCCCGACTCCCACTGCTCCCACTATTCCTGCTATTCCCTCTACCTCTTCCGATATTTAATAACTCAGAAGAAGAATATCCACCTTGATTCTTGCGTCTGACATCCTCGCCAAGAACCAAATCTCTAACCCCTTCAAAAGTCATGCCACTGGTCCCCACGGAACTCGTAACAGCAGTAACTGTTCCTGACTAGCTATCAGGTAGTGAAGCTAGTAGCAGTGAAGCTTGAGTCTCATTATCAAATTTAATTCCCACAGATGATAATCTGGACAGAATTGAATTTAGATTGTTAATGTGAACCGTAACTGAGCTGTCTTCATTCATCCTTGTCGTGAACAATTCCCTCATCAAGAACACCTTGTTAGCCGCCGACGGTTTCTCATACATGTTCGTCAGAGCATCCATCATACCACGTGCCGTGGTTTCCTTCATGATGTTGAAAGCGACGCTCCTTTCCAACGACAATGTAATAACCGCCTTAGCTTTCTTATCCTTTGAGTTCCACGCATCTTCAGCAGCTTTTTCCATTTTCTCCGGTTTGTCTCCAAGTACCACGTCCAAATCTTTCTGACATAGCAATGCTTCTATTTGCATTTTCCACCAGTTTAAATCAGAACCGTTGAACTTCTCGATTACAATCTTGTCTTCAGCCATTACGACAAACAAGAAACAAATTAAGACAACGAAACAGACACAACAATGGCACGGGCCTGACCGATTCGTTCAGTGTACTCGTGTGTGACAGAACAGTACCCTTCAAAGTACCAAGACACCTTTAAAACGATTAATAGAAATTAGTTTCTGATGTGGAAGATCAGACAAAACTGCAACCACAGAGCATACTCTAATTTCTAAAACCGAGACCTCCTCCAAAACCCGAAGCTCTGATACCAGTTGTTAGGAACCGGACCGGGTACACGCAGCGGAAATACACTATCACACACACAAACTCACGAAAATAAAGCAAGAAGAACACAAGGATTTTTACGTGGTTCGGATTCAGTGTCAATCCTACATCCACGGGCTGCAACTGGGTTTTCTTATATTTATTCTATGAAGATTACAATTACAATTGTTTGCTGCGATTAACAAACGAAGAAAACAATCCTATTTATAGGATTTTAGAACCTAAATGTCGTTCCTCTTTTTCTTTCCTCTTTTTCTTTCGTTCACATGTTAACTTTGAATATTCCTTTATGCTTTTCACCAAACACGACACAAGACATATAACAATTCAATTTGCAATTGAATTGTAAATGAATTTACAGTTATGGTCCTTGAGCTATAAACAATGTGACAAATTGTTCATGGTTCCACCAAACCCAACAAAAACTTAGACAATGTCAACATCATGTTGTTATATTTTTACTTACCTCCACCACCTATGCAACTCTCTTAACAGACTTGAGTTCTACTTGTTAACCGGCATATGTTTTTTCCGCTAATAATAGATTATGTGTACTTTGGTTATATTTTGTCAAATAGTTTCGCCTTGTACTTTTTGACAAAAACCATAGTTTTGCTGCTTATTTACGAAATTCTATAAATCTTTGACTTTTTCTTTTTAAGGTAATTGTGTTTTGCGAATATTTTGCAAAATCCTAATATATTGTGAGAGTTCAATGTTCTTAATAATGTATCAGTTTTTGGAACCAAAATACAGGTTTCTTACGATATTTTCTTCCATAATTAAATCCAAGTTCTTTGAACCGATTAAGGATGTAAATGGAACTAAACAGGACGAAGGAAGCCTCCCCCGCTCTCGCCCCCCCGAAATCCCCTGTTTCACCCGCCCCGACCCCGAAATTCCCTATTTTCCTGCCCCCAAAACTCCACCGCTTACCCCCGCCGCGGCCCGCCCTTGTTTCCCTGAATCCTCCGTTTAGCTCGATGATGCTCATTTAACCCTTCTTACCATATTTTTAAATTGCTTATTTCGTTTAACCTTACATATTACATTAACTATTCAAATACAAAACATATATTATACTATGACTACTGAAATTTTAATATTTATTTTCATAAATAAAAAGCTTAAATGCCTGGTAATTATTTTAGGGCCCCTACGGGGTATTTGAGACGGAGCTCCCCACCTCTGAAAACTAAACGGGCGGTAACAAATGCCCCCGCCTCCGAACCCTAAGACATTGTAAAAATACCCCCGCATAGAAACAGGGTCCACTAGGGTTTTTGACAGCCCTAGAACCGATAATTAAGTCACAATACGATAATATTATAATATTTCGTCATAATGGAGGTCATAAAATAAGGTTAATGGTGATTGAGAGCATTTCCATATTGGATAATTGAGCCTTCAACTTGTATTTATGTATAACCTATTTTGGGTGGACTAACTTGTTATCTGTTGTTACTTGTTATGTGTTGTCAATCGGGTGGAAGGGGGTTTTATCAATTGGAAGCAATCAAGCCCATGTTATGATAATTTCTCAAACCGGTCCTTAAGTATGTTTATCAGCGGAAAGAAAAGAATGCTCCTCTAGTCTGCCTACATAAAATATGAGTGCATATGGGACTGGTGATAAAGATGAGATATTTTCTCATAATTTGTAATTGGAAGGGGATTAGCAATTGGAAGCAATCAAGTCTCTGATATGATAATTTCGCAAACCGGTCGTTTGATATGAATGTATATTAATAGGAATAATTCAAATGTATCCTAGATAATAAGATAAGATTGTGCATATCGGTCGTTTGATATGAATGTGTATTAATAGGAATAATTCAAATGTATCCTAGATAATAAGATAAGATTGTGCATATCCTGTAACTTAGGAAATCTGTTGTATTTTGTATCTATTTAATATTCAATATACAACTCTCACGATTAATGTGAGATTTCACAAACCCTAATATGGTATCAGCCTAACTTCTCCTGGCCCTTCTTTTTCATCTTCGTTTTCTTTTAATTCTTCTCATGGCTGGCGAATCATCCAACCTCGATGCCCCTCTTCCGCTCTCTACTGTCCTTCATATGCTCACCATAAAACATTCCCCCACAAATTATCTTCTCTGGCACAAACAGATGGTTCCTCTCCTTGCCTATTAGCAACTCACAGGTTATGTTGATGGCTTTATACCTCCACCGCCGGCGACTATTACCACAGGTGCAACCACTTCACCAAATCGTGCCTATGCTTCCTGGTCTGCTGCTGATCAACGTGCTCTCATCCTGATTCAATCTTCTTTATCTGAAGAAGCCCTCGGTTATTCTACATCTCGTGTTGTCTGGTCTGCCTTAGCTGATATCTATCAGCATGATTCCCTTGAGCGAACTCATACGCTAAGGGATTCTCTCCGTCATCTCAAGAAAGGTAACTCCACTGTTTCTGAATATTCACGCAAGTTCCTGGCATTGACTTGTCACACCCCAAACCACGATGGCGGAATCGTCGGAGGGTGGAACGGCACATAGTATCACAACCATCGTATACAACCAAACATAAGTAAATAACATCCATCATGCATTATAATTTAAAAGTTACATAGTTTAGTAATATTGTTTCGATTTAATTACATCATGACAACAAAAGTATTAACCGGAAACGTCCTCGCGTCTCGCCAAAAGATTTTACCTGTTCTTGTTTAACGGTTACCTGAGAATACAAGTAATTTTACAAGTGTCAACATTACGTTGGTGAGTTCATAAGAGTTTTTGTAGTGATAAAACCAAGTGATTTCTTCGTGAAAATCGTAGAGAAATGGTGTAAACTTTCTTAGCGTAGTGGTGAAAATCTCATAGTGTAGTAGTGAAAAGTTCTCTTAACATGATAGCGATATTTGTTTCATAGTAAAATAGTAAAAACTCTTGTTTGAAACCTTGAAAAGTGTCATGCGTTGTTTCACACTTAAGCGAAATCATTTGAAGATATTTTCCCAAATATAGGACGTTCGTTGTTAATTTGTGAGTTATTATAACCTTGCTAAGACCTAGTGACCTGGCACGACGTTCTTCAGGCGTCGTAATAGTGAAGACATTTGTCACCCTTGACCCGTCGGTCGTAGTTGTAGCGAACAACCATAGGTGGGGATTGTCAATCTCATATAGATCTATATACAACTATCCCGCTCATACATGATTAAGGTTATAATCCAGGATTTAATGTGTACACTTTTAGTACCGTGAAGCGATTGTTTCACAATGTTACCCAACGCACATGTCATATCCTTATTTGTAGCGTAAAGAAAACCGTTTTGTATTGATAATTACCAAATATATCCATGATAATTAGTATACTTAATAATTATATATTCATATAATTATTATTATAACTTTTAGTGTACTTTATCGTTCGTTTCGCAAATTATTCCCTTAATAATTTATACAATTGTTTGCCGTCGTATCGATATATTTAGATCTAAGTGTTGTCAATGAGTTGAAATGTATCATCTCTTACATCTAAACATCTAAACATGAGAATATCAAGATAGTTTTGGAAATCATGTAATAAGTCATAATGATGAGTTCATATAAGTCATTTTAGTAAAGTGATGGCAACGTATTTTCAAATCTCGTCGTATTTTGGAAATAATAGTAATTTTTCCCAAATGGCCTTTCTGGCACTTGTTACTATAATAGGTTCCTCTTCATTTTGAAAACCCAAATTTTTATAAATAATAACCCCAAACTCACTTTGGTGTTAATCATTCAAGAAAAACTTAGTTACGTCGTAATAACGTTCTTTTTACTTATATAATAGTTTTGGAGTAAAAGTTGTGTCATCATGTGTACTTGGCTATTTCAACAAAACACTTATTTTTACATCTTTTGCCAAGTACTCACATGAACAACACATTTATGTCCATTTCCTCATAACTTAATCCATATAGCATCATATGTAACAAATATGTGTAAAAGTCTAAATACTTGTTTCTTTAAGTTACAAATGTATAATAGTTTACTACAAGTATTTTGTTTGTGCCATTCACTTCATAATAAGATGACTAACATGGATCTCTTAGTATTTCAAGAATATAACATGTAAACATAGCATTTGCCAAGATTATATCATAAACTTTACAATAGTATATCATTTTTATAGTTTAAACTTGTATTCTCCCCCTAAAACATGGATAAAGGTGAAAATGAGGGGTATGAACTCACCTTGAGTGGTAGATCTTAAGGTTTCTTGGTAGGAGAGTGAAGAATTGGGTTCTAGGACCCGGAGGACTCTTGGACAAAGCTATTATCCAATGGATCTCCGTGAGTATTTGTGTGTAAAAGAATAAATGAAGGTATTTAGAATTTTAGCTACTAGATGATTATGACTTACCAAGAAGACTTGCAAGATTCTTGAAGATGATGAAGATTTGAGCTCAAGGACCTTTGGGCAAAGCTAATATCCAATGGATTTTGGTGGATGTTAGTGTGTGTAAAAGAGATGAATTTGGTATGGAAAGTCTTAGAATCAAGAGAGGAGTGTAGCTTACCACTTAGAATGTTGCAAAACTTGATGAATCAAGGAGTTGGTCTTGATGGGGGGGGGGGGAGGCCGAGAGTGAGAGAGGAAGAGAGAAGAGAGAGTTGTGTTGGGAGATGGTGTTGGAAATGGGTTCTAATGAGATGACATGTTATCTTGAAGGATTTCCCCCTTGATTTCTTTTGATTAAAATAGTCCTTAGCCTTTTCTTTTAGCATCCTAGATTTGATTAGTGACATGTTGGTTCTCCCAAGGGTGGCTGCCGAAATGGGTAGGGGAGTGGGGTGGGGTGGGTTGGTTTTTATAAAAATAGCATCCTACTTATATAAAATGTGTGATTTTTATAAAATCGTAAGTCGTTTTAGTGAAATTTCATGAGTTTTTGACGAAACAAAGTTCTAAATAATTATTTTGTATAAAAACATTGTCAAACATTTATTTTGATTGAATTATGACTCGTTGGATGTTGAACACGCGTTTAAGCGCAGTATTCTTCTGATTTCGCGATTTTCAGCATTTTACCGGAAATTGATTTTGGTTTTGAAATTAAATACTAGATACTATTACGTTCCATAATATATGAATTGTTATTTCATAATTGATGTTTAAGTCACCACATTTTGTATTTGGCGTCCAAACCCTGTGTGCATTTATCCGTTCACAGCGGTTTAATCGTTGTATTTTCACATACGAACTCCGTTTTCAAAGTTCTATATATCAACGGGTTCGTATTCACGAATACATCGTGTTATGAATATTATTTATAACCAAATAATATTTGTGTGTTTATCGAATTTCTACGCTGCTGTAATTTATTTTACGTATTTATAGTGTTTATTCGATAACTGTTCTCAACTAGTGCGTGTAGTATTAAAATGTTCAGTTGTATAATACTAAGGTTATGAACCTTACATTACAACATGTTGACCCAACGTACGCCTCAGTTGACTTTGTTGACTTTCATTGACCTTTGTTGACCCATTTTTTTACGGTTGTCACATCATCCCCCCGTTAGAGGAAATTTCGTCCCGAAATTTAGTTTCAGGTATCGGTCACAGGGTTTTCTGGGAACAGTTGCGGGTATTTCTATTTCATCTGATCCTCGCGTTCCCAAGTAAACTCGGGTCCTCGTTTGGTGTTCCAGCGAACCTTTACTATCGGGATATGGCTTTGTTTGGTTCTTTTGATTTCCCTATCCATGATCTTCATTGGTTCCTCTACGAAATGCAGGTTTTCATTGACTTCGATTTCGTCAAGAGGAATAATCAGGGTCTCATCGGACAAGCACTTCTTGAGATTTGACACATGGAAGGTGCTGTGTACCTTACTCAACTCTTGGGGTAGCTGGAGTTGTAGGCTACAGGACCGATCCTTGCTAGGATTTTGAATGGTCCAATGTACCTTGGGTTAAGTTTTCCTCTCTTGCCGAAGCGTACCATTCCTTTCCAAGGGGAGACCTTCAACATGACAAGGTCACCCACTTGGAATTCTAACGGCTTACGCCTTCTGTCAGCATAGCTCTTCTGTCGATCACGGGAGGCCTTTAATCGTTCCCGGATTTGAACGATCTTTTCCGTTGTTTCTCGAATGATTTCTGCCCGGTGAGGGTGCTGTTTGTCACTTGACCTTTGACTAGCTGGGTGTCACCGCTTCAGCCCAGCACAAAGGTGATCTGCATTTACGCCCGTACAGAGCTTTAAATGGTGCGGCTTTGATGCTAGTGCGATAGCTGTTGTTGTAGGAGAACTCGATTAGGGGCAAATGAACGTCTCATGCTTTGCCAAAGTCTATCACACAGGCACGAAGCATGTCTTCTAATGTTTGAATGGTTCGTTCACTTTGACCATCAGTCTGAGGATGGTAAGCTGTACTCATATCGAGTCTGGTTCCAAGGTCTCTTGCACTGATTGCCAAAAGCGCGAAGTGAATCGGCTATCTCTATCCGAGATGATAGATATCGGTACACCATGCCATTTTAGAATTTCCTTGAGGTAAACCCTCGAAGAGTGACGTTCTCTGGTTTCAGGGCTTCAAGTTGAGCATCCTTGATTTGAGTAGGGAGGTGTGAGCGTATAGTGATTGTTAGCGACTTTACTCGACGTCCCGAGTATTCCTTCCGGCTCAAGGCATCTGCTACGCCGTTTGCCTTGCCCGGATGATAACGAATATCGCATTCGTAATTACTTAGTAATTCAACCCATCTTCGTTGCCTCATGTTGAGCTCCTTCTGGTTGAGGATGTGCTGCAGGCTTTTATGATCTGTGAAAATTATACACTTTGTTCCATAGAGGTAGTGCTTCCATTTTCAGTGTGAATACCGCGGCTCCCAACTCGAGTTCGCGAGTGTTGTTGTTGACCTCGTGAGACTTGAGTTGTCTTAGAAGCATAAGCAATGACTTCCTCTCTTTGTATGAGCACGCATCCCAAACCTTGTTTTGATGCGTTATAATACACAACAAAATCTTCCATGCCTTCTGGAAGAGATAGGATTGGCGTGCGGCATAGCATTTGCTTGTCCGAAAGGTAACCTCTTGTTTGTCTTCCCATTCGAAACTGACACCTTTCTATGTCAATGCTGTGAGAGGTTTCACTATCTTGGAGAAGTTCTCAATGAATCTTCGGTAGCAACCAGCAAGACCCAAAAATTGACGGATCTCTATCGGGGTTCTTGGTATCTCCCAGTTTTCTATTGCATTGATCTTGGATGGATCGACATGAATCTCTTCTTGGCTAACCACATGGCCCAAGAAGTCTACTTTTCGTATCCAGAATTCGCATTTTAAGAATTTGGCATACGATCTCTCTTTTCTGAGTAGCCCCGTGATCAATGCAAGTACTGACCGTGTTTTCCTTCGCTTCGTGAATATTTCAATATGCCCTTGATAAATACAATCACAAATTTGTCTAAAAATGGTCTGAATACACGGTTCATAAGGTTCATGAATGTTGTTGGGGAGTTCGTCAATCTGGATGGCATCACGACGAATTCGTAATGACCATATCGTGTTCTAAACGCTTTCTTCGGAATATCCTCTTCTTGAACTCTAAGTTGATGATACCCGGACCTCAAATCGATTTTCGAAGAGTAACAGGATCCCTGTAACTGATCGAACAGGTCATCAATTCTTAGAAGTGGGTATTAGTTCTTGATAGTCAACTTGTTCAATTCCCTATAGTCAATACACATTCTAAAGGGTCCATCCTTCTTTTTCACGAATAAAACCGGCGCTCTCCATGGTGAGAAGCTCGGTCGAATGAATCCTTTTTCTAACAGTTCGTGTAATTGACTAGACATTTCTTGCATCTCTGTCAGAGATAATCCATATGGTGATTTTGTTACACTGCTCCAGGGATCAAGTCGATTCTGGACTCGACCTGTCGTGTTGTTGGTATCCACGGAAGATCTTCTAGAAACACATCAGGAAAGTCACAGACTTCTGGTATGTCCGCGATTTCTTCATTTCCTTCTTCTATCCATGACGTGGGCTATGAAAATCATAGAAATCCTACCCGTCCTACTATGTTACTACGGCAGAATTTCCTCTAGTGCTGACAAGTTGTTGCGCAATTGCACAGCTATATACAGCGTAGAATTAAATAGGCATTCGAATAATAGATCCTACCTTAAGGCAACAACCAAACAAGGAACATGCAATAAGGCCAAATCAGGTATTCTCAGAATATTCAATTTCCTACTGTATACAACTTTAATGGTACTCATACACACGATGAAGGTTTCGTTATTCGATAAGTTTTTCTAGAGGTACGCACTACGGATAGGCAGCGAAGTTTTGGTGTGTCTCTAGATGTAAAGACTATTTAAGGGCCGTCTACCAAACAATTTACGGAATGATCGAGGATTTTTGGAGCTATGATTACTCTTGCGGGTACTTTCACCACAACGGAACCATATTCGAATAATGTGTTTAAGGGAGTCATTGTCTCTAGTGAAGGCGGTGAAAGTTCATGATGAAATAAACCACATGACCTAAGTGATGTCTAAAGAGTTTAGAATGATAGGCAATTTTACTGTTATCAAATTGTGTCGTAACTTCAAGTGAATAAAGGTACTCGTGTAGTATCCAAATGAAGTAGTGAGAGGATGGAGAAGTTCATTATGATAAGTCGTCAATGAGGGAACTTATATATAACTATTATGGTTATTATTTCGATAATTTATCCGACTGTTTAAGTCAATCCAATTGAAAATAGCAGGGAGTCAGAAAAATTTGAGTTTAGGAGTTAGGACTCATAAGGAATCGTAAGGTAGAATGCTACTTTAAAGAAAGGTGTGAAAGTATTGATCATTGAAAATTGGCACATTCTCAATTTAGTGCTTCTAGGAAAACAATACTTTGGAGAATAGATAATCTTACACTTAAAACTTTTTCTCCTCAAAATAAGGGACATGACGAATTGTTTGTACAACTTGTCATGGTGCGAGTGTAGTTTCATACCTTTTATAGGGTCAACGGTTATATTATAGGTTTGACGTGTGGCGTAAGGGGGATGTAATCCTTGATGACAATAAGGATGCCAGCAATGTTAGAAGGACTCAAACGAATGTATGAAACGATATGGGCCAAAGGATAACTCAAAGTTATAGGACATTTCCGTGTGTCGACGAATGTGAAGTTGAACCGGGAATGAAAAGTGTAAGGCCAAAGATTGTTCCAAAAAATGTGAATAATTCGGAAAGTGTAAGATGATGGTACACTTGAGAATATCACTCGTGTTTCTAAGGGCCTTGAACTAAAACTTAGAGATTTTGACATAAGGGGACACGGTTGTGTGAATTGAATTACGATACACGAAGTAAAGATGGTCGGGTATGCATCCCCAAAGAGAAGGTTTAGAATCAAGAGATATCCTAACTTAAGTCTTAAGCTCAAGATAGAAACGATCCTAAGGCTATAAATCGTAGCGCAAAAGGAAGGTCTTATGTATCGGTCCACTATGAGTTAAATTTTTGTGTCTCCTCGTGAGTAATGTCTGGAATACTCACCAATGGTTTTCAAGTCGTGATTACTCTTGGCAACTCAACTGTCCCTTAATGTGTAGCTCCTGTTGTCGCCCTTGCCGGCATCGAAACCCTTTTCTTAGTCGTAACTCAGGAATGCAGACGATAAAGAGGTATTGCGATAATGTTGATACTAGTGTCGAGTTAGGATTGTCAATAGTGGCTCTTAATAATACTAATACTTATCAAAGTATATATGTTAAATATTGATGTGGTTACTAATTACTGTGTGATTCCCGAGTTTTTACTCCGTTGTCCATTATGCCCACACTTAGTTATATGTCGGTCCGTAGTTAAACGTAGTTGATCAGGCTACGTCTTCCCATGATTTGATAACATGTCGTACTAAGTCTAACCATAATTTTCAACTTAAACTCTAACGTTCTTGTATTGTGATACTATTACTGTTTGTATGTGTATACTTTTATATGAATATTTTTATATTCTAAAAGTATTATTGTATGTTTAAAACTTTAGCAGAGGTATAAGTCCCCGTGTCTATAGTTGTATTTCTTACATGGAAGAATATACTTAGTTCGCTATAGACAATTGCTCTGATACCAATCTGTCACACCCCCAAACCACGATGGCGGAATCGTCGGAGGGTGGAACGACACATAGTATCACAACCATCGTATACAACCAAACATAAGTAAATAACATCCATCATGCATTATAATTTAAAAGTTACATAGTTTAGTAATATTGTTTCGATTTAATTACATCATGACAACAAAAGTATTAACCGGAAACGTCCTCGCGTCTCGCCAAAAGATTTTACATGTTCTTGTTTAACGGTTACCTGAGAATACAAGTAATTTTACAAGTGTCAACATTACGTTGGTGAGTTCATAAGAGTTTTTGTAGTGATAAAACCAAGTGATTTCTTCGTGAAAATCGTAGAGAAATGGTGTAAACTTTCTTAGCGTAGTGGTGAAAATCTCATAGTGTAGTAGTGAAAAGTTCTCTTAACATGATAGCGATATTTGTTTCATAGTGAAATAGTAAAAACTCTTGTTTGAAACCTTGAAAAGTGTCATGCGTTGTTTCACACTTAAGCGAAATCATTTGAAGATATTTTCCCAAATATAGGACGTTCGTTGTTAATTTGTGAGTTATTATAACCTTGCTAAGACCTAGTGACCTGGCACGACGTTCTTCAGGCGTCGTAATAGTGAAGACATTTGTCACCCTTGACCCGTCGGTCGTAGTTGTAGCGAACAACCATAGGTGGGGATTGTCAATCTCATATAGATCTATATACAACTATCCCGCTCATACATGATTAAGGTTATAATCCAGGATTTAATGTGTACACTTTTAGTACCGTGAAGCGATTGTCTCACAATGTTACCCAACGCACATGTCATATCCTTATTTGTAGCGTAAAGAAAACCGTTTTGTATTGATAATTACCAAATATATCCATGATAATTAGTATACTTAATAATTATATATTCATATAATTATTATTATAACTTTTAGTATACTTTATCGTTCGTTTCGCAAATTATTCCCTTAATAATTTATACAATTGTTTGCCGTCGTATCGATATATTTAGATCTAAGTGTTGTCAATGAGTTGAAATGTATCATCTCTTACATCTAAACATCTAAACATGTGAATATCAAAATAGTTTTGGAAATCATGTAATAAGTCATAATGATGAGTTCATATAAGTCATTTTAGTAAAGTGATGGCAACGTATTTTCAAATCTCGTCGTATTTTGGAAATAATAGTAATTTTTCCCAAATGGCCTTTCTGGCACTTGTTACTATAATAGGTTCCTCTTCATTTTGAAAACCCAAATTTTTATAAATAATAACCCCAAACTCACTTTGGTGTTAATCATTCAAGAAAAACTTAGTTACGTCGTAATAACGTTCTTTTTACTTATATAATAGTTTTGGAGTAAAAGTTGTGTCATCATGTGTACTTGGCTATTTCAACAAAACACTTATTTTTACATCTTTTGCCAAGTACTCACATGAACAACACATTTATGTCCATTTCCTCATAACTTAATCCATATAGCATCATATGTAACAAATATGTGTAAAAGTCTAAATACTTGTTTCTTTAAGTTACAAATGTATAATAGTTTACTACAAGTATTTTGTTTGTGCCATTCACTTCATAATAAGATGACTAACATGGATCTCTTAGTATTTCAAGAATATAACATGTAAACATAGCATTTGCCAAGATTATATCATAAACTTTACAATATTATATCATTTTTATAGTTTAAACTTGTATTCTCCCCCTAAAACATGGATAAAAGTGAAAATGAGGGGTATGAACTCACCTTGAGTGGTAGATCTTAAGGTTTCTTGGTAGGAGAGTGAAGAATTGGGTTCTAGGACCCGGAGGACTCTTGGACAAAGCTATTATCCAATGGATCTCCGTGAGTATTTGTGTGTAAAAGAATAAATGAAGGTATTTAGAATTTTAGCTACTAGATGATTATGACTTACCAAGAAGACTTGCAAGATTCTTGAAGATGATGAAGATTTGAGCTCAAGGACCTTTGGGCAAAGCTAATATCCAATGGATTTTGGTGGATGTTAGTGTGTGTAAAAGAGATGAATTTGGTATGGAAAGTCTTAGAATCAAGAGAGGAGTGTAGCTTACCACTTAGAATGTTGCAAAACTTGATGAATCAAGGAGTTGGTCTTGATGGGGGGGGAGGCCGAGAGTGAGAGAGGAAGAGAGAAGAGAGAGTTGTGTTGAGAGATGGTGTTGGAAATGGGTTCTAATGAGATGACATGTTATCTTGAAGGATTTCCCCCTTGATTTCTTTTGATTAAAATAGTCCTTAGCCTTTTCTTTTAGCATCCTAGATTTGATTAGTGACATGTTGGTTCTCCCAAGGGTGGCTGCCGAAATGGGTAGGGGAGTGGGGTGGGGTGGGTTGGTTTTTATAAAAATAGCATCCTACTTATATAAAATGTGTGATTTTTATAAAATCGTAAGTCGTTTTAGTGAAATTTCATGAGTTTATGACGAAACAAAGTTCTAAATAATTATTTTGTATAAAAACATTGTCAAACATTTATTTTGATTGAATTATGACTCGTTGGATGTTGAAACACGCGATTAAGTGCAGTATTCTTCCGATTTCGCGATTTTCAGCATTTTACCGGAAATTGATTTTGGTTTTGAAATTAAATATTAGATACTATTACGTTCCGTAATATATGAATTGTTATTTCATAATTGATGTTTAAGTCACCACATTTTGTATTTGGCGTCCAAACCCTGTGTGCATTTATCCGTTCACAGCGGTTTAATCGTTGTATTTTCACATACGAACTCCGTTTTCGAAGTTCTATATATCCACGGGTTCGTATTCACGAATACATCGTGTTATGAATATTATTTATAACCAAATAATATTTGTGTGTTTATCGAATTTCTACGCTGCTGTAATTTATTTTACGTATTTATAGTGTTTATTCGATAACTGTTCTCAACTAGTGCGTGTAGTATTAAAATGTTCAGTTGTATAATACTAAGGTTATGAAACTTACATTACAACATGTTGACCCAACGTATGCCTCAGTTGACTTTGTTGACTTTCGTTGACCTTTGTTGACCCATTTTTTTACAGTTGTCACATGACTATTCTGCCACATTCAGCCCAGTTGTTAAAGCCTCTACTGTGCGCATTATTATATCCCTTACTGTTCTAAATTGATGGCCTCTACACCAATTGGACGTTAAAAACGCCTTCTTGCATGGTGATTTATCAAATGTTGTCCATATGGAACAACCCCCGGGTTTTGTAGACACACATTTTCCTAATCACGTTTGTCATCTAAAGAAGGCTCTATATGGACTCAAACAGGCACCGCGTGCTTGGTTTCAACGTTTGAGCTCTTTCCTTCTTAGCATCGGTTTTACATGCAACCGCGCCGACACATCCTTATTTGTTTTAAAAATGATACCAATATTCTATATTTATTGGTTTATGTTGACGACATTATTCTCACAGGAAACAATGTCAATCTCATCCAATTCTTTATTTCTCGTCTTAATGAAGAGTTTCAGATTACAGATCTTGGCAAATTAAATTATTTCCTTGGGCTCGAGATTTCTTATCATGCTTCTCGTCTTTTTCTAAGTCAGTCCAAATATGCACATGACATCCTTGCTCGAGCTCATCTTTTGGATGCAAAGCCAGCTGCTACGCCCCTCTCTACTTCAGCGTATTTCACGAGTCAAGGCACTCCGTTTCATGACCCTACTCTATATCATTCTCTTGTTGGAGCCCTTCAATACCTTACTATTATTCGTCCTGATCTGTCCTATGTTGTCAATCATGTAAGTCAGTTTCTTCATGCTCCAATGCAAGATTACTTTCAAGCTGTAAAACGGATCATGTGTTATGTTAAAGGCACTCTATCTTATGGCCTTTCGTTTTCACACGCCACTGCCCCTACTATCCTTGGTTACTCTGATGCCGATTGGGCTCGTTTCATAGAAACTCGGCGTTCAACTTATGGTTATTCCATCTTTCTAGGTGGCAATCGTGTCTCTTGGAGTGCTAAGAAACAACCAACGGTGTCTCGGTCAAGCTGTGAATCCGAGTATAGGGCATTAGCTAACACCGCTGCTGAAATTATTTGGGTTACTCATTTGCTTCGCGAACTTCATGTCTTGCCTTCTGGTTGTCCCACCCTGCTTTGTGACAACCGCAGTGCTCTCTTCTTGAGCCAGAACCCAATCTCCCACAAGCGAGCCAAGAATATTGACATCGATTATCACTTTGTATGGGAATTGGTTCTCTCCGGCAAGCTTCACTCTCGCTACATTTCTACGCATCTGCAGCTGGCCGATATTTTTACCAAGACTCTTCCGCGTCCGCTTTTTGAAGAATTTCGGTCCAAGCTCCGTGTCGGTCCTCCCCCTCTTCGCTTGTGGGGGGTAATAGGAATAATTCAAATGTATCCTAGATAATAAGATAAGATTGTGCATATCCTGTAACTTACGAAATCTGTTGTATTTTGTATCTATTTAATATTCAATATACAACTCTCACAATTAACGTGAGATTTCACAAACCCTAATATGTATGGAGAATAGTATAAATTTCTATTATTTGTACTATTTCTGGATTTCTAAAATAAATTGGAATTCTTTTCTATATTTTAAATATTTTCAAATTAAAAAATACAAAAAAAGGAAAAGGAAAATGTAGGTATTATTGGTGGTGCCTAATATCACATTCTATGGTAGCTTACATGTACAAGCGTTTTCAAGCAACAATAATAACTAAATATAGCAAGAACGAGCTAACAACATTTCTCATAACACCATACAAAATGCCCTGCAAAATCTTCAACATTGAGAAATGTTTTAAATAGTTCAAAATACAAACAATACATGTGAATTTGAACTATTTGCATAAGAGAAAAACTTACTCGGGTATGTCTACTTTTCTTTTTAGGCATCACGATTTGGGAACGTTTCTCTATGTCGCAAAATGAGGAACGGAAAAATGAGT